>ML677366.1:28247724-28484427 GCA_007922305.1 Dermatemys mawii | reverse complement strand
CATCAATGTCACAGGACCCACATTTTCTCCCATCCTCCTCCTCTGAACCACACCTCATAACACAAGCTGAACTGAATGACCTTGTCAGGGATTTGGAACTACCCAAGAGTAAGGCAGAGCTGTTGGGCTCCAGACTACAGCAGTGGAATCTCCTGGCAGGTGATGTTAGGGTTTCCATGTTCCGTGACCGTCAAAAGGATCTTGTCCCATTCTTCTTCATGGAAGGTGATCTTGTAGCCTGCAACAACATCGATGGTGTGATGGCAGCCCTCAACATCATTCACGATCCAGATGAGTGGAGACTCTTCAGTGACTCATCGAAGATGAGTCTTAAAGCTGTTTTGCTGCATAATGGCAATGTTTTGCCATCAATTCCAGTTGGTCATGCAGTCCATATGAAGGAAACCTATGACAACGTGAAACAACTTTTGAGGTGCATAAACTATGACCGACATCAGTGGCAGCTTTGTGGCGATTTGAAGGTTGTTGCTCTCTCGCTTGGTCTGCAGACTGGATACACAAAGTACTGCTGTTTTCTCTGCGAATGGGATAGTCGTGCAAGAGATTCCCACTACATCAAGAAAGATTGGCCACTCCGACAGTCATTGGAGCCTGGGAGGAAAAGTGTTCAGCATCCACTACTTGTTGAATCGAGGAAGATTTTGTTACCACCCTTACACATCAAGCTGGGTCTGATGAAGAACTTTGTCAAGGCCATTGAGAAAACACAAGCAGCTTTCCAGTACCTCCGTGGAAAATTTCCAAGGTTAAGTGAAGCTAAGATAAAGGAAGGTGTCTTTGTTGGTCCTCAGATTCGTGAACTTCTTCGAGATGATGCATTTGACCATGCACTGCGTGGCAAGGAAAAGACGGCATGGAAAGCCTTCCAGTCAGTGGCAATACATTTTTCTCGGAAACAACAAGGTAGACAACTACAGGTTGTTGGTGGAAAACCTCCTCAAGGCATACAAAAGCCTTGGTTGCAACATGTCACTAAAGATACATTTTTTGCACTCTCATCTAGATATTTTTCCACCGAATTGCGGAGCAGTGAGCGACGAGCACGGCGAGCGATTTCACCGGGACGTTGCAACAATGGAGAAACGCTATCAGGGCAAATGGAGCCCATCGATGTTTGCAGACTATTTCTGGAGAGTGACAAGAGATGCTCCATTTAATGAATACAAGAGACAAGCCAAGAAGCGCCGAGTAGACACTGAATAGGACTAAACTATGTACATAATAGTTTTTTGCCTTTTGTTTCATAATACATTTTATTTCTATAACCCTTTTGCTGATTTTGAAAGTGTTACATAAACAGGACAGGTGAAATATCATCATGTAAAGCAACCATAAACACATGAAAAGACCTAGGTTTACAATTTTTGATTAAAACTCTACTATCTACACAATATACATAGACATAAAATGTAAAAACTTAAATATCTTAGAAACAGTAGCCAGTCCGTTGTTTTAATTGTCATATTTGAATTCAGCACATCAAAATACATAATAAATATCACATTTTATCTCTGAAGCAGACGACTTCTAAAAAATTGTAGACCAGTGTAATGGGCCCATACCATTGTCGGGATTCTTGTTGTTCCTAATATATTTTAAAAACTCTTTATTGTACGTAACTCAGCTGGCCATAGATTTCTCCTTGTATCTATTCCTTGGCTTTTTTGATCAGTTTTCTATAATTCCTAACTTCTGATTTATATTCATTACTATCAGCTTCTTCTTTCTTCCCTTAGTTGTATTTTTTTTTTTACAGCTGCCTTCGTTTTCCCTCTAAACCAGGTCACTTTATTAACCAGCACTGCCTTCTTCCTCAGTTGTGGGATTCTGGCTTTTTGGGTGTCTAGTAAGATGTTCTTAAATGATTGCCAATTATTATGTACTTTTTTCTCATTAAATTCTTCTTCCCAGATGATTGGGCTTATAATTGTTTTCAGCTTTGTGAAACTGACTCTATTAAAGTACCAAGTATACATATTACTGGTCTGGACTTTATTCTGCTTGCATATTCTAAATGTGATCAACTCATAATCACTTGTACATAAGCTGCCATTAATTTTAGTTCTTCTTCGAGTGCTTGTTCATGTTGATTCTAATCAAGTGAGTGCATCACAGTTGTCGGACACTTTTTCCCTTAACTGCTTCCGTCGGGTTGGCTAGGGAGCCTCCTGGAGTGATGTCTTCGTGGTGCTCAATATATCACCCTGCTGACCCGACCCCCCCCTTCAGTTCCTTCTTACCATTTGTGGCGGTGTTGGAGCTGTGTCTCGCTTGCTTCGCAAGTTCTCCCTTTGCCTAGTTACTGGTTCTTCTCAGGTTATTGTTTGGTAGTTGTTAGTTGCACTATTAGTGTAGTTGTAGTTAATTACTGTAGAGGATGTGAGTGGGATAGCTTCCACTTCCTCACTGCTTTCGGGGCTCCGGGGCATGCTGCGAGTCCAAGGCTTTAAGGGTTGAAGCATATGCCACAAGTCTATGCTAAACAGTGACTCTCATGACTCTCTTGTTTGAGATGTCTGGGGGAAGCACATCAATGTGAGCATTGGAAGATAGGTAGGGTGTTTAAACCCAGGACCAAGAAGGAGTGGTTTTTCTGTTTGAGGCAGCTGCTCATGGAATCTGCACTTCACCCGGGACCTGTGGTCCACCAACTTTCAGGACCAAGCACCTCAGTGCACAGCACTTTGCTGTTAGTTCTCAATTCACTGCCGAGGAAGGACTCTACTGTGGGAGACCCTTGGTACGATGAACCCCAGCACCGTTTCACTTCTCCGGTACCTCACAAGTGCAAAAGCCTGAGAGAGAACTTTCAGTGTTGCCATGCCAACATTGGCACACCACGCTTCTGGAGCTGTTGGTGGACACCCCAACTGCACTGCCGCTCGACCCTGATCTGATCACAGAGGACTACTGTTACCTCCTTCACCCAGACCTCCAGTCCCTCCACCTCATGGCTTGGAAGCTTCATGGGTAAACCCTAGGAGCTCCGGTGCTCAGAACAGGTGAGAAGGTACTGCAGCCTTCCACCAGAGCCATTTATGTAGCTAAGTGGAAAAGTGGTGGTGTGAGCACCCCCCGCACACACACCCTTCAAACATCTATCCCGCTCATTCTTGAGTATCTATTATACCTGAAACAGCAAGATGACAGGTTCATCCATCAGGGTGCACCTTGCAGCCATCTCTGGGTTCCACCCAGGAGAGCTGGCACATACTGTATCTGTTTATTCAAGGGCATGAAGAGGTTATATCCACATTTGCGATCACCACGACCTGCTTGGGATCTCCATTTGGTCCTCTGCAGGTTAATGGGGGCCCTGTTTGAAATACTAGCAACATGCTCCCTTCTGTATCTCTTGTGGAAGATGACATTCCTGGTTGCCATCACACATCAGCCAGGAGGGTGTTGGAGTTAGACACACGAACTGCTGATGCCCCCTACATGGCCTTACATAAGGACAAAATACAACTCAAGCATCACCCAGCCTTCCTGCCCAAGGTGGTGTCTCAATTCCACATTGGCCAAGATAACTTTCTGCAACTCTTCTATCCCAAGCTGCATGCTAGTGCGCAGGAGCAGAGGCTTCACTCTCTAGACGTCGAGAGAGTGCTAGCGTTCTACATCAAGCGCATAAAGCCCTTCAGGAAGTCGAATCAACTGTTCATAGCAGTGGCAGTCCGCATGAAGGGAAGTCTGGTCTCTTCTCAGCACATCTCTTACTGGATCATAGACTGCATCTGTACCTGCTACGAGCTGGCCAAGGTCCCAGCCCTGGCGATTATGACCCACTCAACAAGACACAAGCCTCATCAGCTGCCTTTCTGGCCCAGGTGCCCATCCAGGAAATCTGCAGAGTGGCAAACCTGATCTTCTGTGAAGACGTTTACTATCCACTATGCCATCACCCAGTATGCCAGATAGGATACAGCTTTGGCAGAGTGGTTCTCCAATCACAATTCCTTAACTCTGTCCCCACCTCCAGGGGAGAGCTAGGGAATCACCTGATTGGAATTGACGTGAACAAGTTCTCAAGGAAGAAAAAACGGTTACTCACTCACCTTCTCGTAACTGTTTTTTGAGGTGTGGTGTTCACATCTATTCCAATACCCACCCACCTTCCCCACTGTCAGAGTAGCTGTCAAGAAGGAAGTGGGGTTAGGTTGGCAGGGTCATATGTTGAGCACTATGAAGATGCCACTCCAAGGGGCTCCCTATCCAATCCAGCAGGAGCTGCTAAGGGAGAAAGTTTCTGATGACCACACACATGGTACGTTTACTTGATGGGAGTGGACGTGAACCACACATTTCAAAGAACAACAATTATGAGAAGGTCAGTACCTGTTTTTCTGTGATCATTTCCTTTTCATCTATTAGGACAAGGTCCAATATAGAACTGTCCTGCATTTGTTGCAACCTTTTTTTTTTCCATTCAGGTTACAAACACTAAAGAATTGACCATCTTATAAGTATTTATTGTACTGTTAATAAAGTTGTCTATGAATGTCCAGGAATGTGGTTGATTGTTACTCTTTCTGATAATCGTAGAGCACTATTTTTCATTGCATAAACAGCTAATCAGTTTGGGATTTAGGAGCTTTTTGGTTACTCAGTGTGATTAGGTTATTCTGTTTAAGTTTAGACTAAAATTAAATGTGTCGTCCACACTCGTGTGTTTGTGAAGGCTCTATTGGTGGTTTTTGGTTTTTTCCCTTCCACGTAGGTGTCATCTATTTATTCAGCCAACAGGGATCTTAGAAGGTCAGTTTAAAGAATCCACAACTTATATTGCCTGGAGAGAAGAGCTTCATAGAAGCAGTGAAGTGAGATGTATGTTACAGTGCCCTTCTACCGAAGTAAGCTTCTTGCCTCTAATAGTAATGACAACTGCTGTTCCTGATCAACTAAACTTTATTGCAACACATGAGGAGGACTGGGATCCAGCCTACATCATCCATCTTTACCCAACGCTCACTTTGAGGAATCTTCTGCCATACTCTTTAAGATATTTACTTGAGGTATGGAATTTAAGCAATTGTGACTTAAAAAAAAAAAGTTAAGGAAAGCATGCAATGATTTCCATCTATAAAAAGAAAATGTTAAGTTATATATTCTATGGACTACATTGGTTCTTGGATTCTAGGGCTAGGGATGTGAGCTTGAGTCTTTTTTCTTCATCCCAAATCAGAATGCTCTTATATGGTGAGGCATAGCAGAGACAGTTGACATTGTTATGTTGCCATCAACCTGGAGTAACAATGGTTAGGGACCAGGTCTTTCTAGAGGATCAAATATTGTTCATACAAGGAAAATTGTTTCCCACTTGTACCTTAGTTTAGTGCCAAGGAGAACCATATTGCTAAATGTCGGTACTGATGAACACCGGATTTTTTTTTTCCCTGGCTTTTGATTTGAATCTTCATGATGGCCTTCTATATCATTTAACTTGATTAGAAATGTGAAGAAGTTGGTGGCTTTCTTGGTAATTTCCCCTTCCTCACTTTCTTGGTGAGATAACATGGAGAAGCATTTCCAGTGTCACATCAAAGGAGGACAGACTTCCATAAAGAGTAGTAGGACAATAACCTCCTATCCTTTCCCCCCGGTCCATTGTGTGCACATGTGGTCTACCACCCACCCCCAAAAAACCCAAACAAAAAAACCCCCACCACCCAGAAAAACAGCCAGATACTTTTAACTCTGTAGCTAAAATGCTAAAATATTGCAGAAGTAAGGAAATTCGGTCTTGGATTGTTTTGTGTTTTGCTTTGCAAGAAAACAAGACCACTAAAAAAATGAAATCCTCTTAAGCTTTTGTACAGCGATAGACAGCCTAAAATGGCTGCTGTGAGGTGTTTCAGCCTCCTGGCCTAAAAGAAAATGGTGTTTGTCCCGTGATCAACCACGAAGCAGTCTGGTGTTCATTGCATACATTTCTGAGGCATTGTAGAGCACTTGTCAGTGTTTATTTCTGGTGTCACCAGCTGATTTGTGTGTACTGGCTTCATTGATGACAGGTAAAATGCATTAATTGCATCTGATCACCACAGGCCCACATTAGGGCTTCAGAATACTACAACAGAATACTACTACTATATTAGTCCCAAACCAGGAGGGTCTTTGGATGGACAGGTAATTATCAAATAATAAACTGAGTTTCTGAGAGAGCTCCTGGATCATGGGCATGCCACAAATTAGCCCAATTATGTTATTTATATAGTTAATCATGGTGTTACTAAAAAAATTTTGTAGTTAGAGCTGGTTGCTACAGTAATTTCTGCTGAAAAACTTGGGACAGGCTGACTGGGTAGTCATGCTTGGGTCCAAAATTGTAAAAGGAGTATAATCGTGTATGGAGAGAAAAGTGAGGAACAGTTGTCCCCAGAGAGGACATCCTTTTTCAGAAACAAATAGCTCTCCATTTGTGAAACTAAACTTGTATGTTCTAGTAGTTGAAGAGAAAGGCCTAGTTAGCTCACAAATCTGCCACGGGTTTTATGTGTAACTTGAGGCAAGTTGATTTAGCTACTGTGCTACCTGTAAAATACCTCTTTAACTGTGAAATAGTTGAACGAAAGGGGTTGTATAAGAATCGCCTTGTTGATGGTTTGATCTGTTTAGGTTTTGAAACCAGATTAACATTGTTATTTTCTTTTCCCCATCTGGCCATACTGAATGCTGAAAGACTGAGTTTGGACTTTAGACAAATATAGCTATTAAGAGAATGTTGGAAATAATATGATGACGATTAATCCTTATGCTGTAATATATTGGCTTGTCCCTGAGTTCTTAAGGCTTCCTGTGTACAGTGGGCACTCATGATGGCCCTGTACTGTGTGTCTATAGTCAAGGATATCCCTTAGTGGAAACTCTAGAGTCAAGTGAACAGGTAAGACTTAAAAAGTAGAATTTAAGCTATTGCACTTTGTAGTAACCACTGTTCAATACTGTGTAGTTTTTACCAGTAAGCCTCTTAAAATTAATTTGTTTTTATTTTAGGGAACCGCAGAAGCTCATGAGTTGCTAGAAGGAAGTGCTGCTGACGTGCTTCACTCAAGAATCAGTGGGGAAATAATGGAGTTAGTGCTGATAAAATATCAGGGTAAAAACTGGAATGGACATTTTCGAGTCCATGATGGGCTGCCAGAATTTTTTCCTGTGTGTTTTACCTCCAATTCCACAGAAATGATGACAATAGATGTCTATGTACATGTTAGACGAGTTGGTAGCCGTCTGATCCTGTCTGTGTTCAGTCCTTACTGGATAATCAATAAGACTTCCCGGGTTCTCCAGTATCGTGCTGAAGATATACATGTGAAACATCCAGCAGATTACAGGGATACTATCCTGTTTTCCTTTAAGAAAAAGAACATTTTTAGTAAAAACAAGGTATGTTACCTAATTTCTTTAAAAATATCCTCAAGTGAGAAATTATTTAACTTTTGACATTACTCGTGCTTGGCCTTGAAATTCTTACCCTCCTTCAGTATCAATACTTTTTTTTTAAAAAAAATTGATCAATATAACATCAGTATTTTTGTGTTTTGTTTAAATGTAGCTCTCCTTTTGGGAACTTTATTTCTCTCTTGCCTCTTTCTCTTCCCAAAATTTCAGGGAAGTTTGGGGAAACAAGGGAGCAACTTGTGCAGGCAACAGAGCATTAGTTCATTCTGTACTAATATAATCTGGTGTGCAACTTTTAAAAAAAGGAAATAAAAAATGTCGGTAAACTTGAAGCAGTGCTAATCTTATATTTACAAAAATTATAATGGAGTTGTAATTTTGAGGAGAAAATTGTATGTTATTGTGGGCATTAGATGCTTTTATTGCCTTGTGGCTGCTCAATTTCATTTGTTTATTAATTTTGAAGAGAGGTACATTAAGTGGGAGGGCAGACAGGTGAGATAATAGCTTGCTTTTGATTTTTAAGGCTATCGTTTCTCTCACAGCTGTTTAAAGTCAGTCAATTTAGCAGAAGTTCACTAGGCAAAGGGGTTTGGGTGATGAACATCCCATTATGAGGGTACATTCTGTTATACATTAGTCATGATTTAAAAAAAAAGGTGTTTCTGTGTCCAAATAAATAAAACAATTTTTAACATTACTATTTTCATATTTTTTGGATTATATAGGCCTTTAGTCCTGGACATTCCATCTTTAAGTTGTCAGCAATGATTGAAGACTGGTCTTGATAGCATCTTTTGGTTATTACCCTGACCTTTAAATAGAAACCACAATTGTTTATATATTTTCCTCTTCCTTTTTATCTACATGTTATGATCACTAAGAGCTACAAAGCCAGACGACATATTTGGTTTTGTGTGCTCTTCTATTGATCACCTATCTTGTGCTGCAGTGCACCTCTTTGCCAGAGCCCAACTACTGGTGGTTTTAGCAATCCAGCTAGCTGGAATTGCAACAGTGAAACTGGGTAATTTTGCTAGTAATACATTAAGGGTGGGATTTTCAAAAGCATATGAACCAGGTGCTGGTGCCATTACACAATTGGGCTAGATATTTAATATAATACAGTATGGCTAATATTGCTATCAGCATATGAACTTACACATTTTTAAAACTTATTTTAAAATACTTTAAAAATCTTTTTTCTTCTGTAGATCCAATTATGTATTTCAACTAGTTCATGGTCTGCTAGCTTCTCCCTTGATACTGTAGGAAGTTACGGATGTGTAAAGTGCCCAAGCAGTGACAGGGATTATCTGGTAAGGCCTACTTTCTGTATTTGTGTATTAACTTTTCTGAAGCCTAATAATAGTAATTAAATGTAATGGATACAAATAAGTTTAACAAAAGCCAACTTGATATTTCATCTGTATTTCTAGGGTGCATTGGTTTGTTGTTGTAATCACACTAGTATGCATAATACCACTTAGTTTGATGTTTGGTGGCCAGTAGTTAGGCCACCTGGGGATTCTGGCCTAGTTTGTGAAAACAGATGTTTAAATATTTGGACACGGTGAGGCCTACCTTTCAAAGATGAACATGCTATCTCAGATACGCTAGAGACACACATGGTCAAATTGCAAATACTTGATTTATTTGTACAGTGCCTACTACCGGGAATCCTGGTTCATGATTAGGACATCTAAGTGCTACAGATAATAAATACATAAATACTGTTTAGTACGTATGCACTTAATTTTGTGTGTCAGTCTTTGAAAAATAAGATTCATACTATATACAGTGGCTATCTTAAAAATAATAAATAATAAAATAATAAATAATATAAATAAAAAATAAAAATAAAAAATAAAAAACAATAAAAACTAAATAACATTACCTTGTTTGCAGATATTAAAATAACCATCCTAGGGGCAAAATAAAAACATTTATAGGGAGACTACAAACGTTTCCTTTGAAAGACAAACTTTATCTTTCCCATCAAACCAAAACCATTTATCCCCTTTTTTGATAACCCTTTAGAACCAACTCCCTGTCATTTTAAAGGCCAAATTGACCTCTGGTCATTTTCCATTTTTTCATCTCTTGCTCTATTCATCCAGGATAAATCTAAAGCTAGTCACTTTTCTCCCAATAACATTTTGAAAATCTGACCTTTCCCCCCTCCATCCCAGTTTGATCAAGCCATATTTATTTCATGTCATTATTGCAGTAATTTTCTCCTCCTTGGGTTTCCCTTCTCTAAGTGAATACAAAATACCACTGCTAAAATGATCTGTGTCCATTGTATTGGGTATATCACACACTTCTTTGGAGGAACAGTCTCCATTGCTTGGAGTTTGTATAGTCTCTAGCACTGGTCCTGCTACAGGTACTATTGCTGTTAGTAGGATAAGAAATATGTGGAAAGAATAACTTGGTGGGATCACACACAGATTTACTTTTCCATTTGTTTTATTTATGTCAAGCAGATGAAAATACCATGGAGAAATGGGCTGAGTTTAACCAAGTTATTTTCATTCAACAGGTTGGAGTTAGCATCAAAATGAGTAGTTTTAATCTCACCAGAATAGTTACCTTAACTCCATTCTACACCATAGCAAACAATTCTTCTCTCGAGCTAGAAGTTGGAGAAATCAAGTCTAATGGCTCTTTGCCAACTCATAACTGGAATTATTTCTCATCTTCAGAGGTATTCTTTGTTTTTCTTGCTTTAGATGTTTCTGAAACAGATGATTCTATGTAAGGGTAAATATTTAGAAACAAAAACTCATGTTTTTGTTAATCAGGCTGGTGTTTGTCCAATTAATGAAGAAATTTCAGTAGGCAGTCTGATATATGATTCTTAGATCATCATAGATGGAGTAACTTAGTAAGTGACAGTGTAAACGTGTATCGTTGGATGTCAAGGTATGGAGGGAGAGTATCTGAAAGACTAATCCATATTTTTCATTAATTAATCTTTATAACAATATTGCTGAATTATCATCATGTTACATGTGTCCTCTGACTTTTTCCCCCCCAGTGTCTTCCATTTTGGCCTGAAAATTTGTCTGGTAAATTATGTGTCAGAGTGGTAGGCTGTGAAAGTGTATCCAAACCATTCTTCTATAACACCCAAGACAATGGTACTTTGTTAAGTCTGGAAGAGTTGGTGAGTCTTTCACTTTAAATACTATTTTCTATAATTTTGTTATGTTTGTGGTGGTAACCAGGTCAGTGTAATTCCTTAGTTCCCTGCATTGAGTGCTGGCTGATAGATTAAAAGTATCTATTGAGAAGTAAAGGTGAATGTAGCAGGATGTGCACTTTGAGCTTATGCAGGATATGCAGTTGGAATTTTAAAAATCCTTTTTGTTAGACGTCTTAAACTGATAAAAGTTTTGATTTTTTTACATGCATTATATGCCATTGTGAAACTCTAGGCAAATAAGTGTTGCATACTCAAACAAGTCACTCAAAGTGGAGTTACTTTACATGTAATCAAAACCAAACACTGAATGGTTGAACAGTTTTAGAGATGACAGAGTCCTGTGGCACCTTTTTGTGCCACAGGACTCTTTGTCACTTCTGCAATTCCAGACTAACACGGCTACCTCTCTGATTCTTGAGATTTAGAGATGTCAGTCAACTGATTGTTGGGGATGATCTTGGATTGTAGATGTCTGGAGAGATGTGCTGAGGCACTTAAATTTTATTTTTTTCAAATAGTTAGAAGCACAGGATATGTCAGAGTGATAACTTTGACTCCTCATATTTGGATCCTGACCTGCAACCTGATCTGAACTCTTTCGGCTGTGCCTCTCTTTGCAAATATTGGTGGTTTGGATTTGTCCCAGGGCTCTGGGGTTAGGCCACACCCCTTCTTTTCACAATCCTCTGTCTGTACAATGCAAATAGAGTGTATTTAGTACTTTCACCTTAACTTTAAATTCTGACATAAAATTAAATTTTCAGATAGCAAACTGCAAGTCCTCCAGTTCCTTTTATTTCCAGTCCTCTTAGATGATTTTCAGAAAACACGTGTTAGCTGAATAGGGCCACCAACAGAATTCCTCACAGATAAAAGTGCCTACCACCCCCATACTCACACTACTCCACAGAACAACAAAGTAAGCCTAAGGTAATGAGGTATACCATCTGTGTGGGATAATCTTCTCTGAAGCTACGTATAGCGAGCTTTGACACAACTGCTCTGGGTCCCCTAACCCTCACATGACTAGGGAGAGTGGCTCTGACTTTGGAAGACATAGTGGCCCCTCTGCTCTTCCCTCTATGAGACAAGATTCCTATAGAAAGCCTTCTCAGAAGGCAGGGAAAGGTTTTTCAGGCTTGATTGCTTGGGAAATTGATCCATTTGTATGCCAAGGAAAGGCCTTCCTCACTCCCCAAAAGACACTGGCCATCCAAAGACGAAAGTGCTGACCGCTTGAAGTTTGTGAAGCATATGTACAACGGTGTCTCCATTTTAGAAGATTATTTTCACTGTGAATTAGCCATTAAGTTTTTGTTACAATTAGTTTAACATTGCCATTTTTTACATGGGGAATTCCAACTTAAGAAGCAATAAATATGAAGGTTTGAATATAAGTTCTAGCATTTTCATTATTTTAAGGTGATTGTTTCAGCCAGTACACTGAAACAAATATCTTAAAAGGTACTTCAAAGATTTAACTAAGAATCAGTCACAAAACTACATTAAGGTTACATTTGTAAATAGTGTATATAGGGTTAATAAATTGTTAATGGTTTTCACAATTAGAGTTCAGTAGATCATTAGGTTGCTTATGACTATACACTATACATATTATGTGCATCTGTAACATGCTTACAACATACATTCATTTATAAATAGTTCATAAAGGGTACCTCATAATGCAAAGTGACTCAGTTAATTTTCAGTAACTACAGTTTGTTTTATATTTAATAAACCATATACAGTGTAAGTCTTTATCTTCAACAGAATGGAGGCATACTGGTGAATGTGAACATTTCTGAAAATTCTACAGTCATAAACTTCTCAGATTACCATGAGGGAGCTGCTCCAGCTCTTATCATTAACCAGACTCCATGGGACACCCTTAAATATAAACAGAGGTATGTAAAAGTAAGAATTCTGCCATCTATTTTTTCCAGCTTTTATCTGGTTTTTACTATTGAAGGTAAGGAACCTAAATTCTCATGCACTTTTCTTGAATGCAGTATAATGAAGATAAGAAATAGATATTTTACAATGCTTCATATTAAACTTGGCTTATGCCATGAGTTTGTGGCTTATTTACCTGCTTATTTTTATCGCAGTGGGTTACAAGAGGAGATGGAGTTAAAACCAACGGAGGTGAGACTGTTTGCCTGGGCAGATCCCACTGGAGTAAGAAAACTAACTTGGACATATGCACAAAATGTTGGTGAACACGATCTGCTTAAGGTACATTTACAAAAAAAAAAAAAAAAAAAATTGGAAGGTGTGACCCAAACTAGAATCGTGAGTTCACTGAGAGGCTGGAGATTAGGCTTTGTCTTTTGATATGGTCATTTAAAATGCAAGAGCGTTTTTTTAGGTCATGGTTTTTGTTTCTGTACATAGGTAACCTTTTGTGTAGTTGCTGTTTCTGCTTGAGAGTATGTTGAAGAATCCTGTAAGCCCTCGTGTGTAGGGCAAAGTTCAGATTTCCTAATTTCCTTTATCTAGAACAAACATTAATCAGCCTAATAAGCAGGCTGTGTATAAATGAGGAGTAAGAAGGGCAGTCTGTTACTACTGCCAGGACTAGAAATCTGTCTTTGCTGATAGACCTCTAAAGAGAGGAAGCAATGAAAGAGGAAGTGATACGGCAAGTGAAGATGGTTCATACCGGTAACAAAAGTGAACAGTGTACACTCTAATTATTACTGTTTGGACGGCAGCGAATGAAAGCAGCACTTCCTGCAGTTATTTTCTAGAATATAGTATGTGTTTTTTCTGGCTTGAGGAAAACCATACTGTGATGTCCTTCCCCTCACTAAACCCTGGTCTACACAGGAGGGGCAGAGGGAGGAGGGGAGATGGACCTAAGATACGCAACTTCAGCCATGAGAATAGCATAGCTGAAGTCGACATATTTAGATCGACTTACCGCAGTGTCTTCATGGCACTGAGTTGACTGCTGCTGCTCCCCCGTCAACTCTGCCTGTGTCTCTCATGGCAGTGGAGTATCGGAATCGATGGGAGAGTGCTTGGGGATTGATTTATCGCATCTAGACTAGACATAATAAATTGATCCCCAATAGATGGATTGCTACCTGCCGATCCGGGGAATAGTATAGACATACCCTTAGAGGAAACACTTCCATTGAGTAGAGTACTGCACTGCAGGAGTTGCTCACTGCGAGCTACTTCAGTGTTCAGCAGCACGTACAACAAGCAGGTAGGAGAGAAAAATGATTTAGGGTAGAAAGATAATGCTGAGACAGGTAACAGGAAGGAAGGTGAGCAAAACCAAGGTGAAGACATAAACCTAGGAAAAAATCAAGCAAATCCATCCTTTCAGAAACAGCACTTCATATAAAAAAAAGCTGGACAATTTTGCATGGCCAAAGGATTAGATCATAGTCTAGGACAGGAAAATGAAAATAACTGGAAATTGACAGGCAGAGAAATAAAGGAGCATTTTTTAGTACAAGTCTCACAGGTGGAATTTATTTTTCTTCGCTCCATTTTAATGATGGCAGTTTTTGTTTTTTTTTAAAATATAAACATCATTTCATACTGGAAAATTGCTACTTTCTTGTAGCTTCTGACTATTCAAATCTGTTTTAATGTATGTTAAGACGCATCTTCTCACCATATGGTTAGCATTACATTAGTTATTGTACATTACATGAGTATTACATTAATACTCACTTCTGAAGTTATATTTCAAAAACCTAAATAACTCTCTCAGTTCTCCTTCATTCACAGTTGTGTTAACCCTGAAAGAATTCTAAGGGGATGCTATAACTTTTAAATACTACGTTGGTCACATTTAATATTGTGACTAGTGTAATAAGGTGCTGTATAATAGGGAGTTAATTTTTCTGAACTCTGTCATTGTACTGCTAAGGTCTTCAGTGCTTGAGATTACCATTAGCTTCTTTTAAAAAAAGTGGATATCTTATTTAACAGCTTAATGATCCACAAGACTCTAAATATTAAAAAAAAGTGTGGGTTGTATAGGCAGCACCTGTGACAGAAGAGTCCATCACATTAATATCCTACAACAAATTAAAGGCAATAATAAAGTACTTCAAAAATTCTAATTGTTATGCTTAATTTGGGCTATTGATATATTTTGCTTGCTACTTGCTTTGTTTTTTATGTAACCAATTAAATACCTTTCCTTTTTCCAACTCAGGATGAATGTGGTCAGTTTCCTTATAATTCAAATACTCAGATACACTGGGTGTCCTTTCTGGATGGACGCCAGAGAGTATTGCTTTTTACAGACGACGTTGCATTAGTTTCTAAAGCACGGCAAGCAGAGGAAATGGAGCAACCTGATCAAGAAATAAACTTGTCACTTCATAGTCTTGGACTTTCTCTGGTCAACAATGAGAATAAACAAGAAATCTCTTACATAGGGATTACTAGGTACTGCAGATGGAAAGCAAGTTTGCCTTTAAATGAACCAAGGAATAGTTTAGGGATATACTTTAATACACTTAACTGTCATTTTGAAGTGGATTATGCTTCTAAAATCATTTTTTGGCATTATATGCTGAATTTTTAAAATTACATTTTGTCTGCTGTTGTAGAGCTATCAAGGAAATATAGGTTTTAAATGCCTGTCTTGTCACAGTTCCCTAATTAATTTGGTATTTATTTCTGGACTCAGTCCTGTTATGTCATTTGAGTACAGTGGAATTATTGTGTGACTAGTTAAAGTACTGTGCTTTGTGATACAACACAAGGTAAATTTTGAGTTGATTTGTCAATCTGCATTTTAGTAACTTACTTTCACGATTGCAAATTACATTTGAAAACAGTCATGTGCATGATTATAAACAATCAGTTTTTCTTTAATTTCCTATTCATTATTCAGAAATAACTTTTCTGATAACTTGATTCTTTGTATTAAATCATATCCTTCTCATCAAAAAAATTGCAAAGATAGATGCACAGAAATTTTCACAAAAGGACACCAGTAATTTGGATCATGTCTTCACTTTGCTCTGTCAGTAACTGTGTAAATCTGTTTTCAAGAAAAATAAATTTAATTTCTAAATTTCCTTTCCACTTTCATCAGTCATTGACTTGGCAGACATAGAGAAAGAATCATAATTTTGACAAACGAATGGAAATCAGCATCAAAAACATGGGGATGAGGCTTTATGTGGTTCATAAATATTAAAAAATGTGGTGTCCTCTACTTCAGTGCATTTTTATTCGTCTTAATTACTTATCTTGTAGTAATACTTAGTCTTAATGTACTTATCTTGTAGTTCTGGTGTTGTCTGGGAATTGAAACCAAAGCAGAGATGGAAGCCATTTAATCAAAAGCAGATAAACTTATTGGAAAAAGCCTATCAAAAATACATTTCCACAAATGCCATGGAGGATCTGGGCTGGGTTAAAATAGACAACAACTTTGAGGTACACATGTGGCTGTTCAGTGTTTAATCAATAATTTTGATAGAAAAGTTTGTATAACAGTTTCTACCATATTACTACTAGTAATGTATTTATACAACATGTAAAATTTTTCATTGGGAAATGTCTTCATGATGTATGCAATTATACATTTAAGTATGCTACAGATCCTCTCCAATCAGATATTTGTCAAATAGCTGTAATAAATTGTTGATGATATTTGTCTGACAATCACTGTAATTTCAACTGTGCAGTAATTTTATGCATCCTGTAAGACTAAAACATTCCAGAACTTTCAGGATGTTTGGTTATGAACTCTTGTTTAAATTGGTCTAAAAAGTTTGTACCATACAGAAGTTATACTTGATGTATGTTCTTTATGAAGCACCGAAACACATTTCATCCCTTTTACGACACAGGAATTGGAAACTCTGTCAGCACGTTGGACTTCGACAACTGGCTGTTTCACTCACTTTGGGCTTTTGGAATTCAAGGCCATAATTGGTGGGAAAACTCAGATATCTGGTTTAAAAAATTTAGGCCGCTACACCTTTTCCTAATAGAAATTCTCCTTTGGCTGTAGTAATATTAGGGATCAGATGGCAACAATTAGAAAGATAAAACCAGTCACACTTCCACTCAATTCAGCATTGTATATGTGCTGAAATCCCATTTGCAGTCAACTAGACTTAAATATGTGCCTAAAGTTAAATATATGCTTAAGCGCTTTACTAAATAGGTGTACTGCTGAATTGTGGTCATTGGATTCCATCTGTTTTAGGGCAGTGATGAATGTAAATGTTGACTAGTGAATTATCACCTCTTACTTAAAAATGAGAGCTGTTGTTTCATTTTGTGGAATCTTCATCATCCTCAAAGAGATGAACAGATAAAAATTGAGGACATAGCATTATAGCCGTTAAGGCATAGTGGTTTGAGGATAAAAAGAGAGTTACCCATTTTTATATTGTTGATTCAGAAAAAAAAATCTGCAGCTTTTCAGGTGTTTATAACACTTCTCTCTTGTGATTTAGATGTTTTTCTAAAGAACCAGTCAAAGAACACTTACATTCCAAGCATATTGGAATTGTTGCAAAAATCTCTTAAAGTACTTAATAAGGCTAAATAAAATAGAGACAAAACTCTCATGATATACAGTATTATAAACAATCTGACCTTTTCTTCTATAGTGCTACCTCAGTATAATGCGGTCCAATATAAGGCAAATTCTGACATAATGCTGTAAAGCAGTGCTCTGAGGGGCATGGCTGCGCACTCTTGTGGATCAGTGCGTCGTGTCTGGATTTGATATAATGCGGTTTCACCTATACCATGGTATGAATTTTTAGCTCCCGAGGACAGCATTATATGGAGGTAGCAGTATATATTGTATCCAAAAAGGTAATCTTCTATACCACAGTACCATAAATTATATAGGCCTCAAGTTTTTACGTAGCTGTGATTATGATTGTGTTTGAAATAAACGATACAAATGGCACACAATTTTTTGTGATTTAGCATTTTTGGGTTAAAATAATGGAGTAATGGAGCGTTTTTATTAACCTGATTATTTCTTCAGAATATTATCCTACTTACATAGATTTGTGGCACGAAAATTCCATGGAAAAAATATTTTCATTTGCGTGGATATATTGTTAATTCTGTTGACTAAACATGTTAATGATACCTTAAATTGGGATAAGATTGCTACTAATTTCTTCATTCAACAAACTGAAGATATTCAACAAGTGTAACAAAGTAACATCTGGTTTTCTTTCCTTCTTTATAAGGGAAAGAAAAATTCAGTGTTGGCTTGTGTATGTCGAGTTCAATAACCATTCTATTATTCAACATCAGTAAAGCTCTGGAAATTCAACTTTTTTAATACTAGTATAAATTCTTTTAATTGAATGCCCATTTATGTCTAGTGAAGGCCATTTTAATGAAATCTAGGAGTAGTAATAGTTGCCAAATGGAGCTAAAATGTATAATGTGTTTCTAGGTGAATTTTGGTAAGATTCCAATGAAAATGCGCCTCCCAGTCAAATGCAATATTCGACGAAACTTCCTATCGGGCATTAATATTGAGTTCAAACAGTCTCCTCACCAAAGAAGCTTACGGGCACAGCTGAATTGGCTTCAGGTATCATTTTTCATTATTCACTATAGGCTGAACAGACATTGCTAGTAAACATTGAGATCAGTTCCACAGCAGGTGAGATGATCTGAAACTGACAGTCCTCTTGTGGTAAAATAAGAAGGGGTAGCTGCAAGATATTTGTGGTGAGTAGTCCTTTGATCTGGAGCTTTTCTTCATCAGGGTATAGCTTAGATGACCTTAAAGACATGCTACAAGATTTTATTGGATCCCAAAATTTCACAGGCTGGTGAGGAATCTATAGGGCAGAATAAAGAGTGGGAGATGTTATAATTGAGGTAATGATGGAAATCTTGTTGTGGCGGAGAAAACAACATTAAACATTGTTTCAGCATTTAAGTTGTTGTGTATTTTGCATTTAGTTCTGAGATGTCTCTTATTCTCTGTGCTGCACCTAGAGATTCAGAGTCCAATCCTACAAGAATTACCTGACGTGTTTACTACCGTGAGCAGTCAAAATAGAAATTACTATTCTTGGTGGTAACTGTTGGAAGGTTTGGACTCTTCAGTGTTTTAGAAGTCTGAAACAATACTTGTCCAGTCAGAACATTTTCGCTGTAAAACTTGAGCTCCTAGGCCTCCCTTTCACCACTCCCTGTAACTGCATACCCTTCATTCACTGCCATGAATTCAGCACCAAAGGTAAAGCTTTTGAAGTGCTCTTAAAGTTGAAATACAGCTGTTAAATTTGACGCTGTAGATTCTGATACTACATATAAGCTTAGCAGATTCTAATGTTCTTCCATCAAAAGAAGAAAGGGGGACTATTTGCTACAAGTGTTCTCTGAAGGGTAGATAATACTTCCGTAAAGAATGTGAAATAAGAGTTTGTGGAGGAAGAAAACTTGTGGTATTTCGGTATTAATATTTTTGTAGAGGACCTCTCTTTAAATAACCAATTATGTTCCTCATAACTGGATGCTTTTTTCCAAATCCTGGGACTGAAAGTATTATTTGACTCAAGACTACAACTGAAAGTGTTTTTAAATTCCATTTCTTTTTATTTGCTTAATTATATAAAAACCTTACAAACCTAAAAAGTTAAGTCAATTTGAGATGTGAAATTTTAAGAAATTAAACAGTCCTTATCTGTCTACCAACCTCTATTAGTTTCTTGTTATGTCACTTCAGTCATTTCTAGCTTAGTGTTCATGTCAGCACTTCATACTTCAAGGAGTATGGTACCCAGTATTCATTGTATGCCACATTTGTTGAAATCTCAAATCATAACATAAGGCACATGTAGTGGACTGGGGCATGTGACTAGGCTGTTGAAAGTGGCGTTTACAGAGACCATCTTACTTAATTTGAGCCAAATCCTGTAAAACTTTTTTTTAAATCCCTTTGAAATAAAGAGGAGTTGGTTTTAGTGGGAGCCTTGCTTGTAAGTAAGGACTGCAAGATATGGCCCCTCACTATTTAGAACATAAAACAGCAACAGAGTGTTTTTAATAGTACCTAAACTCCTGCCTGTGCTGAAATTTGAAAGCTTATTTGCACACTTCCAATCACAACTGTTACTCTGATGGTCCTAACTGTTTTTAATAAACTGATGCTGGCAAGGTTTCAGATATTAGGGTAAACACAAAATAAGCTTGCAGATGACCATTTTTGCTCCAAAACATCATTATATACCTGAGCTGCTTAAGACACCTGAACCCAAGGAATGCTTTATAATTTTTACTCTCACTAAAATACTGCTCATCTGACATGACTTTGTTTCAGGTTGATAACCAGTTACCTGGTCCAATGTTCCCAGTTGTGTTTCACCCTGTAGCCCCTCCCAAGTCAATAGCTTTGGATTCAGGTAAGTAAATTCAAGAGTGGTCTAAAATTAGTTAGCTGTGACATTAAATATTTTGATTTATCTGCAAAATGGAATCCATTATAAAACTAATTTGTACATGTTTTTTATTAGAGCCAAAACCATTCATAGATATCAGCATCATCACTAGATTCAATGAGTACAGTAAAGTATTGCAGTTCAAGTAAGTAAAAGCATATTATACCTTTCTTTAGAAATGTTAATATCTGTGGAGCTAATAATTTGTACCAGTACCATTGTATGTTAAGATGCAATTAGGGTACCAAGTCTTCCAACCCAAGCACTAAAACAAGTCTCAGTATCATCAGTATATTTCCAGCATAAGCCAGTTTGATTAGATATTTAAACACATTAAAATAACATTTGTTTTGTAAATGCCTCCCCCTGCCCACGCTAACAGACCCTGGTGACCGCCCAGGTAAATGGTCAGTTTACATCGGAATTTTACTGTAGTCAGAATAAAGATTTAAGGGTCTGAAGCCACGTATTCCATGACCTTTATTACTTTCTCAGAATTTATTTCATGAAGCAATTGTACTGTAATGTGTGAAATACCAGTTCATTATTAAGATAAACCCTAAATAGATTAGATTATTAATGTACTGTGCCTTTTCTGTGTTGAATTGTAGCCTATTATTAATAACAGATCTCTTCAGATTATTTTCTATTAAGCCCCTCCAACTATAAAATGATGCTTTTAATACTCTAACTAGATTATTAAACTATTGTTATGAGCTTGAACATTTAGTACCCAGCATGTAGCAGTTAATTTAAATCTGTATTTACAAGATGATCTGTGATTATAAGTATGAAAAAGTCGGTCACTATATTTTTCCTTTTGTTTTTTCTTAGATATTTTATGGTTCTTATCCAGGAGATGGCATTGAAATTGGATCAAGGGTTTCTAGGAGCACTTATTGGGCTTTTCACACCATCTACAGATCCAGAAGCTGAAAGGCAAAGGGTAATGTGTGTTTAGGGAAACATTACTTATTTTCTGAAAAGAGGTTTGATTTATTACCATGTGAATTGGGTATTTTGAAAATCAAATTTAAAACAAATTGAAAGCATCTTCCAAATGATAAAATGACTAGTAGTGGAATGCTCAGACAGCTGGGGAAAAATTGAAGTGTAGAACTGAGTCCTTCATTAGGTGGTGTGGGCTCCTAATAATAGTAGCTTGTCATTGTTTGGGTAACTACTATTTGTAAGAAATGTTAGAAAACACTTGTTTGCACAATGCATATTCAGCTTGTGAATCTCATGGCTACAAGGTGTTGGGGGCCAAGATTGCAGTGGGATACATAACATTATTTTTTAGGGCTAATGAAAAATTCATTATTAACTTACATTTAGGGCTGGTCTTCACTAGGCAGGGGGATTGACTGCAGATAAGCAACTTCAGCTACGTGAATCATGTAGCTGAAGTTGGCGTATCTGCAGCCAACTTACCTGCCGTGCTCACGGCAGCGGCGGGTGGAGGCGCGCTCTCCCGTCAACTCCAGCTTGCGCCTTTTGGTGAGCTGGAGTTCTGGAGTCGACGGGGGCGCCGCTGGTGATCGATTTATCGTGTCCTGACGAGACGTGATAAATCGATCGCCAAAAGACCAATTGCTACCGTGCGTAGTGAAGACAAGCCCATAGAGTATCTTTAATTGAACCTGTAAATAGTTCCCATTTTAACTGATTGCCAGACTGAACATAAGAATGGCCATACTGGATCAGACGAAAGGCCCATCTAACTCAGTATCCTGTCTTCCGACAGTGGCCAGTGCCAGAGGGAATGACCAGAACAGGTCATCCTCAAGTGATCCATCCCCTGTCACCCATTCCCAGCTTGTAGCAAACAGAGGCTAGGAACACAATATCTGCCCATCCTGGCTCATAACCATTGATGGACCTATCCTCCATGAATTAATCTAGTTCTTTTTTAAACTCTGTTGTGAAGGCCAGAACAATAACATCCTCCTAGTAAAGAGTTCCACAGTTTGACTCTGCATTGTGTTAAGAAATACTTCTGTTTGTTTTTAAACCTGCTGCCTATTCATTTCATTTGGTGACCCCCTTGATCCTATGTTATGAGAAAGAGTAAATAACACTACTTTCTTCACACTAGTCATGATTTTCTAGACATCTGTCATTCCCCCTTTGTGACTTTTCAGTTTGGAAAGATGACTATCTTATTAATCTCTCTTCATACGGAAGCTGTTCCATACCCCTAATCATTTTTGTTGCCTTTTTCTGAACCTTTTCCAATTCCAATATATCTTTTTTGAGATGGGGCGACCACAGATGCATGCAGTATTCAAGACGTGCATGTACTATGGATTCAAATATGATATTTTCTGTCTTATTATCTATCCCCTTTTTAATGATTCCCAGCATTCTGTTAGTATTTTTTTGACTGCTGCTGCACATTGAGTGGATGTTTTTAGAGAGCTATCCACAATGATGCCAAGATCTTTCTTGAGTGGTAACAACTAATCATTTTGCTGAAAAGTATGCATACTGATTCCATTTCTTTCTAAGGGAGCAGAGGTGCTACTTGTGCAGTAGAAGATGAATGGTTTTTTATGTCATCTATACATTTTCAGAAATAAAAAGATCACCTAAAATTTCTGTGTGAGAGTAGTTCCTACAAACTAGTTTTTCTTGAAATGAAACTTTCAAACCCATAAAGTTTCTTATTTTCACGTGCAACTGAAGGCCCTGTCTAACTGAGTGGGGGAAAGCTTTAGGAGAACAAAGACTTCATGGAAATCCTAAGTGTTAATGAATTGTATTCAGCACTACATCTCAATGAATAAAGTAATAAAAAACTAAAGAATGACACAAAAATCAGAAAAGAAAAATCTTGAGTGAGATGGAATAAATGTGAAAAGTTACATTTGTCATCAAAATGAGAAAAATTACCCATCAAAAGAAAAATGAGTGTAATAGGTTATTTAGAATAAGGAAGGAATGAACATAGTTATCACAATTTAGTATATGATGGATAATTAATGTACTGTACTTGTGTATTTGGAGGGCATTTCTGCTGCAGCTATCTAAGCAATTGTGTAATTATTTTACTTTTACCGTTCTTTTTATCCCATAGCATTTTTTTTTCCATTTTAAATTCAGGTTGACTTTGAGGAAACCAGAGTTTTGATTTAACATTTTCTTTTTTATAAACAGACCAAGTTAATTCAGCAAGATGTAGATGCTCTTAATGCTGAACTGATGGAATCTTCCTTAACTGATATGTCAACCCTCAGTTTCTTTGAGCACTTCCATATTTCTCCAATTAAGGTATATTGTAGAGGAAAATACTTTAGAGAAGCAAAAACCTTAAATAGTGACTCCTAATATCTTGTTTAATCAGCTATTCACATTGATTGGATTAAATAACTCTTTTTTAGTCTTTCATTTACAGTAATATAACCCTGCAGGAATCTGTTGTTTGTCAGATTTTCAACCTTCCTGGTGGAAATGTTTTTCAGTGATCTAGGAATCCTCAACAAATATTTGTTTTATGTTCCACCTTCACTTAGTACTAATGACTGTCTAAACAGAAGGCTATAATGGATGTCATATGGATGTCAAAACTAGGAAAAATATAAAAATACTAACACACATGGTGAAAATGTTCGCCTTTATAACGGATGTGAACAATCTCAATAAAAAGCATTAATCTTTCATTATACTTATTGTCAAATCCCACCATTTTGTGGGCCCCATGATATTCAGTGTTTTTTTTTTTAAACTTTGTCCTGAAGTTAAGTGACTGGTACAATCACTAGTTTAATTTGTGAGAGAAGAGGAGGCACAACAAGAGCTATTTATGAAATATACCTGTTGAATTTCATTGGAGAGGGCTATGCCTTTTGGTGTTTTGGAGCTTTATCTTAAGAATCTGTTGTTTTAGGAAAGAAGGGCTTTTTTTTCTTTCTACCAACTAGCCTGGCAGGTCCTGTTATACCAATAGAAGCAAGCAGGATCTTATGAGGGGGATAAGGCAAAAAGCCACATTTATTGTAAAGATGATAATAAAGAAAAGATAGAAGCAAACAACGTTGTTTAACTACTTATTCCTATCACTACTTACCCCTTACACACACACACACACACACACACACACACACACACACACACTCATTCATTCATTCATTCATTCATTCATTCATTCATTCAGGTTGTGGGTAATTGTTATAGTTACCAGCCTGGAAGTTGCTTGTGACAGAATACTGGCCAGGTATTCTATACACAGGTGATCGTAGTGGGGAGCGAAGTCCTGATCAGATGCGCATCTAAAGCTCCTGGTAGGCTGGCAGCAGAACCTTGGACTCTGACTCCATAGTCTTTTGGTCCAGTCTTTATAGGAATTTCTTCCTATGACAGTCCATGGGAATTGCTGCGTCATGCTGATGTCTTCAGGGTGGCTGCCAGGTGCTCGTCAGTGATCTCATAGGGTGGACCTCCAGTCTCCAGTTTTTCTCCACTTGACACCTTTTGGTTGCACTGGCACCTGACGCCTTCTTCAGCCCTTTGATGCTGCATTCTCAGGCTGGAACCTCTCAAACCATCCATTCATTGTCCAAGCACACTCTCTCCTACATACATTCCCTAATTAATGTTTCACATACAGTATTTTGTATAATAATAATTTTACACATACAATAGTTACCAAAAGTTATAGAAGTTTCTGGGTGGCATTTCTCAAAACACTCTCTCTCTAAGTGCTGAGTTAGTTACTGTTATAGTTACAATGTTTCACTTTGGGATTAGGGTTAATTGGTTCACAGTGCTTTGAAGAGAACTGGCATCAATTGTGTAACAATGCCCTTAATCAGTTACAGGGCTTGGCTCCCAGAGCAGAGTTAGTGGCTTGACAATGCATCGTTACAATGTATCGCTGCAATGTCAATTTCAAGTAGCTACTTGCAAAAGTTTGAGCGTGCCCTGGGACAGAGAGAGAGAAGCTGTTTCTGGCTACATAGTACAATTTCAAGTTACATTACCTAATATTAACAAATTATATTTTAAAGGGGCAATAATAATAAATCTAAACACTTATCAAACTTATACTATGTAGACTTTCAGTTGTGGTATGTCATCCCTACAGTCCCAGTGTTCAAAAAAACTGGATGGTAGCAAGGCTCAGAAAGTGACTAAGGTGAGCAGTTGAAATATGGGGAGTGTGGGGACAAAACCAAAACGTAAGCAAGGAGAGATCCTAAGAAACCCCACAATAAAGTTGATGCAGTAAACAGTGGACGAATATGAATAGAGAAGGCTCTCTACTTTGCTGCTTCCTGCTAAGGTAGAGAAATTTGGAAGAGTCCCCCTACTTGCTAAACAGGTAGTTCTTCTTCGAGAGCTTCCTCATGTTGACTCCATTCTAGGTGTATGTGCGCCCGTGTGCACAGCTGTCAGAGACTTTTGCCTTAGTGGTATCCATCAGGTCGGCTGTGGTGTCCCCTTGAGTACTGCGCTCATATGTCAGTGTATTAGGTGCCACAAACCCTACGCCCTCTCAGTTCCTTCTTACAGCTTGTGACGGTTGGAGTGCCTTGTTTTGCCTTTAGCAAGAGAGTTAGTGGTTCTTCATAGTCTTTTTCTTCTACCTAATCTGTGTGTAGTTCAGGGGTCGGCAACCTTTCAGAAGTGGTGTGCCGAGACTTCATTTATTCACTTTAACTTAAGGTTTCGCATGTTGGTAATACATTTCAGTGTTCTTTTAGAAGGTCTCTCTCTGTAAGTCTATATATTATATAACAAAACTATTGTCATATTGTAAGATAAATAAGGCTTTCAAAATGTTTAAGACGCTTCAATTAAATTAAAATGCTGATCTTACACCATCAGCCCGCTCAGCCCACTGCCAGTCTGGGGTTCCATTCACCTAGGCTGGCAGTGGGCTGAGCAGGGCCAGTGCCCAGGACCCCGGCTGACAAGGAGCTGGCAGCCAGAACCCCAGACCAGCAGTGGGCTGAGCAGGGCCAGTGGCCGGGACCCTAGACCGACAGTGGGCTGAGCAGCTCAGCCCATTGCCGCTCAGGGGTTCCATCCACCGGCTCAGAGATTCCATCCACCGGGATCCCAGCTGCCAGACCCGCTCAGCCCGCTGCTGGTCTGGGGTCCCTGCCCTACCCACATAGAGTGGGTACCTACCTTCTCCCTGTTTCTGGCCCATTCTCTTCCTCTCTCTCTCTGCACTGCACTGAGGGTGGGGGTGCACTGAGCACAGGGCTGGGGGTGAAGGAGCAGGCTGGGGGTTGAGGTGCATGGTCTGGCCAGGAGCTAGAATGAGAGGATGGGGCTCAGGGTTGAGGCAGGAGGGTCAGGTGTGGAGAGCGCTTACCTGGGCAGCTCCCATTTGGTGCGAGGGGTGCAGGCGGGAATGGGGGGCATGGAGGAGCTCCTATTTGGTGCTCAGGGTGGGAGTTAGGTTGTGGAGGGTGCAAGAGTCAGGATGTATTGGGGGGGCGGGGGTCTGGGTATGTGTCCGGGTGCCAGAGTCAGGGCCGGGGTCATGGTGTGGGGGGATGAAGGAGTCCAGCAGAGGGCTGGATGTGTGTGAGGGGGGTGCAGGGGCCTGGGGAGTGTGCTGGGCTGCAAGGCTCAGGGCAGAAGGCTGTGCGGGGGAGGTCAGGGCTGAGGGTGTGGGCTGAGGTCCTGGGGGTGCTCCTAGCCCCCTGCCCTGAGAGGCTTACTGGAGGGGATACGCCCTGATTCCACCCCCTTCCCAAAGGCCCTGCCCCTGCTCTTCTCTGCCTCCGCCCGGAGCAGCGAACGTGCTGCATTTGTGCCCCTCCCCCACAAGGGCCATCCGTGGCAGGGAGTGAGGGACGGAGAGGAGGAGGAGGGGCAGGAATGCACCATGTTACATGAAGAAGCAGGGGAGCCGGACAGGACCAAGTTTCCCGCAGGAGGGGGCGGGTGGGTGCCCTGCCCCCGTGGGGGGGCAGAGAAGAGCAGGCCGGACTGGGCAGGATTTTTAATGGCATGCTGCAGGTGTGCCATTAAAAATTGGCTCGCTTTCTGCCTTTGGCATGCATGCCATAGGTTGCCAACCCCTGTATAGTTAATGCAGTTAGTCTTCGTAGTGATAAGTTAGAGTACTTAGAGTCCTGTCCGAAAGTAGGCCCCGAGTGGGGCATGCCACCCTCACCTGGCTTCAAGCCACGTGCTTCAGGCAGCAGGCTGATGCCAATCAGTGACCCCCACAACAGCTGCCTGAAGTATTTGGGGGAAGTCTTTAGAAAGGACAAATGTCACATTTGTAAAAACTTTCGTCCTCATACATAAAAGGAGAAGGATATCTGCTTGAGGGCCCTCCTCATGGAGGCTGCGCTTTGCCTCGCATTGGAGTCCTCTCCAGCCGAACCACGCCGAATACTTCCTCCTCGATGCTGAAAGAAGTACTAGAAGAAAAAGCCTGTATACACCCAAAGAATTTCTTCTTGGATCACCGCCTGTGTTTGCTTCTGCTACGATCAAGTGAAGGTGTCACCCCCAGCCGTTGTCACTGACCACTTGGCCAGGGCACAGCCCTCTTTGGCAGCTTTTCTGGCCCAGGTACCTATACAGGGCATCTGCAGGGCAGCCACCTGGTCATCTGTCCATACGTTTACGTCCCACTACACACTGACCCAGCAGGCCCAGGATGATGCTGGCTTTGGTAGGGCAGTACTGCAAGCCATGAAATCTGAGCCCACCTCTGTAGATACTACTTGAAAGTCACCTAGAATGGAATCGACATGAGCAAGCACTCGAAGAAAAAACTGTTGCCTTTTATAACTCTTGTTCTTTGAGATAGGTTGCTCATGTCCATTCCATTACTCACCCTTCTGCCTCTCTGTTGGAGTTTCTGGGTAACAGGAACTGGGAGAGAATAGGGTCGATGGTGCCTAATATACTGATGTATGAGCACGGCACTGAAAGGGAGCACCACAGCAGACACTACAAATACTGCTAAGGCAAAAATCTCTTACAATTGTGAACGTGGGCATGCACACACATAGAATAGAATGAACATGAGCAACACATTTCAAAGAACAGTTATGAAAGGAAACCATTTTTTGCCTGAAGAGACTCAGAACTTAGATAATGTATTGTCAGCACTGCGAACTGTGTAGTTCCAGAATGTTGGAAAAACAATGTATTTATTTGCTAGCTAAATTCATATAGTTAAAATACGAGCCTTTTTTTGCCAGTACTAATTTCCATCAGGACCCAAATGGGTCATTTATATTCCACGTTACTTTCTGTCACTGAACATAATTGATGTCATCATGACTAACGAATAAACTTAGGCATTATTCTCACGATTTTTATGAACAGAGGATTTTGTTTGCGTTTTAGTGCTCTGTGCACATGGGTAGAGCCCTGCAAATCTATGTCTATCTGCACATACCCACGAGCCATATTTGCAGTTTGCAAATGGATGTGGACCCAAATTTTGTGTCTGTGTATGGCTCTACACATGGGTGAATAAAAGAGCTTTTAAGGGAGCTTGATCACTATTTTTTAAGTGCATGCAGGTGTAGCTATTCACGTAGTGCAATTTTAAAAAACCAAGTCAATAATAAATAATTTACAAATGTGATTGTTGGATTTCATACATTCCTGTTGATTTCATTCTTTACAAATATTTTTGTCTTGTAGTTGCATTTGAGTCTTTCTTTGGGTTCAGGTGGAGAAGAAACAGATAAGGACAAAAAGGAAATGATTGCTATTCATTCGGTCAACTTGCTATTGAAAAGTATTGGGGCTACTCTGACTGATGTGGATGATCTTATATTTAAGTAAGCTGATACTTCTGACTAATAGATTTTCATTGTTAAATTTGTAAATAGAGCTAATGAATTCTTGCAGGTATTTCAATTTTTCAGCAGTGGTGAGTAAATGATTAGTCTGATTTAACTGTTTAAAATTAATTTAATTGCCTTGTAATCAAGTAAGGTCACGCGCATGTAAAGTGTGTGTGATTTTTAAAAGCAGACTTGAGCTCCTCAGGGGGATGGAGATGAATGGGAAAGGAAAAGTATCCAATTGTTCTAAACCCTGGCGCTGCATCCCTTGGTAGCCTTCACTCCCTACAAATGTATGAAGTAGTGCTCTAGCTACATTATTGAATAATGCACAATAGCAGGTATAGGTTAATAAAATAATTCTGTAAATTTAAATATTCTAATGCTAATCTCTAGTTACTAAATCCATAAGAGATTTTTTTAGCTATTAAATGTTGCTATTTGTCTTTCAGACTTGCTTTCTTTGAAGTTAAGTATCAGTTTTACAGGAGAGATGAGCTAATAAGGAGAGTTGTTACACATTATAGCGAACAAGTAAGTTCATTCAGTGAATTCTACTTTTTAAATATATTTTTAGAATAAAGATACTTGTCTGGAATATGAAGCTTTTGTTTATTTGGATATGAACTATTAGTTTTACAAATCCATTGTTCATAGTCATTTTTGTGGCAAAGCATTGAAACCTGAATTACCTCTACTTCAAATGGATTTCAGTTTCAACAGTTTCTGCTTTTACTTTTGCCCACCTGTGTCAAATAAAGTACTAGACTCATCATCCACCATGACATTCTAATGGAGCTACTTGTAAATGTGCAGCATATTCTGCCATAGCCAGACCCTTTCACAGTCACTCAAGCAGAGCATGCTTACTCGTATGCCTGTGTACTGCTTTTGTGCTGGTCTATAGCATTACAAAATACTTCTGCTAAGCCCACTGTTTTAACACCATCATACTTGTGCTTAAAAAACTACGTTATGTAGATTTTAATTCTGACTTGGGTAGTACATTAAAAAAGAACTGATACGTACTATGTCCACTTTTGATCTTCATTTAGTTCTTGAAGCAGATGTATGTTCTTGTACTGGGTTTAGATGTCCTGGGAAATCCATTTGGCTTAATCAGAGGTTTGTCTGAGGGTGTTGAAGCTTTCTTCTATGAGCCTTTCCAGGTATGATTTCTTATTTTAGCTCACTGTATTAGTCAGTTAGCTATAGATTGCTAAAAATATTTTTGAACATGTTGAAGAATTGGGAAATCGTGACACTTACTACATGAAGAAGTGTCTTGTTAAAGGGTATGTCTATACCGCAATTGAAGATGTGTGGGATGGCTGCGGTTGGCCCAGGTTAGCTGACTATGCCTTGCTGGGCTTGGGGGCTATGCAGTTGTAGTGTAGATGTTTGGGCTCAGCCTGGAACTCAGGTTCTGAGACCCTGCAAGAGGGGAGGGTCTCAGAACATGGGCTCTAGCCCGAACTCAAACATCTATACTGCCTTTTTTAGCCCTGAAGCCCAAGCCCCATGGGCTCTGAGACTCAGTGCTATGGGTTTATCACAGTGCAGACATACCTTAATGAACATTTTCCAGTGCATCACATTTTCCAGTGCATCATAGTTACCATTTGATTCTTGAAGAGCTATAGGATGAAGAGAGCGTTTTTTCTCTCTCTCTTGCTCTCTTTTTTTAATTTATAGTAAATTTCATCTTTAGGGAGCTGTTCAAGGACCTGAAGAATTTGCTGAGGGCTTTGTGATTGGTGTAAAGAGTCTTCTTGGTCACACAGTAGGTATGTATCGTGTCTTTGTCACTGACAAAAGTACTTGTTAACCTAGTTCTTGTGCTGTATGACCAAATGTCTTTGTAGAGTTTTTGCATTGTAATTTGATTGAGGAGCATTTTCAAAACACTAATATGGAAATTATGGCAGAAGCTGTGACAGAAAACACTGGCTGAAGAGATCTCTGAGCTATTAGCAATTATCTTTCAGAACTCATGGAGGATGGGAGATATCACAGAGGACTGGAAAAGACAAATTTAGTACCTATCTCTTCGTAATGACCTAGAGTATAATAAGGTGATAAGTAGCAGTCAATATGCTTTTGTCAAGAACAAATCCTGTCAAACCAACCTAATATTCTTCTTTGACATGATGATAAGCTTGGTGGATAGAGGAGAAGCAGTAGATGTGGTATATCTTGACTGTAGTGAAGCTTTTAATACTGTCTCACGCGACCTTCTCATAAACAAATGAGGGAAGTATAGCCTAGATGAGCCTACTGTAAGGTGGGTGTACAACTGGTTGGAAAACTCTACTCCAGAGTGGTTTTCAATGGTCCATAGTCAAGCTAGAAAGAAATATCAAGTGGGGTCCCATAAGTATCTGTCCTGAGTCCAGTTTTAGTCAATATCTTCATAAGTGATTTGGATAGTGGCATAGAGAATAGACTTTTATCAAGTTTGTATATGATAGCAATCTTTGGAGGACAAGATTATAATTCAGAATCATCTTGACAAACTGAAGAAATGATCTGAAATAAAAAAGGATGAAATTTAATGAGGAAAGTGAAAAGTACTATGATCAGGAAGGAATAATCAGCTGCACAAATAGAAAATGGGAAATGACTGCCTAGGAAGGAGCACTTTATTAAAATGGATCATAAAGTAAATATGAGTTAACAATGTAATACAGTTGCAAAAAGAGGAAACTTCATTCTGGGATGTATTAGCAGGACTATTGTAAGTAAGACCCAAGAAGTGATTCTTCCATTTTACTCAGCTCTGGTAAGGCCTCAACAGGAGTATTGTGTCCAGTTCTGGGCACCAAACTTGAAGAAAGATGTAGACGAATTTGAGAAGGTCCAGGGAGGAGCAACAAAAGTGATACAGTAAAAGGTCTAGTAAGTGTGACCTTGTGGAAAGATTGAAAAATTTGGGCTTGTTTAGTCTGGAGAAGAGAAAACTGAGGGGGGACATAAGTCTTTGAGTACCTTCAGTAGAGAAGGTTCTCCATCAAAGCCCTCCGAGAAGAGGCAGAAGGTGGTTATAGATTTGTAAAAGGTTGTTATAAAAAGGAGAGTGATAAATTGTTCTCTTTAACCACTAAGGACAAGGCATTGAAGTAAAGGGGCTTAAACTGCAGCAAGGAAGATTTAGGCTAGACATGAAAAACTTCCTAACTGTAAGGGTGGTTAAGCACTGATACAAATTACCTAGGGAGGTGGTAGAATCTCTGTCATTGGAGGTTTTTAAGAATAAGTTAGACACACACCTGTCAGGAATCAACTAGGTAGTATTTAGTCTTGCCTCAGTAAGGTGGACTGGACTAGATGACCTATCAAAGTCTCTTCCAGTCCTGCAATTTTATGATTCTGTGCTAGGTGTTGTAAAGTCTGGCACTCATTCCACAAGAGCTTTGTCATTTGCAGATTATTAATAGCAAATGCAATTAACTGAGAATTCCTAGTTTTCAGCATGATGGAGAAAAAGGCAGCTAATTTATGAAAATGTAGAATGCATTGTTGGTGCTGGGATGATAAACAAATGATAAATATTAGACTTCGAAGACGTTTTTGGAGGCCATAAATAGTATATCCAAGACCAACCATTGCTTGGCTAATTTATTAAAGCATCTATTTTAAATACTTTATCAGTTGTTGGAAAAATTCAGGTAACAGAGGATGGAACCTGACCGTGCTAAAGATGTTTCAAGGCATGCCAGGTCAATATGAAATATTTGTCTTTTGCTGCGGTAAGTTTCATGCCTATACACTGGAGACTGTTGCTTAAAAGGTAATGTGGTATTCCATGCTTCTAGTCTGATGATTTTGTAAAATCATCATATTGTTAACTTTAGCACAGAACGATTCCTCTGAATTGCCTGCTGTTTAAATTGTACATTATGGTTTGCCCATTATTAAATATAAAGAAGGTGCTGTTTGACTTAATCTCTCCTTGGCTGACAGGAGGCGCAGCCGGGGTGGTATCTCGGATCACTGGTTCAGTTGGAAAAGGCTTGGCTGCTATAACTATGGACAAAGAATACCAGCAAAAACGGAGAGAGGAGATGGGCCGTCAGCCGAAGGACTTTGGTGACAGTTTGGCCAAAGGAGGAAAAGGCTTTTTACGGGTAGGAAATTCAACCTAAACCTATGGTGAACTGACAGTTGGGTCTGTGCTAGAAAATCATTAACTACATGTATGAAACAATGTAATGGCATCCTCCATATTTAGTTAAAGAACTAATGAAGCAGAAACTGAAGGAAAAAAAATTAAAGACCATTTATTGTACATAGCATGGAGTATTCAGTATTATCGTAGGGTGATTTATTTTCTGTTTCTTCTAGAATGTACCTGAGAGTGTCATAAAAAGATATTACGTTTTTTAAAAAGATCTGAAGGGGAAGCATATATAGACAAATTGAGTCAACATTTCTGAAATTTAATATACTTAGATTCTGAAGTGTGTTCTGTTTATGACAGTGATGCAAGTATTTTGAAAAATAAGACAGAATGGGGGAGTGTTGAGAGTTAAAATCCAAGAGATAATATCTGATCATAAGTAGGTGAAATTCTAAGTAAGTTAACAATAGTATTTTCCTGTAAGATCTAAGTACTACTGCTCATTATTATCCACTTCTGTAGATCTAACACAAATATGTTAAATGCTTCTGGAAGAATATTAATTATAGTAGTTATGAGCTACAGTACTATCTTTTTGTAGCTAGCTTTTGCAAAGTAGGAGGCTCATATCAAGGATATTTTATTTTTAAAAATCTATCTTGCTGGGTAAGTGTGAAGAACCATGCAATTAATATATTTTATAGATAATAGCTGTATCGGGAACAGAAAAGGAAGGAGGCTTCAACTCCTTTCCTTATTTGACTTTTCACTCTCCTCCATAGCAGTAAAGATGAAGGACAAAAGGGAAGGACAGACACAGGCCACTTCCAACCGCTTAACTCACCTTCTCCCGGCTAGCAAGTTGCTTGTGGCCTGAAACTTACTGTTTTTTAGATCTTGATCTCTGGAATCACTAATTCTTCCTTGAGTGATTGTCCCTGTGAGTAGTGCCCTTCAGGTTGTACATGCTTACCCAACAAACACTATCAGTACAGGATTCTTCCCATTGGATTCAGGGCAACATCAAGAATGTTCACCAAGGTGCTGTCAGTGGTGACAGGGTACTTCTGCTAACAAGGAACAACAGTATTCCCTTAATTAGAGTACTGGCTCCTACAGGGACAATCTTACTGTGAAACATAAGAAGCAGCTACTGGGCTTCTAGATCCCTTTGACAGATTGGATTCAGGGTGAACCTGAAGAAGTCCACCCTAGAAGCCACAGTTGTGGATGAGATTGAATTCTGTGACTACCAGGATATATTTACCATATGGCCAGTTTCTCTCCATCAGTCTCATACAGTGAACTCTGATGATGCTCAGGATGTCTGTACAATCCTGGCACTGTTGGATCATATAACCACAAGCACCTATGTGATTCTGTTAGTGGACTTCATGTCTGATGTATGAAGGCTTGGTTTCAGACTGTGTATACTTGGTTTAAGCATAGACTCAACCTGCTAGTCAAGGTGCCTCAAAGGTTCTTATACTCTTACTTGGTGGGAACACAGACGAAAAATGTATGTTTGTGTGTATGGGTACCGTTCAACTCCCTGCTCCCAACAAAGACCTTGACCATGGACGCATCCCTCCTCAGTTGGGGAATACACATGGAGGGACAGGTTTATAACATTACATGTAGAAATATTGTTATACCTATACTTATCTATCCCTCCATGTGTATATGATCTCGAATTCTGTTGTAGGTTCTGGATGGAAGTATTTCTTCTGGAAGTATTCCTTCTGTCCCATCTCCTCCAGTTTTTCTGTTTTAGTCCAGTCTCTTGGGCTCCTCATCTTTGGGCTCCCTGTCAGAGTACTGGTGTCCCCCAGGCATTGGCTCCCAGTTTTCTCCCCGCCCTGTTCTCTGTCTCTTCCTCCCTCCCCATTCTGGGCTCCTTGTCCAAACTGCCTTCTCCTTTTCTCCTGTACTGGTTTTTGTCCTCTCTGCATTCAGATAGGCTGCTTATTCTACAGAATTTCTTGGGCACCACCCTGGGGAGCATTGGAAGCACAGAAGAGAATCTCTCTCCTCTCAATTCCTGTGTCACGCCATAAGGCCTCTTGGCAGTTGGGAGGAGCAATTCAAGTGTAGGTGCTTCTCAGCTCCTTCCTCTCTGGACTAGAACCTACTCAATGGCTCTGTCAAGATGGTCTTGCCCAGTATGCTTGATATATCGGACCTGTGAGGAGATGGAGCATGAAAAATACAGATGGACTCTTAAGAAAATTTAGCTGCCAGATTCTTTAAAAAGAAAAACTCTACTGAGCATGTGTGAACTGAGATTTTCAGGAGGGTAATAATTTGGCCAAATGTGGGCTGTTTCTCACGAAAACCACAAAGGAAGCAGATTGTCAATCACAGGGTGTGACCCACCTGCCAAATTTCAAGTTCCTGCTTGCAAAGTGGTTCATTCACGTCAGGAGCCACCCCCTTGTGGCCAGGTATCGCAACAGCCTCTGAGTATGGCATCCCCTGCCAAGTTCTGCTCCCACAGACTCCTTGCTGCCTCTCTGGATCATATCCTGCCTTTTCTACCTCCAGAGAGAGACTACACATTGTATCTCGGCAGCCCTTCCAAGCTGGGTTTTGGTATCAGTTAAGCTTTTTTGCTCTTTTTCTTGCAGATGCTGCTAGGTATGTTGGGGGTACATACAGCCCTCATTTCTCCACAGCATGGAGACACTACTCGAGCTTCTAAATTAAACAGTTGTAAAAATATTTTTAACATGGGCAAGAATATTTCCCCCAATCTTGTTTTCAGAAGCATCATAAACATTTTTGCTAAAACTTTCTAAAAAAAATTGAATGTGAGTTCAGAGACCCAGCATGTGAAACTTCAGCTGAAATTTTTCAGGTTCTGATCAGGTTAGAAGAACTGAAAACAGTGTCATACTAGGAAGTGTTGGGACAGCCTTAAGTACAGGCAGCACTCTGAGCTCCACCTATAATAACATATGTAAATAAGTTACTAGTTAGATTCAGTTTTGGAAGAACTCACTCCCCAGGTGAATAGTTAAAGAAGGCTGTGTCCACTTTATTGTCTGTAACAGAAACAACTATAAGATGTGGTAAAGGGAACCATATGCAAATTCAGATCACTAAATATTTGGTTCACCAGAGAAGAAAAACAAACTTCTAATCTGAAGCTTGCAGTAACATGTAACAAATAGTGATTTTTTTAAACAATCTGGTAGAAGTCCGATGAGCATGGAACAAATGATCACAAAATAAACATGACATTACCTACACGAGGTTTCTCTGAAATGGATGTACAACAGGTTTCTCTGGAATGGATGCTCTAAGTGCCCATGTGATCCATTTTATCTCAAGTGAGGAATTCTTCCTAGGAGATGAAAGGCCATGTTTACGTCCAGTGTCTGCTGTTTATGTGGATTTTGATTCATACCTATCATCACTATGCTAGAATTATTTGTTACGTGAAATGCAAATTAAGCACTTTAGGAACTGCTAATAATAGATATTCAAAAGAAAAAAACATTTTACTCTCCCGTATTTGCTTAGTAGCGTACATTGAATGAGATTTTTTTCTAATCTTGTTTACTGACATTCATAAAAGCCTGTTTGGCAGTGCAGTACAAGCATAGCAATCTTAAGCATTAATCTTTTTAATACTGGTGTGGCTAGGGTACTGCCTAATGCATTAATTTACTACTTTTGTTTACTTTATAAAACTATTCTGCATATTAGTGACCTCCTTTCTCAAAAAGCTTTACTGGACTTCAGATATTTCTAAAAGCACTCACTTCAGATTAGTCAAAGTACTGTTGCAATATGTGTTGAATCAGGGCTTACCTAGATGGAGACTCGGGCTTGTCTTCACTTGCTGGGGGATTGACGAGGGGCAATCGATGCATTGGCAGTCAGCTTAGCAGGTCTAATGAAGACTGGCTAAACTGAATGCAGATTGCTCTCCCATCAACTTCTTTACTCCACCAGATAGAGAAGAGAAGGGGGAGTTGATGGGAGAGACTCTCCCATTGACATTGTGTAGTGTGGACCCCACAGTAAGTAGATCTAAGATATGTTGATTTAAGTTACGCTATTCACGTAACTCAAATTGCATAGCTTAGTTCAAATTTCCCTTGTAGTGTAGACAATATCTTAGTGGCAAGCCAGGATGTGACTACAGTGCACAAACCTGCTGCATACTAACTGGCTGTATGGACTGTGTTGTGGAGAGCTTTTAGTTCATGGTAGCAAAGTGTGCTAGTACTTCCCAAGTGCACTCTGGCTTAGAGAATTTGTGACACGTAGTGGTAGAGGCTGCATGGCCAGTTAGTGCTTGGGAGGCTAGTATGCTGTAAATTTACATCCTGACTTGCAGCACACAATTTATCTGTAGACAAGCCCTTATAACATACATTCTAAGACCTTGGCTTAGTTAACTAGCTTTTGTTGTATCTTATAATATTGCTCACTAGAGTTTCTCAGCCAAGTAAGCTGTGATCCCTTTTTCATGAAACAAGCTACACTCAGTGAAGGCTGTCTCACTCCACCCCAAGTTGTCCCCCAACAATCCACTCTTTATTTATAAACAGGATCTCCACTGCTAGTTGTTTTTCCTGTTTGTTCCTTCCTCATCTACTCTACAAGCTTTTCATTAGCATTAGGCTCATTATTGCAAATAGACTTCCATTGGAAGGCAGTACACAATGACCAGCCAGAGAGATAAGTGTTTACTCCCTTCTACCTGAATAGATCCTGTTTATTACCTCTGTTGACCTGTGTTTACTGAAAACTATGTTCTTAAGGTATATAAATTAGGACATGTAACCCCTTAACTATCATTGTACATACATTTCGCGATTATGATGATGACTGGTAAGCTACCAGCTCTTGCTAAAGACCTCTCATGCCCTCACTCTTTGTGGAATGATTACATAGGGGACCTTTGTAAACTGCTGTATATGCCCTCTGCCAGTTGACTCCATTAGTCTGTGGATCACATCCTATGACAAGCTACAGAACAGCCATGGAATAGTAACTTAGCTGTTGTTTTGCACTAGAAGTCAAGATTCTAGAGCAGGGGTCTCCAAACTTTTGGAGATGAGGGCCATATTAGATTTTTGAATGGCCTTTGCGGACTGCTGCAGCGCCCCCCCCCCCCCCACTCCTTTGCTCCTCTGCAGAGGCCCCCTCCCCCCCTTGCTCCTTCAGCTGCTGCCGTGACACCCTCCCTCTTTGCTCCTCTGGCCATACCACAAGGGCACTCACCGTTTTGCTGCTCCAGCCACAACGCTGCCGTGACCCCCTCCCCCTTTTGCTCCTCTAGCTGCACTGTGGGGGCACTCACCCCTCCATACATGGGGCCCCTGGCAGCTGCTCACAGGGTGGGGCGCCAGTGGCTTCTCCACATGCCTGCCCAGGTGGGGCTGGGGGGCTAGACACATGGACACCGCGGGCCAGATCCGGCCCCTGGGCTGTAGTTTGGAGACCCCTGTTCTAGAGTGTTATGTGGCAGGGATGGTCTCTGTATCCACTTTACTAGTTCCCTGAGCCTTCTAACTATTTCAAAGATGTTTTCTTTCATGATGATCGCGTCAACAGGAATTCCTAATAAACAAAAATAAGCCTTAGGAAAAATCCCATTTGAATGCTTTTCCTAAATGTTAATTTTAAAACACAGCAGGAGAGACACCTGGTGGCTGAATCATGCTTCAGCATTTCTGGCTTTCAAGTGTCGATAATTAAACTATCATTTTTCTTTCAGGGTATTGTCGGTGGTGTGACTGGAATAGTCACTAAACCTGTTGAAGGTAGGCAAAAATTATTAGTAAACCTAAAGCCCATTTTTCTGAAGGCTAACACATTGTGCTACTTATAACTTACTTTATGTTGAGAAATATTGACTCAAACACAGTAGTATTTGTTGAGGTCTGAGCTCATTATTTCTGTGTTTCTGAATAAAAGTAACATTTTTTAAATCATGTCATTTGTAAAAAATGGCTTTAATTTCATATATTTTTACAGTTGTTAAAGGTTCTCATGCAAATTTACATGCAGACTTTGACAGATCAGTTCTCATAATATCATGTGCAGCTGCATATGAAGAAATTTAAAATGAAAACTTTCTACGAACTGTCATATTTACAGCAGGCATATACATTTAAGATATTTTTGCTATTAGATACTTTCAGTAGAGTTTTCTCTGTATCAGCAGATTGACTTTATAAAGCTAGGGCTTGAGTAACAATCTCTACCAGCAAAAAAAGTGGAGAAATAGACCTTTATGCAGTAAGATATTTTATCCCATAGGTGGCACACGCGCGTGTGTGTGTGTACAATTAGATGTTGAATAATAGCACAAGTAGTATTTATGTTGTTTAAGTGACAGGGTAAAGAATAATTAGAGTGGGAGCCACACTAGACATAACATCTGTTTTAACCACTTGGTCTGTTTCTGCTGTTTTTTCATTGGGAAGCTGAAGTGGCTTGTGGCTTGTGCTTAAATCCCTGACAGGTAGTTTTTTTGTTTTAAGCCTGCTTCATGCTATCAATATGAGGCATGGCAAAAAGAGTAAAGGAGATAAAAAATAGGTGTTACTGCGTCTTTTAAAATCTGGTGTTTAGATAAGGAATCAGGACACTCTCACAGATATTAAAGTTAAGTTTTCATAAAGCAGGAGGTGGATTAACTTTATAATTTGGATCTTCTGCGCGGGTATGTAACTTAACACTGTGTTTTCTTTTGTGAAGGGGCTAAAAAGGAAGGTGCAGCTGGATTCTTCAAAGGAGTTGGAAAAGGGCTTGTAGGTGTTGTGGCTCGTCCAACAGGTGGCATCATAGATATGGCAAGCAGTACCTTCCAGGGAATCCAGAGGTAAAATGATGGGGTGGGAGTTAGTGATTGTCTGTTCACCAAATGTTCTCAGTTATGTGAAGTGTGTGATCAGAGATACAATGGTAACATATGCTTGCTTCCATTTGAAGTGATTAAAGTACAAGCTGCATCAGGAGGACTGAGTGTGTGCCATGGTGATGTTCTGTTAGGTGCCAAGTGAAGGAGGAGTGCTGCAATCACCTGAGACTGATGCTATTATAATATAACCTAATATTCTACGGTGTTATGTGAAGGTTATAAATCAGCTCCATGCGAACATGAAAAATAAAATGAAAGTCCTATATTATGGTACACCAACTGAAAGTACATACAAGAATGTAAAAACTAAATAAAAACATAGACAGCTTTAGTAATTAAAAATATTGTTTTTCAACTTTTGAATGCTCACAGCCATCTCTCACTTTACCCTGCTGAAGTACCTAGACCACTGCAATGACTGTCAGTGGGACTTTTAATCCTAAATTATTTTTGCACTTTCGAAAGTGCAACTGAAAATCTCTTTCTGCAAGTATAGAAGAATCAATAATTATTTAGAGTTTGGAAGAAACTTCTCCAATAGCTATGTAGTTTCATAATTGTCTGGCTGATGCAGTATGGCAACGTTATAGATTGCCATGAGACACAAATAATTGGGATAATTCATGGCTAGCTAGCAAGTATGAGCAGGATCTCTCAAGGTTTGAGGAGATGAAGGCCTGGGATATCATACAGGAAGATCTGGTCACTTTGTAAACTGGAGTAATAGTAACAGGATGAAATTTAATAGTGAGGAGTGTAAGGTCATGCATTTAGGGATTAATAACAAGAATTTTAGTTATAAGAAGAGGACACATCAATTGGAATTAATGAAGGAGGAGAAGTACCTCGGAGTATTGGTTGATGACCACAGGATGACCAATGTGATATGGCTGTGAAAAAAGCTAATGTCATCTTGGGATGCATCAGATGAGGTATTTCCTGTTGAGATAAAGAGGTGTTAGTACTGTTAGACAAGGTGAGCCCTCATCTGGAATACTGTGTGCAGTTCAGGTCTCCCAATTTTAATAAGGATGAATTCAAACTAGAACAGGTACAGAGAAGGGCTACTAGGATGATCCAAGGAATCGAAAATCTATCATATGAAAGAAGATACAAAGAGCTTGCCTTGTTTAGCCTAATCAAAAGAAGGCTATAGGAAGATAAGATTGCTCTCTATATCTATATCAGAGGGATAGATACCAGGGATGGAGAGGAATTATTTAAACTCAGTACCAGTGCAGGCACAAGAACAAATGGATATAGACTGGCCAGCAGGAAGTTTAGACTGGAGTTAGACGAAGGTTTCTAACCATCTGAGGAGAGAAGTTTTGGAACAGCCTTCCAAGGGAAGCAGTGGGGGCAAAAGATGAACTGGGCTTCAAGATTAAGCTTGATAAATTTATGGAGAAGATGGTATGATGGGATAATCAGATTTTACAATTAACTGATCTTTGACTACCTTCTGACCTTAAAGTTTGAGTCTAAATAACTTATTTAAAAATCTGTGCTGACTAAACTAGTAAAAGAAATAAAAGAAATGCAAGTAACAAAAACAATTTTGGAGCAAACTGAAGTCTGTAGTAGTTCTGAATACATTGAAATTGTTGGTCTTTGACAGAGTGGCAGAATCAACTGAAGAGGTATCTAATCTCCGTCCTCCACGTCTCATTCATGGAGATGGCATTATCCGACCTTATGACAGGGATGAAGCTGAGGGTTATGATTTATTTCAGGTAGGAGTTGTATTGTTAACTTAAGTACAGCCTAAATTTTCTAACCATTGAAGAGCTTAATGCAGTATATTATTAAAATGCTACTTTGGAGAGGGGACCTGGATTTGTATTTGTTTATAAAATATGCCTATTACTATCCAATGCAAGCTTTAGTCACAATGAAGAACTAACGTATGTGCTATGCAGAGGAAATCAGATTACTGCATAGCCTTTCAATATTCTGTTTAACCAATTGCTCATCTCCTCATTTTATGTTAAATATTTCACTAAGACCCTCCCTTAAAAAGGGGGGTGAAAATGTTTGAGTTATTGTGAGACAATATTTAGGCGCTTAATCCTGTTATTTACGTTTCCTGTGTTTTCAATCAGTGGTTTTTAATGGTAGTGTGCTAAAAGCTACACAATACATATGATCTAGTCTGGGTGACCACTTGCATGTTGTTAGACATGGGGCGCCATATTGACAATGAATGCTATTTCTCAAATACTGGGGAATTTTAATCCAGTTAATTTTGAGTAAATGCAACAAGACATGAAACGGGAAGAGCACTTTAAGAACATGGTGGATGAGATGTCAAACATAATTTAGCCGAAGTACTGGCTATGATAAAAAATACTGGAACAAAAAAACTGATTTAAAATGTTTACTTCTAAGTTAAGACTGAAACTTGTATCTTAATTATTGACGATTGCATTTATTTCATGTAGATGTCGACTATCATTTATGATCCCTCGGCTTGGATTTCTAATGTTCTCCCCTCTCTCTCTCTCTTTCTCTTTCTCCTTCTCCCTCCTTGCATACGCAGCAAGAACTGGAATAATGGAGTAAACATTTTCTGTACTTCTTCTTGATTTCCTTCATGGGCCTTTACAAATTTAGATTAAGGGCATGATTCCATAAAAAATGTCAAAATATTCATTGACTTCTTTTAGAACTTCTTTGTAGCAGTTGAATGGCACTTTAAATTACACAATTCAGAGTAAGAACAAAATAATTTACCTGTTACAGTCTAAAGGATAAGACTGGAAAGTAGTACACACTAACATGAAATCACTTCCTCTTGCCTGTTTTTTTAATGACCTTGGGCCTCACTTCTGAGCTCAGAATGGCAAGTGTTAAATAAAGTGGTCACTAAATAAATATTCAAGGTAGTGTAGATGATAAAATGCTCATTGACTAGTCAGCATTCTCTGGAGTGTATTTATATAGTGATCTTGCTTAAAAATGCCAAGAAAAGAAAGTAAGCATGGCTACTAAAAACAAATAAAAATTTCGTACCTGTCTATGAGAATACACTTGTATTTACATTTATGTTCTTATGTTTTGCAATTTTGTAAGTCAGTTATATAAAATTTGAAAATATATTGGATAAAATGCTTCCATTCATGGTTTAAATAAGCTGCTATAGCTCGATCCTTAACAGATCTGACTAACCACATGACTCCATGTTTATATTAAAAAATTAATACTCTTCTGTAGAATATGTTCTTCCAGTCAAGGAACAGAAGGCTTGGTTCACACTGTCCTTTGCCCCAAATAAATCTTTTGTATTCCATTTTATGCGCTGCATATACATACTATTACACATCATTTAAAATTGTAATCCTTAAATGCCAATTTTTTGATGTGTGAAATTTCATATTAAAGAAAACAATAATTAATAATACTAGCAACAAAATGTCTTTTCTGTGTTTTATGGATATATGCTGTTGACAAATTTTACTGGCTTCGAACATTTGTCTTAAACATTATTTATAAGATTGTGATTAGTACTCAACACTTCTTTTTTGGGGTTGTTGTGGTGCTTGAGTGTATCTCCGTGTACTAGCATGAATTTTTTTCAATTCCCCTCTCAAAAATTCTCAATAATAAATAGTTGCAATCTTTTGCAACACTGTCTTAAACTTAGTGCAAAAGTGATTTTTTAAAAAATTCATCTATTTATCATACCATATTAAATAAAAATATAAATATGTTACTTCTAGGTGTGTGCTTGTTGCTTAAAAACACTTTTCAGTGCAATGTTAGACTTCTTGGTCTGTTGTGTGGGGAAAATACTTTTAGTAGATGAAAAAGACAGCACAATTAATGTTGGAAATTGGCTGCTATACACATATGGAGCCTCTAAAATTTGTATGTTTAACATATTTTTTGTGGATTAAAGTTTGATAATATTATTAAAAATAAATATTCCTTTACATAGTTTTCCATATTGAGTTTTCTTTCTGTCAAAAGCTAGGAAATGCTAGGGTCACTTTGAAACTGCTCCCTTCACCCTCTGAACATAGTTGCTCTATCTGTACATTTGAGATCATAGAAATTAGGGTAGTGGTATATTATAGCAAACGTGATCTGTTTTAATGATCAAACAAATACAGTGGGAGCCTTTGAGGAAAATAGGACATTTAGTAAAGGAGTCTTAGCCTTTAAATTAAATCACCCTTTTCTCATAAAAAGCTTGAACTTGTCAAAACATTGCATAATAACTCAGTATGAGTCCTAATTTTGAAATTTCTTTAACTACGTTTGTCAGAACCTTAGTTAGTGAATCATAGATGTTTTATTTCATACTCCCTGGGTGGATTCTGCACCACTGCACATGTGCAGAATTCATGTCCCCCTGCAGATTCCCCTGCCCGCTCAGAAAACAGATTATTTTGGAGAGGCCCTGCAATTATACCTTTTGCACATCGGGGCTGCTATGTTGTCAGAGTGGACAGCCAGCTCAGGACTGGAGCAGCCATCTGCAGAGAGGGATGGGGGCAGCCACTGCCCCATCCTAGTATCCTGCCATGGAGCCAGGTGGTGGAGACAAGAGATATGGGAGGGATGGGTAGGGTGGGGCAAGCGGGGCTGCTGGGAGCAGGGTGTTACATAGATAGACATTCAGAAGAGCTAGTGTGGGGGAACTGGAGGAGTGGGGGCCTGGAAGCTAGTGTGGTGACAACATTGTGTCAGCCTGAATGGAAGTGGAGGTGCAGAAACACATGGAGGAATGCAAGGACACATGAGGGAGGAGTGGCTGAGTGCGGGTGCAGGGACACAGACACATGGAGATGGGAAGGAAGAGAGTGCAGAGATGCATGGGGACTGGAGCAGATGTGCCTGAGTCATTGGGAGAGGCTAGGGGTCAGCAAGGGTCTGCATGGGAGAGACTCCTTAACCCCCCACCCCACCCCACGCCAAAAAAATCATTCCATACTTCTCCCTTCCACACTCAACAAACCTCCAGGTTTACTCCCAGGCTTCTGCTCAGGAGTTACTTGCCTCTCCCTCAGCTTCTCTGTTACTCTTGACTCCCCCGAGCCTTTGCACTACTTCTGAGGGGTACAGGAAATAGATTTCTGTCTAGTAGTTTAAATGAATTATTATTCAAAGTTCTGTATTAATATGCCCAAAGGAATCTGTTTGCCAAAAATCATTTCTTGACTCTTTTTTGTTTTCTGTATTGTTAAAGACATACTTACTGATGGGTATTTTGAAATAAATTACCAAATTAATTGAAACTAGTATGATTATATCGTGGTATTTTATTAGGAAAAAATTCCTAACTATCAGAGTAGTTAAGCACTGGAATAAATTGCCTAGGGAGGTTGTAGAATCTCCATCATTGGGGATTTTTAAAAGCAGATTGGACAAACACCTATCAGGGATGGTCTAGATAATACTTGGTCCTGCCTGGAGTGCAGGGGACTGGACTAGATGACCTCTCAAGATCCCTTCCAATTCTATGATTGTTCTTCTATACTAGCTGGAGCGATTTTAGTGGGTGTCCAGTTCAGCCCTAAATGCATCTAGTGACAGTTATTCCCCAGTCGCCTTTGGTAGTAGATCTGGTTAACTTTCTTATTTTTTGCAAAAACAAAAAGTCTTTTTTTTATATCTTTTAATTTATTTTATCAAAAACATTACCAGAGGTTCTAGAAACTTCTTGCTCATCAAAATCCTTTTTAATTAAAAATGTCTGTCTTGTAATTGTTCTATCAAAAAACGTGACTAAAAAATATTGACAAACTGAAAAATGGTTGCATTTTAAAATGACAGTAAATCTATAAATAGATGTTCACCTTCAGAACAAAATGCCAAGTAGAGCTGGTCAATTGTTTATTACGGCAATGGTCCTAACAATTAACTGGGTATTTCAGTATGGCAGGCTGAAGTCAATGATTATGCGATTATTACTGGGGACAGAGAAGTTCCAAAGTTTCTTGTAGACATACTTAACCTACTTTCTAATCTAAAAGCTAAACTTGGAGCTATTCAGTCTTGTATTGTAAGAGAGTTTAAAATGACTGTCCATAAATGGTTATTGAAAGAGCAGTAAATTGGACATGGAGGTAAGGTCTCCAAGACTTTCCCTCCATCCTTCTCCCCAAAAAAGATGTTCCCCTTAGGAAAGTGTAGGCACTCTTGAGAATGAAATGCTGCATTCTCAGACTTTCCAGCTGCATTTGTTGGTTTGTTTCTTCATTTATTAATATCAGTGTAATCAAAATTGTTAAAAGAAACAGGAAATGTCTATTTTCAAAGAGTATCATAATGTGAACCTACAGTAGATTAGAAACTTGTTTGTAATGATTTGTGGTGACTGAAAAAAATGGATATTGGATTACAAAAGAATTATTGGAGTGTCTTGTTATTGAAAACCACTCCAAAGGCACACAGAGTCCATATAACATTAAACTCTGGAATTTTAATGCATTTTAACCGAGTTGAAAGATTATGTGAATTGCAATGTATAATATGTTTTAAATTACTTGGAAAGAGTTTTTAAATATGTGAAAATGAAGTGCAAACCTAAATAAGTGTTGAAACCTGTTTTAATGAACTTGGTGTTGATGTGAACCTTGATCACTTTGAGACCTTTCCATGTATTTTACTTGAGCTAAACAGCAATTGTAGCCTCCACAGTAGAAAATAGAAAGAAAAAAGCAAAGTAAAGCTTAATTTTTATTGTTCTTGATAGATATACATTACTATAGTGGGTATTTGTTGAAGTAGTATATGGAATTGAAAATTTAGCTTTAAAGGGGGATAACTAAAGAAAAATGGACCCAAATTCTTTCACCCTTTCTTGCACTGAATGTCATTTAGGTTCATGAGTAGTCCACTGACTTAAGTGGGACAACTCACAAAATATGCTACTACTCAGTGTGAGTAAGGTATTGGAACTTGACCCAAAGAAAATTAAGTAACATTGGTAGTAAGCAGGAGCTAAAAGTATTCATTTAATCAGAATTTAAGTAAGATTTGGATTATCTTGATAGCAGAAGGATTTCTGGGCTTCCAGTTATAGGCACTAGCTGTATTCTTATCCAAGGCAAATCCATTTTGCATCCCTTTAAGCCAGGGATGGGCAAACTATGACCCGCGGGCCCCTCCTGCCTGGCCCCTGAGCTCCTGGCTGGAGAGGCTGCCCCAGCCCCTTCCCAGCTACACCCCCCTGGCCCGCCCACCGGAGCTATGCTGCCGCATGGGCAGTGCTCTGAGAGATGGGGCTGTGCCTCCTATGGGAGAGCGGGGCAGTATGTCTGGCTTTGGCTGGGCTGCCAGACACACTGCTCTGAGCAGTGTGGAAAGGAGGTCAGGGGATTGGATAAGGGGCAGGGGATCCCGGGGGGGCAGTCGGGGACAGGGAGCGTGTTTGGATGGGATGGAGGTTCGGAGAGGTCAGGGGACAGGGAACAGGAGGGGTTGGGTGAGGGGTAGGTGATGGGGTCCTGGGGGGCAGTTAGGATAGGGGCATCTCTGGAAAGGGCAGTCAGGGGACAAGGAGCAGGGCGGGTTGGGATTCTGAGGGGGGCGGGAAGTGGGAGCAGGTGGATAGGGGTTGGGGGCCAGGCTGTTTGGGGAAGCACAGCCTTCCCTACCCGGCTCGCCATACAATTTTGCAACCCCAATGTGGTCCTCAAGCCAGAAAGTTTGCCCATCCCTGCTCTAAGCAGAGATGTATGGTTTTCATTACTCCTTTCATTCCCCTACATAGTTGCATCAGTTTCACACATGATGACAGTGCATGTTGCATTCTAAAAGACAGTTTTGGGAGTTGGGTTCATTTAGAAAAAACTGGCATGCATTGATTTGCTTTATCTTGCTCATTTTATTAATAAAAAATATTATTTCTTGGAAATCTATGTATTCTACAAAGACTTCAGACAGTAATGATAGTAATGTTAAACAATGCCTTGACAATATTGAGCTGAACTCTCATTAACATTTATTCAGAACTATATTTCAAATACTCTTGTGTATTGAAATTTCTTGTGCTTAGCAATAAATGTGAAGTTGATTTTGTGAACCTGGAAAGTAAGGATGTTGTTTTTGTTACTGCTGCTATTGCCAAAACTTAATCCAAACCCATTCATGTATGATAAATCGTGAAATAAATGATACAGGATTCATGCCTCATGTACTACATTTGTAACGGACATGGTCTAAATTTGAATATTAGTGACAGAATCTCCCAAAGGCTTCATAGTTTAAGTGTATATGAGCATAAAGCAGTCTACAGCTCACATCCTAGGCTGCCATATTAACATTTCTTTTTTACCCTAGCATATCACCTCCCCTGCCCATAACAAGCTGCCTTACAGTTGAGCAGCCTTTTATGTAATTCTCCACAACATATAGATTGTAAACAAGAAACAAGTTAATACAAGGGAAGGACTTGGATTTTAAATTGCTTTTTATCACATAAGGCGAGAAGCAAGTTTTCTAATGTGTGCAAGTTTGTCTGCATATGATAGTGGAGTTAAAATTGTGTCGAGTATAATTTCATTTCTTGAAATACATTATTAGTTTCATAATTTTACAATCATAACTTACTGTCATTTGGTCTGTTTGCTTTCTCCAGAGCCCACAGTTGTGTTGTCATATCCCCATAGCCTCAGTGTTATCATTGCCTCTGTGTGTGTGTTGTGGCAAAGCTCTGGCCTTGTCCCTGTGGGTCCTGTGCTTCCAGGCAGTTTGTGCTAGCCTCAGTGGCTCACTGTGACCCTTCACGGAGCCCATCTCTCTCCAGGCCTGGGTTACAGTCTACTGATCCCTTCTCATAAGCCAGCAAAGCGGTTGGTGAGAGAACTCCCACAGTCTGTTGTCCTTCTGGGTTTATTTCAAGACAGTATAGCCTCCTGTTCTGCTAGGGGCCTGCCTTCCCCTTCCAGAAGGTGTATCAGTAGTAGCAGGTTGTGGGGAACTCGGGCCCACCCTCTACTCCGGGTTCCGGCCCAGGGACCCTAATGGTAGCAGCTGTTGGCAGCCAACCTTTCACTGACAGAGTTGCTACTTTTCCCTGGGCCACTTCCCCACAGCTCTCCCACTTCTCCCTTACCTCAGGTCACAGCAAAGCTTCCTCTCCTCCAGCTCCTTTCTCCTTGGCTCTCCCCACCTGATGAACTGTGAGGTTTTTAACAAGTTTCAGCCAGCCCCTGATTGGCTTCAGGTGTCCCAATCAGGCAAGCTGATTCTTCTCCTTTCTAGAAGGTTCTTAATTGGCCCCAGGTGTCTTGATTGGCCTGGAGTAGCCTTTGTTTGGCTATCCAGGGAACAGGGACCTGCACATCCTGAGGCTGATATACCTGCCTTCCAGCACTCTCCTATACCCTTCTGGTCTGACTCCGTCACAGTGTGTAAATGTGTGGAGGGGACTACTTGGTTTTTTGGTGTTCATGACAATTGATCAAGTCTTCTTTATAACGGAACTTCACTTATTTGAAGACTGTTAACAGGTCCTCCGTCAGTCTTCTTAAGATTAAACATGACCAACTTAAATCTTCATTTTCCTTTTTCAGAACTCTCATATCAGAAAGCTGGAAGGAGAAAGTTATCGATACCACTGTGTGCTTCCAGGAGGCAAGAAGACAAACCTTGTTGTTACCAATAGGTATTACTATCAGCATAGCCTAATGTCTATTCAAAAACTGCTTTTTACAAGTGTTCCATATTTTCAGGGCTTTGTCTCTTTCTCAGTATGATAAATAAAAATCAGTTATTCTTTGCTCTTTAGAAGTCATTTTAAACTTCTGTGAACTTTCTTGCCTTCTATTTCCCGATATTTTGAACTTCCTTTATTTTGTTCCTGTAAATTTTTTTTAAAGGAATCAAATCTGTATTGATATTAACATAGCTGCTTGGGAATACATCTTAATCAATGTCATTGTGGTTTGTGGCATTTTTCATGCAGCTGTACTTGACTAAGAGGCATACAATGTATGCAAATGAACATCCACAAAGAGTCGTTAATCTCTTTCATGTATTAGTTAAATCGACTCCAGCACCCTGGGTTTGGTTTCCCATATGATTGTTTTGCACTTGAGTAATAAGTAGTAATAATAGGTAAAAACTAGGTTTTACTGAAACTAAAATTCCTAAATTGTTGTAAAAATCAAACTCTAATTGTTTGAGAAATTGATTTCAACCTTGTTTATTACATTATATTACTCCCTCACTGTATACATCTACTATATCACACATGCTCTAACAACCGTGCCAACATTAATGTGCCAGTTGAGGTACTTGTGGCTTTTTTGTGCAAATATGGGAAGAAATATAACAATTGCTACTTAGGAACAATAAGAACATAACTTATTAGGTCACTGCCTAACAGTCTTAGACAAACAGTTGAGAGGTTTGATGGGTTTTTTAGAAGTGCTTAAACAGAGGCAAAGAACACACGAGAAACAGAATGAGTGACTGGTTTCTGACCTTACTGATCACATGAAAAATCTCTCTTTGTTAACTTTGATAACCTATCAACCTTGAAATTCACAATGCAATAGACAAAGCCTGTTAACATTAATATTGAAGTCCTGATAGTGGTAACAAGTTAAGTCTTGTCTTCACTACAGTGTGAGCTTGAGATATAACTGGAATGTAGGTCCTGAGCTGACTCCTGTCCCCACCCACAAATTTTGTAGCTAGGGTTAAATATTTAAACTCAGTTTAACTTGGTTAACTTAAGAGTTAAGTTTAAACTCAAGCTAGCTGATCTACTGGGAGTATGGGTTGAAGTTTGAGTGCTTCTGACACTCCAGCTAATAATGCAGCAGGAATGCAGCTACAGCTTGACTTAGCACAACTCATCAAATAGCTCTGTGTAGCTCAAGTGGGTTTTTAGCTGTGTGCTTGCTCTTGAGTGGAGCAACTTGAGTTAGACGTTGCAATGATGATAAGCTCTGAATTTTCAACCCTGATGAAAAGGTGGTTTTAGTTCCTGTTTGGTTTTTTTTTCTGTTTATGCAGATTAGTTTAAAACTTAAGCTGTTTTTGAGTATTCCTAGTACTCAAATTGTCAAGGTAGTTCCAGCACCACACCCACAGCCCTCAAGTAACATACCCACACCTTGGCTCTGGAGCTATCACTGGTCTGTCATAAATACAAGGATGAGTCAAAAATAACCTTGTTTTCTTATGATAAAGTCGTGGTCCTAGGAGGAGATTAAATATTTCACAATGCTTTTGTCTTTTGGATAGGAGGCTGATGTGTCTAAAAGACGTGGATATCCTAGGCCATGTAACAGACTGGGATTATTTATTTGAAGATTTTATACATCCTCCTTCTGTTGAAACAAATGTACTAAAAATCACTGTGAAGGTAAAAGAAATGTTTATGCCTTTGGAATGCAGATCTACTCTGAAAAGTTACTTAGATTTAAAAAGTATCAAAATGGCACTGTGGAGTTCTGTGTGTCAGAGATTACAGTGAGAGTGGTGTTTAGGGTGACCAGACAGCAAAGATGAAAAATCAGGATAGGGAGTGGGGGCGGGAGATAATAGGAGCCTATATTAGAAAAAGGCCCCAAAATCAGGATTGTCCCTATAAAATCAGGACAAATGGTCACCCTAGTGGTGTTTTCCTATCACCCTCAAAGTCAAATTGAGTCTTTCTGCCCTTCCTCCTCGCACCTTACATATTCCATTAATAAAGGTTTTGCAGGCAAATTTTTGCCCTCGACTAACATTTGCAACCCCATGATGTATGCGTAGGCTCTCTGTGAAACCTTTTCAGCTTCACTGCCTTTAACAGACATGCACAGTTGTAACTGACTGCAACTTTTTAATAATCTTACAATGCCACATACAGAATAAGTATATTTTAATAAGGCTCCAACCTGTATTTTTATAACATTTTATAACATACGTCCAAAAGCTCAACTTTTTGCTGCAATGATATACTGAAAATCTTGATTTAAATTTTTACACGTAGCACAGCCTCTGCTGCTTTCAGCATTTGGTCTTAAGGCCTATCAGTTGCTATATCAATTTCCAATGAAGATTATGCGTCCAAATCCTTGGAAAATTCAAGAACTTAGTGGAAAGTTAAGAACCTTAGATTTGAAAAAGCAACCTTATCAGGCTCTTTATCTTACCAGGTGTTTCTGTATTATTAATGTATGTGAGCCAATTTCAAAATCTTCTAGAGTTCTAGCTAGATCAAAAACTACTATAATTCAGCCAGTGCATGCTGCATGTGTAACGTTCATTAAATGTTTTGTGCCTTGTTATACTCCTTAAAATACCCTAATTATATAAAAATCATGATTGTCAAGAACTTGGATGTAACGTCATTCTACTTGAACTGTATCCTTGCATAAGTTAGAACTTTGTTGTCATTTCTGAGTGGAGCTAATTTTACTATGTCCTTCTATATCCGAAAATTTTGCCTGAAATTTAGGGAAATAGGCTAGCATTTTTAATTTTTCACTGGTGATGAGTTCGCTAGTAGTCTTGTGGCTTGATACTTATCCACAGAAATTCACTTACTAACATTTATTTTTTTCAGATATGTAAAGAGATATATCTGTCTCTAAATGTAACTACTTTGATAATAACTTAGGATGATTGTGGGGCGAAATCATCTATTTAGGTTTAAATCAGTATAGAAAGAAAAACAGATATAACTTAAAAGATGGCATTTAAGCACCCAGTATTGGGTTGAGAACTTTTTCCCTAAGGCTTTTAAATTTATTTTTATTCCTCTTTGTAACAGGATCAGGGGCTGTTAATGTTCCAAAAAAAGGACCATGCAGCTCATGAATATCTGAAGAAAATTCAGTTGAAGGATGAAACTACTGCAAGGGTAACTTCTCTTTTTTTTCCTTCTTAAACATCTCATGCCATTCTAGCTAAATCAAAAAATTCTATAATTCAGCCAAAGGGAGGGCCTGCTTGAAAGGATTAAAGCAGATCTGCCCTGACTACTGGTTATTTGGTACAGAGGTCATTTAACACTGCACTGGACCCAGATACATGTACAATATCCATCCTAACAGAGACAGATAGTCTTTGTAAATTTCCCCTAAGGTGATATGCTTCTGAATGCTGGGAATCTTGTGAAAGGCAAGACAGTGCCTGAGGAGGCCTCAAAAGGGCCTTCTGTAAGTGCTGACAGGTAGGAGGTATGGTTCAGAGAAGACTGTGGCCCCAGCTATGTCAGTTCCCTCTTTCTCAAATCAAGTGTGCATGTAAGGACCCTCTCGCTTTGCCCAAAGCTACTTTTGAGATTATAAGCAAAAATTCACTTAATTCTTTATGTTTTGTTGTATTATCACAGCTAACTAGAAGTGTTAGGTAACTTACTTTTACCTTTTTGTTTTGGACACTTCAGGAACTCAGGTAACAATGAGAGATTTAAGCACTCACTCGTTCTCCATATTGCAAGAGGTCAATGCACATACCTATTGACTCTTCTGCCTAAGGGTGTTGCCTCTTCTATTAATTGGCTATATTGATTATTTGAAAATCTCCAATTAATAAACTAAACTTCTGAGGTTTGATAGGTTCTAGTTCCAGAATCAGGTACAGTAACATTAGAATTACTGTTTGGTTGGGAACAGGGGAACAGCAGTGGACTGTGTAATATTAAGTTGACTTCCAGCATCACTTCATATCATTCATTCATATATATATCCAGCATCATATATATAACATGCATACTCATACAATTCTGGAAGTGGGAAGACAGATGATGATCCATGAGACAACCTGTCTTGAATATGCCAAGCAAGTTCAATGGCTGAGATCTTGTTGGCTGGGCCTGTTAGGCCTATCAGGGATGACTTTCCTGAATATTCATAAGAAAATTCTGTCTCCTTTTCCCGTAACTAACTTCCTCACCTTCATAATGTTAGGGGTATCTTTATGCTATAGTTTAGTAATTAATTATATCAAATTGATTAGCATATAAATCATTTGGCTACTATGGCAATCTTGTGGTCAGGGCTGGCTCTAAGGTTTTTGCTGCCCCAAGCGCAGAAATTCCGTGGCTGCCGCAGATTTGGCAGTGTTTCTGTGGGTCCACAGGTCTCGCGGCCTCGTCGCCTCCCACTGCCAAAATGCCGCCGAATCTGTGGCAGCCATGGACCTCCTGCCGAAATGCCACCGAAGACAGCCTGACTCCCACCCTGACAGCGAACGTCAGGCCGCCCCCTGCGGCTTGGCGCCACAAGCATGCGCTTGAAGTGCTCGTGCCTGCAGCTGACCCTGCTTGTGTTTATACATCTGCTGGTATTCCTAGCCTAAAATACCCCAAAGTGGTATGAACAGATTTGTTGTGGTTTCATGTCAGCATTTTATGCAAGACCTCAGCAGAACTATATACTGCAGAACAAGCAAAATAATATTTCTTATGACGCAGCATAACTGCTGATCAACTTAATTATGGTAAGGCTTATAGACCTGACTTCCTTATGCTAACTCTGTAAGCTAATACCTTACAGGCTTGGGCCTGCAGGTTCCTTGCATTACTGCTGGATTACTATACCTTATTTCTGTATTCAAGCTGACTTAAAATCTATAGTGTATTCTCTAGACTAGTTCATAGGGCCCTTACCTCCATCCCACACTGATAAACAATGAAGGCTTTTTGCCATCCTCTCCGACTCATTTTGCAGGCTGGAAAAAAATTTCTTGCCTAATTACAAATTTTAGGTTGTCTTCAAATTTTGGGGAGCCTAAATCTTTGTGGTTGGTCTTAGTTCACATTCAGAGTTTGCATTAAGATGTTGAGAGGTAAAGAGAGGGGGATAACATACACACAAGCCAGTTTCACTCTTTCATATTACATATACTAAATGAGTACACTGTTTCTATAAAGAAAGATATGTCAGTTTGAATCTAGGATAATGGAAATTAATGCATCCTCTTAGCTTAAAAGCTGCATGTTCTTTTTTTCATTAAATATGATACTCTCCTTTGGTATCCTTGTTTTGTTACATTGTTTTGAGAAAATCATGTATTACTATTTTTGAGAATACCATATGATACTTAGAGCAGTCATTAAAATGTTAACTTTACTGAGGTGTTGGCTATACATCCAATTTATAGGTAGCCAAAGCTTTCTAACTTGGATGAATACATTTAGTTAGATGTCTAAGTGGTCTGATTTTCAAGGCTACAGAGTACTGACTTAAATGGAAATTTTACATGCTCAGCACATATTAAAATGAAGTTACTTAAGGAACCTTGTTATATCAGTGCTCTAAGTGTGTGCCTAACTATTTAAGCATGTGAGGAGTCTCATTGAGAGGTCATGTATGTATTTAAAGAATGTGAATATTCCCAGGGACCTCAGTTGAGACTATTCACTTGCTGAAGATTAGGCACATGCTTAAGTGTCTTGCTGAATGGGGCCTAAGGTGCCTAATTGTAGGAACACAAGTTGAAAGATTTGGCCAGTATTCACACCTTTACACCAGTGCTGATTGCTTTCAGACAGTGAGTGCCAGCATTTTAATCAGTCACTATATTTAATTGTTTGCAGAACTAAAATACATTTTAGCAAATACACCCGTTTCAGAAATTGCCATAATTCAGTAAGTTACCACTGTTTTTTGGTGGGGATAGCTAGATAAATATGGCCTTTATTAACTTTGTGATTGCTTTACAGAGAATTTGTCATGCTGTTGATGAAGCCCAAGCAGCAAGACAGCAGCAAAAATTGGTGAAGAAAGCTTCACTGAAATTAATCAAACCACAACCACCACCTCAATGATAACAGGGTTTGCCTTCGATTTAACCAGTGGTATGTGATCTTATTCCTGAAGATTTACCAGAGGCTATTTGTATACAATGTACGGAAAAAAAATTAAATGCACAGATCGTCTACCTGCAGGGTGTAGCTACTATGTTATCTAGGCCACCTTTCGTTTTTAAAAGTTAAATTTCTTGGCAATTGTTACAGAATGTCATCTGATGGACTCTAACATTCCCCTTCAGCATATATATGTATTTTGACTATTTTTCAGGAAACAAAATAAGTTAAAAATTTCCTTTAGAAAAGAGACCTCTACTGATTTTCCTCTTGCCTTTTTTCCAATATTAAGAAAAATATCCAACAATTTTTTTTCACAGACTTGGATTGCTACTTGCATGAAATTATACCTAATTTGCACTATAATGTAATGGTTTACATATGAATTAGCAATAAATAATAATTCTAACTTTTGAAAATTAAAATCCATATATATCTTATTGAGGCTTGTTAGCAATATGTCTTGTATATTAGGAAACATTTCTAATGTTTAAAAATATTCTTGTGGTATTGGTCTTTCTATACTTGAAAGAAATACAGGGCTGTTTTTTACTCTGTTATGAGAAAATATTGCACTTTAGAATAATGCAAAAAAGAATGTGGGTATATATTAAAAACATTACTTCTCAGTAGAGATGTTCACTTTGGAAATAATAGCCAATTTGTGTATTATTAGAGATAAAATTGCTCTAAGTCACTTTAAAAACAGCTTAGGTTCTTCTAAAACTACAAGCCATTTAATATCTTAATATGTGTTAGTAAAAGGAAGGATTTAGTAGTAGACTGTACATGAATACTGGCTGTAATTGAAGACTTGCATAGTTAGTGGGAAGATTTCCCTGTGAAGAAAATACAACTCATTTTTATACAACAAAATATATGCAATTGGTCAAAAACTTGAACATTGATTTGTTGTCCATATTTCAGTGTATAATTGATATTTGCCCGAGATGTTCCATTTATCTAAGTTATATAATCAGCAGCTGATGGTGGTATTCTCATTAAGTGTACTATTGCTTGTCTTGAATACTACTTCTAGGCCCCAGTTCAACAAGATACATAAGCATACATACATAACTAATCTTTAAATGTGAGAATAGCCTCATTGACTTCATTGAGGCAACTCACTGCTTAAAGTTAGGCATGTGCTTAAGAACCTGTCTGAATCAGGCCTATATGAGCAAACTGTTTAGTTGAGTCATTGGTAAGCTGAGAGCTACCACTGTCAAATGTTTGGCTTTCAAATGAGAAAATATGTGCCCTAAAACACCACTTGTAAATTTTTGCATTTCTTACTTCATACTTCGACTAGAGAAAAAGACCAGTTATTGACTTAACCTTTTTTCCTTTATATATGCAAGCTTAAAGACTTCCAGTATGAACTCTATGTTGAATAGTTTCTTACTCTGTTAATAGTTGAACTTTGGTGATTACTTCAGTGGAAATAAAGATAGAGGAGGACCCAAATTTCAAATCTGTACCAAAATCTAAACTTTCCCAGATTTCAGATTCTAGTGTTGTGGCCTGGGCCCATATCTAATTAAGTGGTATACTTTCCCTGTCTTACCAAAGGAGAGAAATTAAAGATAATGAAAGTGTGCTGCCAAATATGAAGCATCTAGAGAAAACTTGCACCTGTGTTTCATTTACTGCTACTATGTACATTTGTAATTTTGAACATCTTATAGTACAGTAGGAAGAAAAAACCTTAATTCTTTAACTGTGAAGTTTTAGATACAGCTGTTGGCTAGAGAAGTCCTGAATGTGTAGTTTCATTCTAATGTTAAAACAGTACAGTGAATTGTCTGGTATATTCTGTACATTTCAACTACTGTGTTCAAAATACGTACAAAATAAATTCTTTATATGCAGTTATTTATGGTTTTGAGACTCAAAAATCGTGGTATGACTCTCAAATGATGAATTAAGTTTATTTTCCAAGTGAAATTTATAAATATTCTTACAACACTTATGGTGGTGGCTACAAATGGAAGAAGAATACTCACATACACTCAAATTATAAACTTACATACTGCACAAGAATTCTCACTGATTCATTGTTTTCTATACTGCCTTTCCTGAGCTCAGTTTTTGGCCTCTGAGGAGCAAACTGGCAAATCCTGATAGAAATCAGAAATTTTACTACTCTTTCCAGAATTGGTCTTGGTTTTTTAGAGGCTGCCAGGTCGATTGAGGGGAGTAGTGGGAATTAAAACTGACCCCAAATTTGTGCTCACGGTTTTGTGCTATCTTGACTCGTGACTCTCTTCACAATTGCTTTTAAATCTGTAATAGTTTAGTCTTGTCTGCAAATGTTGTAGATAATACTTAATCATTTAAATAAGCATGATGAAATAGTTTTATATGCAGATGGAAAAATGAAAAAAAAATGATTTTTTTTATACTAACATTTTTACAACTTGGGTCATTTAGCAAGGGGTTTGGACCTTTCGAGTCATATCGCAGATATCCACTCCTTGAGCCAACACAGTAAAAGGCTGTACCAACTATGTGGATCAGCTACTAGAGGGGATCCTAGATGTACAGTTCCCCAGTGGGTATCACAGCTGTTTGCTAACAGAATTGGAATGTAGAGACTCCATGCTATTGGTTCAATTCCAGATTATTTATGGGAATGTGGTCCATAGTTAAACCCTGCCTGCTCTGCATCTATCTTCTGTGCCCTAGTTGCTGTCTCTATTCTACACTGCTTTTATCTAATCCCTGCGCTCTGGCTCCTGTCCCTCTCTTCTTCACTTGTGTATGCCCCAACTTCCTCTGCTGCTGCCTACCCTCACTCTCTTCCACATCCACTCTCTTCTACATCCTCCTCCCACTGACTCCTGCACATCCCATCTGTTCCCCTCCCTTTATTACTCCTCTCCAAATACCATTCTGTTTTGTCTTTTGCAGTGCTTTTCAAACTGAAGCTATCATAGCAGGAGTATGAATGTTGTTTTCAATGGATTCTTCAACTAATGGTTTGTAGTACTCAAAAAAAAAATCTGAAAAAATATAATAATTGAATTATTATAACAAGATATATATCTTCATCTGGCTGCAAAGAATTTCTCCCCCAGGTACGGTGACCAGACAGCAAGTGTGAACAATTGGGATGGGGATAAGGGTGGGGGGTTAATAGGAACCTGTATAAGAAAAAGACACAAAAATCAGGACGATTCCTATAAAATCAGGACATCTGGTCACCTTACCCCCAGGACATCTCAAGTCATGAAAAAACATGAAATTCTAAAGAGTACAAAAAGTTTACTTGTGAAAAAATTAACTTGTAAATCTTTTGGTAATAGTGGATGTAAATTGAATACAGTCTGAATCAGTTATGTCATCAATATACAAATATGTATCATCATGTATCAAAGCATGAATAGGAACAATGGCTAACTCTCAAAATGGATGCCAGCGGACTACCAACTTCAAGGGGAGTAACATTAAGTTTGTAAGAAGAACGCATCTGATGCCATTTGGTTGATGTGCAAGTTATCTTAAACAGATTAGGACTCTGTTTTATTATACCTTCAACTGATGACAACAGTACACTGTTATATATATCACCATATGAAAGACAAAATCAAAGGTAAAGCATCTTAGTGATGCTTCTAGATGTAAGATATATATTCTTAGTCAAAGTGCAGGAATTGTTCAGTTATGAATGCTTATGTTCTTCTAGTTGTACAGTTCCCTTCCTTAAACTGAAGATATTTTATTTGCATAATCACTGTATTGTTATGTCTCAGTAATAATGCTGTGAATATGCAAATCTCCCAACTCTGGCTACTATAATCTCCCCACTTTGATTTGCTCCTTCTTGTGGAGTTTTCAAGCTGTTTGTCAGCAACTAAGATGGTGGTTCCATCTATTCACTTGATCTAGCTGAAACAGAAAAGCTGTGAAACGTATGTGAAAGGGAAAAAATGTACCCAAAAGAAACTGACCTGTCAAACGAACTTCTGAAGTTAAAACTTTGAATTCATTTCCTTCCATCCTCTCCTTTCATTCTTTCTACAGGTAAGCAAAGATTTTTATTCCAGAAAAACTATTGTCTGTGCTTAAATTACATATATCAGGGGAGTCCAACACCCCCTTCCAAATCCTCCAAACAATAGATGGTTTTTAGTGGGGAAAAAAGGCCTTGATGTGTTCACTGGGTTGAGGAGGTAGAGGATATTAGGAAGGAGATGATGGGCATAGAGGAGCAAAGGACAGCTCAAAAAGGGTGAACTTTTTCAAATTTAAAAGTTCGTACGAGCAAAGATGGTCTAAAGGATTGCATACGTCAATTTCTATTTCATCAGCAAACTGAGAATACCTCATCCAACTACACAACAGAAGGAGAGTAAGCCCAAGAATTGCTAACAGAGTGGGGAAATGTTTTCTTTGGGGGAGAGAAAGGAGAAGAGACATGTAAAATGTTGCCACTGTCAGAAATTTGCTGTTTCTTGCTTTCATTTTTGCAAAGAACCCAGGCAATATGATGAGCTTGATCTCCTGGAGTGGAGTGGGTAAGTCAGTGAAAAGAGTACAAGTCTGGGAAGGAGGGAGGGATTGGTCAGCAGCTTGGCTGCAGGTATGCTGGAGAAAGAATGCTATTCTGGGAAGGTGAAGATTATTCTCTGGGCTGATGTATGGGGTTAAGCTATTTACACAGGAATTCTTTGTTTCTGAAGCTATAATCTTGGAGTGATGGTGTGGGACAGGAGGTGCAGCAATCTGCACCAACCAGGGACCAAGGAGAGGATTTTGAAGGAGCCTATGTGTGTGTATTCATTATTCCCTTGAGAATGTTGAATTCCAATCTCACTTTGCTGTTCAACTGATTCATATTTTATCTGATCTAGGTGGTAAAGTTCTCTAGGAGAGTTGCAACTGAATCTCAAATACACCTATGACCACCCATTATTTCTGCCTCTGCAGTGATAAATTTCCTAAACAGCGTTTCTATATTTTCGGTCCCATTCTGCTATACCTGAGTGTGCTGGCAAGCTCAAACTTCATGATCTCCTGCAAGTGCGGAGGCATTGCCTCTTTCAACTGAATCATCTCCTGAGAAGAGCACAATTGGAGATTGGGGCAAACACAATGAAGGCCATGTGGGTGCCCATGTGTGGACTGTTCACAGACAAGCATGTCTGCATGGAGAGCTGCATCCTGATGGGAGAGCTCTGGTAGAAGGATGGGGTCCAGGAAGAGCATGGAAGTGTGGAGTGACATTCTGAGGAAGTTCCCTGCAGTAAGGCAGATTGTTGGACATTGATCTCCGTTGCTTTAAAGGTGCTGCTTTTAGGTATTCATCATCCCCTGAGACTTTTTGTTATTTTAAGGTTTTTCCTCTTATTCCTCACTGTGCCCGTGGACTGGTGCAGCCCTGTCTCTGGGTCAAAGCTCCTAGCGGCATCAAGAGTTGGATGCCATCCTGCCTTGGCATGACACTAAACAGAGGAATATATGCCAGTTTTGTTGCCTCTGCATCATAAGTCTATATGAGGTCAAATAGCTGGACACTGTCATTTTTCATTTTGTTTTAACCAGGTGTCAAACTGCCTCTTACTATAATCCATCAATCACTATCAGAGTATTACTCCTTCCTCCTCTCTTATCCTAAGTAGAAATAAACCAAATTTCTTTCCAGGGAATCGGGAGCTCAATCTTTGCACTCTAGGAGAATCCTGGATTGTATTATAGTGTGATTACTATTTATTGGTCTCAGTCTCTTTGCCACAGAGTTACATCTATTATATTTTTCTGGTTTTGCTATAATGTGTCTCCATCATCTGTTTTTATTTATCAAACTTCTTTACTAAGTTAATTTTTGTTTTTGTTTTTTAATTTCAAGTTAGTTACCCAAAGAGGGCATGACAAATATTAAGTCCCCGCTCTCTTTAGATAGTCAGGTTGTGGAATTTGACTATGGTAATGTCTTACCTTGGTCAGTATCAGTCTCTCACTGTAGTTGACAAGGTAGCTTTCAGTTAGTTGTTTGCCTGATGTTCAACATTAGGAAGGGACTGGGTACTTTGGTTATATTTTCATCTTTCATGTTTGGAGTTGGTATATCATAATGAGCAGTTTTCACCCTTGATAGTATAATATGTGCAACTATAAGAGTCTCCAAGGTACTGATGGACAGCTGTGTTCCCTCAATTCACCAGCCTGCTGTGCCTCTTGTACTGCTTTGCTGTAAGAGCAACCATTCCTGGTCTGATCTCTCTCAGCCTCCAGTATGTAAATAACTCCCACTTATATTGTGCGAGTGCTATAGCCAGCCACTCACAAATTACACTAGAACATGTGGTGAGAGAGATGTTCGCTGTGACTTCACTTAGCTTGTTAAGTTAGGTGTTAGTTTGCATTTTACCTTTTATTTATTGGTAACCAATTCTGATTTTTATGCCTCATTACTTGTAATCACTTAAAATCTATCTTTCCATAGCATAGATAAGCGATTCTCTTATCTTAAACCAGTGTGTGCTTGGATTGAAGTGTTTGGGAAACTCCTTTTGACATAACAAGGCTTTCTATTAACGAAATGATGGACTTAATATGAGTTTGTATTGTCAAGGAGGTTGCTGGGCAATAGAAGACACATTTCTGGAGGAAAGTCTGGGACTATGAGTCTTCTAGTGTTAGCAGCAATATAATTCATCAATGGCTGGCTATAGCACTCAGACAATACAGCTGGGCATGACCTGCATGCTAGAGGCTGTGAGAGTAGACCCAGGAGCGGTTGCTCTCTCAGTGAAGCAGTTTAAGAGGCATCCCAAGTTGGTGACTTGAGGGAGTATAACTGTCTATCAGTCCAGATTATACATGGGTGAATGTCACAGCCACTTACTTGGGTCACCACTTTATTCAGATATCCCCAGGGAGCCAAATTAGCCTAATGAATGTCAATGTCACCTTATTCAGGACAGCATTAGTAAAAATTCCACTCTTACCACACCTCCATCTGAACCACTGGCTGTGGATGATTCTGTGATGCTCCAGAGCCAGTGCAAAGCAGTCAGTGTACTTGTGATTCTGCAATGAATTTACAGGGCTGTATTACAGGATAGGAGAGAGACTGTGCAAGGAGGGGTGAGGGTAATAAGCCCACATCTTGACTTCCAATATGTCTATGGTTTTAGGCTTCCTCATATGTTCATATCTCAGTTACCCGGGCACTGCTGCATCTGTGCCCAGTTTTCAGAGGGGTAGCCATGTTAGTCTGTATCAGCAAAAACAATGAGGATGCTGATGATGAAGTGGCTTTTAGTCCACAAAAGCTTATGCCCAAATAAATTTGTTAGTCTCTAAGGTGCCACAAGGACTCCTCTGTGCCCAGTGGAGATGAGGCAGCATTGCCAGAGGGAGCCTCGCAAGTTCTGATACCCCGATCAAGTATTATCTTCAAAGAGCAATGAGACTGGGCTAAATATGTCAAAAGTTCACACAGGTATATGTGCCCACTCTGGCTTGTCCTACTGACTCATTACAATCAGTAGAATTGTTGCATGCTAATATGCTATAGTGGACAGGTGGAGAGTTATATCTGTTGTCAATGACTCCACACTTAAAAGTTACCTGAGCTGTTGCAACTTTCTTATAGCTTATAATCAGAAAACAATCCGATACAATAGTTAATACCTTAGTTTAATTACAATCTAATGTGAGTGTTGTGTGATTTCTGTGCGAGGCCATTTTTCTGTTCTAAATTGAAATGATATATCAATGTGATGAAGATTGTTCTGAGGAGTGATTCATTATCCTTTTTTATGTGCAAGATTCTTCTAGAATGGACCAGAAAGTGTCTAACCTTTCCTTAATTGTAGCATGTGCCAGTATTATGACACCATCTTGATGTAACCCATTAAAAGAAAGCTTAAGAAATAGGCTGCTGCTAGCAATAAATGTCAAGAGAATCAGTATCTCTTCCTCTTTTCTTGCCACTTTTCTGTTCGGGGTCAGGACTTTTACAGCCTACTATTAAAACTTATGTTCCTATGCCAAACTGTCGGGGAGATGGATCTTTCTGAGTTTCACTGATATCTGATCCATGCACCAAGTCTTCAGTCTCCTTGGTCGTCTTCCATCCAAAATCATTGCAATCATCCTGCCAATGTAACTCTCAGGTCTTTGCTGCATATGCCCATATTGTAGCTTAGCTTCCCTCAATTTGTCTTCAGTTGTGGCAACCAGCATTAGGCCCTTTATAAACTCATTTCATTTCCTATCAAGGGGTGCCCCAACCATCTGAACATCTTCATTTCCATGGATTTCTCTCTTTATGGCTGGCCAGGTGTCTGGTCTGTATATTAAGATGGGTCAAAGTACATTCTGCATTTTAACTTCAAAGAGAACCGGAGTCACTCTCACCATTTCCATCAAGCAGCTTTAGTGCGCTGCCAGGCATCACTCAGGAGGGCACCACCATTGGTGAACATTGATCCTCGGTATTTAAATTCTTTCATTCTTCCAAGCTCTCTGCACGTGGTATCCTTTACTGTGCATAAAACAGATATGTCCTTAATGTTATAGGGCTTTGCAAAAAATAGAAACTACTACATTAATTTTCTGATTTCACTGCTAGGATTTTTAAAGTTCAGCGCTTAATGTTAACTATACCATATGAAGTTTGCTAAATAAATCAGGATGTCTCTATTAGTTATTTTATCAATATGTATCCTTGTATTATACTGCATTGTGAAATGACGCCATAAATTGTTGTTTCAGTTGTTGCCCACAAGATGGAGGAATGACTTAACATTTATATCTTGCTGCTGCCTTTTAACATTTTTTTCCACGTGCTGACATTGGTGAAAGGAATTAAAATCTTTAATGCAGGACATAAGCTGTATATCAGAGGATGTGTTAAAGCTTGCCAGCTGTGGACAAAAGCCAATGATTTGTGAAGGATTACTGAAAAATTCAGCATAAAGGACACTTGCGCTAATTCTTGCTGTGGCCACTGTGAAATATGAATTGCCTCCCAATTTACAAATGCACAACATACCTGAAGGGATATTTTGTTTTGAGGTTTAAGTAAAATCTCTGTGTATATTCACTCAACATACTCATCTCTCTGCTATATTAAAATGCAGAAGTTTGTGTATTGATCTTTGTATAAGACAGAGTATTATGTCAAGTTTGTACTATTTTTTGCTTGTGTAGAATAACAGGCACAGAGGGATCTGAGAATATTTGAGAATGTTCCTAGGTCCTTTGGTTTTTTTTAGGCCTTCCCAAAACTCTTCATGGGATTATTCTTTCTTCTTCCTCACACTATTCAGCTGACATTCTAATTTTTATTTTTTGAGAGAACAGAAGGAATGCAATGGTCTAATCACTGTGTAACAGAATGAAATGTCTGACACATGAGACCATTAGAGAAAATGCTTTAGGAAGATCCATGAGTTCAAAAGTTTTGAACTGTTGCTGTTCTGGGTTTGCTCATGTTGGACAATTTCTATATTTTATAGTTATAAAAATTAGATGCAGTTTGCTGGTTTAAAAAATCCCAAAAGCTCTAACAGTGGTTCAGAAAATGGGTCGTGGCTGCTACCTTCTCTGTCTGGACACTGAGGAAAACATACTTTAAAAAAAAAAGAATTCCTTCATTATGAACTCACCATCATCCTCTTCATATGAGTGAGCTTGAGGAACCTTCTGGGAAAGAGTGTTTTAACTGCACAAGAGCCCTCTCACGGCACTGAATTTTGAGTCGTGGTTATGTATATAAATGCCAAGCGCTTCAAGGGTTTTATAGTTGCCTAGGTGTGGGAAGTTTGTGTGTGGGTGTGACTATGTAGAAACAATAGGCGCACACACACATACCTGAAGTTGTGTGTTATGCAATAAACACCCTTAAGTAACATGATTTTTTTTTTTCTAAAAAAGGACTGGGTGAAGGTCTGTATTGCATAGCACTGAAGTTGCAATCTGGGGTAGCGTGAGATTTAATGGTGTTAAGGTTTTCTTAAGTCGCCCTTACACCCTTGTGATTCTGCACTACTGTGAACACTGGAGTGGCCCCGGCCTAATTTAGGCAAACATGAGGAGCTATCTGAGATACAACAGCATGAGCCCTGCTTCTTCTGGGGGACTGGGCTACCCAGGATCTCTACAATTCTGTTTTGCAATCTCAATTTTGGCATGGCCTTCCCATCCTTAGCCTCACCCCTATTATGCACCCTATGCTCAGAGCTTGTGATGGGATCCTCTGAAGACAGCTAGTTGCTGTCTTCCTCCGTTCTTATACCAGGAGAATTCTGTAGTGGCTTCATCATAAGCTTAAAAGATTCCTTTTATGCCAATCCAGCCCTTTTACCCAACATAATGGGGTCAGACGGGAGGTGAGAATCTCACCCAATACGTATTAGAACAGGTCATAAAATGCAAAAATAAATACATAAATAATTCCAAGCTGTGTTTTTGCAGAGTTCAAAATGGGACCATTTAAAAAAAAAATGTTTTTGCATTTTGTGGTTTTTTCCCTTTCTCTCACTTATTCTATTTTTTTCCTTTTTGCCACATAGTAAAATAATATGAATGATATCCAGACTATTTTCTTTCAGATTTACATTTTTTTCCTAACTTTTAAAAAGTCTCCATCTTCGTAATAGTTAGAAGGTGGGCAAGAGGGGGAAGAAACAAAACAATGACTTTTGAAAAACTTCACAACATTAATTTACATTCACTGGTAAAAAAGGAAAGGAAAATACTTACCCTCTTTTTTTTCCCATGTTGGAAAAGTGAGCTTGGTTGGTTGTAATGGAATAGTGAAATAAGTAACCATTTCTCTTTCGGAAAAAAAAATGGCACACAGTAATCAGTTGTATGGGGTGGGGGGTTAAAATAGAGGGTTTTTTGTTCCCTTCCACATAAATCTTCTCTCAACTATCTCCACATTTTTCTTGCAAGGAAAAAGGGAAGAGAGATAAGGGAATTTTACAATTGTGAAATAAAAATTATTTTGGGGGGAAGACATTTTTTTAATTGAAAATGATTTTTTTTCCCACAAAAATGTGTTTGATTAAGCTGGGCTTTTTTACAAACTTCTTATCAAAAACATTTTAACCATCTCTATCATCTGACCTTTTTCCTTCCACTTAAACTGGCAGGGGAAGGATGTGGGGAGATGGAGACAACTTTATGGGGAGGAGTTAAAGGTATGGGGGACAGCCTAAGGGGGAGTGCAGTTGCTGGGTAACAGGTAGCTTGGAGATGACCGGAATGAGCCTGGGAGAAGGGTTGCTATAGGGTTGCATTAACTTCTGCTTCTTTTCCCATTAGTTTATGACTCTCAGGACAGTCCTACTCTGGCTTTTCCCGTCCCTGCCCACGGAAACTTCTCCAGTTACATGCATGAACTCCTTCCTTCGCATGCCTATAGGGCAATGAGGCTGCTGTCTTTGAGCCACTCTAGAGGTCTGGGAACTATCATGGGAAGCAGAGGATGCTTGCTCAACACTAATGCTTTGCAGCAAGATTGCTCTCCTATCCCTCTCAAAATATAATCCAGTCCCGGCTTCCTGCAGCCAGCCCAAATGAGAAGAGAGAGTTAAAACAATTGACCACTCACCCCTGCCATTCAGTGCAGCTTATCTGGGGAGTCAGAAGGTAAAATCTGCATTTCTTTCTCAAGAGTCTGCCAACTGGTTCTTCTCTTCAGGAAGCCCCTAGACCCCGATCCTGTACCCTTTATCTCCCCTCATAGCTGCCTCCTGTTGGAAGACTTGACTTTAAAGGCTTCCCTGTTTATGAGGTGTTGCTCTCAGCTGCCTCAGGCAGCAATAACAGTGGATAAGAACAGTGTCATGGTTGGCCTTTGTCAGGAGCTTCTCTTCTTTCCTTATAGTTAACTCTGTGGTACTTTCCAGACTTGCCTGAAGGAGGATTATGTAGAGTGGATGAGGAAAAGGGAACATTAAATGGTATGGAGAAAAAAAGAAACCTAATTCCACCCCCAATTCCAAGAAAAGGAGATGGTTGGTGTGACACTGTATTCTCTCTGCATCAGGTATTCCTTTCTTAGCCATGCATTTACAATTCTACTACAACCAATTTATCATTAATGCTAGCACTTGTAGCCTAAGAATTACTTAAAGAAACTCCGTTGGATTAATGAAACCACTCTAATTTCTGTAATGGAAATCAATGCATTCAAGAATTCTTTAAAAAAAAATGGTGGAACTTAATTTGTGTGGGCAAATAGTATGTGTGAATGTGCACATGCAGTCCATGCTTAATGTGATTTCAGGATTAAATACAGTAATAATAGAAATGAACTAGCTTATTCTTTTCATAACAGGGCAGAAATACCAACTCTTTACTTCACATTTTCTTGCAGACTATTGAATGTAAAAATAAACTCTGTGAAATAGTGCATAGGGGGATGCTCTCACTGCACTATGAATATTGTGCCTATACTATGAAGGAACATAGAATTCATCTCCAAAGCTGACAATCCTATCATCTTCCAAAAGTCTTACATTCATTAAAATGCTTTTCTGCCTTTGTCTACAGTGTACATTTGATGAATAAGAAGACAGCAACTTCTACTTTAGCCATTTTTCAGGTTCCTTTAGCTCTGTTTTTGTAGTTCAAATACAAACTGGCCATAAAATCCAAAATGAGTGGCATTACTTTAATTTTGGGAGGAACTAGCATGTCACTGATTATCTTAATAACTTTGAGTACAAATCTCATGAAAAATAAGATGGGAAATAAACATCACTTTTCAACATTTTTATCATGATCATAATCAAGTGCTATGATACAAACATGGAAACATAATCTACTAAATTGCCCATTATGGCTTATCCTGTGTTAATGCAGTATTTCAAAATTGCAGCCCTCTGAGAGAGAAATTAATTACCCTAATTCATATTTAAACTTCGCTACAAAATAAAAACAGTTTTCTCCAAGCTTGTCAATTTTTTGTATTTGATGACCACATGTAAGTCTGTAGAGGCACAGAGTGAAATTAGGAGAGTTCATTGCACTGTGGGGAGCTCTAAGGGTGATTTCTGTAAGATCATCAGACATCCTTGAAAGATTTTTGGAGGGAAAATGACATGAGGGAAACTATGGGAAGCATGAAAGAAGAAATACTATAACAACACAATGTTTTTTTGCTAGTGTACTTGTCCTCCCACTGACTGGAGGTTCAAATCCCAAAGCATGGTTTGGGCTCGTAACCAGTATTGTCTAGGGCTGGTTGAAAATTTTCCATCAAAACTGTTTACTAAAAGAGATTTGTGGGGAATTGATTTATTTATTTTATTTTGCTAAACTAACCTTTCCCAGAGAGTGTCTGCTTTGCATGGATTTTTTCCCCCAACAATAGTGGGAACCAAAAAATGATAGGTTGTCAGCTGAAAGCCAAAGCCCTTCCATTCAATTCTGAAATGCCACTGCGTGGGAGTTGTAGTTGGCATGCCTCATGCTCCCAATCTTCTTTAAGGGCCACGCTTTCCAGCCAGTCTTCACCTTCCAGAGTGTACCTCCTACCCTCGCCAGTAAGGAGAGACCATGATACATCATGGGAATCTGTAATTGTTACTCATGGAGACCTTCAGCATGATGGTACTGTACCATATGCAACTAAACAGTATTTTATGTTTTTTAGAATAGACAGAATTCAGAGAGCTAATAGGGACCTTCAGCTAGGAAACCTTAAAAACGCAAATTGTTAAAATCCTTAGCCCTGAAGTAGAGAGAGAGGCAGAGTCTGTAGGGGAACACACTGGATTTCATTCCCAGATGTCATTGGGGTACTTGGGATAGGTTTAAGTCTGCCTAAGACATGAGGAAAATAAGACTAAGCTTTAGGTAAGAAAATATGTATATAGGCTTCCTGCTGTTGAACTCGTTTATTTCCGATTTCAGGGGTGGCCAAACTTACCGACCCTCTGAGATGACAATCTTCAGAAGTTCAAAAGATGGGGAGCATCTGCCAGGACTCAGAGCTCCAGCCATGTGGAATGCACCTGCTGGGGCTTGGAGATTCAGCCCCCTCCTGCTGAAGCCCCAAGCCCTGGCAGGTGTTTCCTGAGACCACTCCCCCGCCCTGTGGGGCAGAAGCCTCCTAACTCCCTCCCAGTCTGGTAGGTGGAGAATGGGAGGAATGGGCAGCGGGGGGCTCTGCGAGCCGCACTTTAACTGTAGAAGAGGAGTATGTGGCTTGCAGGCTGCAGTTTAGCCACCCCTGCTGTATGCCTATGGATAAACAAATAATACTTTGCTCTGAAGAAGCTATTCTGAGTCACTGCATTTTCCTAATGGTCACAGGTCCTGAAGGCACCCAGCCCAGCTGGGGCTGCTGAGGAAACACAGCTAGTAAATTTTATAATACATCCTAAACTATGAAGTGGAAAAGTGTGTGATGCATATCCACTGGAGAGGGAAGGCATAGGGGGAACAGGAATGGTAGAGCTAAATTTTCACACGGGATCTTGAGGACTAGAGCAAGTGATGTGTGTCTGTATAATAGTCTTAAGGAAGGGCAAGTTCATGTTCTGAAACACTTGTGCAGACTTCAGGGTTGTTATGCTACTTCCCTTGCAGTCTAGGAGGCAGATGTGCAGTGCAGTCCACTAAAGCACTGCAACTGGAAGATAAAAGGAGAGGAGCGCATGGGGTGTACAATTTTAGTAGAGAGGCTGTTGCCAGGCATGCAGGTAATCCATCAATCTACCACCAGATAAGTGAGTGTGTAACTTTTTTACAAAAGCTTAGGGCAGGTGACTAAGGCAGGCAACAAGTTGGCAGCTAAGCCTATGGCTCTATATTGAAAAATAAAAATCCCTCCAGTTTTCTACGCTGGCCCTGAAAGAGAGAAATTAAGCCAGGTGGGCCCAGTCAGCTAATTTGGCAGCAAATGGGAGAGTTTTAGGCTGGAGGCAGCTAATTAGAGAGAAGCTCACCTGTTGGGAGGTGGACAGGAGGGTTCTACAAAAGACAGGAAATTGGAAGCTTCCAGTGGGACTCCAGGGAAGGAATCTGTAGTCACTCCAGAGGAACTGTGGAGATGAGTTGCCTGAAACTACTCTGTGGGAGGAAAGCGTGAAGGGACTTTGGCAAACCCAGAGAAGTGGGGAGGGTGAAAAGGTATGGAAGTGCCTCAGAGAAAGGCAGGAAGGGGTAGGGAATGGACCTTGGCTTCTGTGTATGGCTGCTGTGTATGGCAGTGCTTTTCAAACCATGGGTTGCAACCCACTACTGGGTGGCGGCATGTAAGGTGCTGTGTCGCCTTGCTCTGGTCAGCAACGCTGACTGGGATGTTACAAATCCCATTGGTGGTGCTGCCCAGCTATGGCAGGCCAGTATGTACCTTTTCCAACACTGTGCTACGCCCCCGAAACAGCCAGCAGTGTGTCTGGTTTCTAGGCGGTGGGCACAGGGTTCTGTGTGCTGCCCCCACCCTGAGCACTAGCTCTGCACTCCTATTGGCCGGCAAATGGCCAATGGGAACTGGAGGAGGAGTGAGGGAGCCCTGCCTGTGGGAAAGAGTCATGGGGAGACTCTTGTGTGCCTCTGCCTAGGAGCCAGACCTGCTGCTCCTGTTTCTGTGCCCCAGCCCTGACCCCATCCTATACCGCAACCTCCTGCCCCAGCCCAGAGCCCCCTCCCATACTGTGAACCCCTCATTCCTGGCCCCACCCCATGGCCCTCACCCCTGCACCTCAACCCTCTGCCCCAGCCCTGAACCCCTCCCGCATCCCAAACCCCTCATCCACAGCTCCATTGGGTCACTGACATCAACCATTTTCTTCAACTGGATCCCCAGGAAAAAAGTTAGAAAACCAGTGGTGTAGGGGGTCCCTCAGCAGGAACCGAGAGTAGAGAGGGAGCCTGGGTGGCCCTGCCAGTCACTGTGGGAGTGGCACTGTGAGGCAGTGAAACAGAAGACTGCCTGAGACCACTTGAGCCACTCTCCCACTCCACAGGAGTGACCTGGCTGTAGGGCTGAGTCAGGAAGAGGATGCTGCGGTTCCTGGAATGCAAGACACACTGTAGAAGAGAAACTGATAGAGTGTAATGGCTGGAAGGTGTGTCCGCCTGATGGAGCTAATCCACAGAACTGCTGGTCCAGACTGAGGTGGATGGTGGGGTGGAAGCTGGTGAAATCATGGTGGAACATGATTTCCCACACAAAGATGGAATACAAGCTGTCAGGAATAGTATCCCTGATGATGCCACAGCACAAGTGGTTGCTGAGCTCTGTGACTTTATCCTCACAATTATTTCAAATTTGGTGACGATATATACTTCCAGACCAGTGGCACCGCTATGGGCACCCGCATGGCCCCACAGTATGCCAACATCTTTATGGCTGACCTGGAACAACGCTTCCTCAAATCTCGTTCACTCACGCCCCTCCTCCATCTACGCTACATTGATGACATCTTCATCATCTGGACCCATGGGAAAGAGACTCTGGAAGAATTCCACCACGATTTCAACAGCTTCCACGCCACCATCCACCTCAGCCTGGACCAGTCTACACGGGAGGTCCACTTCCTGGACACCACGGTGCAAATTAATGATGGCCACATCAACGCCACCCTATACCGAAAACCTACGGACAACTATGCCTACCTTCATGCCACCAGCTTCCACCCTGGGCACACCACACGATCCATTGTCTACAGCCAAGCACTGAGGTACAATCGTATTTGCTCCAACCCCTCAGATAGAGACCAACACCTACAAGATCTCCACCAAGCTTTCTCAAAACTACAATACCCGCACAAGGAAATAAGGACACAGATCAACAGAGCCAGACGTGTACCTGGAAGCCTGCTGCTGCAAGACAAGCCCAAGAAAGAAAGAAAACAGACCACCACTGGCCATCACCTACAGTCCTCAGTTAAAGCCTCTCCAACGCATCATCAGTGATCTACAACACATCCTGGACAACAATCCCTCACTTTCACAGGCCTTGGGAGGCAGGCCAGTCCTGGCCTACAGACAACCTGCCAACCTCAAGCATATTCTCACCAGCAACAGCACACCGCGCCATAATAACTCTAACTCAGGAACCAATCCATAAAACAAACCTCGATGCCAACTCTGCCCACTCATCTACGCCAGCAACACCATCACAGGACCAAACCAGATCAGCCACACCATCACTGGTTCATTCACCTGCACATCTACCAATGTAATATACACCATTATGTGCCAGCAATGTCCCTCTGCTATGTACATCGGCCAAACTGGACAGTCCCTACAAAAAAGGATAAATGGACAGAAATCAGATATCAGGAATGGCAATATTCAAAAACCTGTAGGAGAGCACTTCAGCCTCACCGGACACACCATAAAAGATTTAAAGGTCAGCATTTTGCAGCAAAAAACCAAGTCCAGACTGCAAAGAGAGACTGCAGAGCTGCAATTCATTTGCAAATTTGACACAATCAATTTGGGACTGAATAGAGATTTTGAATGGCTAGCTAACTATAAAAGCAGCTTCTCTTCTCTCGCTATTCACACCTCCAGTTTAGCTGCTAGAGGAATACCTCACCCTCTCTGATTAGAGATAACAAGCTGGTTCAGCCTCATTGGACTAACCTTGTTATCTCCCACCTGGTTCTGGCCTACCTATTTATACCTGCCCCTGGATACTTCCACTGCATGCATCCGACGAAGTGGGTATTAACCCATGAAAGCTTATGCTCTAAAATTTTAGTTAGTCTTTAAGGTGCCACAGGACTCTTTGTCACTTCTGCACTTCCAGACTAACACGGCTACCTCTCTGATTCTTGAATGCTTTTTAAGGAACTTTTTGCATCAAGACCTCTTAACATTTTAAATGATAAATATGCAGGAAAAATGGTGTGAGACCACAGCCTGTCTCTGAACTGAGGCCAGATGAATTCCTACTACTCCGGTCAGGAGACATTCCTTGCATTTTCAGCAGAACCTGAAATAGGTTTCAGTTAATATGAAATGCAAAGCAATACAGAGTAGAATGATTGCACTGTTCCATAATGCAGTTAAGTGTTTCCAATACCAGTTTTTCTTATTAAAAAGTGCCTTTTCTAAGCACCCAGGTGGAGATCACAAGATAAGTAGATGCATAATGTATTACACACACTATTCCACTAGGCATATTCTATTACAGGTGAGAGGGGCTTGGAAATGGAGTCTTCCAGGTGAATGCATTTCCACTTGAGAGAAACTGTTTTATAATTAAGATTGTGTCAGCATTTCCATTATGACCCTCTCTTTTAAAACTCAGTCTAGAACTAAACTTGGCTTAATAGCTCTTTGTCTAAGAAGCAACCTGTTCTTTCGGATTTAAAAAGAAAACTCCAGTGTAGACATTCTGAAGTTAGACCAGAGTAATGCCAAATTAGACATTTGTGGTATGGCTGAATCATGAGCATTTACACATACGCAGTAACTCTTCAAGAAGGTTGATCAGGTACATGAGGGATGAAGATGCTTAAATATCTGCTACTCTGTACTTGCCACACAGGTAGGGGCTTCAGCAGAGACATGCATCCTGGAGGTGAATGCCTGGCTGCAAGGATGGGATGTCACCAGGAGCGCTTTGGCTTCCTTGACCACAGGATGCTGTTCCATGAAGGACTGAAAAACTGATGTTGCCACCAGCTCAGCCTCAGAGGGCTGAGTCAATATTCACGCATAAAGCCTCCATGAAACAGCCAAGATGCTGCAGGTGTCAGTACTGGAAATTCATAGATAATACCTATAACTTAAAGTATGTACTCTCCCAAAGAAAGAGGGCAGCAGGCTTCTACGGGAGATGAAAAATTGATTGTCTGGCTATTATTGTCATGTAAAGATCTCTGAGCACTTTTTGAAACAGTAACTATACTGGAGAAATGGTATAACTTAATAGTAATAATTACCACCTTGTCCTGACCAAATACTAATGTGGGTAACTGTTTCCTAACCTGTAATCTTAAATTCATTCTGCTATTTTAGTTGAATTAAGCTCTTCACTTGCTGTCCAAAAAAGTTTGAAAATTTTCTCTGCATTGTCACAGTTGCTCTATTTCACTTTGGAGGCATTTGCAACTCACTGAAAGCAAAGATGACTTCGTGGTCAGAACATTAGCCTAGTTCAATTTCCTAATCTGTCATAGACTTCATGTGACCCTGGGCAAGGTGCTTTTCAAAATTTCACATTGGTCTCTGTGCCTCCATCTCACCATCTGTAAAATGCAGATGATAGCACTTCCCCACCTATCTCTTGTGTTGTGAGGATAAATACATAAAATTGTGATGTTCTCACATAATAGGCTAATGAGAGGGTCCCGTTACCAGTTCTTAACATAAGTAAATAATTTCAGTTTGTGATTCCTTGAATATAGTTGATCCCTTGGTGTGTGACACATTTGGTGGCCCTTTGAAATGAAAGGAGCTATATAAGTGTAAATACTATACTCAGCCCTTAACATATATGTCCATTTTGGCTGATGTCTCTAGATTATATACATACTCAATAAACCTTGTCCACCATTCCATGCACCTTGACTTTCAGTTCTCTGTTAATTGTGAGAGAGATGCTTAGGAAAACTTTGAGGAAACATTTTTTTCTGCAGAATTTGCTGTTGCACAGAAATTGAAATGTTCTGGGAGGGTTGAATTGTTTGAATTAAATTCTACCAGAAATCTGCCTGGTTTCTTGCTAGCCTACCTGTTTTCCAGTTTCCCCATGTTTTCTGAATGCCCATCTGGCAGGTTGTCACCATTGTGGGCAGCTTGTGGAGCCTCAAGAACGTTCAGATGAACATTTTGGAACTTTGGCCTTTCTCCCCACATTATAATGAATCCAAATTTTGAAATCTTGAAATCCTCCATGAAATTGAATTACAGTGATCTACATAGCTCTAATGCTTTGTGTTTGCTCCAAGAAGTTAAACAAAGTTTATTTGCATAATAAATAATGCAATGTCCTTCGGAGCTGAAACAAAGTTGAAGTTCAGATTTAGTATTGTCTTACAATTTATGATGCCATCAACACCTTCCCTTGATTGGGTCCCAGCATTACACTAGAGACCCAATATCTGTGTTTAATCTAAAAGTTAACAGTTTGCAGAGGATGCCTTTTTCTAATTTGTAAAGCAGTCAGAGATTCAACCTTTACATAAAAGGTACTGAATAAATCCACCTGGCTATTAAATGACACTACAGTATGGGGAACACAAGATAATCATGACAATTGTCCTCAACATTTCTACATTCCAGAGATGTCGACGTTATGTTTTTTCTATGTCAAGTGAGTGTCATTGCATTTTGAGCTGAAAATCTGTCAGGAATGTAAAATATGTAAACTTTGTTTTCTTCTTTAGGAAATATTTCTGTAACTGTTGAGGAATTAAACCAGAGGTCTAATCTATAGAGTCAATTCAAATGGCTAGTCACTCTGAACTGTTTATCTTAGAAATTTGCTTAAGAACTTTAAAAGGATTGTAAACATAATCATTGAATATTCTGCGATGTTGAGCATTTGTTGAGTTCAAAAGGCATAATTTATGTATTTTGAATGTGTGTTCTGAAAGCCTGTATGGGGTGAAACAGGCCAGATCTAAGCGGGAAGTAAATTCCATAAAAAGTTGAAAAATTGCTTTGAACATTAAAAAGCAGAAATGTACTGATCAGTACTTTCCACTGCAACTACGGTCATAGTAATGCACCAACATGAGCCTTGCCTGATGGCAAACCGCATCAGAGATCCAACATGTTGCTTAAAGCCATAGTAGATACGAGTCTGACCCCAAAAGTTTTCAAATTTGAGTTTGGTCCTAGTCAATCATCTCCTGTATGCTATCAAAGGAGTGCTAGTGCTCTGATTATCCACAGAACACACAAAGCTATCACTTGTAGCTAGGAAATAAGTCCTAGCATTTGTCTGATGAAAGGGAATGTAGAAGGACTGAAACATGTGAGTGCTGAGTCATCAAGGTGGCTGAAAGCTCAATAGTTCCAACAGCCACTTAAAATTTTTGAACTTAATGAAAGATCCTCAATCATAAAGCTCTCTGCCTTTGACACTTCAGTATCCATCTCCATTTTCTCTTTTTTACAGAGAGACAGTGATTAAAGATTCATTCTAAACATTAAACAAGTGATCAATGGCAGCTGGCAGTTGCCATTGTTCCTTTCTCTGAAGTGTTTACAGTGCATGTGAGGAGCAAAAAAGCTTGAACAATGAGTGGCTGGGTGAAGTTCTGATTTGGCTTTTGCTTATACTTTATGCAGTATATGTTTCTATTTTTCATATTTGTCTCATTTGGATGAGAGTTTGGAGTTTGAGAGTTTGGCATTGATGGTTCCAGAAAAGATGTGATTCAAGAGCAAACCCAAACTTTAAATGCAGTGAATTTGTTTAAAACCGAACAAACTGGCTGTGTTTTTAATCAGATTTGTCGTTAGCAGTCTAGCCAACCCAAGCATTCAGAAAACATGAGTCAGGCCCCACAAAATAATTGAGACTGGCTTAAAAGTAATGAGAACAAAATAATAGTATTTTGGCAGTTCTATTAGCCTTCTGGTCTTCTGAGCCTTTTGGTTTTGCTTTTCCAGGCTTTTCTCTGTAACCATGAAGGCTGGAGGCTTACTTTTTTCTTTAGCAGAAAGCTGAGCTTTTCACATAAGGACTCCAAGAACGGGGACCTGATGAAAAAACAAAGTTGTAATGAAAAAGGTACCAGGGCTGAAGGTAGGCAGCCAGAAAATGGTGGCTCCTGACCAGCTACCCAGCTCTGAAGACATCACTGTCACCATCAGCACCAGCGCAGAAGTAAGAACGGCATGATACAGTGTATTGCCATCAATAGTTGTGCGCTGCTGGTGGTGGCAGCACTGCATTCAGAGATGCGTGGCCAGAGAGTGGTGGCTGCAGGCCAGGACCCCAGAGGTACTGGGTCTAGGAACTGCCAAGCTTAGAGGTGCCAGAGCTTAGCCCCAGCACCAATTAAGCACTGATTTTAAAAGGAGTTTTCATGTATTGGTGTTAAATATCAGTGTTCCTATAAATTCACATGTGCAGGACACTACTATTCTGTTCTAGTTCTTGAACAAGTAAATCTCCCCTTGGCAATATGGATAGTTGGTTTTATGTTTCAGTTCTCTATCCTCTTAACCAAACCCCAAGCAGAGCGCACAAGATCATCTTCCCTTTTGTAGTATCCCATTTAAAACTTCAGTGTCATAGAGGAGCTGGTTAGTAGTTGTGATAGAGTAGTGATCGTCAGTAATGGCACCAGTTAAGAATATAAGCTATTCAGGACATGGAAAAGTTGTAAATTACTGTGTAAAGCATGATGAAAATGTATATAAAGATTTTTCATCACTTTTAGTCCAGATTTTTTTGTGGGAAAAAAGCCCATAAATAGGCATCCAATAAGTCATCCTAAATTTCAAAAGTTCTGAGAGCCCAGAAGCTTCCATTGTTATCAATGAGAGATAACAGTGAGAGGCTGCTCAGCCTTTAAGAAAATTAGCACCTATGGGTTTAGGAACATAAACGAAGGCTTGTATTTGTTAAAATTTTGGCCTTGGAGAATGTCACTTGAATTTCTCCCTTTGTGACGAATCCATTGTTTCCTTTTGTCTCATAATAGTCTGATAGTGGTCATAACTTCCAACACTGTATGGTGCACATATACTGGTATCACTTGTTAGTGTCCAAAGCATCAGCACACGACGGCTAAAAAACACTTTTCCCATTTTATCTCATGGAACTGACTGCTGCCCTCCACATGTACATGTACATTTCTGTTATGGTTTCAAGAGAAGGTATTTCTCCTGCTCATACTAAAAGTCCAAAGTAGTTAATGAGAAAATTCCATCTAACTATAAAAGTAAGAGTTGTGTTATTACTGTATTAAAATGCCTATTCAACTCCCAAGGAAGGTACAACTGTAGCAAGATATTGTTTAAAAATGTTGACAAGGTGGTAGGGTAATAAGTGATAGGTGATAAGGTGACACTTGTGATAGGGTTGTTAGGCCTCACACAGACAAGGAAGGGGCCAGAAAGGATCTGGTAGCCCGGCTAACCGCATTCCTCTGACCCTGTCAATTAGTCAGCAGGGGGAAGTGGGTAAACGGGATTGCTCTAAGCAGTAGACTGCAGGAGTGACTGACTCCTGAAACTGTGGAGGGAACTCCTAGAAAGAAGCCTTCACCCTGATGCTGAGGAGCATGCAGTGGTAAGGCAGACAGGATCCTGTCCCAGTCAGAGTGATTTCCCCAAATTCATTGTGCTGGGGCTGGATCGTTGCTAGTGCTGCTCCTGCCCCCTTTTCTGGGACTTCATGGACAGTATGTCCCTGGAAGCGAGGGGGTTTGTGACTTCCATTTTGATCCCCCAGCCGCAGAGACTTAAGGAGGTGCACAAACGGCAAATAGTGGGGAAGTGGGTCTCAGGTTATGACCACCAGTGTAGCAAAGTGGTTAGGTTCCCCATGCTTCCCTTGAGAAAGGAACCACCAGGGACTCGGCTACAGCAGCAGATAACCTCATTGAGTTAAAAAGCCATGTTACTTTAGTTTTCATGAGCACAGCATTGTTATCTAAACTACTTTTAGGATCTTAAACACTGGAGATATTTGAGTGCAGGTCAATGATAATCAAATCACATCCTAGCAATTCTTATGACATATAATCTGAGAGAGAATTTGCCATGTGCTTGGGTGCGTAGCATGAGTTGACTTGTACAGCAAAAGCTAGAATGTGCTACGGAAGTATCACTGAGATACACAGTTCTCAATGTTTAATTCTCAGAAATGCAGGGATGCAGCTGAGGGCACAATTTTAAGCAGCTTAAGGTAAGTGAGAAGGCTAAAGGAGAACAAAAAACATGAAAAAGATGATAGTCATGCCAGAGGAACTCTCATTTAACTGCATTTTTGCATTATGTTCATACCAAAGTGGCCTGCAGCACTATTTTGCATCAGAAACTAGTCTTATAGAAGAAGCTCTTGTAGTCATATGAAGATGACCTACTGTAAAGTTGGAGGGGAATGTATTCTAGATGTCAAAGCATAACTCTGTGTGTGTCTCACTATTGCCTTCCATTACTTACTGCCTACTGAGAGAAGATGAGGGCATGGAAGGGTTTTGTATTTAGATAGCATTCGGTCTTTTGGAAACACAACACTTGTAAACTGTTTTGGTAAGATATGACAATTCTTTAACACCAGTTGCAATGGCCCCATTTTAGATTCTTCCTTTTTATTTCAGCTAATCTCCTATATTTGCTGCTACCAGCTGCACATTCTTTCTGCTTCCAGCCCTTCTGGTAATGGAAGAAATAGAAATTCCTGATGTACATGAGGTATGTAAGGGCTAAATGTTGTGTGGTGTTTGTTGTGATATGTGTGTATCTACTTGGCTTTGACTGAAATCCTGTGCTGTTTCAACCTTTCATTCCCTGCAGAATTTTCCATCCTCCTAACTAAAATATAAAGGTTTCCATAAATTCTTTCACCAAAGAGTTTCAGTATGTAGTAACAGCAAAGGAGGGAGCAAACATGAAGAAGTTTGCCGGATGGTTAAGATCATGGTAGCTTGCTGAGTGCTAACCAAATGATTACTATTGCAAGCTAAAGTTCCTCCTTTTTCCCCAAGTAGATGACATCAGCGTTGTCAGTTGTTTTAACATGGGATGTGCTCCTATACAGGTAAAGCTGGTGGTAATAAATGCATACCAAAATGTTTCATACTTTCTTACTGCTCACAAGAACAAAGCATCCACTAAAGGGGTGAATAGATGTTGTGATATGCATTTGCAATCTGCAATAATACTGTATCCAAAGCTAAGTAGACCAGTCTCAACCTGCCTATTTTAAGGATACCATACTAGTAGTTGTATGCATAAGTTCGTGTGAAATCACTAGCATTGGTGCACGCACACTTCCCATTCAATAAATGGGGAAATCCATGTTTGGGAAAATCCCCAATCAAGAGTTGTGATAGGTACAGTATTCCTCAAGATAAAGTAGATGAGTGTTCTGTGAGTATTGTAATAATTTAGGATCTTTGAAGACAGGAAGGTAATGTTCAAACAGAATAAAGTCCAGATCAGTAATATATATTCTAAGTGGTTTAAAGGAATCAGTTTCACAAAGCTGCAAACAGAGCTCAAAGCTATGAGCAATTTTATCTTGAAGATTTCAATTAGAAATCATGAATAGTAATTGGGTATTATTTAAGAACACTTTACTAGCTGATCAAAAAAACACAATTGAAGAAGGCCATTTTGGCTTAAAAACTAGCCTGGTTTAGAGGGGAAGTCAAGGCAGATATAAAATAATGTAAACTGGGCACAAGCTGTCAATGTGTGTTACTACGGCTAAATGTAACTCTCTAGTAACAAAGCAGGTAAGGTATACTAATGGATGGGGACTCGAGTCTGGGAAGCAGTGATTCTAAAAAGAGATGGGAGTTATGATGGATAATCAGCTGAACCTGAGGTCCCTCTGGTGCTGTAGCCGAAAGGCCTAATGCAGTCCTTGGATGCATGAACAAGGTAATCTTGAGTAGGTGTAGAGAGGTTCTTTTGCCTTGGTGTCTGGCAGTGGTGTGACTGCTGCTGGGATGCTAGGTCTGGTTCTGATGTCCATAGCTGAAGAAGGATGCCAATGAATTGGAAAGGGTTCAGAAAAAAGCCATGAGAATGATTGCAGGATTAGAAAACATCCTTATAGGGACAGACTGAAAGAGCTCAATCTGCTTCACATAACAAAGAGATGGTAAAGGGTGACTTTATCCCAGTTGGTTAGGTACCTACATGGGAAACAAATATTCTACAAAGGGTTCTTCAATCTAGCTGGTATAACACAGTCCAGTGGCTCAGAGGCAACCCCCAGATTTCTGCCAGTGCTGAACTGCCCTTGCAGCGCTTGCTCTGCTCAGCCTGCTGGTGGGAAGGAGGGCTCTCTGTCTCCCCACAGCACATTTCCAGCTCACTCAGCCCCTCCCCACAGCAGCCGAGCCTGGCCAGGGAGCAGAGGGGGTCTTATGGAGCCGCTCCTCATGCTGGAGGGTCACTGCCTCTGCGCAGCGTGGTAGCTGCCTGCAGGAGAGCCCAACGGGGGAGGCAGCAGCATCCCACACCCTCCACTCCCCACCTAGCATGGCTGCCGGGGACAGGGTCTGAATGACCCAGAAACATGACAAAGGGAGGAGCAGCAGGAAGACAGAGACCCCCCTGCAGGCAGCTCTGTCAGGGAGAGTGCGGGGGCCCCATGCTGGACATGGGGTGGGGGAGTTCCTGGGGAAGATGCAAAGAGCAGGGTCCCTCTGTTCAGCTGAGGTAGGGGCATTGCCTGTGCCCCTCCCTGTGCTGAGGTGTCTGAAGAGTCTGGCAGCTTCGGGGAGACACTGGGGCTGAGAGTCTCCTCAGGCCAGGGCTGGCCCCAGCCTGAACCAGCGGCACATGCTCCCTGCTTCTGTGGCCCCAGGAGCAAGCAGCATTGGCTGCCTGGGCCCATGGAGATGGAAGCTTCCTCCCAGAGGTGACACAGACCCTCCTTTACATTGGACCTCCCTGCTACCCACAGGCACAAGTCATCTCTGCAGTGCCTGGAAATTGAAGCTAAACCAATTCAGACCAGAAATAAGCGGTAATTTTTCTAACAGTAATTAAGGTAATTAACCACTGAGAGTAATTAACCACTGGAAGAAGTTAGGGCTGGGCTACACTACAATGGGGGGTGGGCATACCCTTAATGAAGGCCATGGTAAATTCTCCATCACTGACTGTTTTAAAATCCAGATTGGATGTTTTTCTAAAAGGTCTGCTCTTGGAAATATTTTGGGAAAGTTCTCTGGCCTGTGTGATATGCGAGTTCAGATTAGCTGATGGCAATGGTCCCTGCTGATCTTGGAATCTCTGAATCATAACACACATCGCTATTGAAATAAAAGGGATCCCTTCTTTCTATAACAATGTGGAGATGAAGAATTCAAGTGAAGAACATTTAGGTAAGTTACGAAGTATATTGCCATATTTCCCAGCTACCTCTGGCAAGTGAAAAACTATGTGTTGAGACATGTCTTTGATGCTTCGTTGCTATCATTCTTTTCAAATTTTCTTTCCAATAGTGACTTGTCTGTAACCCTTCTGGGAAAAGAGACAAACTAACCATTTTCATCATAACCCCAGGGTACCAGTTTCTTAAAATGGCTTAGCATTATTGTATTTGTATAGTATTCGATTTGCTTTCAGGTGCTGAGCCTGCTTTTTACTTCTTTGCAAACAGAAAAATAGAACACATTTAAATGTCACTCTTCACTTGATTTTTTGAGACCCATTTTGTTGTTCTTCACTAGCACAGTAAATAATCTCTGCAGTTTGATGTCCTGCATTACTGTCAGGGAGAGGAATGCCCAGTGTAAGCTTTCAATTTGAGGAACCTCACTAAGTTCCTTATAGAAGAGATTTTTTTTATGTATTTATTTTTAAATTTGCCATTAGTGAATTTATTACTTGAGAAATAGGATGGTTTGGCAGTTCTAGAGCTGCCAGTCCTGTTGATCCAGAGAGGATAGCTTAATAGACACAGCCTCCCATCTGAAACACCTGCCCCCCGAATTCACAGTTGAAGCCCTAGCAGGGCAATTGAGCCTTGCAGCTTCTCAAGACAGAAAAATTAAATTTCATGCTGTTCACTTGGTGAGGGTCTTCAGATGTTATCTGTGTTTTGTGCACTTTAAAGATTGGTAGTTTGTATTGCAGGAGTTTGCCATGGTGCCTATGTCCAACATTTTCCTTTTCCTTTTTTATTGTGTTATATGCAATTCACCTGTTGGTTACTACCTTGACTGCATTTGAATGAAGCAGTGTGCAAGTAGTTTGAAAAATTCTTGATGAAAGATGCTGTACAAACATATAACTATCCACAGGATATGTACTTTTGGGATAGTGATAGCGCAAGCTGCCCTTTACAGTCACTGTGATTAGCACTGCCATGGAAGGATCTGTTTATAGGAAGTAACTTCCATGCCTGTTCCCTCTTAGGCCTTTCTACTGCGGCCATCAGCAAATGCGCTAGTGTGGTGATGGCTTTGTATTGTGAATGCATGTTCATTTCATATAGGCCAATTAACATTCATTAGGGACTTGAACCTGTCTCAATGAAGTCAACAGCTAATTTTGCATTCAGTTCAGTGAAAGCAGGATCAGGGATAAGATGGAAGCAACTTTTTGTAAACAACTGACCTCAGCTGGCTTGAACTTGTGGTGACCTGGAAGTGAAAAGTTCCTTATTCCATGAGTGAACCACTGTTATTCTTGGTCCTGGTGTGAGTTGAACAGTGGTCTCAAACTCAATTTACCTTCAAGCCAGTGCTAGGCCTCAAATCCTCCCAGTAGGCCAATAATGTCACTGAAGATGGTGTTCAGAAAAGAAAACCTTTATATTTTATTTTTTATTTTGAATTCCTTAGAAATAATAAAACTGTCATACAACTTTATACAAATTCTTCACCTGCCAGAGAGTTTTTAGTGTTTGCCAGACACCTGGCAATGCTTCAGTTCTGTCAGTTCGTTGGTGTTTGGCCTCAGTGACTGAGCAGTTGAAACCTTCAGGATTGCCCACGATGTGCATCAGATAGCTGTGTTCGGTAGTTTGACTTGTTTATATTCATTATAGGAAAAAGTGATGCTGTCTCCATGGCTGACTGCCTGGCAACTAATGATGGTATCTCTGTTTTCCTCCTCTAGCCAATGAAGGCTGTGGTGTGGGGGTCGGGGGCACGACACCTGCAGCAGACATTGCCTGCCTGCTTCTCTCCTCTGTAGGCTGCAGTGGGGAGGTTCTCAGGCCACAGATGGCCCTCAGGCTGGGACTTTGAGACCCCGGGAGTAGAGGGTAAGAAACTACTAGAGATGGTGGACTCAGGACATGGGTATTAATTTAGGGGCAGAGTCAAGTGGCTCATCAGAGTCTTAACTGAAGTACATTTGCCTAAGGGGCTGATGGTCTCTTGTTGCAGTTTTGAGAGAGAAATGGCTGTGTGCTTTTTGAGGATTTCATTCGAAAAATAAACAAGCAAATATAAAACTGAACAGCCATGTCACACTAAATTACTGTAACTTCGCTACATTTATTAATACAATAAAATACAATAATCGAATCAAGGTGACAACTGGAATTAAGTCAAGTTGACAGTGGTATTGAGTGGAATCACCATGGATTGATCGTCATCAAATGAATACAGAAGATAATCAGGTCATGAGGTCAGTGGAAAGTAGGGATATGAGCCTTTTTGGGTCTTCCGGGGGCCAGAGGGGAAGATGACATTTTCTGCATTTACCTTGATCTTCAAGGTTGCGATTCTAGCTGGTTACACTCAATGGCACTTTCATAGAGGTCCTCTATGCAATTGAAGGCATCAAAAGTCTTGCACACCAACAGCATAGTCTAACAGCAGTAAACTGGCTTGATGACCTTTGGTCAATTTGGCAAGCTCTCCTTTTCAACTGGCAGTTCTTTTACAATACCCATCTTAAACTCAAATATGTAATTGCTCCAAAAATACCAAAACCCTGGGATCAACAGGAAATAATTCCAAAGAAGCCACTTCAATCTTTTCCTTTGGAGTTAAGAGTTAATGGATACAACTGGCTCCAAGTCTAGAGGGGCCTTGCCACGTTCATGGACATGACTTAGGGCCTAAAGAAAACTGTCATTGGTTCTCGCCCACTCACACATCTCACTCTCTTAGCATGTCTCTGAGGGTCTTCTAGCCACAGTAAGGAATTAGGGACCTGACAGTTTGTGGCTTAGTGTGGGTGAAAGGTTGCCTTGCTTTGACAATGTCTAAAGGCATGGCTGCTTTTAAGATTCTGCTAATATACATCTCTTTGAAGCTAGAGCAAATTAAAGTTTATACATGCTGTGCCATGCTCATCCCTCACCATATCCTGATCCTGTACAGTAGAATGTAGATTTCATTAATTAAATACAAGGGAGTTCAGTGACTTCTCTATATAATTGCTAGCCCTCTGCAAATGCTCGGTGTACCATTAGAAGATTGACTAGAACGAATGAGACATGCTGTTGGGGGGCGAGAGGGTGGGAGAAAGGAATTATCTGTGTTTTCACTAACTGTTCCAATCCTTAGAGGGCTGCAATACAGAAGCAATAGCCAAAAGATATTAATATACATTCATCACTGTCTCATCATACTACAGGTGAAATTAAAATCATGGATGAGCTGTTGAACTAAATCTGAAAACAAACATGGTACTTACCAACACAAGAGCCTTTAATCAGATTGTTAGCTGATGCTTAAAACTCTTCACAGGATGGGAAGTTTGTGATTTTTCTTTAGGAATTTTTCTCCCTGTAACTTATTAAATTTCACTGATTGGCTCTGACCTGCTGGTACTGGGGACAAAAGAAGGAGTGGCTATGAATAATTGAGACATGGGACCAGGGCACTAACTAGTCACCTCTTAACACCTGAAATAAAAGCCTGGTTTTGGATTCAAGTGAAAATGAGTGCTGCAGTCTTAGCTTAGTTTTCCATATGTCCATATCATCAGCTCATCCCCTGCCATTGGGGTATCTTGTGACCACAGGATCTATGACTGATCCAATTTACCAGCATTCCAATAGTTACGTGTCATCTCTGTGTATGCTGAAGCCCAGCCCGAGGTTTTCAAGCAGCAGCCAGCAAGCTCCCTTCTCTTCCATGTGCTCTCCAGAATGAAACTGGTCTACACTTTAATCCCCAGACGTGACATACAAAATGGCAAGAGATAATAAGGAAACTTGTGTTGCCTTTGTTCTCATCATGAATAAACTAAGACCTTTAATATGAATTAAAATTTGCTACACAGAAGAAGAACAGCTGGTGAATATACAGTTGAGCTCATCCATGAGCATGTTTGGGGGACTCGGTATACCCTCATTGAAGATGAGAAGTGTAACAGCTGTCCTTCATTCAAGATAAATATAATAAGCAATAAAGTTCCTGTATTGAATAGATAGCTGAAACAATAGGTGTCACCACTGGAAACACAGGCCACAGCAAGGCTAGTGAGGAAATTGAGCTATGTGGGCAGGTTTGACTAGAGGCTGAATGCAAAGACAGGGCACTGGGTATTGCTGTAGGGGGCTCTGAGAGAGAGAAGCGGCAGCAAACACCACAGAAGCATACAGAGAAGGCAGTAAGAAAGCCCCAGAGACACCAGAGAAGATCTTGTAGCATGCCTCTGAAAAAAAGCTGAGCGTGCGCTTAGCGCACTGGCTCTAAAAGGGCTTGGAACTGTGAGAAAAGAAATTGTCTCCTGTTGCTTGATTTCTACATGTTCAGCAAAAAAGGACTTTATGTACATTCTTGGTAAATAAACAGGGCTGTATCAAAAATGCCTGATTCCATCATTTTCTCCTCCTAATGGAAGTGACTTGCAAGATCCTGAATACTGTCTCACAACTCAGTCAAAGGAGTAACAATCACAAAGATACAGGGATTTAGGCTGTCCAAGTAGGGCTGCATTCCTTTTAGAAGAGAAGGTTGAGGGGAACTCCCCATAAGGCCTAAACAATGAGAGGTAATAGGCACAATAAGGTTCTTGAACCAATATCAAAATGTAGGAAGCAGTCATCTAAGGGAGGAAACCAGCTCTGTGGCTTGAAGTGTGAGGAGACAGTTCTGTTCCTAGCTCTGCCATTGACTTGCTGTGTGAACATAGGCAGGTCACTTATTGTTTCTTTGCCTCAGTTTTTCTGAGTAAAAAATTAACATACTGAAATAGGCATGTAGTATTTGCTATTTCACTGGGGTACTGAAGTATAATTCATATATACAAAGTACTTTGAGATCCTCAAGATGGAAGGTTCTTAATAAGTGTAAAGTACAGTAACAAGGGAATGAGTTAAATGCTGAAGGAATCTAAAGTGAAGATTTTCCATATTTAATCTATAGAACAATCAAGCAAATGCAATGCACAAGTTTGAAAGTGTTCAGCATTCTAGACAAGTATTTGGAAGGACAAGTGAACTCCAACAATTAAAGTCAGACATATTGGAGGATAGACTTAGCTGGATTGCATAATCCTTTTCTGTCTTAAGTCATCTGTATGTGTGTTTCTAAGCATTTTAGCACAAATGTGGACACTAGGCCATCCAAACCACATTCTGTGTACATTTTACAACACGAGACTGCACCTTATCTTTAAGCAGGAGGAAGAGAGAGGGAGGGAATAAGACTTTATGGGCGGTGTGTGTGTATGTGTGTGAGGGGGTGTTATGCGACTCAGAAGCTGCTGCAAAATGTGGAGTGAGTTAGCATGGGGGACGCTGACTCATCCCTAGGGACCAGAAGGATTGGGGACGTCACAAAGTTTTGATGGTGGGGAAAAAAAATCAGATCTTCTAGACCCTAAGTGCTGACAAATAACAGCCAACAGTGAACCTTTAGTCCTATGCCCATGGTCATTTAAAGTAGGGCTGTCAATTAATTGCAGTTAACTCATGTGATTAACTCAAAAAAATTAATCATGATTAATCAGTTTTAATCACACTGTTAAACAATAGAAGACCAACTGAAATTTAGTAAATGTTTTTGGATGTTTTTCTAAAGTTTTCAAATATATTGATTTAAATTATAATATAGAATACAAAGTGTGCAGTGCTCACTTCACAGTATTAGTTTTATTACAAATAGTTGCACTGTAAAAATGATAAAAGAAATAGTATTTTTCAATTCATCTCATACAAGTACCTTAATGCAGTCTTTATATCATGAAAGTGTAACTTACAAATGTAATTTTTTTTGTTACATAATTGCACCCAAAAGTAAAACTTTAGAGCCTACAACTTCGTTTACATTTACGGGAGATAATACTGCTGACTTCTTATTTACAATGTCACCTGAAAGTGAGAACAGGCGTTCATATGGCACTGTTGTAGCCGGCACTGCAAGATATTCATATGCCAGCTATTCAAAACATTCACATGTCCATTCATACTTTGGCCTCCATTCCAGAGGCCATACTTCCATGATAATGAAGCTTGTTAAAAATTATATTTTGACTGAAATCCTTGGGGGAGAATAGTGTGTCTCCTGCTCTGTTTTACCCACATTCTGCTATGTATTTCATGTTATCGCAGTCTCAGATGGTGACCCAGCACATGTTGTTCATTTTAAGAACACTTTCACTGCAGATTTGACAAAGCACAAACAAAGTACCAATGTGAAATTTCTAAAGATAGCTACAGCACTTGGCCCAGGTTTAAGAATCTGAAGTGCCTTCCAAAATCTGAGAGCGACAAGGTGTGGTGCACGCTTTTAAAAGTCTTAAGAGTTAACACTCTGATGCAAAAACTACAAAACCTGAACCACCGAAAAAGAAAATCAACCCTCTGCTGGTGACATCTGACTCAGATGATGAAAGTGAACATGAGTTGGTCTGCACTGCTTTGGATTTTTATTGAGCAGAAGCCATCATCATCATAGACTCATGTCCTCTGGAATGGTGATTAAAGAGGAAAGGACATAGGAATCTTTAGCACATCTGGCACATAATTATCTTGCAACGCGGGCTACAGCAGTGACATGTGAATGCCTGTTCTCAGTTTCAGGTGATGTAAACAAGAAGTGGCAGCATTATCTCCCACAAATGTAAACAAACTTGTTTGTCTGAGTGATTGGCTGAACAAGAAGTAGGACCGAGTGGACTTGTAGGCTCTAAAATTTTACATTGTTTTATTTTTGACTGCAATTATTTTTTGTACATAATTCTATATTTGTAACTTCAACTTTCGTGATAGAGATTGCATTACAGTACTTGTATGAGGTGAATTTAAAAACACTATTTCTTTTGGTTTTTTACAGCGCAAACATTAGTAATAAAAATAAATATAAGGTGAGCACTGTACACTGTGTATTCTGTGTTGTAATTGAAATAAATATATTTGAAAATGTAGAAAAAAATCCAGAAATATTTAAATAAATGTTATTCTATTATTGTTTCACTGCGATTAATCACAATTAATTTTTTTAAATCGCTTGACAGTCCTAATTTAGAGTGATTTGAGTTATTTCATAGCCAATAGCCCATAAATCTTAGGCTGAAACTGATGAGTTTGTGCAAGATTCCTTGAAAAGGTAGTTAGGAGAATAACATTATAGTAAAGGAGAACTTAAAAAGATGAGAGAGGAAATATATTCCTGTGACACAGAACAGGTAAACAATTTATGATTCTTCTGTAAATAAATAATTACACCTTATCTACCAGCCAAGCAACCACCAAATTTACATTTTAAATGGGTATAAATGCATTTAGTCTTCTTTCTGGGTGCATGCATGTTATTCTCCATTAATGTTAATAGAAGTTTTGTGCATTCGTCAAGAAGAAATGTAAACCCACAATTGTGGTGGGCAGATTTTTTAGACCTTGTCCACAGGGCAACCTTTTAAACTAGACTTGAAACTTTGTTTTGGTTTAAATTTCGGTGAGCGTGTACGTGAAAGTACGTGTACGTGACTTTGATTACAAGAAGGAGCCCAGTTTTCTACTGTGTAAAAGTCAATTAGAAGGATATAAATATCATTATGTTGGTATTGCATGCTGTTGTGCGAAATGTTTGTTTCTGCAAAGTGAGTGATGTGAGGAAATCAATTTTTTATGTGGGCCTCAGATGTGGCTGGCTTTTCTTTGCTCTTCTCTACAACTAGCTGTAAAAAATGCATAAAAGCTCATCTGTGTGAAAGAGAAATTATTTTTCTTTTGTTTCATTGAGAGAGAGAGAGAGGGAGAAAGAAAGAGAGAACGAACTGCTGCTCTCTCTCTACTACTTTCCAAATAATGCATCAGAAAGTTTTTACAACCCAATTCCACAATATTAATCTCCAGCGAACACAGTACCTTGGTCACTTGCATCTTTTTATATTCATCAGTTGTCATGCTTGCATCTGCTTTAAATTGTTTTAAAAAATACTCCCCCACACCAAAAAGAATCCCTCCATTGGGCCAAAGACTTGTATGCTATCTGCACGTGCTGGACTGCAAGGTGATTCATGAACATGATCAAGCATTTAGTTCAAGCTGTACAATTAACAAGCTGTAAAAACAAGTTGATACTTAATAAACACTTTAAAATGAAGCATAAGTCATTATCTCAAGGAGTTGGTGTCAGTTGCTTGACCCACGTTCTCTGCACAGAAGTCACTTGGTGAGGGAGACAGTTACCAGGAACAGTAGTTGCCAAGACTTTCTCTGGAAGTGAGAAATACTCTGTACAGATTTATGTGCAGTCCAAGTCTATAGGTACGCAGCAACCCAATCAACTGCTTAATTCTCCTGCACCCTAACCTTGTGTATCACAGTTCCCTTCCATGGCTGCCCATTTTAGTTCTGGGAGATGACAATTTTAACTTAAATTTTCAATTTTAAGTATTTTCAAATGTCTTTACACACACATTAACTTTAACAGATAAGAACAATAGTGCCTCTTCCCCAAAATGTTCTCTTCCCCATTAAGTAACTGTTGCAGCTGGCTAACATTGGAAGCCAATATTTATATCATACTCTGAATCAAAAGGGAGGTATTTGTTTGTGACTATTAACACATTCACTTTGGGAGAACTGCCCTGGTAGGAGGTATCTTGCATTATATTATTGCGTAAGGATGGGAGAGAGAGTTCCTGAAAATAAATGAGTGAAGAGAGAACTATATCCCTATAGTCCAAATTTTCTCAGGGTTGTGATGATCTAAAGGCAAGGGATGACCCTGAGCTATTGCACAGGCTAGATAAGAATTTTTGTGATAAACTATCCCTCCCTTGACAAATGGAGCTGTCCCTCCAATCCCAGGTAAAATCATAGAGTTAGAAAGGACCACAAGAGTCATTTAGCCTAACCTCATGCCAAGATGCAGCATTTGTTGTGTCTAAAGCATCCAAGACAGATGGCCATCCAGCCTCCTCTTTGAAAACCTCCCGTGTAGGAGCGTCCACAACCTCCCTAGGCAATCTGTTCCATTGTCTTCCTATTCTTATGGCTAGCAACTTTTTTCCTGAGATTTAATCTAAATCTGCTATGCTGTAGTTTGAGTCTATTGCCTCTTGTCCTGCCCTCTGTGGCAAGAGAGAACAACTTTCCTCCATCTTTTTTATGGCAGCCTTTCAAGTATTCGAAGACTGCTATCATGTCTCCCCTTAATCTCCCCTTTTCCAAACTAAACATACCCAGTTCCTTCAGCCTTTGCTCATATGGCTTGCATTCCATCCCTTTGATCATCTTTGCTGCTCACGTTTGGATCCTTAGATTTCACACATGTATGTATTTGTAGTATAATAAAAAAAATGCAAAACCAAAAAGAGATTAGCGGGTTGCTTTTTCTAACATAATGGTATTAACCTATGCTTGATAATTACATGCCAGGAATAAACCTTTACCACTGAGACCCCAAGAGTTTGTTTTACCCATTACTAATTCCTTATATTAAAAAAAAATGCTTTAAGTTGCTCATTACTATTTCCAGTGTTGCTTCCTCAACCTTGGAACAATGCCACATGGACTTGCAGAAGAGCCAACTCCTCCCATAAGAGCTAATGTTCTTCCAGGACCTTATAGTTACAAGCAGAGCATGCATAGTTCATTCCCTATATCTAGCTATCAATAAAAGGGCAGAACATTTAGAATGAGGAACAGCACTGATGTAAAATGTATCCTGGGGTTTTGGTGTTTTCACCTGATCTTTATTGTTGTTATATATATATCAGTGATCATGTGTTTCCCGTTGTTTCTATTTTCTTCTTAGGTGTTTGGCGTATGTTGTGGAGGAGGGAAGCCATAGTGTTGGAGGTCTACATGTTCTCTTATAGCTACGAGAGTATGTGTCTTAAAAAAGAAATGGCATGAATGATGCCAGCGTTTGGCCCAGCAGTGAAGGGATGTGCTTAACAAACTAAAAAAGATTAGTAAACTTTTGGCTTGGTAGAGGAGAGAAGAAAGAGTTGTGGAAGTTTAACTGTCACCTGGTCCCAGGAACTGAGGCATCAGAGATTGGCTTGAATGCTTGTGGCTATGGTAGTGAAGAGGAATTGGGAAGAAAAGGATCAGAGTTGTAGGATTTGAGGGGATGGGTAAAGATGGTGTTTGTGGAATGGAGAAGTATTTGATTGAGTTTAGAGGAAAGGTCCCCAAACTGTAGGGTGTACCCCTCTAAGGGAATGGGGGAAAGTTGGTGGAGGCGCTCAGTGGGGTCCGGGATAGTCAGCATGGTGCTAGGGGGAGGAAGTGCCACCCAGCACAGCTCCACCCATGGACGTGAGCCTAGCTCCACCTGGTCCCAGCTCCACTTGTGGACCTGGTCCCAGGTCCCAGCTCCACCTGTGGCCCCGATCCCAGCCTCTGTCCCTTTACCCCTGTCTGTGTCCTCCCCCTTCTCCCAGAGCCGCAGCCCTGGGTACAGTTGAGTAAAGGGGGGCACAATATTGAAAAGTTTGGGGCCCGCTGGTTTAGAAAGTAGGGACAGAGTGAAAATGGAGGGAAAAAGCTTAGTGCTTTGTAAGCATACATTAGTTTCAGCACTTGGGTTCAGATATTGTAACTTGTAAATTTCTCTTCTCCCAGCTGAAGAGAAATACTCAAGTTAGGACCTCATGAAAAGAAAAAATGCTAATATAGCGGCTAGCAAGGTAGTTACGACCTCTTGTGTGGAGTACATGAAAAAAATTCCTGGTGTTTGACCTCATAATTGAGATTGATCATCATGGATGCGTGAAGAGATTGATGTCAGAAGACATGACCCACCATTGTGTGTTTGTACTGTTTGTGCATGGGCTCAGAATGTGTATTTTGCTTTTTCTCTGGCTCTTCTGCAGCACTGAATCTGTTCTAAATGAGAATGCTGGAGAATCAAGTGATTGGATTGTGTTCAAATACAAGGTTATGAATACTGTTAGCTCATGTGGTGTTAGTTAGTGTAAAACTGGATCATTGTTGTAATAGTAATACATGTGGAGAAGTATTAGCCTAGAAATAATTACAGAAGGGTCCTGGAAACTCTCAAATTCACATTGGAATGGGAAGAGGAATTTGATTTCACTCTGCAATGCACAAAAAGTGGAATTTATTCTTCAAGACTGTTTATTATATCTGAAATATTGGCATGGGATGACTTGAATTTTTGTAAGTTAATCATCAGTTTAATTCTATTATCCTATCTCCCTGAGTTTTATTTTTATAAAGGTATTTTGGAACTGACCCTGGGAGTCCTTTCACAGTCAAAATTCTCATTAAAACTAATGGGAGTTTTGCTTGTGAGGACTGCCAGATTTAGTTGAAGATTTAACCTACTGGTACATTAAATCTATTTTCATGAAGAAGTATGTCATCTGGGTTCTAAGGATTTTATATTTCATTAAATCAACCACTATATACCACAAGCAATTGGGCGTTTTCTTTTAAAAGTAAATTAGACTAATTTAAGACCCTCACAAAAACTATCTTTATAATGGACCCAGAAGAGATGCTACAGTCCAAACACTCCTGAACCTTGGCTTGGATTCCAATTTTATTCCAGATCTGAGTTTTGTGGCTCAGTCCAATCTTTAATAATAAGGGAAAGGACCTATCATGTTTTGAGCCAGCAGAGAAAGTAGAAACCCTAACACATTAGAGATACTTACACTACCAGTGCTGGTACATAAGAAATATTGATGAGGAATGTCACGCTAGTTTGTCTTCTCCTATAGCAAGAAAAACATTCTTTTTTTCAGATGGGAAAGGACAAAAATTGGTAGAAGGAGAAACTATATTTCCTGATTTCTGGAGCTGGTTGGGACTTTTCCAGTGAACATGTTAGTTGGAAAATGCAAAACCCCAACTGTTGGCAGGCAAGAGTCAGTTTTGATGAGTCTCCTGATTCAAAAAAGTTTGAAATTTTTAAAATGGGATTTTTGAAACCAAGTTTTTTGTTTTTCAATTTGAAGCAACTTGTTTTGAAATGGTAGTTAATTAATCGAAATATTTCATTTTTTTTCCGTCTTAAGCTGGTCCAAAAAAAAAAGTCAGGTTGGTTCATAAAAGTTTTTGAAATTTCAACTTTGTCTCAATTTGGTATGGGGAAAATATTTCAGAAATCTCAAATTCTTGTGGAACTAAAAACCTGTTTCCCATCCAGCTTCTAGAAGCATATTACTAACAATGGGTTGAACAATACACACAGCTGGTTGGAAGAAGTACGAGTCCTTTTTGAAACAATAAATAAAAATGAAGTAATCTGGAAATGTCTTGTTTTTATGCAAATGCTCACTAAGAGCCCAGTCATGAAGGTGTTTCTATTCAATGTACGTTTCTCAACATAAGTAGTCCATTGAATAAGTGCAATGCTAGGTAACAGAGAAATGCAAAATTAGGTAAGTACTGCATTTAACAGTAGGGAAATGTGAAGATGCAGAGAGGAGGCATTTCTTATTACTGTCCATAAAATAGCTGGATCTATTCTGAGGTACCATTGGTCCCATAGGGATCTATCTGTGTGTGTGGTCGCAGGTCTGGCACTTAAGCCATAACACATTGGTTTTGTTATTCTCGTTCTTTCCCTTACCTGTAACCATTTTTTTGTATCCTTTTCTAAAGTATGGGGGGAAAGCTAGCAGCAAGAGCGTCTGAATTATGGATGATAATAAATAGCAAATTAGATACTTGGGAGTAAAATCTGATCTAATAAAGTTAGTTTGCATGTGGTTTTCAGTTTCACCTCTGGTGACACCATACTCCTTTGAGCAAGAAGTTCTGGTTGGCTTATCCTCTGGAAAGGTTTTTTAACAAATACAACATCATGCATGTAAGAGAAACTTTAAAAACATGTAATTTTATTCAATATATGATCTTACCAGTTATGCAGAATATCCAGGAGCCTTTCCCGTATGGTGTGACTGTATGTTCAAGTAATTTGGAACGGGAGGCAATAGATTTACTCATAGCCGTATATTTCATAATTAAAAATCTGAGGTCAAAATACTTGGGTGACTTTCAGATAATTATTTTGTAATCATTGCTCCTCTGTTTTGGGGTTAACATAGGCATTACTATATTCTGAATTTACAAATGCAATAAATTAAACATCCGCTGCACTGTTAAAAAAAAATCTGATAAGGTGTAAACTTCCATTAAATTATGCCCACAGCATATTTAACTGCCTTCAGCTTTGCCTCCAGCTTTAAGACTGTTCAACCGTTGATACTTAATAAGTGCACATTTCCAAGGTTTTTAAAACATTAATATGCCAAAATCCATATACAACCAATTTGAATAAATTGGATAAAATAAGTTACCTAACTTTCTTATGAGAAACCCAAACTGTGAATTTACCTCATTATACTGAAATGGATTCTCCAGCCAATCAGAGTGAGGAGTTGCTGTCAAGTTATTGATAGAAAGCTATACAGTTTTTTCCCTGTTTGCCAATTCCATACAGTTTGATTGGTGTGTCTCAGTTGCATATTGTTATATGGTTATTTCTGAATTAATATTTAATATGTGAATTGGTGTAATTTAGCAGGCATGAATGCCAATCAGAATGCAGAGGGATGATTTTCATTGCTGTACTGTCACTTCTGAATAACCATAACTTAGGGTGTACAGATCTTTTGATTCTGGCTAGTATAAACCTTCTGCTGCGACTGGCTCCTGTACTCAGATTTTCAGAGCTGATTCCTCTCAGCTGAAGCCTAAACACTGCAACATCTTTGAGAGAAGGGAGGGAGGATGGGATCCAAAAAGCAGGGAAATAACCTCTAACCACAGGTTAAAAAACACTTCCCAAAGAAATTTTGCTTTTCCTTCCCATTGCTCTCTCTTCATCCCAGGCTCCCCCATATCCACATTCCCCACATCTCTAGAATAACGGTCACTTATTAGTATTTTCAAATCCTGCTGTAAAACATGCATATATCAGTTCTGGGGACAAGAACTTTGGCTACCAGTAAAGAGAGAAGGGGCCAGACAGTAGAGGAGGAGTAGTGGAGTACATGGCTTGTTTATTTCCCTCTTCTCTTTAATTTAGTCTTCTGAAGATACCTGTGAAAAATATGATCTATCAAGTATTCACTACTTAGAAAGATGAAATAAAGGCCAAAAAAAGGCATTGAAACCACCTAATGTCCTCACCTGTGCTGCTGTGCTGGATTACATGCTGCTATGGTGAGTTACAATGCACTTCTGTCATGCTTCTGTTAATCATCATAATTGAGTTCTTTGCTTGAACTCCTTATTTCAGACCCTGGTGCATCAGCAGTTGCTAAGTGAGCTTCTGAAGGGACAGTTTGTCTTAACTTTTTTATTTTATGATTACATCGGAAATCTCTCTCCAAGCTCCAACCTCCTTTATTCTTTGTGTAAAATTTGGCTCATTTTTTCAAGTGGCCATAATGAAACTCATTAGTATTGGTAAGACTTAGCTGCTGCAGGCTTCCTTAGAGCAAAGTCCTACTAATGCTGGCTACTGTTCCAGCAGTGTGTGCTATTCATTAATGCAAGGTCATTTCCACTTCCTTCTCTCATTTCTCCCTATGGCAATGCCTGCCCCAGTAGGTCATGTGGGGGGGGAAAAAAAGTTCTCCCCCTTTTCCTTGATGTGCTGTGGTGTTATAAAATTAAAGAATCCTGTCTCCTAAGTAATAGCTACCAGCACACCCCTAGTCCCAATCTAGTGCCGTTTCTATTTAAATGGGAGCCTATCTACTTAGGCCATGCAAGCCAAAGCATAACATCCCACCTTTCCCAGTAAAGCCCTAGGAAATGAATGGGCTTTGCAGAGTGACCTGAAGGCGATCAAAGTTGTGTTCCATTGGACCCAGGTAAGGAGACTGAGTTCCAAATTAAAAAGTCTCTTAGCTGAAAATGCCATGCCACCAGCCAACCCTTGCTTCCAAGTCAGGACTTGTAGCTCAAGCACATCCTCTGCACACAGCTTTGGCAGCGTCACATAGGTGTGGAGGTAGTCACGGGGAGAGCACTGACCCGTGCCAAAGCACGTAAGCTAATAAGTAAGCGATGTGGAGGCAGACTTTGAGCCACAGGTATGATGTGGTTTGTTGCAAGGTCCACTGAGAGAGCAAACAGCTGCATTGTACATTAGTTCAATTTCCCAAATGGTCTTGAGGTGTAACACATGGGAGCAGAGTAGTCTCAATGTGACTTCAGTGTGGATAACTGCAGTGAGGTCTGCATCTGAAAGAAAAGTCTGCACCCTTCTCAAAAAGCAGAAGTGCTTTTTGGCCAAAAATGGGTGTTTTGCTTTGGTTAGAGAACATTCATTTCAAGAGATGACAAAGTTGCTGACTGCTTATCTTCCCAGAATAGTTGTAAAGCAAAGATTGGAAACAGTAGTGACATGATAAACTGTTTGCACTATCTTTGCATTTGTAAGTGCCCTGGTTGGACTGGACAGACTAAATATAAGGAGATTATTGGTTTCACTTGCATTAATATTTTGAATTCAACTAGTGAAGCAACTTTTGCATAAAACTCATGGAACTTTAATGCCTCGTTCAGGCATTGTTTACTTGACAAGCGAATAGCCGCTCCACAGCTTGACATCCTGGAGGACAAAATTTGTTTCATACCCTGGGGTTATACAATCCCAGGTCAGCAGATGGCCCTATGATTATTATTTCCAACTTGTCTTACCTGACCATTCCTTCCCTGTATGAACAGCTGTTTCATTCACTTCAGTGCAACCCAGCCGGATGGGCTATTTTTCTTCTGCCCTTTCTTTTGCACATTACATAAATCTTTCTTTTCTTTTTGACCTGGCCTGCAGTTCCATCCATCTGTGCGTGCCTTGAGCAATATATAACTTTTGCCAGCTCTGCTTGCCTTTACAAGCTTCAGCTTTTTAAACCACACTTTCTTCAATAATGCTGAATTGGCACATTAATTGTGTCCAGTTTATGGTTTTCAATTTGAATATAGTTTCACAATTTCAGATCCTTGGTTGTTGTCTACTGATTTGAATAGAGCTGCACTCAAGATAGGAAAAGCCTCGATTAAGGTTGTTTGTGCATGATTAAATTGGCCCCTAGTGTGTTAGTATTGTACATTTAATTACATGATCGCATACCATTGTTTTCACAGGGCTCCTGCCTTATTCACTGTGCAGGATGGATAGCGCTCACTGAATATACAGCCCTTCAATGTTGTGTTTTATCTTTGTTAAGTGCATGGTCCAGACCTGATTTACTGCACACTAGTTAAACCCTGCTCTGAATACAGACTTATTTCCTCACGGGCTTTTTTATGGTGCTTATCAATTGTAGCATCAGCATCCTTCACATATACTAATCTATCTTCATAACACTTGTTTGAGAGAAGGTTGTGGTCTTATTCATATTTTGAAGATGAGAAACTGAGACACAGACCCTAATGTCAAAAGCATACATTAATCTTGGGCACCCAATCTGAAACCCTTAGGAACTGATTTTCCAAAATATTTAACATTATATAGTGTTTTATAATGTTCAAAGCACAGCATCTGTTGCAGCTGCAAGTGCTCAGCACTTAAGTAAATCAAACAGGTGTCAAGTCAGGCACCCATAAAATGAGGAACACAATTAGTGATCAGATGTGAAAAATTCAAGTGACTTGCCCAGCATCACATTGGAACTTAGTAGCAGAGACAAGGATAGAATCCAGTTCTCTAGGGCTACATTCAAATGCTTCAGCTATGAGATCATCCTTTTTCTTCCTGCAATCCCCAGCCTCATTCACTAAGGACAATCAAACTTCTGCAACAAATCAGGCAAGGATTCTACAGACAAGACCCTCCTTCACTATACAACCCTAATTGATTCCCTGGGCACTGACAGTGGCATGGGTCCTGTGGAAAAAAAAAATGTGATCATGTTATTAAAGACTGTCTTAGAAAGCATATTCACAGTGGGTCTGAACTAAGGTTGCATGGGCATTTCCTAATTTATGAGTGCATGACTTGGCATCCTTAATGTTCTTTTAATATGTAAAATAGTTTTTATTATGTAAAATTACATATTATGTAATATGTAAAATAGTTTTAAATAGTTTTTAATATGTAATTATCTGTTTTTAAAATACAAATTAAAAAAATAAAAATTTGATCATATCAAACTTGCAGATTCATCTATGATTCATCAGGGTTATAAACTTTAGGTCTTGAGCTAACTGATAGCAGTCATAGGTTGCCATCTATGTGGGCCAGCCAGTAAAGGGAGATGAGGTACCCATTTTGACAGTGGCTTTCACTGTTGTTTGCTGCCAGAGGAGGATGCTGAGTCTTGGATTCTATTCCTGGTCCTGAGAGGTGTAGTTTGATGCTTCCAGAGCCACCTTCTAGCACCTTCAGCTTAGCTTGACCCACGGTGCCTCCAGCCTGTCCTTCGTCCAGTCTCAGCCTTACCTTGGCCCAGCACCAGTCTCTCTTCCCCCTACCATTCCTTGTTTCGGGATCCCCCCTTTCAGTAACTGCTCTTCACCCATCTATCTGCCAGTTAGCCTACTTCTGCTTCTCTTCCTCCCACTGCATGGGCACCAACAGGGAGAGAACTGAGAATGCAGGAGAGACTTTCCTGCTTTGTTCCTGTGCCTGGAACCACAGAAGTGCTTGACAGGGAAAGTCCGGTTTAGCCCCTGCAGCCTTGGCTGAAGCATGCTCAGTCTCTCTGTGGGATGGTGCATGGTCAACTCAGAGGTCATTCAGGAGTTGGTTGTCAGTGCAGATGGAATCTTGGGAGAATTTAGCTGCGAAACACTGTGCTGAGCTTGTGCAGACTGCTTTTTTGATTAGAGGCTTATAACTTGACACATGTGTGAATTTTCAGGACAGAAAGAGAGAGAGAACCCTGACACCAAGGCAAACCCTTTGTCAAATTCCAAGTCCCTGCTCCAGAGCATGGAAACACTAAAACTTGTCAACAAAACAGTTGTATGAAATTTAATATGCACAAAACATATTTTTTTCCATTACCCTTGTTCTTTGCTTAGCTGTTTTTGCTGAAGTTTATAATAAAATTCAGCCAGAGGTTAATAACCAGCATGGGACATTTCAACCTGCATAGTTTGTCTGGCAAAAAGGTAAACACAACTGAAAACAGGGACTTCTAACAGAAGTGTTTGGCGACCTTAACTAAAGGCAATATTACCTGAGCAATCTGTAATAATGCCTATTTCATGAACTTCTTATTGTCACTTTTTCTTGAGACTTTGCAGAAGCCCTCCGACATCCTCATGTACGGGATAGAACTGGTGACCAAGACACAAGCTCTTGAAATACTCCACCTGGGCAGCCCTTAGGGCAGAAGAGCACTTACCCAATAGTACCGGCTGTTATTCACTGATCTTAATTGATCCCCAGATACTCATGTTGTGATGAAATTGCTAGATCCTTACATTGATCTTCAGGGTTATTTTTTGTTGTGAACTCTTACTAAGTGTGTGTGGGTTTTTTGTTTCTTTTTGATGTGGGGAGGGAGATCCACATTAAATGCTTTGCTTTAGAACCAGACTTCTGCCTTTATCCACTTCCAAACTCTGACAGCAATTGCTTTTATGTAACTTGAACTGCAAATAAGGATATATTTGATAAAAACTAATCCTAAAAAAGGGCCTGATGAAGTGTTATAATCTTATTTCTTCTGAGAGTTTAACAGAGTCCCACATTAAATATCAGGCTGTACAGCCCCACATGTGCTACATAAATAATAAGGAAAAATAATTAGCAACCATGCTAATAAAAACCCGAAGAAGACCAGCTTCTTATTTTGATCCCAGTCTTGTCTCAGCATCTACAGTGACTTGATAACACCAGGCGTATAGTACCTTACTGACCCTAATTTTGTACCTCAGGTAAAAGTATGCGTGCACATAAAACCCCATGAAATTCAAAATAACTGACAACCTTGAGACCTAAAAGACAGGATGGGAAACAAGAGATAGGAAGCTTTCCAGAAAGGTCTCGGAGGAGCAGTCAGCATAATCTAATATATATAATGTGTGTGTGGGAGGCTACCTATATTAAAAATTCTATCCACATCTCTGCTTCTTATGCAGTTAGAGACGTGAGTATGAAATAGGGAGGTAACCCTGACTGTGAAATGTTATGTTTGAAATCTAATGTAGTGGAGAGAAAAACAAGTTTTCATAGATGATTTAACTAGGGCACTTAAAGTGTTGCTGAATTTTTGCGTAGTAAATTGAAAGAGGTATAAAAATATAAATTTTTATCGTCCAGGTACCAATGGACAAACTCAGTAGTCTTGGGCTTTGTATAACTCTTTGGAAGACAGACAGGTAAAGATACAAAATTAATTATACATAATATGAACATGAAAGTTGAAAGAAACAAGTTTATCTATATCGATTAAGAAGCTGAATTTCGGAGAGGCATGGACTTAGATTGTGAAAGTGAAATCTGTTTGCAAAACAGGGTCAGTAACCCTGCATAGTCCCCACAGATAAAGCATCCAGCATGTGATATGTTGTTTAATTGTAATCTTATCTGGTCAGTTAGCAGAGTCTCTTCTCTCTGAAGCCACATGAATAGAAAGAAAATGATTTCCAGTATCCTTCAAGCAACGACCTGGGTTTAAAGTTCTGTGACTGGTGGAACAGACAACCCCCACACTGAACAATACAGGGTTAATGATTATTGTGGACACAGTTGGTGGCAGACCAGAGAGGAGTATAGGCCTCCAGTCCTGAATTCCTAGAGCAAGGGCTGGCTGAAGGTTAGAGCTCCTTGAACTACTTCCGCCTGATGGCTCTACTCTGAAGGAAGTTGGGGGGCACTAATGTTGATTCACTTTTTATGGGACTTTTCTTCCATATTTGTTTGTGAGCCTAGTTGTGGTTACAGCTTCACAGAAGCCCTCTGAAGAAAGAGACCCTTCCTATACCCATGGGACAATTTGTGAGTGTGGATCTCTTTTTGCGTTAGTTGATAATCCTGAAAGGGGTGGACTCTCCATGGGTCAGCAGGAGTACTGAGTTTCTTATAACTGGGCTGGGGTAGTGGAACGCCCAAATGTCACAGAATAGAGGTTGGATAGTACAAAGGCCTGGCATGGCGCCTAAGGGCTTTCTGGAGAAGGAACTTGGTGACACGTGTAACAATATGGGCCAGGGCCCTTATACCTTATATATACAAATCTCCCATCAACCTGTAGAGACGATGTATATGCTGAAGGCAAGAATGATTTAGACCTGTGGAAATAACTTACTTAAGTTTATTTCTTTTGGTCTTTGTACATTTTTTTTTCCTGTGCTACCTTGTTAAAGGACAAACTCCATTGTCTTCTGTGACTCTAATAGTGTAAGAAGGCCATAAACAGTGCCCAAGCATGCGCTAAATTGGCAGATCCTGAAATTTTGAACTGTGCCTATCATTATAACGGAAAGGTGAAATAACTCAAAATATTTCCACTGTAGTTCTAAAGCCTATTGTCCAGGCTGAGAATCTGAAATGGAACCTCCCACCTTGAACAATAACTCCTGGGTGACTCACAGGAGATTGAGGTTTTACTAGACTTATAAAACAAAATTCACAAATTGCTTTCAATTGTCCAAGAGGGAACTCAGAATGAGAAACAACTGGTTTTCTAAACAGATTAGATAGAGAGTTGGCTGGCTAGGGGTCATATCCTGCAGTTCTTACTCAGCCAGGGATACTGGTTCAAATCCAAGACTGGGAGTCCAGAGAGAAGGGTTTCATTATAAGCTCTGCCACTGACTTGCTGTATGATCTTGTGCGAGTCGGTTTCTTTGTTGGAAAATTAATAGTTTCTTGGTCCACAGTTTCCCTTCCTGTTGGATTTTCCTGTATTAGATAGCTGTATGTAAAGATTCTCTTGGAGCCCTGCTTCTACTTAGTTAAATTTCAAGCTTGGTTGTAAGACAGAAGATGGGATGTTGACCCCTTTCAAGGTCTGAGGGGGGTGAAGATGGCTAGCTGCGCCAATTAACTGCTTAGGCTGCACCTGGAGGAGGAGCCAGGGAACAATGAGGGCTAATTAAAGAGGAAGCTCAGCTGGACAAGAACAGGACTGCTTGCTATGGCATCCCTGGGCTGGAACCCACTGCAGAGGGCAGGCCTGGATTCCCCTATCAGCCACTGAGGAAGTGGCACCATTAAGGAGCAGTGAAACAGAGACTGCCAGGGAGTGTGAGTCCTGAGAAAATTTGATGCATGCGATTTCCCTGGAAGGGGAAAACCACAGTGACCTGGCTGGCTCCAAGCCAGGAAGAGGAAGCAGTCAAGTCTGGGAGAGTGACAGAGAGCAACCATAGGAAGGGTCATTGGCCCAGCAGAGTTAATCCCCATGCACAGCCAGAAGGAGGCGCTCCAGCGGTGAGTATAAAGTCCCATAACATCATGGGCCTGGGAACACAAAAGTGACTCTGGTATGTGACCTCTATGCTCACTGTGCCTTTTGTCACAGCTATTCACCTTTCTGACAAAATCCTATTTCTCCTGCTGTTAGCCCTATAGAGCAAATACATCTAGGACAGAACCTAGGTTCCAGTTTGACAATTCTGCTGATGATGCATGAGGCAACTGGGTTCCAACTGCAGAATCTTTTGCCAGTGATAACACAGGAGGTAGAGAAAGCAGCCTGATTTTGAACATCCATGCTGAGTGTGCTGTTCTGACAAGTTGGGCATGGAGGGGGAATATATTGTGACTTAAAAACTGAGTTAAGGTGATATGGAAATCAGTGAAGGGTAGGGGAGTATGAAAGCTCACTGTTGAAGGTTGATTTCAGTGACTTTTCATACTAGCATTGCACTTCAAGCTTGCATCAGTCAGGAGAAGGAAAAAAAAAAACACTGAACTTGATATACCTCATGCCTTGTTTTTGGTTTTAAAGCTGCAAATCAAAACTTAACTTCAGTGCATGCTACCCAAAAAATTTCACTGGAAGCTAAAATATGACAATGTATAGGGCAAGTTGTCCCTTCATATATGATGATCTAGAATAATACCAATTTTCTTGCTATTGGGTTTGGTACACTGTAAAGCACTGCACTTGCCTTTGTACTCTGCTCTGCCCAGTGGAGCCCCCTTATTTTTAGTGAGAATCCTCATTTTAAAGAAGATGACTCTGAGGGTCTCCTGACATATAAAATTTCAGGAGCTGATCTAGTTAGTTCTGTTTCATTTAGTACACTAACCACCAAGTATCCTAGGTATTTCTAATGGATCCTGTGATATCTAGTCCTTTTCAAGTGATGTGGGAAAGATGCATGAATGTATGTGTGTGCCCTTTTGGGGGCACTTAAATCTTCAAATGTTCCCCACCATTCTCTCCACTTTTGATTGCAAGTACTGTAACTTTGTGAGACAAGTTCTCCTCTCCCTAGAGACTATCGTTTGTCTCACAGCCTTTCCTGTTTTGGGATACGAAGTGCTGTCCTGGCACAAGGTAAAATAATTCTTCATAACAAACACTCATCAGTGGTCTCTGTCAAAAGAGTTGCAAAAACAAGTAGACTACCTCTGAGAAGAATTTATCTAACTTGTTCATGGCAATTTGGAATTGAGTGAGAGAGAGATGATACTATTTTCCTTTTATGCATTTTACTTAGGGAAAAAACCCACAGAAAATAGCTGAAGCTCATGGATTTTCTGAATATCTTCCAACCAACCATCCTTCAGTGTTAGGACCTTACAGAGCTTATTGGAATGTCCGACACAGGAAACCAAGCAGACAATATGTTTTCTTTGTTTGATACACACTGAGGTGCTCAGATAAGACACAGTTCAATGAAATACAAAGTAGATGAAGTCAGAAAGCAGATCGGAGATCTGTTTACTTATTCACTAACTGAAGGTATTCGGGCATGTAGCAATCCTTTTGTAGGGTTGGCATGTCTCTGAGACACCTGGCTTATAAAAGGTGATTTTTAGTTATGCCCTCAATGCCTAATTTAAAAACAAAAGACTCCATTGCACCTGCTTTTCAAATGTATGGATTGTTAAAATCCTTGTGATTTTGTAATTAACTGACACTCTCTTGGGTTTTTTTTGGTTTTTTTTTTTGGCACTATCAAAGGTTTAACTGAAAATATGCGGACATTGTGTCAGCTTGGAGCTTCCCCTTTTCTCTTCCAGAGCAAGGAGGGAGTGGTGATCTTGGTGGGTAGTGTTCAGCTTCTGTTCTCCCTCCTCCCACCCCTTCCATTTTACTTGCTATGGCTGCTGAGTGGTTATGATGGGAAAATCCTCCACACTGGGTGGAAGTCTCATTATTTTCTCTCTGTTCTGTCTGACTGGCCAGCTGTGATTTCTTTGTTCTGTTCTTTTTTGTAAGGAGCCTACTGGAAGGTTTCACAGCCCTAGTCATGTTCCTCCTGCTTGGATACTCATCAGACCGAAGTGTTTGGATCCCTGCACTGGATCCAGGTACTTTTAAGCTTCCCTTGGTCTGAGTAATCTCATCACTGTCTCTTTCTATGGTCTACTTTCTAAGCACATACATACTCTGTTACCCCTTCTGGAAGTGCGACCTCACAGTTCAGCTGTCCTAGCTCCTTGGGATCGGTGCTGAATGCCTCCAAGACACCCCAGTAGCTTAAGCATGCTCTTTCCTAGGTTGCCAGCCTTATGGACACTCTGGTTTAGACTTTAGGCCTTCAAGGCCATGTGATAGTTGAAGTAAATAGACATAGATTTGCAGAAGGATTTCTTAAAATAATCACTCATTTTACTTTAAATAGCACAAGACCTGAAGAAGAGCTTGGTATAAGCTCAAAATCTTGTCTTTTTCACCAACCAAAGTTGGTCCAATAAAAGATATTACCTCAAATACCTTGTCTTTGATAGCCTGGGATCAACATAGCTACAACACTACTACATAGCACAAGAGATACACAGATCTAGGCAAAACAATAAACACCTGTACACTACTATCTGCCTCAGTTTTCTCACCACTTTTGAGCATTCCTGGGGAGCTGGTCAGCATCTGCTAAGGAATTGAGTATCTTTCCTCTCCTCTTTTCCTCTTGCACATGTCTTCTCCTCCAGAATATGAAGTCTTTCTTCTTAGCCTATGCAGTCGATGTTCTCCAACTTCTTTGGCAGTCAAAAAGCTTCTCCCTCATTCCAGGTACCTTCTCCTTTGTTCCTCCAAGTCCCATTCACAACTTTTCAGCGTTTTTGTTTGTAAAGGATATCTACACCTCAGTCTTTGTTCCTCTTCTTTTGAAAATTCCATTCCTTCTCCTTTAGAGTTCTGGTTTCCCTGGTCTTCAGCCATACCATTGTTTTATTCAGGCACAGCCTATTAACCTGTTGATGATAGCCCTTAATGAGTAAAGCCATTCAGGCACCACTTCCCTCCCCTAAGCACCAGGAGTATAAGATAAGAATATAGTACAAATAATTGGGTTTCACTGCCTTGTCCACTTTGATCCACAAACCCTCTGTCCCAGTTGAAGTGAACACCACCTATATTGAGGACTGCCCAAAAGTAAGTGTGTATATGAGAAAGCAGTTTGCCCTTGGTCCCCCATTTGAGAAGACTCTCAAACTAAGTGGTGTTGCAACTCTATAGATGGAGAGGTGGATGGGCCAAACCTGAGTAGTGCTGCATCTCACTTGAGCCACTGGAAATGTTGGGGGTAGGAAATTAATCTTAAGGGCTTACACATACAGTTCATAATATCAAACAAAATTCCTAAGTGGTACACAGACATTCTCTAGTCTAAATGGCCACAGAAAGGGATAAGTTAATTTAGTATTAGGGGTAGTGAGTTAACTGAGAAAAATTTCCTCTCTTGCGAGAGAGAGAGAGAGAGAGAGAGAGAATGTGGCCCGATGAAAGGTTACTGGGTGCCCTTTCAGGAACTACACAGGGTGCCAGTTGGAGTGGTAATTGTGAGGAGGTCTCTTCAGATCACTGAACTAAGCTTACTTCTCTGATTCTTGTGTGAAGCCCCTCCAATTGTAGTTCCTTCTCTAGGCCTCTAGAACACTATGAAGTGATTGCTAGACTGCCCTCCCTGTTTGATTTTAAATAATAGAAATGTAGGACAGAAAGTATTTCAATTGGTCATCTAGTCCAGTTCCCTGCCCAAGGCAGGACTAAATATTATCTAAACTATCCCTGACAGGGTTTGTCTAATCTGTTCTTAAATACATCCCAGAATCATGTACTTTTTTTTTTTTGAAACCGTATTCCATTGTTGACTCATATTTAGTTTGTGTTCCTCTACAGCTCTCAGATCCTTTCCTATAGTATTCCTTCCTAGGCAGTCATTTCTCATTTTGTATGTGTGCAACTGATTGTTCCTTCCTAACCATAGTACTTTGCATTTATCCTTATTGAATTTCATCCCTTTTATTTCAGATCATTTCTCCAGTTTGTCAAGGTAATTTTGAACTTTGATCACGTCCTCCAAAGTGCTTGCTAACTCTTCCAAGATTTGTATTGTCAACAAACTTTATAAGCGTTCTCTCTATGTCTTAATCAAAACTAAGTATGAAGATGTTGACTAGAGCCAGACCTAGACAGATCCCTGCAGGATCCCATTCTGTATGCCCTTCCAGCCTGATTATGAAACAGTGATAACTGCTCTGAGACTGGTTTTCCAACAAGTTGTACACCCACCTAATGGTATGTTTGTCAAGGCAATATTTCCCTAGTTTTTGCTTATGAAAAGATCAAGCGAGACCATATCAAAAGCTTTATTAAAGTCAAGATATATCACATCTATTGTTTCCTCGCTCTCCACAAGGATTGTTACCCTGTCAGTGAATGAGGAGAGGCTGAGTTGACATAATGTGTTCTTGACAAATCCATGCTGATTGTTAATTATCATCTTATTTCTAGATGCTTACATGTTGATTGCTCCATCATCTTTCTGGATACTGAAGGTAAGCTGATCCCTCTCTCACTCACTCACACACTCTTTAAAGTTAATAAATGGCTATATTTTTATGCAGCTTTCTGGCCTTGAATTTATTCATCCTTCTGATACCAATGAGGGTAGTGGGTGCTTGGTATAGGTCTAAGAATGCTGTTTATTTTTACTTGTATCCTCTTTATTTTTCCCATATTCTTTTATAGGCATAGTATAACACCAGATGGTCTTAATTTTAATATCTATTTAACCCTTGGATTTTTCAGGTTGACCAACACATCTTTACAATGAGACATACACTGTGAAATCTCATCACAAACATTACTAAGGAAGATACAAGTGCACACCTTGGGAAGCACATGTTATGGGTCCCTTGCACTTTGTCATGCCCTCATGTGGCATAAGCATACATGAGGCCTTGTGAGAGTAAGAAAGGGAGAACTAGCTTAAAACTCATTCCTGTTCCTAAAAGTGTCATCTAAGTAATATTCACCCTCTCTAAAAGATCTGATACACATACACAATAACAAGGACATTGGAATTTAATATAAATTCAATATACATAACTTCTTCTTCATCCATTGATCAGGATTGCTCATCAAAAATAATTGCACCTCCAATAAAAAATACTTGCTAATGATTCTTATCTTTGTTACAAAAAGTTTTATCAGTCTACTTTTATAAACACAGCAGTGGCAGCCTAAACCAAGATTCACATTATACAACTTCACTTATATCATAAAATGAAAAATTCAGATTAGAGATTGACATTGCATTAGAGTAAAACATACTGAAGTTTCTTTTGAAATGTCTTTCTCATGGCAGCTAGGACTGTTGAAATTAAAACTGCAACCACCCTGACTTTCATGGAGTTGTCTATTATCCCACAAACCTATCACTGGAGACTAGCAGGATCCCAGAGAATCTAAAGGTCAACATGTTATCACAACATGAAGTTATGTGGCTATGCAGTGACAAACTTCATGATGCAATGATTTTATTGTAGAAGTCACAGTGGAAAACCCAGCAAACATAAAGCGAGGATGGAGGGAAAGGTTAAAAACAATGTTAGCCTGACATTTCAATAGAAACTGATTTGTTTTTTGTGGCTTGCTATAGTAGTTTTAAGTTATTTAAAATTATTTTTCTTGTCTCTATATAATACTAAAACACAAATATGAAACCATGCAATAAAAACTAATAATGAAAACGTTCATACAGAATGTGAATAAGAAAATCTTAAACTAAGAATTTTATTGAAGTTTCAGATACTTTGAACTACTTTTAATGCATATTAATGGGAATAGGACATAGGGTTATAAAACCAGGAAACCAAACTTTAGAAAGATAAGAATTTTTAACAAAATCTTAGTTATTAAAAATAATTGATGCTAATGTAATAATGCATTTCCAAGTCTTTAAGAGAAAAAAATTCTCTCTGAATTTAAGGTCAGGGTAGTTACCCTCTTAAATGCCAGCTCAGCCTCTGCTGTACCATTTCTGGTTCCCATTAAGCATTGAAAATGTATCTTAGGAAGCTTTCCACATCCTTAATTTAGTTCTGTTAACAGGGAGCAAAAGTTAAAAAGGGCATGTACTAGCTGAACTGCTGTTTGAACTCAATGACAGTAACCTGAATAACACAGAACAAACAAGCTACTGGGAATAGTGAGTTATCCCATGTATATGAAATGTCATTAAACTGGAATAGAAATGTTAGACAAAGACTAGAAATAAAATGCAACATGTGTCTAAGCTCTGATACCTTAATAACCACCACCAATATAACAGAAGCCCTTTTACTTGGCTTTGCACAAAGGATTAGAATTTTATGTAAACAGAGTTCTTACTCTCAATAACCTACATATGCATTTAGTCCAAACTTATCCTCTTTCGGGATTTTCTTTACTGGTACCTCAAATAATAATAATAGCCTTAACTTCCTCTATAGTCTTAGCTGTTCGTAGAGTTTGTTTGCAGAAACCTCTGTCTTGGACCAAATACCTTCCATCTATTGAAACACCCTGTGGCGGGGCATACTCACCTCTCGTCAGTGCCTCTTGAGGGCTGGGTGTGAAGCTGCAACCTTTTTTTTGGCTCTGGTGCCCCCTGTAGGTTGTTGCCCTTTCTGGGTGGGTCTTCTGTAGCTCAGCCTTTTGGCCAAGTCACGCAGTCAATAATGGATGACCCCCTTCTGGGGTAACAAAATTCAACAAAAGGTTAGTCCTCACCAGGAGCTTATCTTTTGGCCTGCTTGGCCCTCACCAGGGTCTTCGCTGGCCAGTGAGGGGAACCCAGGCCTGCCCACAATCTCAAGTCCCAACCCAGTGATCCACTGAACAGCAGTCATATACTGCTTCCTTCAACTCCTTCAGTTAGCTGCTATTGTTTTCCCTGGGCTGCTTCACTCATGTCTCTTTCCTTATCAGTTATTACTTTACTATTATAGTTCTCAGATCTGCCCTCTCCTTGCAAAGAGCAAAATGCTGTCAGAACTCAACTTCTGCTTCTCTCCCAAGGTCCTGTGGCCAGGGCGGAGCACCCTTCCTTGCCACACAGGTCCCAGCCAGAAACTGACCTGCTCAAGCCCTGTAGCACCTTTTGTTGGAGCCTGCTGTGCTCTGATTGGGCTTGTCTTCACTACAGCGGGGAGGGATCAATTTTATGGCAACTGATTTATCGCGTCTCGTCAAGACGCGATAAATCGATCACCAGCGGCGCCCCCGTCGACTCCGTAACTCCAGCTCGCCAAACGGCGCAAGCTGGAGTCAACGGGGGAGCGCGCCGCTGACCACCGCCGCCGTGAGGATGGCAGGTAAGTCGGCTGTAGATACACCGATTTCAGCTACATTATTAATGTAGCTGAAATTGCGGATCTACAGCCGATACCCCCGCTGGTGAAGACCAGCCCATTGGCTGCTTCCCTACACCCTTTCTAAGCAGGCCTAGAGGACCCACCTTCACTGCTGCTCTCCTGGGGTGTTGTAGGACCATGAGGCAGCCCCCAGCAGGGGAAGTTAATATGCAGCTCATGTTGCAATTGATCAGTAAGATCAACTAGCATTTCTCTGCAGGGTTCCAACCTAGGGTAGGTCAATGGAGGAACGCAATCATCCTGTTACATGCACATATAAATAACCAAGTCTTTGCACTCTTTTATTGTTCCACCTCAAAATCTCTCGATGCCTGCATAAACCTCTCTACTGTAATAGTTTCTGTGTAAAACAATTCTGGCTGGGCATTGCGTAATGTGAACTTAATTAGAATGGGTGTGTATTGTGGTTTCCTTGATAACAGAACACTGTGTGCCTTGTAGAAGGGGTTTCATAAGAGAACGTTTCATAACAGAAGTCACCCCACTTAGACCCTCTTTTCCTCCCATGCGTCCAACCCGCCACTGTTTATCATGTGAAACCCCAAGAAGGGCACCACAGACCACTAGTGTTTGACAGACCATAGCATCACAATAGTTGTTTATATAATAAAGATTATGAAATAATTTTCTCAACAAACTTAGCCCCTGTTGCTTATGGAATATTTGAATCTGATTTCCTCTAAATCATTCAAAGTTATTTAACTCCTTTTTGTGAAGCTTTTTTTTCTGTGGTTCATTGTAAACAATGGCCTGGATACATTTGATGTGCAAATTTCAAAATATATTTGTTAGCTGTGTTTGGTGCCAGGGTATTTGTTCACTGATTGGCTACATATAGCCGTCAGACATCAGGAGAAAGCGAAGAGAATAGTGCAACACTGAGACTCTTGGAGGTATATCTGATAAAATAGATTAACGATTTCTAATATGCCCTATATAATGTTTTCCAAAATCTTCACACCTAGAAAATACATGCAGTTGTCAGTCTATAAGCTGAATGAGTTTACATGTGAAATCTCATATTGAGCACAGTATGCTGTTATGATGTAAAAATTTGATTGCATGGTAGTCATTCAGGCATGTTTTAACTGCATGTGTGTTTCGCTCTGATAGGGGGGTTAGGGAACCTTATTTTTTTAGGGCAAGCAGAGTTCCATGTAATAAAATATACCAAACTGCATTGCAGTTTTCTGTTATGACTACAATTGTTGACACACAGTTATGGAAAGAACATCAATAGTCTTAGCTGCGAAGGGTCTAACTGTCTTTGTGCTTGGACTTTGCAAGTTGATTTGGGAGCCCTTTCCTTTTGCTGTGTTCCATCCCATGTAAAATGTTGTCAGTTACAATGGTTTAGTCTGTAAACTTAAAATTCACTTTTCATGAATAGCTGTGCAAGTACATTTTTCTCTTGAATATTCAACTCAAATACAAAAGGGTGCTGTAGAAAGAAAGTCATGAATTTTTGTGATCATCCATTTGAAGGTGTGTATATATGTAAAATAGGAAACTAATTCCAAACCTAAAAGACATCTGCAGCTTAAATATTCTTTCTTTGCATTCTGTACATTACATATCTAAAATACTTTCAAGTATATTTAATAGGTATCGGGGGCCCTTTTTACTGGAGTTTTTCCATTTTCTAGATCACAGGATTTGTGTGCTATAAATATACAGACAGTAAGTCGATCTACTAGCAGCAATAGATCACCCTTCATTCTGACTAGCCTTAACTGTTCCCTCGGGCTGAATACTAAACTTACCGCTGACTCTCAGAAGTCTCTCCAGATGAACAGTGCTGTCCATACTGTTGCCTTTGCAGTTTTGTCTCTCTATATAGATTTGAGACTGTAAAATATTAGTAAAAACAATGAGGAATCTGTTAGTCTTTAAGGTGCCACCAGACTCCTCGTTGTTTTTGTGGATACAGACTAACACAGTTACCCCTCTGATACTAAAATATTCATGTCTTCAGACATCATGAAGCATGTTCTGCTGCCAGAAGCCATATTCCAGCCACATATCTTCTTTACAGTGCACTTGAAGAAAAATTATCCTGGCTTTCTGCTATTTTTCATAAAATTCAGGATAACAGTTCGACTCCTCAGTGCTGTGGAATCTAATACCAAAAAGAAAAACACTTGTTGGATTCCGTGTAATTAATTATTGATTATGGTAAATATTTTGCTTATTAAGCATTGAACTTTGGCTGTGCTAGTGAAGAAAATGAATTCAGTATGTATAGGCCAGATTCTAAGAGCACCTGCAACTCCTGTTGACTGCAGTTTGGTGAGCAGCATGTTTAACACCATATATTTTGCTGAAAACTGGCAAGGAAGGATGGTGCTGTCATGAGTGAAGCCTAGGTGGCATCCACAGCCACCTTGGAAATCTAAATGAGACAAGTGCAATGCTACAGAGGTGATGAACCTTCCTCAAAGGGAAGAAAGAACCAGACATATTCTTTACACAAGCCCTGCCTCAGTATGACAAACCTTTATATTTTATCAAAAACTCCATTGTAACTAGTATCTGCCCTTTTCCCGTCTGACTACCAAGGTATCCCGGTACAGATATAACTTACTTACTTGCTGATGAGCCCTCTAGTCTGGTTCATTTAGTAAAATTACCTAGAGTTACATTTTTGTGACATCATACCCTTTGGCTTGGTCTACACTACGCGGTAAAGTCGAATTTATCCACGTGAAATAGAGCCTTCCACTGTGCCGTCCTCACTCCGATGCCATTTAGGTCAACCTAAAAGGGTCTTTAAATCGATTTCCAAACTCCTGTCCGACAAGGGGAATAGTGCTGAAATCGATGTTTCCAGGTCAAACTAGCTTTAGTGAGGATGCAATTTGACATTACCGGCCTCCAGGAGCTATCCCAGAGTGCTCCAATGTGACTGCTCTGGACAGCACTCTGAACACGGATGTGCTAGGCACTTTGAATGGAAGGAGAGGCAAGTGATGGGAAGCACAAACTAAAAACCTGTGAGACTGTTTTTGCCCCCATCGTGCAATTGCAGCTTTACCCAGAATTTCAAGGGGCTGCAGAGACTGTGGGCATTGTGGGATACCTACTCAAAGTGCGCCGCTCTGAGAGTTGACGCTAGCCGCGGAACTATGAACGCAATCTGCCAAATTAGCTCGCTTACTGGGGACACACATAATCGAATGTATACCACCAGCTTTTTTAATTCAAGCTCTAGAAAGTCGACGTTAGCTCATAGTGTAGATAAGGCCTTAGTCTCAGCCTGAACAGCAGTGATGTAACCAGTAGATTACAACATTCCTAAGCCCTGGTCTACACTACGAGGTAATGTCGACTTTAGTTCCATTAAATCGACATAACCCTGCATCCGTCCACACACAGTAGCCATTTAAGTCGATTTAAAGGGCCCTCAAAATCGATTTCTGTACTCCACCAAAACCAAGGGAGTAACGCTTAAATCGACGTCTCTGGGTTGACTGTGGCTTAGTGTGGACACATGCAGAATTTACTGGCCTCCGGAAGCTGTCCCACAGTGCTCCATTGTGACCACTCTGGACAGCACTCACAATGCTCCACTGTGACCGCTCTGGACAGCAGTCTCAACTCACTGCTCTGGCCAGGTAGGCAGGAAAAGCCCCGGGAACATTTGAATTTCATTTCCTGTTTGGCCAGCGTGGCGAGGTCACCTGCACAGGACACTTGCCATGCAGAGCTCCTCAGCACAAGGCGCCATGCCGAGCTCATCAGCACAGGAGACCAACCAGCGCAAAAGAGCTCCAGCATGGTCCACACAGGAGGTTCAGGATCTCATCGCTATCTGGGGAGAGGAATCCATGATGGCAGAACTCCGTAACAACAAACGGAATGCCAACACATTTGCCAGAGTCTCCAAGGCCATGCTGGATAGGGGCCACAGCAGTGCCTTGTGAAAATTAAGGAGCTGAGGCAAGCGTTCCAGAAAGCAAAAGAGGCAAATGGACGTGCTGGGACACCCCTGCGCACATGCAAATTTTACAACAAACTGAATCAAATACTGGGGTGGAGGGAGTCCCGCCACCATTGCACCGGTGTTTGTGGACTCCTCTGATGGGGTAACGGTGAGGAATGACGATTCAGATGACAATGAAGCTCATCAGGAAGATGATACCACGCAGCAGCAGGCAAGCGGAGAGACTCCGTTCCCAGACAGCCAGGAACTGTTTATCACCCTGGAGCCAATACCCTCAGAACCCTCCCAAGGCGGTAGCCCAGATGGGGAAGTCAGTGAAGGTACTTCTGGTGAGTGTCCCTTTAGGGATAAGATAAGGCATGATTTAAAAGGAAGCGTTTATTAATGATTAACTTGGAATGCATGCACGGCTAGAACAGCTATTGGAAAAGTCTGTCAATTTATTTGGGAATGGAGAGGTAATCCTCCAGGGAGATTTCAATGAAAGTGTCCTGGAGAAGCATTGAACCTTTTCCAGGAGGTTTCTGGGGAGAACAGCCTTATTTTGTCCTCCATAGTAGCAGACTTTACCACGCCATCCTGGAGAAGCATTGAACCTTTTCCAGGAGGTTTCTGGGGAGAACAGCCTTATTTTGTCCTCCATAGTAGCAGACTTTACCACGCCACCCTGGATCAGGTATTCTGGGACCATTGCATAACACAGCATGGCAGCATATGCTCCTGGTTGTTGCTTCCATTCCAGCAACATCCGTTCTTTATCTCTCTGTGTAATCCTCAGCAGAGTGATATCATTCAAGGTATCCTGTTTGAAATAGGGGACAGTCAATTTCAGATGTTCCCGCTGGGCTGCTCATATATCTGGCTGGAATCCTCCCCACAGTATCCCAAGCGGCATGTGTGTGTTTTTGTGGGGGGAGGGGGTAGAGAAATCTCCATGAGAGCAGCAGCTTGGGTGTCGGGGGAGCTGCTTCTGTTGCAGCAGCAGGGAGCCACGCGGTGGGGGGAGGGCATTTACTGTGGGTTGTAGTGCATGCGGGAGCAGGGAACCTCCATGAGACCAGCAGGGTGATGGGGTTGGGAGGAAGAGAAAACGCTGTGGGCTGCTTGTGTTGGGGGGGCATGTGTGTGTTTGTGGGGCTGAGCTGCTTCTGTTGCAGCAGCAGGGAGCCATGCAGTGTGTGTGGGGGGGCGGTTTACTGTGGGAAAGGAGAGCATTGTAAAGAATGTGGATGAAACCAAAAGAATATGGCTTACCATGGCCGCCTGCATGGTGGTTTCTGTTGCCTGACCCTGGGAGAGGGTGTCTGATGTGATATCTGTACAGGAAAGCTACAGGCAGTCAATTTAAGGTGCAAAATGTGACCTTGTACAGAAAGCATATGCACTCTGTGAATACTTTGTTTCATTGTGAAAGACTGTTCCCATTGTTCTGGAGAATGTGTCTATCTTATAACCTTTTTCCTTCTTTCCTCCTACAGCCAGCGTGGTTCCTCCTCCCCCCGCTAACATCCCCTTTGGAGAGGCTAGCGCAGATGAGAAGGAGAAGGAGCGCACAAGAGAAGATTTGTCTGGCGAGCTCATGAATTTCTCGTACAGTGAGGCAGCTCGAAACCAAGCATGGAGAGAAAAATTTTTAGAGTCTCAGAGCACATCCAGGGCATCAGTAGCAGCACGGGAGGAGAGACAGCAGGAGTGGGAGGAGAGATGGCAGGAGCGGGAAGAAAGGAGGATGGAAGCAATGCTGCGGATAATGGAGGATCAGAGTGACATGCTCCGGTGTCTGGTGGAGCTTCATCAGGACCAAAGATCACCTCTGCAGCCTCTGTGTAACCACCTCCCCTCCTCCTCAAGTTCCATTGCCTCCCGACCCTGATGCGGAGTGAAAACGCGGTGGGCGGGGGGAGGCTCCGGGAACTGACCCACTCTATCCCACAATACAACACAAGCAGCATGCGGCTCAGTTTCTCAGAAAAGTTTTAAAAATGTGCTGTGTCTTTGTCCCCCCCATCACCCCATCCACCACACTGACTGGTTTTCCTCCTCACCCACCCCTTCTGGGCTATCTTGCCAGTCTTCCCCTTTGTTTGTGAAGAATCATTAAAGAATGCATGCTTTTTTAAAAAGAGACTTTATTTACTCTGCAAATGGGGGGGAAGGGAATAAGGATGGCGGGAGGCTTATCGCAGAGCAAGGGAGCAGGTTTTGAACAGCTCTATAGGGCTGGGGGGTGGGAGGCTTATCGCAGAGCAGAGCAAGGGAGCGGGTTTTGAACAGCTCTATAGGGCTGGAGGGTGGGAGGCTTATCGCAGAGCAAAGGAGCGGATTTTCAACAGTTCTATAGGGCTGGAGGGTGGGAGGCTTATCGCAGAGCAAGGGAGCGGGTTTTCAACAGCTCTATAGGGCTGGAGGGTGGGAGGCTTATCGCAGAGCAGAGCAAGGGAGCAGATTTTCAACAGCATTTTGGCCAGTCACAGAACTGTTTTTCAAGGCTTCTCTGAGGCACAGCGCTTCCTGGTGGGCTCTTGTACTTGCCCTGGTGTTTGGCTGCTCGTAAGTAGCGGACAGGACATTTGCCTCTGCCTCCCACCCCGCCATAAATGTCTCCCCCTTGCTATCACAGAGATTGTGGAGCATACAGCAAGCAGCAATAACAATGGGCACATTTCTTTCGCTGAGGTCTGAGCGAGTAAGTAGGATTCTCCACCTGGCCTTCAGACTGCCAAATGCGCACTCCACAACCATTCTGCACTTGCTCAGCCTATAGTTGAACAGCCCCTGACTCCTGTCCAGGGATCCCGTGTATGGCTTCATAAGCCAGGGCATTAAGGGGTAGGCTGGGTCCCCAAGGATAACGATCGGCATCTCAACACCCCCCACAGTAATTTTCTGCTCTGGGAAGAAAGTCCCTTGCGTCAGCTGTCTATACAGCCCAGAGTTCCTGAACACACGACCGTCATGAACCTTTCCCAGCCATCCCACGCACGTCGGTGAAACGTCCCTTGTGATCAATCAGTGCTTGCATGACCATTGAACAATACCCCTTGCGGTTTCTGTACTCTGCGCCCTCGTTGTCTGGTGCCAAGATAGGGATATGAGTGCAATCTATAGCCCCCCCCCCACAGTTAGGGAATCCCAGTGCGGCAAAGCCATCTACTATAGCTTGCAGGTTTCCCAGACACACAATCCTGGATAGCAGCAGATCAATGATTGCCCTGGATACTTGAATCACAGCAGCCCCCACTGTAGATTTACCCACTCCAAATTGATTTGTGACTGACCGGTAGCTGTCTGGCGTTGCAAGTTTCCACAGGGCTATCACCACTCGCTTCTGAACTGTGAGGGCTGCTCCCATTTTGGTATTCTCGCGCTGGAAGGCAGGGGAAAGCAAGTCACAAAGTTCCATGAACGTGCCCTTTCTCATGCGAAAATTTCTGAGCCGCTGCGAGTCATCCCAGACCCGCAGCACTATGCGATCCCACCAGTCAGTGCTTGTTTCCCTGGCCCAGATTCGGCGTTCTGGAGCATGAGCCTGCCCCATTGCCACCAAAATTGCCAGGTTGTCGGGCCCCTTACTTTCAAAAAAGTCAGTGTCCATGTCAATGATGTCCTCATCACTGTCGTCACTCTCCGGATAGCGCAGTCGTCTCCTGATCGCATTCTTGTGCATATGATGCAGCATAAAGTCCACAACAATGCATGAGGTATTCACAACGGCCATTACTGCAGCGGTTACCTGAGCAGGCTCCATGCTTGCACTGCTATGGCGTCAGCTCAGGCAGCAAAAGCGCGGAAAATGACTATTTGCAGTTGCTTTCACAGCGGGGCTGTGACTGTTTGCAGTCACAAAATGACTGTTTGCAGTTGCTTTCACAGCGGGAGGGGCACTGCGGGGTGGGTGGGTTTGGTAATGGAGAAAGCTCAAAATGGCGTCTGCTGGGACTCCGGGTACTGTGGGATAGCTACCCACAGTGCACCACTGGAAATGGTGCCTGCTGGGACTCCAGGAACTGTGGGATAGGTACTCACAGTGCAACACTTGCTATGTCGATGCTTCCCACTGTAGTGTGGACGAACAATGCCGACTTACTGTGTTTAGTGTGGACGCACAAAATCGATTTTATACAGTCTGCTTTACAAAATCGACATAAGTTTGTAGTGTAGACATACCCTAAATGAATCTAGTGAGAAGAAGAGCAGGCTGAATATAAGGGAGATTTGTAATTAAATAGACATGGCCCATTTGTGTATGCAATTTTACATGTACAAAACTGTAGCGTTGTCTTGAATTTTGGCTCACTGTGGTGATCAGAATTGACACCTGCTAATGGGAGTAGAAGAACACAGAGAAGACAATTTTTAAGGCCTTTCATTTTTCAATATAGTATCTCATGCCCACTCTGGCACAGCTTCAGAGAAGTTGCCAAATTTCAAATTCATTTTATTTAAGCTCGTCTGAGGCTCGCCGGTTTCTAAAAGCTTTTGTTGTCCTTGTTGAGGAGGAGCTTGTTTGCCATGCTGGTCTGTTCAAACTCCTATGCCTTGACTTAAAATACAAAGTGATTTACCTGCAATTCATAGTTCTACACCTTGATTCAGGGTAACTGAAAGAGCACTCAGAATGAACTCTTCAGTTTATTTTCCCATTCCACATGCATCTGGTTTTAGGAGCCTGTGATGAGATGATCACCCCACATAAAGCAGAGTAGGTTAAATTAGATCAGTTGACTTTATATACTGCACCTGGAGAGCTAGGGCTCAGTAAAGCCTAATGGAAGATGAAGTTGATCTGAGAAGGGGCAGGTTGGGCCTGTATGAAGGGATGAAGGAGACCAGAAGGGGGCTGCAGGGGCCGTAGTGTGCAGTCACTCCCTGTGAGATTTGTTTGGGGCTATGGTGTCTGGAAGGAGAGGAGTAGTAGTCTACAGTTAGTCCTTGGGAGAAAGATGTTTGAACTGGTAAACCCAGAGGTGGGAGGCCATAAGTTAAAGAAGGGAACTAGGAAGAAGTTCGGAGGAATAGCAACAAGTCCTGGGAATAAGCAGACTGTCATTGATGGACATAGGATCACGGAGCTGGACTCTTGTGTAGGGTGTGTGTCTTCCAGATGCCGGGAAACAGGATCTGGCCTTTCAGACTGAATGAAAAGGCATGTGGACAGTGGATCCAATGGGACTTGGATAAACTGGAAGGGGAGGATTGTGAGTGAGCCCACCTGTCAGATCACTGGATAAAGAGGGAGCATCATGTCTTGGAGAGCGAAGAGAGAGGTGGGCTGGTATAAGCATCCAGGGCCATCTGATCTAAAAAGAGCGAATTCCCAGATGCAACTACAAGGATGCACTCCAGTGGTAAGTGAACTCCTTTTCAGAAATCTACTGCCTTCTTAGGTTGACCAGATGTCCCAATTTAATAAGGATAGTTCTGATTTTTGGGTCTTTTTCTCACAGAGACATCTATTACCTCCACACCTCCTGTCCCAATTTTTGACACTTGTTATCTGGTCAGCCTGTGCATTCTCAGGTTTGCTGTTATTGAACCAGAACTTCATCTAGTGTAAATCTGAATAGTTCCACTGACTTCACGAGATTTCACTAGCTGAGACTTTGTTCTGTTAGCTCTATGGTATCGAAGCAGGAAACCGTGTATGAGTGGTCTTTCTGTGTGTAGCACAGACAATTTCTATAGTAACTGAGCCTGGATTATTTTTGTAAAAGTTTGTGTTGTGCTAGCCACTCTTTGTTATATCAGCCACACAACAATTTTCAGTGGCTGATTTTTTTTTTGAGTGAATGTGCATCCACAGAGGTGACGATTGACTCAAATCTCTATGTGTAGCCATGGCACCTCAGGCTGTAATTCATAAGATGTCACAAGATGATCACTGCCTATGGTAATGTAGTCAGTGCTTGGATGGGAGACCTACAAGGAAACACCAGAGTGCTGAAGGGATTGGAACTGGTGATTCAGGGGGAGGAAGACTGCATTCTTGTATGTACATATTAATCACACTGGAAACTATTTGAGAAGTACTATATACATTTTCACAAAAACTCGTATTTAACTGTCATTAAATATCTCTTCCCTTTATGTATATTCCGTATTCACGGTACACTTTTCCTAATGTAAGATTCCAAATTTTCGTTGTGACTTTACTGTTGTTCAGTCTGGTCACGAGTCCTTTTATTGAAAGTGAGAATGAGGAGCCAAAAGAATGGCCTTCAGTTTCTAGAATCATTAATACAGTCAGTCTAACAAATGGGAGGCAAGGAAACAAGGAACAGTGACCAATTGGTCACATGGCGGGGGATCTGCCCTGGAGTATGATACACACACACACACAATGTTCAGCCCCCAGCCGGATGGGCACAAATGCCATAATGATTTCTTAGCATGGCCCTGGCTGGGGTCTCTTATGCCAACCTGCTGAGCAAGCTTGGCCAAGCTTCTTCAGATTCACAGATAAGATTTATTCCTGAAGCCTGACCTACATGAGCATGTATCTAAATGTGTGAAAGCTGTTATTTGATGGCAAGCAATGAAAGGTCATAGAAAAAGCAGGCAAAGCATTTAAATCAAAATGATGAAGCTGGGTAATTTCATTAGTAACAGTTGTATTTACTGGAAGTCACAGATGGTGCAGTTTAGCTTATGGCCAATTTGTTAAGACAAAATAAGTATAAAATAATAAATATTCCAAGTGAGAGGTGGTTAAAAATTAAATAGGCACCAGATGGCTCAAGATTGTCCTTCATACAAATTAGGTAGAAGAAGAAGACAGAAACAATTGAAAAGCATTTCTGAATGGTACCCTTATAGGCTGGGTGAGCCTTTATCAATTTTAGGCTTAAAAAGAGAGCAATTAAGCTTCCTTTACTTTGCAGCAAAACATGTCTCACAAAATGCCCTGCTTAATTTTGGATTAATTTCTACTGTGCGTGTGGTTCTGATTAAAAATAAAAGGTTAGTGAGAAGTCGGTGAATGTCAATGGTGACTTTTTCAATTACCATCAAAGAAAGCTGAGTATTTCTTTGGATCAGGAAAAAGCCCATACTATGGAAACTATAATGGGTGTGGGTGTGTGTACATACACCCATGCTGGATGTATGTCCATAATCCCATTGAGTACATGTACACACCACACACACACACACACACACACACACATACATGAAGGAGGCTACTATCAATGTACTTTGTATACTGTTTTTAAGGAATTTTAACAATTTTGTATAGATCAGTAATTATAGTTAACAATGAAATTGTTTGAGGCCAAAGAAAAACAGTGATCTCTTGGTTAAGGCTCTGGACTGGATCTCTGAGATCTGGATTAACTTTTTGTCTCTGCTACAGACACTGTGCAACATTGGGATAAATCACTTCCCACCTCTGCCTTATTTTTTCCATTTATTGAATAGGAATAATACTGCCTTACTCTGAGTCTTTGCCAGTCAATGAGACTGACCTCCTTTGTCAAGTGCTCTGAGATTTACTGACGAGCTGGATAAGAGCTGGGATGATGATAATGATGATGACTGTGAGCTCTTTAGGCCAGGGATTGTCTCTTTCTATCTGTTTGTGCAGTGCCTAGCACAACTATACCGATGACAATTGGGGCCTGCAAGCAATTGTAATATAAATCAAGAAGTTTTTTTAAAAAAATATAGGGTCAACCACATTGTTGTATAACAGTTGTCTCATGGACCATTTCCTTTGATAGTCATATGTATACGGGCCATCCTTCTGCCTTCTCATACTCATAACATCCCTATGGAAACAGCAGTTTCTTGTGCAGGCATGAATTCCCTAATATAATTTATCTTTTCATCTGTGCCTTAGTGCGGTTTTGAGCAGGAACAAATGAACCGTCAGCACCAGGTGACCAGCAAGTTCTCCAAAGCTTTCCATCCGATCCAGCGGGTAGTGAAGACATACCCTCTGTCTGTAGTAGACAACCACCCATTGCTGACAATGACTAAGACTTAACAGTGGTTACCGAAACAGTGCTAGCTGAATGGATTTCATCCTTGCCATAAAGACAAGGGCTTCTGAGAAGAAGGTCTGAGGATGACTAATAGCAATACGCTTTGATGCTTAGTAGATAGTTAACAGACAATGGAGCACTCAAACTTGTGTCTTTTAAAATGTGTGATTAAAAACACTGTCATAGAGACAACTTAGGGTATCTTGCAAAAAGCTTTAAATCGTGTTGGGGATTTAACTGCTTAACATATAACCAGTTTTCCATAATATCAATTTTGCAACTAAGCATTTCAGAGCTCAGTTATTTAATGATACTAGTTTTGTTAGAGAGGCAAATATGTTTAGGTAAACTGAACGGTGTATCCCAAAAGTTAGCAAGAGACCATGGAGGCATGGGGCCACAGATTTAAATATCCTGCTGTATGTTCTTAAAAGAGATCCTTTTTCTACATTTCTTTGGTTAGTATGCTTCTTCCACTGGAAGCATAATTTAAATGGGATGTAAGTTGTTTAGCCTTTGCATTCAGACCCTAAAAGCTTAAACAGTGTATCTAGCTTTTCATCATCTTCTTACTGGTAAGTGTCATGGGTTCAGCTGAACCAACTAGAGTTACTAGACAGCAAGTGTGAAAAATTGGGACGGAGTGGAGGGTAATAGGAGCCTATATAAGTAAAAGACCCCAAAATTGGGACTGTCCCTATAAAATCAGGACATCTGGTCACCCTAGAACCAACAGCGCACCACCTGAAGCAAGTTCCCTTTAATTTTTAGAGCACTTAAACTGAGGTCCAAACTCAGTGCGGTGACTTGGGCTTTCAATTCTACAATGTGTAAACAAAATCACCTTCTGTTAACTCAGTCAAAAAGATGCAGTCAATCTTAGGCCCATGGCTGAGAAAGCCCTCCCCACGCCAACCAAGCACTGAACCTATGCAGAAGCAGCCAGCCCTTTGTATTGCATATGTGGGACCCTAATTGCCTTCCGTCTGCTCTTCTAATGGAGGACCACCTCTCATTGGTTTTGCCTGCTGATGATCCTGGGTGGCTCTTGCAGGTGTAAACTTGCTTCCCCACACCCCAAGGACACATTCTTTGGGAAAGGTGCACCAAGGCATTAGGGCTTCCCGGAATGAGGCAGCAAACACCCTGGCACACACAGTTTTGATGGCTTATGAAAGAAGAGTTTGGCAAATTAGCTATTTTATATTGTCTTGGATGAAATTTATGGTCATTAACATAAACTTGTCTGTCAAGATCAGTTTGTTGTGCATCTTTCCATTGCGGTTTCTGAGCTTCAGTAGCTGTTGGTCCCCACTGAAATGACAAGAGTAAGTAAGAGCTCTTCCATACAAATAAAAAGTATCACAGACGAAATGAATATTTTGCATATGTTGTTAACACTATCCTTATTTAACACACAAATCACTTGATCATTTGTAGATCCGCTCAGTTGTTAGTAGTTGCATTGCTCACTAGAAGATTGAGGAGGAATATTTTCAGGTTGCCTTGAAATTGTCTTGTATGGAGGTTGAGAATGTCAGTTTATTGTCAGGGGAACAAATCTGTTTGTTGAAACTGCAGTCATCTGAAATTGTTTGGTTGAATTAATCAGAGTGCTTACAAGCAGTGTGCTGTGGGCTAGTTAAGAGCTCACTGTTGTGGCAAGAGGAAGACTCAGAAGTGTGACTCAGGGGGCTTGGTTACACTGGCACTTTATAGCGCTATAAAGCCCCCACGAGCGTTATAACCTCCTCCCCGTCCACACTGGCAAGGCATGTAGAGCGCTATAACTGCGGAGTTATAGCGCTCGTGGTCATCCACCTCCGCATGGGGAATAAGGGCTGTTGCGCAGCTGCTGTAGTGCTACAGCAAGAATGTGGACACCCGCTGCACTACAAGTGATCTCTTGAGATGCCTAGAGCCATTTAAGGCAATTAACGTCTCTTCCCTTTCTTTTGAATTCAGCTGGAGGAATGCGGAAGTACCTCTTTAGAGTTTCTCTCTTAACTCGGCAGATAAGCAATGCAAATGTTTAAGGAGGGAGCCTGTGTGAAAACAAAGCCCTCTGTGAACTGAGGCTCACTGACAGGCTTTCAGAAGAATGGAAAAATCACTGGCTCTCTCCCTCCACATACACACAACGCGTCCCCCCTCACCCCACTCGTTTAAAAAGCACGTTGCACCCAGCTGAATGCTGGGATACCTGCCCTAATGCGCTGTTCTTAATGCCGCATTAAGTGCCCCAAATGTGGCCATGCTATACTGCTGGCGCGTCTGAGTGTGGACATGTAATAGCGCTATACGTATTACTGTATAAGGGGACCGCTATAACCAATAGCGCTATAATCTTGTAAGTGTAACCATGCCCAGAAGCTCATTGTGTATAAGTTATCTGAGATACTTTCATTTTATTTGTGTAACTTGGAAACAATAGGAAACTTGGCATGAGTCTGCTTTAGCTGCTGTTCTGTAGGAAGTTTGCTTTTTAAGGAGTAGGATGACCAAACAGCAAGTGTGAAAAATTGGGATAGAAAGTGGGGGGGAATAGGCACCTATGTAAGACAAAGCCCCAAATATTGGGACTGTCCCTATAAAATCAGGACATCTGGTAACCCTATTAAGGAGGTTTTCTTGGGTATGACCTATTCTGTCATGTAACTGTTCTTAAAATTTTTCAAATGCTTTTCCTTGCTAAAGATTTGGACATTTTTGGAACCTTGAGTTTGCCAATACTGGAAAAAAAGTAAGAAAGCTTTAGATGCCAGCATTTTTTCCCTATGAAAAGTTATTTGCCACATGATTTTCTTTTGGTTGTTTGTCAGAGAGTTTTCAACAAACGAAAAGATTTTAGAGAAGGGAATTTGGGGTAAAGTGCTACCTTTATACAATGTTGGTATGTCTTATGTGTGCTCAGCAATATCGCTATGTAAGATTATTGCTATGGTCTACTTCTTTAAGACTTTGGACTGGTGCAGGCTAGCAGGGTAGTCTGTACAAGCTTGAAAAGTTGTTCTAAAACTAAATCTGATTTATTTTGTACTAACTGATCTTGGGTTTTCACCAGTTGTATGTGTCTAGTCCATGTTGTTAAATCACACCTATTGTGACTTAAAAAAAAAAAGCAGCCTATGCGCTGTCTGACACAAGTTTTAGAACACTTCCTTAATGATGGAAAGAAGAGAGAAAATCTCACCAACTTTAGGTCTGGCCCGCTGCTTTCATTTTCTGACCCTAATTCACTAATAATCATACTACTTAAAAATTTAGCACCATAGATGAGGATACACCTATTTAGGTTGAAAAATCACCATAGGAATGACTTAGGTTAATGAAAACCATTGAAACACAGCCACCTCTTGGAAGCAGCTCTTTGAGGCTGCAAATTAACACTGCTTAACAGCGACTACCTTATCCCTGTAGAACTAGAGTGAGAATTTTAGCTAGAATATGCACATCTCTCATCTGCATAAGAGTTAATGTGCCATACACCATAAACTCTCTTTCTCTGCTTTCAGTCGATCTTTGAAGGGGTGAGGGCTTGGGAAGGAAGAGCCAATGAAGAAGGGAAATGTCAGTATATTGGAAAGGGCCCTGTTCCCTATATGGTTCGGGAGTGAGTGAAATCTTTGCATCTTGTGATTTCCCAGTTGTACCCCTGCAAGACCCTCATCTTTTTTGGGGGCTGTATGAGGGGGAATTCTCTCTTTCTGAGAGATGCAAATGCTCTCTCTCTGAGAGATGTGAGATGTAAATGCTTCCCTTTTCCCCTCTGAACTCTTCCAGGAGATGAAATGAATTGATCCATAATCCGTGACTATACAGACAGAAGGGATCATGAAGAAACATGCAAGTGGCAGACTCTACAGTACGTGCTCAATAATTAAGAGCAATAGAAACACTGCTAATTGACAAATAATAGTACTTATACAGCAATTTACATTTTCAAGACACTGAACTATCGAAACACTAATTAATCCTTAATTTTTAGATATTAGCCAATTAATACCTAATTAGTTTCACATCAGGAACTAATTTTGGTGAGGCCTAACCCTATGGGTGTTGGCGTCTGATCTCTCAATGGTGTAACTCTGGAACAACTACAGTGAAGTCAGTAGAACTATGTCAGTGTAAAATTGCTGTAAGGAATATAAGAATAATGCCCCTCAGAAATGCCCCGGTGAAGTGTGAAAATACTGGGAATGAATCAATAAAAGCTGATATTTGAGCAAGTGCTTGTCTTGTTGGTATGTTTGTTACAGTCTGTTATACTTTACTTCAAGGGTTCTAGCGGAGAAAGAAGAAGATTTCCCCCAAAATTGAAGCTGCAAATTTATTTACAGGTCATAACCATGCAACAGTTGATGCAGTCACAGTAACCCTAAACTTGTGAGTGATAGAGAAGGAACTAAGTTTCCAGGTAATGAGTTCCACTTGTGGACTCTTGGAAATTGTCTTCTAAGTAGATATTTTTGTCACAAATATTTGGCCCAAGGATTTCAGGGCTAAAGCTCAAAAACATTGGTCATGATTTATAGGTACAAGCATGTCCAGTCTCTGGGCAGGTGGGCAGTATTTACAGCATAAAACCTTCTGTTAGCTGTGTCCAAAACTTGGCCTCAGAACACAGTCTGAGTGGCTGGCATTGGACCTAGTAACATTCAGTTGTGGGAAGTGTGCAGAAGGGAAGGAATTCTTCTCCATTTGGATATGAACTGGCTGCTTCATGATTCCTTGCTGTGGCTTCAGAGATGGTCGTCCCCAAAACCACTGTACTGCTCCTCCACTAAACCACAGGTTCTTCATCTCATTCCTAAGTCCCTCCGCACCCCCCACAACTAACTATCAGTGCAAAGTGGGTGGTGAAAGAACTTTAGCCATAGACAATGAGGACTTTGCCGTTATGGTTAGCTCTTGGAGTGTGAGACAGTTTTGAGGCACCAGGGAGCTGCACTGTAACCAAGCATTATAGTGAAACACACAGCAAACTAGTTCAAATATCTAGTGATAATTCACAATAGCATCTTTTTTCCAGATTGTTCTTACTTAATGTTATGTTTAAAATCCCAGTCTAAGCAGAATTTTAATACTTATCAAAACTGCCATACAATTTTGTTTGCAGTTCCGTTAAGGGAGAGATATATGTTAATTGTTGCAAAGTTATAAAGGCCCTTAAATTACAGTTACTTAACTAGTTGAAGCAGCCGGACTTGCTAAGACAACAGGAAGTAAGCTATTAAATGCTGACAGTGGCCATGAAACTGATATTTTATTTAGATGTCCTTGCAGCATAGAGAGAGATCTGAAATCATGTTTATAGTCTGCATGCAATAGAAATATAAGCAATGACGTATATTTTGGCAGGCAGTGTTGAGATTTAGTTGTTGTAATTCAGAGTACTTGCTTCAGGGCCTGTATGTTGCTTTGGGCATAAAGCTGTATTATAAATTATAGCACACAAAGCTGAATCTGACCTACCAGTTGGTGCATAATAAACTGACTTAATTCTGAATATTAACTACATATTGTGGCCTTAAGGTTTTCTGCTCTCTAATTGTAGCACTGAATTATACAAGAATTTTTCTCTTGGGTGAAACCTATATATATCTATATAAATTTCTCAGTCATACTACTATACATAAAGGAACAGTTGCAATAGATAACACTGGGAGAATATATTAATCTTAAATATTTGTTATTGTATTCAGATTAAAATAAGTTTTGAATATTGTGAAGTACATGAGGCAACCCATGGTGGTGGGTTTTTTTGTCTTGTTGAAGTGTCAGGACCTGAATGAATCATTTGAATACCCGGAGAACATTGGCAGTGATGATTATGAGCAGAGAAAATGTCCTGATTATATTTGTACAGTATTTCAGGTTGTGTCAGAACCTGTTTTATGAATTAATATTTTAATAGACTCTAACTTGGCTTTAAAACTTTGCTCTAAGCTGAACTAGACCATAAACTGTTTCAGCCCTGGTGTAAATATTTTTTTTGCTGATTTACTTTAAAAAAATCTAGTTAAACTATTCTGAAATTTCATTTCAAGTGAAGAGCTTTCTGCTATGGACCAATAGTACATATTAACATACTGGTAACACATTGTTCCACTAGTAAAGCTAGAGGAATATATAGTTTCCATGTGATGCTGAAGACAGAGAATGTTTCTTCAAGTGATGACCCCTGTGTATCACTGTGTGTACGTGTGCGCCATGCATCTGAGACCCAAAGAGTTTTGCTAGTAGTGTCTTTTGGTCTGTACCTGCACTCCTGTCCTCCTCGTACTCTGAACTGAGGTCATAGGGAGTGGTGTGGACCAATCACCTCTCCAGTTCCTTTCTGCTGTCTGTGGTCTGAGATTGAAGCTTTTAGTGGTCTGAGATTGAAGCTTTTCACTGTCTGAGCATTAGCTAGCTGCTTCTGTCTAACTGCTTCTGTATGTAGTTTTTAGATCATAGTTTTAGATAAGTATAGTTTTTAGTGGTCAGTATGGAGCCTCCACTTTACCTGAACACCTCCTGTATGGGGTGACTAATATGCTCCAAATCCCATGATTCAAGAACTGTGTATCCTGCCTTTGGGCCTTCCTGATCAAAAATGACAACCCGAAGAACCACTTATAAGACTCATGTAAGACTCCACAAAGTGCAGCATTGGCCGATACTTCCCTTGCCAAACTCATCAAACCCCTGAATATAGGCTGTGAAGATTCCTAATGGACTGTGCTCTGGCCCATCAGTACTCAAAGAGAGAGTAAGATCCATCCCTCTTTGACGTCAGTCTTCTGGAAATCTGCAGAGTGGCAATTTGGGGCTCTGTTCGTACCTTTTTGAAACATTATGCCCTTGTGCAGACTTCTTCAGTTGATGGAGGACTGCTCTGCTGAAGGATTCATTCAGTGGTACAGCAGCGGTCCTCACACTCTGCCCTCCAGTGAACATTGTTTGTGAATCACCAACATAGTGGAGTGCACTTAGGGACCACCGCTCTCAGAAGAAAAAATGGTTTCTTACCTTGTGCTTTTACTGAAATTTTTTGAGATGTGTGTTGTGGTCCCTGTCTGTATTCCATTATCCACCCTCTTTCCCCCCTGCTGTGAAGCCTTATCCTAGGATGTTCATGGTGGAAAGGTAACTGAAGACGCGGTTGGTCCTCACTGCCCCTTTATGCTCTCCATTTGGAGCACAAGGAGCAGAGAGGCATGGGCACAGACCAATGGACATTGCTTGCAAGTATCTTCCAGTCTGAGGTCCATAGACGCATGCTAATGCACAGTGGAATTCAGATAGGGACCACACATTTCTAAGAACTCCAGTTCCTGTATGAGAGAAGAATATTACTGCAAGAAGCTTTAAAAAAAAAACTGTAAAGAAGTTAGGTACTTACCAAAGTGACAGAGAAACTGGATAAGACTGTTGGTGCCAATTAAGATATGTTAAAATATATACTAGAAATAACAGCTAATCAACTAATAGCAGTGTTCTGTTAGAGCCTGGAGGATCATCTTTATTTCTCATTCCCATAACTTAGCATCTAACTCTTCAGGTCTTTTGAAAATGGGAACCCAACAGGCGCACCTTCTATCTTGGCATGGATTGGTTCTGATGCTATGGTTAGACAACCATTGAAATGTTTGTGATTCAAAACCTTTCTTCTTAAAGAAGACTGTTATTATTTGCTTTGTGGAAGCACCTAGGAGCCTTAGTCATGGACCAGGACCCCATTGTGCTAGGTGCTGTACAAACACAGGACAAAACCACTGTCCCTGCCCTAGCAGGTTTACAATCTAATCAGCAGTTTATTACTAAAGGTGGCCAAAACATACAACAACAGTATTATCTGTAAGAAATTAATTTCCCTTAGTAAATGATTCACCAACCAGTCCTGATTCTTAGGATGTAGACATGGGAGCAGACATGTATGCTAAGTTATGATTAAATGTGAAGACGCTCAAGCCTGCCCAGGTATCCTGACTGCTGAAAGCCAAAGTACCTTTTCCCTGTCCTGCATGCAGGGAGGTAGGAGAGATGAGATATGGGGAGTCCCAGGCTGTTTGTGGCCCAGGCCCAAATAGCCCACTGGGTTTCAGGGATCTCGCATCAGGTCCTTTTTTAACTCCCCAGCTGCACTGGAATCCGGAGTTGTAATTATGCATTTTAGCGCCCAGAGTGACAAAGCTTACTGCTACCCCATACTGTTTTATTCATCACTGACACATGGGAGGGTGCACATGGGGTCACGTGCCCCCCAGATTTTTTGGTTGTGACCACCCAGTCTAGACAGGCTCAGGGGCCTGCTGAGGTGAGCTCTGGTGACGCTCCCTCCCTGAGGTGCGCTGCTTGGGGCTATGTATCTCCTCTGTTTCTGCCCATTTTTCCACCCCTGCAGCTTGGTGCCATGGGCTGCTGCCTCACTCATACCACCCTGGTCACCATCCTGCTGTAATCCCCTCTAGTCTCCAAACAGCACTTGGCAACCAGAGGAACCCCTGACATCATAAGAGGCCCATCTCACTAGAGAGGGATGAGTCTGGAACAGAACCCAAAATGGCTACTCCCCAGCAGCAAGAGCAGAGTCCAAATGGCTACTCACAAACAGAAGCTACTACTCTTACTCCAGCAGGAGAGAGCCATTCAGGGGCAGTAGGAGTGGGCATCATAGGCTTTTTTACCTGTAATCACGTGGAATAGGCTCCCCACTTCGCTGGGAGTAAGGGGAAGAGAGAAGGAGAAAAAAGCAGCATCCTTCCACATTATGCACATGCTGCAGGGAGGGATGTATATGTCTCTCTTTCCATGTCTGCATGATTTTAGCCCCTTCCACTCCTGTTCTCCAGGATCTTCTCATCCACCTCTCCACTACCCAGAGGGTGCGAGGAGTGGGATGTCCCCATTGCTTCTGGACCCATCAAAGACATATCCTGGCTAGCGAGGTGAGGATTGTTTCTAAGCATCCGCTAAGCAGTTTGGCTAAATAATGGGTAGGCTTGGAAAGATGAGATTTTTACTGGTAAATGTTGGTAAACATTAATTTCATTGTACACACCCCAATGAAAAAAATCCTTCAATCAGTTTTTACCAGATAGGGGAAGTAAGAAAAGTGCTGCTTGAAAACTTGTTAGAATTTGATTTGGGGATAATTGCTTTCTATTCTTTTGACATGTGATGTTGACAACTTATTTTAATGGGTATAAAGCTTTAATTTTTGAATCTGTGTCTACTGTCATTAAATAATTGTCTCCACCCCATAATTTCCTTTGAGTATGGAAATTTAACTTAATAATATAAAAACAATTAAAAATAAACACAGCCATTATCTGTCAAAATGTTCAAAAATATTGAATTCTGCCAAGCTTACATATGTGTAATCTTAAACAATTCACTTGCAACTATTTGACATTCATTTTTGCATATTGTGTGACTGCCCAGCAAAGTGGTCAGGAGAATAACAAATTGTGAACTTCCAGTTCAACTTTCTGAGGAACACTAAAATTAATTGAAATTACAGATATGAGAACCTTTTCATGAATACCCAGCAGTTGTCAGAATACTTGTGGATAACCGATATGCCCTTGTGAGTCATAGCAAACTAAATTTTAGAGTGTAGAGAACATTGTTGAATCAGCCTTTAACTATTTGTGAAAAAGAGACACAGACAGTACTTTACCCTTTCCTTGACTTCTTGCAATATTTTTGTCAGGAAATATAACCTGTTGCGATAATATGGTCTTATTTTCAGTAGTGCCCTGGTGAGAAGCATATGACAAGCAGCAGTACACCCAGTCATTTTCAGGGAAATGATCCATCATAAATATTTAAAACACAATTATTAATCAAAGGAGCTGTATATATGCTTCAGGTGATCAGCAACTAAAGACTTAAAAACTCTGATTTTTAAATTGGCTTTTGTAGTCTTTTCCCCAACCCCTTCTTGCAGAAGGGATAATCACCGGCTACCTGCTATGATTCCTCCTAGAAGCAAAGTTGTCATCTTGAAATTTCAAACTCCTTAAAGAGTTGCACTTAAATGCAGGCCTCGTGGATGTTGGAATTTTTCGAGAAAATGCTTGGCTCTGAGAATTAGCATTATGACAGTGGTCTTGAGGCTACATGTGAGGATCCATGAGTCTTGAATCCAGATCCACTGGTCTGGAATCTGGGTCCACGGGTCCTCAGGTAATCATTGCATCCCACCTGCATCTGACAACTTGCTAGTAATTAGAAGACTGAGTAGCTAATGGAAAATTGGCCCCACCAGGGGGTGCCGCTGACGGGTGTCATGACTGGAGGAGTGCCCAGCCCCACTGATGGGTCCAGAGGCACAGTTTAAGCCAGGAGGAGGCACAGGAATTCTGGACAACAGGGTGAATTCCTGGCTGGCTGCTGCGTGGAACCTGTTCCTCGTTCCTGATCTAGGAGGTCTCCAACTCCAGCTTTGACCCTAGGCTTAACTCTCTCTTGCTCACCTCCCTGCTCTGACCCTTGGCTCAGCTCCTGACTCTGGCCACTAGGCCAAACGCCCCAGCCTCGGTCACAGCACTATGAGAATTCTTTGTGCATAGAGAGCCGGGGGAATAGAAAAAGATGCACGAAGAATAAACGTATACTTACTTGATTCTCAACAGAAACTTGAACGTGTTATTATTTAAAACCAAAACCTTTTGGGTGGGTAGTAATGTAGAGTCCAGCTGTCCATTCACTGAGTTTTAAAGTCTCATCTGAATCACCCCCACACAGTAAACTCTGTAACTGCTTGTATCTACTTTGCAAAAATCAATAGCGCTCAGTTCTGCTTGGAATATTAGTTTGCAGTTCCAGATATTTCAAACCTGAAGCTTGGACCTGCACTAAACTTCACGTGAAGTTCTGCAATGGGAACAATAATAAGCTGGTAGTGACTTCTCATCTTGACTACTTCCTACCCGGCAGGTTTGTTGATTGGCTTGTTCTTTTATTATGGGCTGACAATTGCATGATGTAAGCAAATGACAAATTATATTTACAGATCTATGCACACATAGTTTATGGTCCAGGCTTCATCTGCTCTTATGTATCTCTTAAAATATAATTAGAAAGTTTCTAATAGTTGGGCTGTTACCCCATGTTTGCATTGGAATAGGTTTTGAGTAAGATAATATCGTGACTGAAAGAGGGAGGCTAACCCAATGTTACATAGTAGGTAGTGTTGCTCAGAATATGCCATTGCTAGCCAGTGATTTAGGTGCTGAAGTACCTATATACTTGAAAATGCCCATGAGCTGCTGTGGAAGCTGGGTACTGTATTTATTAAAAAGTCTAGGTACAGGTTTTATCCCAGTTGTGGGAGTTTATTACTGAAACAGTCTCCCTGGCAGAGAGACAGACCTGCAATTTTGATCTGTAATAGGGACATGAAAAGAAGCTCTGTTAAGGTCAGTGGTAGGCAGCCAGCCACCTGGCTGTACAGATGTGTTAGTTCTTTAGACCAGTGGTTCACAACCAATGGGGGGTACATCATCTCCACTATTCATCTAGATCACTTATGAACACACTGAATAAAGCATTTGTTTTGGAATGGAATAAAATTTTTGTGTGTACGACTCAAATGCACCCTGAAAATAGATCCCAGCCTACAGAAAGGGAGAGAAAATGAAATGTGAATGAAGTTAAAAGTAAAAAAGCAACACACTCACAAGTGAGAACAGAAGAGGGACTGTAGTTAACAATTTGCACAGACTTCCAAACCCATCTGAGTTTGCGTTTCTAAGCATTCTTTAAAATGCAACCAAGTTTACAAACTTTTAGCCCATCTGGGCTAGAGATCTAGTTTGTAAAGCCATGAGAGCCAACCCTGCAAGGTCAATAGGGAAGTCGGTTCTCAGCCCTGCAGATAATCAGGTTTATAATTCCTATTATAGCGTCTTAAAGTGGTAGCCATGTTAATCTGTATCACCAAAAACAACGAGGAGTCCTTGTGACACCTTAGAGACTTACAAATTTATTTGGGCATAAGCTTTCATGGGCTAAAACCCACTTCATCAGATGCATGGAGTGAAAAATACAGTAAGCAAAATATATATTATAGCACATGAAAAGATGGGTGTTGCCTTACCAAGTTTGTGTGGGGCGGGGGAGAGTCAGTGCTGACGAGGCCAATTCAGTTAAGGTAGAAGTGGCCTATTCTCTACAGTTGACAAGAAGGGGTGAATGCCAAGGGAGGGAAAATTACTTCTGTAGTGCTAATGAGGCCAATGCAGTCATGGTGGAGGTTGTTCATTTCCAACAGCTGACAAGAAGGTGTAAGTATCAGCAGAGGGAAAATTACACTCTCAGTCTTTATTCAGGCCTCATTTGATGATGTCCAGTTTGCAAATTAAATTCAGTTATGACATTTCTTGTTGGAGTCTGTTTTTGAAGTTTTTTTGTTGAAGAATGGCCACTTTTAAGTTGGTTATTGAGTGTACAGGGAGATTGAAGTGCTCTCCTACTGGTTTTTGAATGTTGCAATTCTGGATGTCTGTTTTGTGTCCATTTATTCTTTTGCATAGAGATTGTCCAGTTGACCAATAATCTTGACCAATTGGCCTGAAATGTGCAATTACACTGGGCCCCACCCTCAAATCCTCCTGTGAATAAAGAACTCGCAGGGGCATCTGAGCCAAAGGGAAATCTTAAGGGGTCATAGAAATAATTAAAATAGAAAGTTTCACACAGTGGCAACTATGGAGAAACTGTTTTCTCTTCACGTTTACAAAAACAGCAGGCTTTTAAAATTTGAATTAGAACAACTGGGAGAAATTTAAGTGAGGATACTGATTAATGATCTGTTCTATTATGGAACTAAGTTACTTAAGTTTCAACATATTACACAAACATATGTATGAGTATGTATGTAAAATATAAGTTGTTTAGAGGATGGTGTAGCAACTTGACACTCTGAACCCTGATGGAGCTGCAGAGATAAGGAAGTGTCAGACATATCATCTGTATTTGTAAATTGTCCACCTGCAGAGAGGAAGTACTTGAACTGACTTTTCTGCTAGCCTTATTTCTGATATTGGCAAAAATCATTAAGTGGCATCAGGTTGGGAGTTTCTGTAAATTCTCTTCAATAATTGTTATACAGTTTTAATCTTGTTTATTTGTTTATAGGCCAAAAGAAAAGAAGCTAGTTGGAGACCTGGAACAGTGTGTTAATTATGCATTGCATTGAGCATACTGTAAGCATTACTGTAGCAAAAACAAATAATCTGTATTGTGCATGCATGGTCAGTGGTATTATTGGGAGGTACCAGATGGCAGTATTACAGATAATTTCACTAGTTCTGTTTAGCTGAATATATAGAATGAGAAACAAATGTTTTAATGGGGATTGGGACCAATTAAATTTACCTATTTATAGTTGGATTTTTACAACTTTTCACATTCTCTTCCACTTTGTTGCCCATGGGCAGTTCAGTTTATCCCCATTTTGTCACCTGCTTTCCTTTTGTTCTTTGGTTTGTTGCTTGCTGGCTTGTACATGTAACAATACCTTGTGGCTGGGTCCCTAAACACAGGACCTCTGGATCTAAAAGCACTAGTTTCTATTGCTTGGGCTAAAGGACCATGTCCATTAGCTCACTGTCAGTAGCAGATGAATAACCCTTTATACATGGTCTTGCTCCTCAAGGGGGAACAAGAGCCATACACTGCTAGAGTGAATTACACATCAGCTACTTTCATGCAACAGTCACAAACATTTACTCTGAGTTTTTCCCTCTGTGCACTGCTTTCTCTTTAGACATGAGGTTGTGCCATTTCATGTTCCCTAGCCATGTGCTTTATTTAAATCATGCTTGGGAGTGATTAAAGAAATGCTTTTTCTTTTAAATACATGTAAAGTGAATGCTGGATATAGTTCTCCAAGTGATATTAAATCTACTCTGGACAGATCTGAGGTTTTTAACATGACAGCTATTCACTTGGCCCCAATCCTGCCACATGCTGAGCAACCTGTGAGAGGTGCTGATCTGCCTGAGCACTCTCTGCAGCTGACATGTCTTGAAGATGCTCAGCAATTGACAGACTGGCCACTTAAAGGGAAGAATATTCCGGTCATGTATAATATGATCTCTGCTTTCAGAAAGTAAGGACGGCACTTACTCATTCCAAACTACATTTTATGCCTGCTTTTTTTGCATCCTGTGGTAATTTGCCAATACGCAGAATGGCAACTGGAAATATTTCTTTTTCATGGACTTGCTATAATGCTTCATGAAATTGTGCAATAAATACTGACCATGCAATTGTGTTTGCAGGTCTTGTGTATGCTTTTCTTTAGGGCAGCCCCTACACATTTTTGAGGCAGATTTAAAATGGTTAGTAATTGCCATTTGGGAGTGATAAAATAAGAGTAGGTTGTAGTCTTTAAAAACATTGACTGGACATGTGATATTGAAACAGTTAACCTTAAAGCCAATATGATTGTATAGTACCCCTCACAATGGGGCATGATCACAATTCTGGCCTTTGAATACTACTACCATACAAATAACACTAATAGTAGTTTGTTTTTCAAGTTATAAAGCCAGTGCCAGCATCCTTCCTGTCGCATATTTATGGGTTCGTATCTGGCACCCTCAGGATGATTTCATCAGAACTGCTCATGGAGTGAAGGGCTAATCAACATAAATCAGAATAACAAAAATCAGACCCTTTATTTATTTATATACAGAAATAATGAAGCATTAGGGAAGGACACTTGGAATCTTTTTTCTTTCAGTAAAGTGCACTTACTCAACTTTTCTTAAACAAAAACAATTATTCACAAATGCAGGGTAACCTTGAAGACTGTATGATTCAAAACTATACATAGCGTAAAATATAGGAATCATAAAAGTAATCAAATAATGCCATGCAAATGCATTGCAAAAGTCCTGGACCCCACCTCATCCTTCCTCCTCCTAGCACCTACTTAGCAGTCTCATGTAACTCTCGTTTTGTAAAATTGTGTTCCTCCAGATAAGACATACATTTATTTCCATATTATCTTCACTTTTAACGTTATTATTCGTAATCTAATAGTACCCAAAAATTGCACTAGGTGCTACGCTAACCCACAGGAAAATACAGTTCTTGTCCCTAAAGAGTTTGCAGGCTAAATAGTCAAGATAGGTGAAACTGGAAATAGAGGAGAAGGGATGCAACCAGAGTGTCGCAGCATATCAGTGGGATTGCTGGGAATAGAATCCAGGACTTCTAAATCCAGTACTACCAATAGACATCACAGCCTCAATTTTATGAGTAAGATGTTCATAAGCAGCAGCATACTATTCTTTTTTAAAAAAGGATTATAAGAGATTTTCTCTTTTCTAAGGAAGAATCTCTTTGCATAACAAAGGGCATTTTCACTTCCTTTAAAAACAGGACTGGCTCCAGCCTTTTTGCCGACTCAAGTGGTGCAAAAAAACCAAAAAAACCCTCACTCATCGAGCTGCTGCCAAAACTCCGGATGAAGCAGCAAAGTGGGTATGGCCGCCGAAAGAAGCGGAGCGCTGCCCCAATTACATGCTTGGGGCGCTGGTGCCTAGAGCCCTGTTTAAAAATACTTTGTAGCCTTATCAATTGAAGAACAATCCTGCAGCAAATATTCTGAGTTGATTGCTAATTTATGAGGCCATGCTATTTCTACAGCATAATATTTGAACCAAATTTATTGTAGTACGACATGACAATTAATGTGTGACAAATTACATGACTGTTTCCCAGCCTCCGCCCTCATATCATTGTATGCAGTGTTGTTGTAGCTGTGTCAATCCCAGGATATTAGAGACACAAGGTGGATGAGGCGATATCTTTTATTGGACCGACTTCTGTTGGTGAGAGAGAGACAAGCTTTCGAGCTTATACTGAGCTGTCTCATCAACAGAAGCTCAAAGCTGTGCAAAAGCCTATGGTTCTTAGCAGTAATAGATAGGGAAGTGGCTTGGCTTTTTATCATATGGTAGGATGCAGAGTATGATTGTGGACAATTGTTCGTATATCTCAAGCTTCCTCTTCTGTGAGACACCATTGGGTGTATCATAGGCCCACTCTGCTTTGGTACATTGTCCCACGAACTTCTGTTTGGGACACCTTGAGTGTCCTTGTTTGCATATCATTCTAACTGTTTGGATGTTTGTCACTATACAAGATTTGTTCAATATGTATTGCTGTATTAATTAGTATTTGTGTTTTGTTCACCAAGGAAAAGCAGTTCAGTGAATAAGTGTTCACAGTGATGGATAATGTTTGGAGTGAACAGAATAGAGTGTAGACATTATCAAAGCTGTTTCTTCAGAACGAAATGTTAATAACCATGCCCAGAAGTGCATGATAAACTCATTAGAACATGAAGTTGCAAAATAAATAAAAAAAAATAAGTAAAATCTCCACTCTGAATAGTGCTCATGTGTTGAATCAGAAGCTGTCAGTTATTTTTAAAGTTTAGTTTTCTCATTTTCCTGACTATTCTGCAACCATAAAGTGTCACGACAATGTGGTCATTTAATTAATTATAAAAATTTCCATGTAAAATGTTACTAGAATTTCTTGTAAATGTTAGTGGAATTGCTTCCCATTTCACAAACCTTCACAAACAAACCTGTTTTTATGGGGAAAAGTAATTTCTTGTGAATAATCCACCCTAGCTGCTTAACTGATTAAAATGATAAAACATGCACTTCTAATCTCAGCAGAGAGTAAAGATTTAAATAAGGAATTCTAGGCTACTCAAGATATTAGATACATTACATATATTATTATAAAATAATAGAGACAAATTCATAAGAGAGAATAGAATCATAACAATTGGGCATTCGTTGTAGGAGGGAAAGAAATTACCTTTTCCTTTTAGATACACAGCGTGATTTCAGACCTGTAAGCCAGGTTGCTGAAATACAAATTTAGATGCATGGAACTTGACAGAGATGACAGATTTTCACATCTGGAAAACCGGATAATAACAACAATTCAGTTCATGTAGAAGGAATGAAAATTATGTTTTCAATTTTGATGCATGGCAGGAGCTGTAGATGAGCAGATACAAACTTGACTATTGAGTTGACTATTTAAAAAAAAAAAGTGACAGGAAAGAAATAATAGTTGGGGGAAATTGCCTTTTGGTGACTTCAGAAAGGAATCTTATGACTTTCTCCCTCTTTGTTGCTATCAATTTAGATCAGATGTAGTATGGTAAGTGATTAGTTCTCTCCAGCCACTTGATAAACTGCAAGGTGACTGAAATGCTAACATATCTAAGCCTATCAAGCAGCAAATTAACCAATTTGTTGTATACACTGCACATGTGCACCTGCTAATTTAAAATGCTGATGCATCAAAGAGAATCTAGGCTGCCCAAAGAAGTAAGCTCTGGCCCATTTCTTTGATACGTGACTTGTTCTAACTTTGATGTTACTAAATATTTTTTTTCTATTCACTTTTAATTTGAACAATATTGGTTATGACTTGAGTACTACCTGTGATTTCCATTGTGCTCAGAATCATTGCAACACATATGCCCCAAATATAAGGAGTATATAAACATCAAAGGAAAACCACAGGAAGATGTGAGCAGCATCATAGAAAAAACAAAGAGTAAGAACAAAAAAACTCTCCTAAGGATAAGCTCACTTAAAATGTCACAGGCTGTGTATATTTAATACAGTAAAAGTGACATTTTTTCAGCTTAAAACATGTTAATGGGAAAAATTGCAGCCATAATAAATATTGTATAAAAAGCTGTCAAATAACATTAAAGCCTTGACAAACCCAGGAAAACAGGGAACTTCAGTTGAAGCTGCCACTGTATTTTTGTACAGTCTTCTATCCTTGTTCTATATGCAGAAATCACCAACTTCAATAGGAGTTTAGCATACAGGGTGGATGAATTCAGATGCCACAGTAATGCATGTGTGAATAGACTAGCCTACGGTCCAGTTGCATCATTATATGGATACATGTTATCACAACACTTTCTTTATACATCTGCTCTGTAATTCCAGGGCATGACAGGATGGCAGGTTGAGAATGGAAAATTAAAAAAAGAAGCCAGATTACTAACAATTATTTAAAAAGTAGTTAAGTGCCTAACTATTTGTCGGAGAAGTGGTTATAGATATAAAATCATTGCTATGGTGGAGGCAGTAGAAGAGGTGAGACTTGCTACAGAAGGGCTAAATAAAACAACTGTTGCAGGAGATGACCCCAGTGTGAGCTGGACTTAATGACACTGGCAATCATACCATCAGTGCTTCAGACTAGCTCTGTCAAATGATTAAACAAATTAATTGCAATTAATCACGCAATTAAATAATAATAGAATACCCTGTATTTAAATATTTTTGGATGTTTTCTCCATTTTCAGATATACTGATTTCAATTACAACATGGAATACAAATTTCAGAGGGGAAGCCGTGTTAATCTGGCTCAGTAAAAACAACAAGGGAGTCCTTGTGGCACCTTAGAAATTAAAAATGTTTTTAGGCATAAGATTTTTTGGGCTGTAACCCACTTCATCAGATGCATGGAGTGGAAAATACAATACGCAGGTATAAATATACAGCACATGAAAAGATGGAGTTGCCTTAGCAAGTAGGGGTCTATGCTAATAATGTCAATTCAACGAGGGTGAATGTGGCCCATTCCCAACAGCTGACAAGATGGGATGAATATCAACATAGGGAAATTTACTTTTTGTAGTGCTAACAAGGCTAATTCAATCATGGTGGATGTGACCCATTCCCAACAGTTGACAAGAAGGTGTGAGTATCAACAGAAGGAAAATTATTTTGTGTACTGACCCATCAACTCCCAATCTTTATTCAGGCCTAATTTGATGGTGTTAAGTTTACAAATTAATTCCAGTTCTTCAGTTTCTCATTGGAGTCTGTTTTTGAAGGTTTTTTTTGTTGAAGAATGGCCACTTTTAAGTCTGTTATTGAGTATCCAGTGAGATTGAAGTATTCTTCTATTGGTTTTTGAATGTTATAATTCCTGATGTCAGATTTGTGTCCATTTATTCTTTTGCATAGAGACTGTCCAGTTTGGCCAATGCACATAGCAGAGGGGCATTGCTGGCACATGATGGCATATATCACATTGGTAGATGTGCAGATGCACAAGCCCCTGATGGTGTGGTTGATGTGGTTAGGTCCTATGATGGTGTCCCTTGAATAGATATGCAGACAGAGTTGGCAATGGGGTTTGTTGCAGGGATTGGTTCCTGGGTTACTTTTTCTATTGTGTAGTGTGTAGTTGCTGGTGAGTATTTGCTTCAGATTGCGGGGCTGTCTGTAAGCAAAGACTGGACTGTCTCCCAAGGTCTGTGAGAGTGAGGAATTATCCTTCAGGATAGGTTGTAGATCCTTGATGAAGCGCTGGAGAGGTTTTAGTTGGGGGCTATAGGTGACAGCTAGTGGCATTCCATTGCTTTCTTTTTTGGGCCTGTCCTGTAGTAGGTGATTTCTGGGTACCCCTCTGGCTTTGTCAATCCCATGTTGAAATCTTGGTGGAATTCCTCATGATCTTTCCCATGAGTCTAGATCAGGGTTTCTCAAACTGGGGGTTGTGACCCACTTGGGGGTTGCCGAGCGCTTCCAGGGGGGTTGCGAACTCCTGGCGCCGCTTAAAAGCTGCCGAATGAATTACTTCTGCATTCGGTGGCTTTTCGGCGGACAAACCAAGCTATTTCGGGAGCGCTCAGCATGTCCGTCGAAAATAGCCGCCGAATTCAGAAGTAATTTATTCAGCGGCTTTTCAGCAGACATACAAGGGTCCGCTGTGGCAGCCGAGGAAGGGAAAATAGGTCACAGTTCTCAAAAGTTTGAGAAAGACTGGTCTAGATGATGAAGATGTCATCAACGTAGTGCAAGTAGAGTAGGGGCACTAGGGGATGAGAGCTGAGACAGCGTTGTTCTAAGTCAGCCATAAAAATGTTGGCATACTGTGGGGCCATGTATTCAGTAAACAGGAGATCAAGAATAAGCTCTCAAAACTGGAGACTCTCATAGAAAACCAGCCTTCCACACAAACTTCCTAGTGGCTGGACTTTACAAAAACTAGACAAGCCATTTACAACAACACTTTACTTCTCTACAGAGGAAAAAGGACACTAAATTATCTAAATTCCTACATGCCACAAGGGGCTACAACAGTGGTATCCTTAACTCACCCAACACTATTTTTAATCTATCCAGCAATAGTCTTAGTCTGGCAGAAAAGTCTATCCTATTTTGGGGCCTTTTTTTCTGCCCCTTCCCCCCCACAAAAATGATACAGTGCTGCGGTGATCTGGAATCCTACTTTTGTTGCCTCCAACTCAAGGAATATTTCCGCCACAGCACTGAACAGCACACTAACCTACAGAAACCTTCCTACCAACACTTCAAAAAGAAGGATTCTTAATGAACTCCTCCTGAAATGACAGGCTGGACTTCTACAAAGAGTGCTTCTGCTGATGTGCATGAGCTGATATTGTGGAAAAGCAACATCACTTGCCCCATAATCTCAGCCATGCAGAACACAACGCCATCCACAACTTCAGAAACAACTCTGACATAATCAAAAAGGCTGACAAAGGAGATACTGTAGTCATCATAAATAGGTCAGAGTATGAACAAGAGGCTGCTAGGCAACTCTCTGACACCACATTCTATAGGCAATTACCCTCTGATCCCACTGGGGGACACCAAAAGAAACTTCCCCATGTGCTCAAGAAACTTCCTGAAAAAGCACAGGAACAAATCTACACAGATTAATCCCTAGAGCCCCGACCAGGGGTATTCTATCTGCTAACCAAGATCCATAAACCTGGGAATCCTGGATGCCCCATCATCTCAGGCATTTGCACCCGAACAGCAGGATGTCTGGCTATGTGGACTCTCTCCCCTGGCCCTATGCTCCGAGCACTCCCAGATATCTTTGAGACACCACTGACTTCCTGAGGAAACTACAATCCATTGGCGATCTTACAAAAAGTACCATCCTAGCCACTATGGATTTAGAAACTCTCTACACCAGCATTCCACACAGAGATGGACTAAAAGTTGTCAGGAACAGTATTCCCAATTAATCTCATGGAAAACCTAGTGGATGAGCTTTGTGACTTTGTCCTCACCCACAACTATCTCAGATTTGGGGATGATTTATACTTTCAAGTCAGCGGCACTGCAATAGATACCCGCATGGCCCCACAGTATGCCAACATTTTTCTGGCTGACTTAGAATAACGCCTCCTCAGCTCTCGTCCCCTAGCGCCCCTACTCTATTTCTGCTACATTGATGACATTATCTGGATCCATGGGAAGGAGACCCTTGGGGAATTCCACCAGGATTTCAACAATTTCCACCCCACCATCAACCTCAGCCTAGACCAGTCCACACAAGAGATCCACTTCCCGGACACTACAGTACAAATAAGCGATGGTCACATAAATACCACCCTATGCTGGAAACCTCCTGACCGCTATATTTACCTATATACTTTCATCCAGATCACATCACGTGACCCATTGTCTACAGCCAAGCCATAAGATACAACCACATTTGCTCCAATCCCTCAGACAAACACCTACAGGATCTCTATCAAGCATTCTTAAAACTAAAATACCCACCTTGGGATGTGAAGAAACAGATTGACAGAGCCAGAAGGGTAACCAAAAGTCACCTACTACAGGACAGGCCCAACGAAGAAAGTAACAGAACGACACTAGCCATCGCCTAAAGCCCCCAACTAAAACCTCTCCAGCGCATCATCAAGGATCTGTATCCTATCCTGAAGGACGATCCCTCACTTTCACAGACCTTGGGAGACAGCCCAAACCTCACTTACAGACAGCCCCCCAACCTGAAACAAATACTCCCATTGTTTCATGTGCTGTATATTTATACCTGCTTACTGTATTTTCCACTCCATTCATCGGATGAAGTGGGTTGTAGCCCATAAAAGCTTATGCCCAAATAAATGTGTTAGTCTCTAAGGTGCCACCAGGACTCCTTGTTGTTTTTACTGAGACAGACTAACACAGCGAACCCTCTGAAATTTGTATTCTGTGCTGTAGTTGAAATTGATATATTTGAAAATGTAGAAGAATGTGCAAAAATATTTCATTTCAATTGATATTCTATTGTTTAACAGTGCGATTTAATTGTAATTAATTTTTTAAATCACAATTCTTTTTTTTAGTTTATCATGTGAGTTAACTGAAATTAGTCGACAGCCCTACTTTAGACACTTAATAAACATAGATTAGATAATGATCACCTCTGGGCTCTAAAGCAGATGTTACTTTCAAAGATAATACTGTAGTTTTATAATAAGCTCCCTTTTAGTTAAACTAGACAAGCCCCACGTGGTTTGGTACGCGTCTGGGAGGCTGGGTGGAATGATTATTGTGTGTCAGCCCAAACACACATGCTTGCAGAGAAATTTTTATGGTATTTTATAGTTCAAAACTGCACATTAGTATGGGACAGTTTTTGGAAAGCAGACTGGTTGAAGGTTTGAACATAACTTCCAGAACTCCAGCAGAGTAGCTAATACCATAGTCTCAGTGCCAATGGTCATGTTATCCATCTTCACTGATTACACTGATATGAACCAAGTGCTTATTTTATAAATAAAAATAAATTAAGAATGTCTTTGATCTTTCTTTTCACTTCTTCCCAAACAAAGAATTAAACCTTTCCAGAAGTCTAAGCCCAGCTTGGCAATCCTTATACTTAACATAATAGCAAACATATTACACCATTTTTGATTTCCGTTCTAATTATATTTATGGAAGTTAAAATCCTTTTCTTTCAAAGGACTCCATGCATATGCATCTTGGAAAACTTGGACGACTTCTTTTTTTTTGCTCCCTTTTCCCTTTCTTCCTCTTCAGCAATTAGCTTTTTGTTTTGTCCCCAGGTACCTATTAATAGCCTTTGTATTCTATCATTTTAACCTTAAAAAACTAATTAAAAATAGAAACCACGCTTTCAAAGCATTGAATTACAAAGTGCAATGGTTCAGTGTTTAGATGGATTATGATAAAAATGAGACTCGACATCAGTTTTAAGGCAGCAAGGAGAAAGTAAATAAAAGAGCTGACATGTTTTTAGTGTCCTTGTTTTTTAAAAGAACACCACACTGTTCTTCATGATTTCAACAGTGATAGTCAAGATATTTACTCTACAATATAGTCTTGTTTTAATGCAAGGATGGATAGGGTAATGATGGCAGAAAGCAGATGGGAGAGAGGCTTTTTATTTTGCTCTCATGCACCTCTAGAATTCACTCCAAAGTCAGTGAGTTGTGTACACATATCTGACGGTAGAGCTGTGTCCTGTATTTTTCTGGAAAACTCTGACTATTGTCTTAAACCTGTTTAGCGATTAAGGCCTAGTTTTCTAAAGCTGTTTAAAATTTTTAAAGGCTGCACTCACTGTTGCAGCACCTAACAGATTTAGGAGCCTGTCATTTTCAAAATGGTTTAGGCACTTATGAGCCTAAATCCCACTGACTGGACTTTGCACTCAAGTGCATAAATCCCATTTGAATTCCAGATTTAGGCTCCTAACTCAGTCACACGTTGAGAAGCTGAGTACAGCAATGCCTTAATGCCTTTAAAAATCTGGGGCTAATAATCATATCTTCTATGAGCTGTTTTAATCCATTTATTTTCCAAAATAGTGACTGTTTAAGGACCAATTGCTTTCCTGAATGAAGCCGATTAATAGTCTAGTCAGTGAAATACAAAACTGCCGTGATACAGTTAGCCCAAGAACTTAGATTCTCCCCAAATTGTTGACTGCGCAGTTGTCACATCACTACCCTGCATGGGTGTCTAGTTACGTTCCTCTAGTGTTACCCACTGTGAGGAAAAGAACTTAACATTGCTGTGTGCTACCTCATCAGACAGAGCTCTGTACTGCTTTAGAGTCTTACCACTCCCCAATCTTACTTGGCACATAAAGGTGTTGAAATTTCCTGTATGTGGTGTCATAAAACTCAGTGTAGCTACCAGGGCTGGGTTTCAAAGTCTCACTCTCTAGGTAGAGCCAGTTTGACAAAACTGACGGCCAAATTCTTCACTTTATGTATTGTGGATCACTGTGTTGTAATTTAATCTGAAGTATTTTCCTGTCATTAAGAATACAGTCTATCCATAGAACAGATTTCAACAGAAGCTGTGTGTTGCAGTGTGTTCGGTTACAGAACAATGTATTTGTTTCCTTTCTGTTGGTATACTATGTTAAAAGTAAAGTGCATATTGTAAAGGAGATTATAAAAGACCAGAAATGAGTTGGAAGCTGAAATATAAATAATTTTCTTTACTATCAAATCTGTATCCCAAAGGGCCATCACAGTTTGTCTCTGCAAATGCTTTAGAGAGTTAAGTAATACAGTTACAAAGTTAAAATGAAAGTGGAGGGAGAGAAATTACATATAAATAAGGGAAAAAAGCCTTTTGATGCTGGATTTTTCAGACTCAAAATTTAGATGAATGAGGACTGAGCTTCCTTAGATTGCTTTGGAATACAGTACATGAACTCTGTCGGAAAGTATAAGGACATATTGAATGTAACCTTCACATCTGCAGTTTTTGAGTAAGCCGCTTACTAATAATGTGGAAAATTTCAAACTGTCTCCAAGTATTAAAGCTTTGAGCCAAATGGAAATGGAATGACTTATTAAGATGTTAGCACTGTGTAAGTGACCTTCTTGATGTGACATTTGTTTGGCAGAAGAAGGGTGTCCAGCAGATGTTTAGTATTAAAATCTGTTTGAGAGGCAGCCTTTCTGTAAGAGACAACTGCAGGAAAACTTCTATACTACAGGCTCCCTGCCCCAACAAATACTAATAAACCAATATATAGCGGCAGGTGATGGTTGGGTCCCTTTGATTGAAGAGTGGAATTGAGAGTTGGGATTTTGAGTTTCTGCTCCTGGGTTCCATCACAAACTTCCTATATGATCTTGGAGAAGTCATGTAACCTCTTTGAGCCTCAGTTTCCATACCTGTAAAATGGGATTTTGTTTTACCTGACTGGGTGTTAAAATTTAATTCATAGTTTTTCTAAAGTGATTTGAGATCTCTGATGAGAAGTAATAGTGTTTGTGAACCATTACATGAATTTGTCTTTACTTGAAGGACATTCTTGTGACAGCAGTAATATTTCCTGTCCTGTGGTGAAAGGTGGACAATGCATAGCCTTTGCCTCTCCAAAGAGTCTCTTACTAAGCAGAACAGATGACCAGAGCACCATGTAATTGTGTAATTTATGTAAATTTATGTAAAACATAAATAAACAAAAGTTGAAACTGTTTAGTTTTCTCCCTTGATTAGGAAATGACTCTATTGACCAGGTCATTGCACTCTTGTTTCATTGCTTCTCTGTATCCCCTTGTGGCTACAGTTGCCTCACATATTTGCACATGTGCAGATTGCAAGCTGGAAAAACCCACGTAATGTAGCTATGATATTACTTTGGATTGAGCTCTATGTCAAATCACAATATTAACAGGTTGAGTATTGATGTCTTCTGATTTCTCTTTAAATGTGGCTCAATACTTTCCAGTGCTATGACTTTACCACTCTGAGTGCACACACAGGGAGAATCTACTTTGACAATTAAAAGATCAAGCTTGCCTGATTATCCTACAATTAGTTTTTGGGCTGTGGATATTAAGTAATTAAAAATAAAAGCTTCTTTCTGGATTAGAGAATAGATATAAAGTGACTATAATAGAGACTAGGGAAAGTCTTTTGTTGTACCTGGGCAAATGAGTTAGCATAAAAACACAAAACAAATTTTGCCTGGGTTTCAATATGAAATATCCCTGCTTCATAGGTATTTCATGAACATTTAACTTTAGGGCTGTGAAACAGCCTAGAAGGGAAGGAGAAACATTTTCATGTGACATTTCATTTTTCACACAGCTCAGCTAAGAATGACCTCAAGGAAGCATGATGGCACCCCAAAGAAGTAGATTGGACACCAATGGCTGTAGCGTAAGCATCTCCAGAGAGAGCGACAGCTTGACAATGCCACTGATGATCAGCCTTATACTAGAGATGGTGACAGTGGGAATTCTTTGTGGGTATTTCCCCTCTGTATGATTTTGACGCATGTGGGCAGATTATTTCTGACGGTATTAAGTATTCTCTACAAAAAAATCTAGCAATTGTGAAAGTTCCACTAAATTCCTAAAATATAATTTACTGAAGTTTGTTATTAAAGTATCTGCATCTTGGTTGGACATCTTAAAGTGGAGTGTGAGAATCTGAAATGGTCATGAATTCACTCCTAACGGGTCTTATTAAAAGCACCATATTTCTGCATAATCTCATATGCAAATGTAAATTCAACTTCTGTCTCTATTTTGACAACTGACAAATCTACCTCTCTACTCCTACGTTGTCTTCTTCTGTCCAAAATAAGTTTTCAGCCTGTATCTTTGACATCTCTCTTGTGGATGCCTGTCAGAGCAAGCTCAACATGGCTGATGCAGAGTTCTTAATTTCCTCTCCTCATCTCTTTTTTTCTTCAGGCCAATAACCTGGGTGTCATCTTCAACTTGGACTTCCATCTGTATCCTCACATTCAGGCTATGCCTAAATCTTGCAGATTCTCTTGGAATAACATCTCTCAGATACAGCCTTTCCTGTTCATCCATGTAGCTAAAATGCTCAACCAGGCTCTTGTGACCTCACAGCTTGATTACTGCAACATCGTTTTTTCAGGCCGTGACAAATGTTATCTTTTCCAGTTTATATCCAGAATGCTGCCACAAAGGTTGTTCTCCTAGCCTGTTCCTTGGACCAGGTCAACCCTCCACTGGCTACTCCTCCTCTTTCGCATCAAACGTAAAGTATACCTTTTCACTGTCAAGGTTCTTCACAACCTACCCCTATTCATTCAGTATCAAAAATGCCAACTCTTTCCTTCAATCCATCCATGGTGCCAGCCCCCACTTCCCGCTTGTTCATCTTTCAAACATGCTCCTTTGTGCTTTCTCACTTGCTTCCCCTCATGCTAGAGAGGAGCTCCTGTAAACTTCTTCAAAGCGACTTCATTATTCTCTAACAAATCCTACCTTAAACTCTCATTTTCTGATATCTACAAAAAAACTTAACAACTATTAGGTCACTGATGTGCTGACATGCTGACCAATATTGTCTTGATTCCTGGTATTCCCCCATCTGTCTGTCTGTCTCCATCTGTTGTCTCTTGTCTGTTTTTTGTCAGGGACTGTATTTATGTGTTTCTGTACAGTGTCTAGTGCAGTGAGGTCCTGGCCCATGATGAGGGCTTCTAGGCGACACTGCAATGCTAATAATAATAAAAATTGCCCTGTCAGAGGGCTGGGCTACACTACGGGTGTGTGTGGGGCGGGTGTCAACCTAAGATATGCAACTTCAGCTATGCAAATAGCGTAGCTGAAGTCGCAGTATCTTAGGTCGATTTATCTGGCCGTCCCCACAATGGTGAGTTGACTGTGGCCGCTCCCCCACGGACGCCACTTACTCCTCCTGCCTAGGTGGAGTACAGGTATCGATTCAGTGATCGATTTATCATGTCTAGATGAGATACACTGAGCACCCGATACATCGAGTGCTACCCACTGATCCAACAGGTAGTATAGCTGTGCCCTTAGTTTATTTCAGCTGAGAGTTTAAGTAGGTTCAAGGTAATTGTGTATTAATAAATCAGTGAAACCATCACTGAATATAATGTTGCATTCCCTGATCGGAATGTAAAATTCCGTGTGTGAATATACTAGGAAAAATACATTAAAAAATGTAGGTCTGGTTCAGTATGGCTTCTCAATACCACGCCATTAAGGGATGTTCATACCACCACTTTTATCTGGCTCCAGGGAGATGACTTCACTAAACTGAGATGCTCCACTGGTATAGAGAAAACATAAAGTATCTCCCTGCTGCCAGCATTTGCTGCATAGACCTCTTATACTGACACCAGACACTGTAAGTTAAAGTGGCACTCAGACTGTGATTTGCCCTGCCCAGAGTGGTTTCAGAATGCAACAGTTTCATGCAACATTGGTGCACAAACCTGTCTAGGTTTGTATGGCATGCTCCCTGTTTGCAACTGGTAGGTCGGTTCATGGCACACAGATTTAAAAAGACTATGATTTTAAGTTCAAATATCTGTCTCAGAATTACTGGTGCAGGACAGCCATCTGCAATGTAAAAATACTCACTTAAAACTAATGATCTCTTCATAGCTCAGAAATTAGTGATTTAGTTTTAAGTCTTGTTTTGTGCTCCCTCTGCTGGCACTGCAGTTAAATGGGAAATGATTCCAAGAACCATCCTTTTCATCAATCAATGATGCTCTTGTACAAAGATACTCTGGCATAACAGGTAATCCGTATTCTGGAGCCTGAAGCTGGGGCTCTAGTTAAAATGAAGTTACGTGAATTGAAGATCCTTTATTAAAAAAAAATGTGAGGGGGATAGGAGTTTGGAAATTGGAGTAGCCAAGTGGAAAAGGACCAAATTATTACAAGAAAAGTGTTTGTAAGATTATTACAAGGATAGGTTAAGGGGGAGAATTGCAAATTATTTTAAAATTACTGGGCAGAATCACCTTCTGTTTCACTGTACTGTTGGAATGTAACTTTGGTACTTCAACTTAATATTCAGCTGCTGGATAATTAATCATTGGCATTAGAGACATGTTGATCTCAGGGTGACATACTCTGCACTTGATCCACATGCAGAGATATTTTTGAACGTTTGGCTTGAGGACAGCCTATGGGGGAGAGAATAAAATCTAAACCAGAGCTCAGCCTCCATGTATAACACTATCGAATGTCTACAGACATTTATTAGGACTAATCCTGGTTCCTTTATGTTCCTCGTGTTCTGCAGGGGATTTATTGCTCTGCAAGGGGAAAAAAATCTCATTGAATAGCATTGAGACTCTGTCTAAATAAAGAAACCCCCATCAGCATGGCTAGTGCATCTTCTGAAGCTACAGAACCATAGACACTTCCATGTCACCCTGGTACTTCTTGCTTTCCAGACGTTACCCTTGTCAGACACTACTAATGTGGTGCTCTGCTCTTGTTCAGTGATGATAACAGTCGGATGCGTGCGTGTGCCCTCTGTGTGCTGCCCCGGTTCTGTGCAGATAACTGACACAGCAGACCCTGGGAGAACCATAGACCAAAGACTCTAGTAAGGTACAAAGGCACCCGGCCAGGTTTGTTGTCAAACAAAGCACAGTAATGCTTTCCTGTAGACTCTACAAGACATACTACGAATATGTGCCCCCTGACAATGGACACAGCTCAGTCAGTGGTGGGACTTTCCACTGCCCCCTAGGCCAAACAAAGATGTCCACTCAGAGATGCATTCTTATACACAACTACAAACAGGTTACGCATCATTGAATGTATTGAGGTACAACCCCTCTATTAGGGAGTTGCCTTTCTGCTGACACAGGTTGGTTAGAACAAATCTATGCATCATATTATCTATCCATCATATTGTCTATCCATTGTATTGTCCTTTTATACTTTCATTAGGCTGGGTCTGCCTGTTCCTTGTTATCTATGTGGGATGTATTCCTACCCAGCTGTTCTGGTGCTGTCCTGGCACACGTTCCTAATATGTGCCTTTAGCAGCCCTCTTCTTGCCAACTTCTGTGAATGGGACCTGCCTCTGGCTCACAGCCTGACTTTGCTTAGCAACGCCTTGACCCTTACTTCAGTTCAAGCCTCAGGCCTCATCTCATTACAGCCCTTAACTGCCCTAGGTGCCTGTAACTGCCTACATGGAGCACTCATTCTTTGTATTTTATTTATAAGCTTCTCTGTGATACTAGACTAATGTGCATCTTGCAGACATGGCTGAAATGATTCTTAGGACAGCCCTGTGAGGTAGAGAAGTACGATTACTATCCTTATTTTACAGCTAGGAAAACTGGAGGCTCAGAGAGAATCAAGTAATAGAGGAAATTTCTGGTAGAGCCAGAAATAAAACTCATATCACATAGTTTGTCACTTTTTGGATCAGATCAATATATTGTGTCTCACAATGGCCCAGTTGCTTCAGAGAATGTGGCAATAAAATGTTCAGACAGTTATGGAATACCTTGCTCATTAGAGAAGTTAATTCCTAGCCTCATTAGGTTAGAGCAGGGATCAGCAACCTTTCAGAAGCAGTGTGCTGAGTCTTCATTTATTCACTCTAATTTAAGGTTCTGCGTGCCAGTAATACATTTTAACATTTTAGAAGATCTCTTTCTATAAGTCTTTAATATAGAACTAAACTATTGTCGTATGTAAAGTAAATAGGGTTTTTAAAATGTTTAAGAAGTGTCATTGAAAATTAAATTAAAATGCTGAGCCCCCCGGGCCAGTGGTCAGGACCCAGACCAGTGTGAACGCCACTGAAAATCAGCTCATGTGCCACCTTCAGCACGTGTGCCATAGGTTGCCTACCCCAGGTTAGAGGTATGCTTTGAAAGATGAGAGTTCATATCGAATACAAAAGTCTTGATGATTTTCAATATGGATATTCTTTATAGCCTTTTTTGAATTTTGCGAAGTTCAACCCCTTAGTAGCAGTAAGTTTCATAGGCTAATTGTGAGTCATATAAGAAAGTATTTCCTTTTATCTGTTTAGAATTTGTCAACTTTTTTTTCATTGACTATTTCCTCATTCTTCTATTCATTCTCATATAATAAAAGTTCCTCTCTATGCTGTTCACTGTTTTGTATACTTTTATTATTTCCTTTCGCATCATCCTTTCTTTCCAATCCATTTTTATTTTGAGTTTTCTAATCTTTGTGACCATTCTCACTGTTATCTGAAATAGAGGAGATGCAAGTGGATAAATTTTTAAGAACAGAATACACTTTTCCAGGCTGAGGGCATCCTTTTGATTTATATGATGGAATTTTAATATTTTCCAATGTATTTTCTGTCATCTTCCTTATGTATATTAACTTTGTTTATCTTTTTGACCACCGCTGCAAGCTGGGCAGAGGTCTTCACTAAGGTCTTCCATAGTTATGCCCAGGTCTTTTCCTGAGGTGCTACAGTTAATTTAGAGCCCAGTAAGGTGCCTGAGTAATTCAAATTACTCCCTCTAATATGCATTATTATGCATTTGCCAACACTGAATTTCATTTGCCAACGTGTTGACCATTCGCCTAGCTTGGCTAGGGGTTCCCTATAGTTCCTCACACTCTTCTCCAGTCTTGCCTAACCTAAATAATATTTTGTCATCTGCATATTTCCCATATCATTGTGTATTCTATTTTTCAGATCAGAGATAGGTAGACGGGCAGAGTGAGAATATCTGAGCAGATAGGAACCCAGGTTGGGAAATAGTGATGAGGCTGATGTTGGTTCAGGTTTGGGAACTTGTAATGGTATCTGTATGGCTAAGAAATGAATAGGGGAGCATATTCTCAATTCCCATCCCTGTTCGTTTCGACCACTGTTTAGAAGAAGGGTCCCTACGACCATTCGGTACGATACCTGCTTTGTTTCAATTCCCTTTGCTCAGGTTCAGCATACAGCCCTTCTACCACTAGATGCAGGGCTTCATTGACACCAATGTTGTCTGAATGGCTTTTCTTCTATTTTCTAACTATTGGAGTTGAGAGCCCTGAGACAGCTTGTCGTTGTGTTCATCAGCCATAAATATAAATATGCCATGCTCACCTTGATTTCACAGAGGACAACTGCATAAAAAGCAATTCAATTAATCAAGATTCTATCAAAGCAGTTCTTGGAGTTATCATGCTTGGATTTACTGTTGTGCTTATCAGGACATTGTAACTTAGTTTTCATTATTTTTTTGTTTATAAACAATGATTTATGACACTACAGCACTTGTGCTATTGATATTGCATTGTTACTTTTGAGGATATTTCTTCAAGCTTGTAGACCTCCCTTTAGTGCAATAAAGGTTGTATAGATAATGTAATTGGAATTGATGGAGAGCTTTGAACTTACTAGCTACCACCCCTACAAAGTTTGGTATGACAAATGGTTAAGGTCGGCAGTGTAATACCAGGAATGATAAGTAATTAAAGCTAATAAAAGACTTGACCTGACTCCCAGTGAAGGCATTGACAGTGTTTCTATCCATTTCAATGGGAGTTGGAGAGGCAATAAAAGTTTTGACTGAAGATCAATACTTCTTTGTATTAGTTAAAATAATATCCCAGCAATACCTTGACTAAAACTCTCTTCACAAAGGATTTTAAAGTATTACTTTTTTATTTGAGTAACAACTTCATGGAACAAGCTCCGTATTTTCTTCTCTCTCTCGCACTCAACGCATGGTCGTTAGTATGAGAAGCATCTTGAATTATGCCTCCTGAAGATGAGCTTATACCATTGGATCCCTTTCATGTACTTAAAGCAACAGGAACTGGTTTATTTTAATCCAGCTGCTTCCAGAGATTGTAAGGAGAACTTTTTTCTGATAGATGGCAGAAAGAAAAATAACTATGCTCAGGTTTTACTAAAAGTGTTCTATGAGTGTAACTACCCTACATGGATCACACAGTAAATCTCGTATTAGATCTACAAGCATCTGTTAATTATAATATTAAAAAGTAGCATGAGGAAAGTTTGTTAAAGTAGCTCACAAAAATTGACCCTGTTAGGCTGTTCAGCAGTTCAAGTTTAATTACAACTAAAGGAAAGATCATAAACCATCAAAATAGACATTTAACATGCTTAGAAGGCAGCTTACTAAATATGAACATGTTCCCAGACAAAAAAGTTTCTGTGTTAAAAGAAAGGTAAACTTAAGTTGCAGTAAAAAAATGTGGTTGAAAATACTCCAGTCGTCTTGAGGAAGATATATTTTGCCATGTCATGAGTTGAAATTCAGAATAAATTCCTGGTCACTATGGATGGATATGTGGCCAATTGTAAAGAGGCCAATAGACAGAAAGCAAGTACCTCTGTATCTATAAACCTCCCTCCTAAATGATCATAAGATTGTTACATAGTTTATATTCAATATATACACACATTACAGAATTTTACAGCTTGCTAAGAGGAAGTAACCCATGGAAATACATCAAATATCACATAGTTCTAGAATGTTTATCATTTATTACTTCAAATTTTAAGATTACACCTATATGTGGTACTCAGTGGGAATTTTGCCTATAGACTACAGAATCGGGCCCCACAGTAAAAATGTTTAGAATTAAATACCTAGAGTGTGGCCTAAAATTGGTCTGTAGTACAACTCACAACAGGCCTGTCACCTTGTACTGCACAATGTTCATTAAATAATGGAGTATATAAAGTCTATCAAGGAACTAATACTAATGGGATGAAAGGGTCAGTTTCAAATGAAACTGCTGATGGAACCTAAGTATTAACATGCATTACCAATGAGGATCACCTTGGGGTGACATGAGGTGATATTTTCACTAATTAATTGTAATTAGAGAATTACTGTGGGATAGAGTGTGATACCTCTGCTCGCACTGAATTTATTCTATGAGTTGTCCCATTAAAGTCAATAGACTATATAAAGAGTAAGCTACCCCTTCATTCCATAAGAATATCAAAATTTGACTTTATCTACTTAAATAACTAAAGTCTAGATTTCTTTGTTTGTGGATTGTTGCCAAACAGGATTTCTAGTGTTGTGGGAAATACTACGACTAGTTATTGAAAAACTTCAGACAGCTACTTGTTCAGTGACTGGGATTCATTTCCTACCAATATCTTAGAGAGCACCATTTGCACAAGTAAACATTAACAATATAAGGTTAGAATGGTGTTTAATCACTGGATTTGAAGTCATTCATTCTGAGAAGGCCCTATAGGTGCTCTGTAGTAAAAAATTCATTAAGCAAGCTACTCTGAGACATGACTTAGCTTCCCAGAAGTTATTTAGAAGGGAGGAGAGTCCAGGAAATGTATACAGTGGTGCCACTGGAGCCATAGAATTGCCATCCTTTTACTATTGCTGCTTCCTGTTTATTAAGAAAAACTTTGCTTCTGTTAATGTCTTGAATCTCATACAATTCCTTAATATGTGTGTGTGGGAAAGAGGGAGGGAGGAAGAGAGAGGAGAGAGAATGCCTAATGTTGGGTCTTTGATATAACAAATTCTGGTGCCAGCTATTTAGTCCTTGCCAAATTTAGATTCGGAGATTATGTGCCAAGCTCTCCCTTTCTCTTAAATATTTTCCATTAATCTGCTGGGTTTTTTTTGTTGTTGTTGTTTTTTACTGTCAGAGGTGACATCACATTCTTCTTTGTTTCAAAGTAAGCCACAAATAACTAACACCTGAGAGTTTAGGCTTGACACCATTGCTGCTAGACAGCTCACTTTGAGATTTTTTTTCTTTTTCAGATGAGTCCTCATGAAGGGGAACTTCAAAAATCATCAGTGGCATGATTATTCCCCACATAGCTGGAGAGGCATTGCACATACCCACTGCCTTGATTGACTCCTGGCCTGAGGGTAGGATTTGGTGATGGTGAAACTATCTGTTCAACCTTCTTTTTAGCATACATCCGACGAAGTGGGTATTAGCCCACGAAAGCTTATGCTCTAATACTTTAGTTAGTCTTTAAGGTGCCACAGGACACTTTGTCACTTATATTTAGCTGTGACACTCTGGGCTGGTCCTCACTAGGGCGGGGGATCGACTGTAGATACGCAATTTCAGCTACATTAATAACGTAGCTGACATCGGCGTATCTGTAGCTGACTTACCTGCCGTCCTCACGGTGGCGGCGGGCGGCGGCGCACTCCCCCATCGACTCCAGCTTGCGCCTTTTGGTGAGCTGGAGTTACGGCGTCGATGGGAGCACCGCTGGCAATCGATTTATTGCATCTTGATGAGACGCGATAAATCGATCTTATGGCGATCAATCTCTCCCCGCGCTAGTGAAGACAAGCCCTCTGAGTACCTTTCCCAGACCTGAAAAAGAGCTCCCTGTAGCTTGCAAGCTTCTCTTTCATCAACAGAAGTTGATCCAATAAAAGAAATAACCTCCCCCATCCTTTTTCTCTAGTGGCTAAGGGTCATTTCAGAAGACGTGGGAACTCTCTTGGGATAGATGGTGCACTCAACCAACGTAGAGCATTGCTGGTGCACTCAAATCTAATCTGAATGTTCCAGTGGCGGCCCACTGCTTACTACTAAAGATTTTGATCTTAAAAATATTTCTAATAACCAGATATTTCACGTACAGCTACGTAGATGTGTATGATTACAGAATAAACTTGCTCTTCTCTTCCCTTTCCTCCCCCGTAAAAAAGTTTTCTTGGTAGAGAAGATGTATGTGGTAAAAAGCTTGAGTGAGTTGTGAAAAGCTTTATATTATTTACTAGGAGAAGCTTGTCGCTGCAGCACTTGTGTGCTTCTTTGGTTATTTTTACTCACAAAGAGTTTTTTTCCCCCCATTCTTCAGCTGCTGGACAAGATGGTGTTCATTTGGCTTCAGTTCTGACACAAGATAAATGAGCTTTGGGCCCTCAGTGATTCACTCTGGCTGCCAGAGGGTTCCAAAATAGCAAACTATTTTTCATAACTGCAATGTAATATGAAGTGGGCTGCAGCAGGTGCGCTAGCATACACCACAGCCGTCTGTGGAGTGGGGAATTCATTAAGTTTCCTTGTTTGTCCAAAAAAAGTCACCTTTCTCAGTGACTAGTGTTTTGTCTTTGCTGGGTTACGAGCCTCTCCTGACGCTGGGTAGAGCATTCTTTTGGGTTAGGCAGCAATGTGAATGCTGCTACAGCAAGTGCACATTTTAAATGATGATGTGCATTTAATTTGTCCAACTTGTGAAGAAATGTTCTTATTCAGCAGCATGATCTTTTTTACTTTCCTCTTCAGTGGCCTTCTGCCTTTTCTCCCAAAGGAAAAGGAGCTAGGTTTATATCTCAGGGATCATTTATATATCTGCTGTAAAGATAACTTTCTGTGATGCTTTAGAAAAATCTACAGACAAAATTTTAAATAATTGACAAAATGCTCTTGATACTTAGGAATCTTCTTATTTCACTCATCCTCCTTTAAATGGAAATAGGGATGTTTGTTGCCATATCAATTCCATGATTTTAAATAGATATGTGATATTTCTTCCAAGATGTACAGTTGAACCAAAAGGTACTTTCTAGTTTACCTTGTACGTATATACAGATTGGAATTGAAGCACCCTAGAGGAATCCGCTCACAGCTGGAAACAGGAAGTCTTCAGCTGTAATCCAAGCTTTGTCACTAAATCCTTGTCACAAGTCGTACACAGACTTTCTGCCTCAGTTTCCCCATTCAACTAATTATCAGGGATGTGAAAAACAAACACTGATTGTGCAATGATCTTTGAGCAGGCAGATGCCTGAGGCTGGCTGGAGCCTCACTGAATTCAGTGGGGTTCCACAGAAGCAGGGGTCTTGCAGGATTGGGGCTTGAATATAGAATGTCTGTACAATTGTGTGAAGGTGCGAAGCACTATATAAATCCTACAATGTGGTGATTATTATTTTATTCAAGGGCTTTTCCAAGTGTGAGTTTGTTTAGAAGAAACCTGTAGATAGATGTAAAATTTACATGTTAAATCTAAGAAATATAAATGGGAGGGGGAGATAAATACAGCCAAGTAGTCCATACGCATGTATGCATGTTGTGTAATGGTTATGTGGTAGTATGTCATAACTGAAGGTACAGTACCCAGCCTCCTGTCTTAAATATATCTTAATCTAGAACAGCTTTGTTCCCTGCATAGCCTGATGTACTTGAACAACATTAATATGAACAAATTAATGCCACTATTTTTTTTGGAGGCACCAATCATAAAATACAATTAAATATGTTGCAAAGTCTCATATGCTGCTTCTGGTTTTCAGTTTGTTTTTTACTGCATTGCAGGGGAGAAACAAGGCTAATGAATTGCTAGAACTTAGCTAACAGAATCTTAACCAAAACAAGTACTTGTGGTATAAAAACAAGGTTTGCTTTTTGACTATCTAGTGGAGCATGAATATATTTTGCATGTATTCAAGTGCAGCTTTGGTTTTTGCATAGTGAAGCAGTTGATAAGTCAACGTTACACAGGCTAATTGGGCTAATTGAACTGGTATTATTGGCTAGTTTTGTTTTTTGAGCTCTTAAAAATTCAGAAGTTGTAATAAAAAATCATATGCAACAAATCTATTCAACTCTCAGAGTAGACATGAGTGGGCCTGAAATTCAAGTTCTAGTTTCCCAAGTAAAGGGTCTTTCCCAAATTTAAAAGAATGGTTATCGTTCAAAGCCAATGGTGCCTTAAATTTTGAGATTAGGATTTGCACATGTTCAATTAGTTTAGTTTGGTCTGGTTTCACAAACAGCATGGTCTAGTTATCAGAACCCAGATGCCTGGCTTTCAGTCCTATGATTTCTTAGCATTGAAACTGACCAAGAACTTGGATAATATGGAAATGGACATCTGTATAAAAAACCTATATACACAGAATTCCCATGTGACTGTGGACAAATAACATAACCTTTCCTGGGCTGCAGTTGCCTTACTGGCGAGTTGAGGATACTGGTTCCTTACACTGAGAAGGTGCTCAGGTTACTCGAAAGGAAAAGTTTGCTACTTTCTGATGTATGAAGAAGGCTTGAAAGGTTTTCACTTCCCCCTACTCCCATTTTTATTAGAAATTCAGATCCCAATGCTTCTGTGGTGACTACTATAATAGCAATATAAGCAAGAAGAGACTTGAAAACTAGCCAAATGGGGAGAAACAGATTTTTATTTAATGTATTTAATTAATTTATTCATTAGTCAGAATGTTTAAAACAGTTTCATGACAGGGTTAGAAGACATCTTTGGTAAGATACATCAGTCTGTTCTTTCAGTTAAAGTATGAGATCACTGTAAACATTATGGTGTTAGTATAACCCTATGCTGGTTGAAGAATTATGTGGCGAAGTCTTGCAAAAGCCTCGCTTGCCTTCCTTATTCTGTTTGGGAGTTCTTGATCCAGGAAACTGTCACTTGAGATACTGCTGCCCAGGGATGTAAAGTGGCTGACACTCTGTAGTTTGGTACCATTGATAGTCATTTTTAGCTAAGTGCTAATGGTTGATGGGGCTGGTTGGAAGAGGTCTTAGGTTTTTTCTAGGCTGATGGTGAGTCTGAGCTATTCTGTTGCTCCTGAGTGCCTCCTGCCAGGCACTATGGCCAACCTCCAGAAGACAACTTTGGATTTTTGTTTTTTTTTCTGGCCAGGGCTACAAGCCAGGGAGCCACAGGTCATGGCCCAGAGGGTCTCTATGGGAGAAGATGGCAGACAGGGCCTGCTCTGCCTCTGCAGTCAGGTCCAAGTCTTCTGTCTCCAGGCACTGCAGACATTCCTTTGTGGTGCAGGTAGTCCAGTGAGGAACACATTAATGCATGCCTTCCTCCACTGCCTCTGAGAGCTTTGATACAACTGGCAGCTCTTCTATCTCCACCTAAAGGATCACCCATGAGACCTTTCCAAGCTGCCAATCTGGAAGCTAATATGAGTGACCTGGTCAGTGGCAGTCACGGAGGGCAAGGACCTCCTCGCAGAAGTCCTCCTACTTGTCCCCCAGCAAAGTGTGCAGGTGATGGAGTTCCCCTTGGTCTGCCAGAGACTGGTCCTGGCAGCCACCACCAGGATCAGAGAGATCCTGGACCATGACCAGAGTGACTGGGTGGACCCTGTGGTGCTCGTGTGGCACATAGGGCTCTCCACCGCTCATGTCCCCTGTCATGTACTCCAGGAGTTGAGGGCGGCCTTTTCACCTGCCTCTTGCGTTTTCCTGGAGTGGGTCCTACGGAAGGGTTCTCTCTGCCCTCTCCTCACCCTGGTGCTACAGACCTTACCATCAGGCCTTTCCCCACAAGCTTCCCCAGCCACCCATAGGCATCATTTAAGATGGCTGAGAGACATGCAGCCAGTCCCTCTCCAAACCACATCCAAGAAACAGCTGTACTTGTCCATGCTCTGCACCTTTCACTTCCTCACCCTTATATCCCACCCTGACACCAATTGACAGGACCTCTTATCACCCAAGGAGGAAAAGGAATCCTGGTGGGCTAGTCCATATTTCATTCTGGTCCCATGACCCACCAGGGATATTAGGGGGTGGTCCTTCATGGAGCCATGAGCATAGGTATGTACCCGGCACAGTTGATTACCTTCCCCGACATCTGCTCCTTCTGAGGTGAGAGGGAGACCCTGGTGCAGATTTATATCAAGTGTGCCAGGTTGCAGCTCCTGTTCCGGCTCCTCCAGAACTTCCTCCTCTGGTTCTGACTGCCCTTCTCCCTGCACCTCCTGCTTTGCTTGCACCTGACCCATGCCCCACAAAGTCACAAGACCTCGTCATCAACCTCCTCCTTGCACTGGCTATCCACCATACCAGGAGGAGGAAGATGGATGAGGCGTGCACTGAGAATGTGGGGCATACATCTGACCCTCCCTCAAATCACATTTCCAAGCAGAGTCTCACTGGGCTGTGTCCCCTGGATGCCTTCAAGTAGTAGTGCTATCCAGGGTTCTCTGTTTGGGGTCCCCTTTGGTTCCCAGATTTTATACCCGTGATCCTCCCTTACATTCCTATTTTTCATTTGTTGTACCTCATAATCATTTGATGCCTGAGTCTGGTGGCTTCTTCCCTTATGCAGGGGGAAGGACTTTTTAAATGTGTTTGGGTGAAAGCCCACCTATCCCCCGTGCTTCAATAGGTGCCTCTGAGAACCAGTCAAGGATAAGCGGTAGGTCACTTTCATTATGACTAAAACACAGTCATGTGAAAAAGAGCTTTGCATGGGAGTTCCTCAAGGACTTTTGTCTTTGCAATAATCCTTTGGAGACTGAAAAGTTTTCATTCAGTTCTGTACCTTATGTAGATACCCTTTTGAAGGTTTTTTAGTTGCATAATTCACAATGGCTGCTAAGAAGAGACCAAAGAGGACTGGTGAAAACACACAGCCTTTTTTCACACCATTGGATCTGGAGTATGGTTTAGAGAGGTCACTGAGAACAGTTGGCCAGTCATGTCTTTGTGAAATTGACATATGATGTGCAGGAATTTGGTGGGGCAGACAAACTTTTTAAAGATTTTCCACAGGCCTTTTCTGCTCATAATGTCAAATGCTCTTTTTAGATCATTCAAGACAGCATGCAGTTCCATGCTTTCTTCAGTTCATTTTTCTTGAATCTGTCTCAAAATGAAAATTTCAATTGTGGTGCTCTGACCTGATCTAAATCCACCCTGAGTCTGGTAGAAGCCTCTCTGGTACTATTTTGACAGGCTGATTGAATAAAATAAGAGTGCAGTTTTTATTACCTACAGAGAGCAGAGAAGTACATCGGTAGCTGCCACTGTCAGATTTTCTTTTTGTATAGTGTAACTGTGATTGCATGTTTGAAATCGTGGAGAATGTGCTCAGATTCCCAGATATCCTTAATAATGTCAAATAGATAGTTGACAGTTTGTAGGCCTTCAAGATTAAAGATTTCGGCTGTTATGCTATCTTTGCCTGGTGATTTACCAGACTTCATTTGTTTGAGAACCTTCTACACTTCCTCAATGATAGGTACTTTGATTATGAATGGGGGGTGCAGGGTTAGTTCCTTGGGTACCTGGGGGTTAACAGTAAAGTGCTCCACCCATATTTCGGAGATGCATCTCTTGACCTTGATTAAGGTGGATCCATCTTAACTCTTTTGTGGAGCCGGTCCCAATTTCAAAGGGCCATAAATGATCTTTAGGGAGTCATAAAACAATTTTGTTATTACATTGTTGTAATACACATGGGGTATACAGCTGTGTGCCCTGTGAATGAAGATTGCCTTCTATTTTTTATTTTATTTCACCTTTTAGCAATAAATTCTGGATTTGACAATATTGCTTTTATTAATTGGGGATCCCAGGCATGTCACTTGTGCATACCCAGATAGGTTCGAAACAGGCTGCTGTAGCCATACAACAAGTCCTGAGTGGAAAGCTTAGGTCCTTTCATGTTATCTATTCTGCTTATGCTAACGTGTATTTATAAAAAATCAAAACAAAAAGTCCTCCTTGTTTCCTTTAAACAGAGCAATATAATTGCAAACATAAATAGTTTGTCTCTCTTCTGTTCATTGTTCTAGCACTTTCCATTCAAGGATCTCATAGCCCTTTCCCCACCCTGTGTGTGTTTCTCCTTTTGCAATTATTGCCATCTGTGGTCCCACCCGCTTCCTGCCTCTAGCCCATGGAGAAAGGGAACAGGAATTACAGAGAGCATCTCTCTCTTTTTTCCAGGCAGCAGCAAGTGCTTGGAGGGGAAGCAAGCATATGTCCCTCATGCATCACAGTGGAACAGGTTTCTCTCTCTGAGCAAAACCCTTGGACTTCAATGTTTTCTTCTATGCAGACATAGTAACCAGTTTCTAGTTGTGTAGAGTGTTCTAATACACAACCAGTTTTTTTCCCAAACCTGGCCTATTCAGTTAGCTACTTAGTCTGCTTGAGACCCCTTCATTATGATATACAATAATCTCATTTGGTGTGGAGAGATTGCAAGGCAGATCTCATTTAATGCTATACGTTTTGTCTTAAAACAGCAACATTTGAAATCCTTCATGATTCTATTATGAATTCAATCTCCATCCACTCCATCTTCATCATAATGCAGCCTCCGCTCTCCACCTCATCCTTTGTTCATCACCATACAGGGCAAGATGCATCATTGTAGCATTTACTATTTGGAAGGCAGAGCACACACCATTTTCTGCACCCAGTTGTGTTCTTAGATTGGAAACAATGCCACCTGCAGCTCTAAATACCCTGCACTCTCATTATAACACCATCCTTTAAACCCAATCATTTTAGGAGTTATCAAAAGGTATTATTACAGAAGTACCTACTGTAGTTAATGTTGTGTCAGCACTTTCATTTTGAAGCAATATTTATTGGGGTTATGGTGAGACCATCACAATTATTCTGGAAGGCATTTTGATGTAGAAGATTGCTCAATGTGTGAGGGGAATTTGATTTTAAAAGGCCTCTGTCAAATGGTACTAAACTTAAATATGAACAGCGATATTGTTGTTAATTGTTTTAAATTTAAATGAGCACAGAGATTTGAGGGATTTAAGCAGTTAAGCACTTTCCTGCAGTGTAGGAAATTTAAACAGACCAAAATTGTGCATCAAAAGCACCCTTTTGCCTCCCAACAAAGACGGGATGAAGCACTAGAAGACATGAACTTAATGGAGCAATCTCAAATCACCGGAAGAGATAAAGTAAATCTTAGAGATCTTCTTCAATTTCTGTGAACAACAAAGTGAAAAAGGACATGCACCAAAGTTAAAATGAACAGTCTAACTCCACTGAGTATAGTCAAATGCAAGTAGTGTAGAAATAGAAGTAATGGTGGCATTTAAATCAGTAAGGAAGATGTTTGATCAGAAAACAGAGAGGTTATTTTCAAGAAATTGATACTGCTGTTGGCACTGATGATTTAACAACTTTCCAGAAACTTAGGAAGCAACTGGCCTTATGCTCATGGCAATGAACAGAGATCAAGACCAATGCTTTTCAAGAGTGCCTTTGCCTGGTGCATGTGGACATACACGTTAAGCATAGGCATTCATGATGCTCATGCAAGATTGGGGCAGATTCTGGGTGCTCAAGACCATTTGGACGCTCTTAACCCCAACTTGAGTTGGGAGATTTTTGTGCCTTAATCTTGCTCACATAAAATTTCATATGCACGTAGTGTGACAAAGCTCCAAGTTTGTACTTGTGGGTCCTGCGCTTCCTGGCAGATTTAGGGGCCTCAGAAACTCCAGAGTGACTTCCCTTTCTCCATATAATTGGCAAGAGTCATCACCTAGTGAGTTACCTTCATCACAGGCCAGTATGGAAGGTGGAAAAAGGAGGGGAGCCCGGGCCCGCCCTCTACTCCAGGCTCCAGCCCAGGGACCCTAATAGTATCAGCTAAGATGGCTGACCTTTTATCCGCAAAACACAATTCAATTCCCTGGGCTACTTCCCCACAGCAGTCCCTGCTTCTTCAAACTCCACTTCACCCTTACCTCAGGGCCTCCTTCCATCTGGATGATATGTTGTCCACCACTCAGTCTCACCAACAGCACAACCTCCTTCCACAGCTCCTGACACCCACAGCCCACCTGACTAACTGGGAGGTTTTTATCTGGATTCAGCCAGTCCCTGATTGGCTTCAGGTGTCCCAATTAGGCTAGCTGTTTCTACTCCTTTCTAGAAGGTTCTTAATTGGCCCCCGGTGTCTTGATTGGCCTGGAGTAGCCTATCTAGGGAACAGGGACCTGCACATCCTGAGACTAATATACCTGCCTTCCAGCACTCTCTTATATCCTTCTGGTCTGACTCCGTCACAGTAGACACACATGCTTTTGAAAATTTGGCTCAGATATCCGTGTTGATAATACTGGATCTAATATCAGACTTTGGCACTGTTGATTATAAGGTGCCATTCACTCACCTATATTAACAAGTAATCTTCAGTGGAGTCATTTTTAGAAGCCTTAGTTCATTGCTCTGAGAGATTCCGTGAGACATGCAATTAATTACTCCCCTTGCTCAATCTCTCTGAGGCCATAGGATGTGAAAGAGGGGGAAAATTTCAGACATTAAGGGCTGAGATGTCCTTGGTATGCTCATGGACTATGTCTCTTGGTATGGGATGCACATGGGCTATGTCTCTTTTTTAACAAGCTTGGATGCGGAAAGTGTTTCTGCTTTCTCACTGTTTGGCTGCAGCAGGGACCTGATGATGATAACTTGCTGGTTAAGACTCAAGCCAGGTAAGATGGAGATGATGCTCATTTAACAAAAGCCATTTTGTTAAATGTAAATACAATACAACAATGGGCAGGTATTTTGAAGAGATGATGGACAGGGACCCCAAACTTTTAACAAAGTTTATCTACCAAGTGGCATACAACCTTGGGGTCCTATAAGACCCCTTTCTGCTCATTATGTGTCTGTGAGCTGTGGCAGAAAACAATTTTTTTTTCATATTTGCCAAGCCAAGAAAATGTCTTTTCCTCCAGAATCCATCCCTAGCTATGGTCATCCATGTCTGTCACCTCCAGTATATCCATCCAACGAAGTGGGTATTAGCCCACGAAAGCTTATGCTTCAGTATTTTAGTTAATCTTTAAGGTGCCACAGGACTCTTTGTCACTTCTGCAATTCCAGACTAACACAGCTACTTCTTTGATTCTTGACCTCCAGTACAGACTACTGCAATGCACTCTTCTTGGCCTTCCTCTGAGGGACGTCCAGAAACTACATCTAGAACCCTGTGGACCAATAACAGCAGGTTACACTAATATTCTGCATGTTTCCCCCACTGACAGTCTGATACCCAAGAGACAACCTACTACTACTGGTATCTGGCATAACTGTTGTGAGTTGAAGTTACTTTGGATTATGGACATTAAGGCTGAATTGGTAGAGTCACGGGACTAGGCATTCTCTCAAAGGGTCCTCCACCATGGAATGTATTCTGGATGAACATCCATTGTAGTCAAGTCTCAGAAGTTTCCATTTGACATTGCATTTCTGTACGGTCTTTCTTTTATGACTCTTATGTGCTGACTGGCCACCCTGGAACAATTAGGGTTGGGTTTCCTTATTTAAAGTGGTTTCAGAAAAAGTGAAGAGGAGGGTATTGTTCCAGGTTTTGAGAGAGGTTCATCAATTGTACTATGTAAAGGACACCTACATACTGCAGTGATGGGTTTGTTAAAAATATACATAATATAGTTATAAATTACGCCCTCAGATCCACGAGTATCCAATCCTTCCCACTGAGGTCAATGCAAGTTGCATGCATGTATCGGAGACCACAACTTGTGGTCTTGGTTTCTTAATCTGCAAGTGATCTGAGTGCTGAAAAAAGTAATGGAAAGTGAGCCTTCTTGTGGTTATAGTAGAAATATGGCTTGAATATCAATAAAAAAACCTCTGGGCCTATTGTTTCTTATGAATAAATTCCATGGCAAAGTTAGTGCCAAAGTTAGTATTTTTGCATTAAATTTGTTTGAGTAATATGAGCACATCCTAGATTTTTTATCTTCATTCTGAATTTCCTTTCTTTCTGAATTTTAATAGGAAATGAGACAGATGAGCTGCAGACTAAAATAATGTCATTCTTCTGTTCTTAACTCTTCCAGTTGTACTTAAACCTCAGAACATATTAAGGAGCATGGTGAATTAGAGAGCACTGAGAAATAACTATAAGATCTTGACAGTTCTCTTCAGTCTCAGCAAATAATATTTCAAAATGTGATACTGAAAGACTGTTGCAGAATGGTTTTCTCATCCCGAACTCTCCCTTCTAGGCTCTTTACAGTGTGTTTCCTTTAAATGGGTTTCAGGTACATTTTCTCCTTATCTCACATTAATGCAGAGGTTTAGGAAGTGTGGTACGTGGGATATGATGTTTTACGAGAGCTGGGCTAGTTATATGATGCTGCCTGTCTTTTTTTTTTTTTTTTTTTTTTGGTTGGTTGGTTCATTGAGGGAAAGCAGATGGAAGGGGAAACAAGAATCAGGCAGTGGGCTGCAAGGCAGGAGAACAGGATCCATTCCCAGCTCTGTCACTGCTGTGTGACTTTGAGCAAGTCACTGCACCCCTCTCAGCCTCTGTTTACCATCCTGTTCTGTCTTCTCTAAACTCTTTGGAGGCAGACACCAATTCTGTGTGTCTGGCCATCACCCTAAGCAAAACCAGCATCCTTTCTGAGGCTGTTGCACCACAAGAGAAAAGTCCTATGCCCATTATTTTGTTACAAAAGGGACAAGTGAAAGTACAAGAGGAGATTGGGTGCCACTAATTCAGCTAATGGGAATGGGCTGGAAGGGTAGGGGTATAACATCCTTTCAGGAGATTTGCCTTTGTGCTTTCGGTGATACCAACTGATTCCTCAACAAACTCAGCTTATTAAAGGAAGGACAGAGTTTCTCCCTGCTCCCTCCTGTGTGAAACCCTCTCAACAGCAACCACCCCCACCCACCAACCAATCCTTTAAAAATGTGACAACCTGAGTCCCACATGGACACTGCCAACCTTTTTATTTGTATGAGTATTATTATAACAGTGAGCAGCTGTAATTGAAGTTATCTAACTAGGTGAACAAGTTAGCAAAACAACCCCACTTCAGCAATTCCCATTATACCACCTATTGCCTAAGGGCGGACCACACACTGGGGTGATGGATGTGTGGCTGGCTGTCCTTTCTCACCTTGCCTCCTCAGTCTTTTTCATTGTTGTTGTTTTTAACCCACCATGTGTTGTTGATGTGCCTGAAATGATCACAGAGGTCTTGGAGACATGTATATTATCCTTATCAGCACTGCTAAAAAATGTGAGTTTTTTTATCTGTGAGTAACCAGCATAGTATGAGCTATTCCCAGGTTAAAAAACACAGTAAAGAAGACAAGACGCTTTACCTTGAACTGGTGGTGAAATGATACAAGGTCAGCATGATATCTCCCCATCTGTGGCGACCTCATCTAGTTTAGGTGCCTTGTCTTCACTGGGAATAACTCACAGATGGCAGTTACAGGAAGGTAAAAAAAATAAACCTTGTTCAGCAGTGAAACAAGGCCATAATGATTCTGCAGCAGTGACTATCTGCACGGTATATCGTATAATCTCTAAACTAGTGAGGCTCCCTTGCACTAGAGCAGCATGTAGCTCTTGCAGGGTGTTTAGCTGTTTGGTGTCCCACTTGTTGTATCATGGAGTAGGGGGCAAACTAACTAATCAAGTAGGAGCGGTGGAATTTCCTTCTACCCTATAAGGGGTGGTAGAAAGGAATGGCTGGGGTCTTTCTATAGGTAAGAGTGCAGTCCCTCTCCTATCTGATAACAAGAAGGATAAAAATGATTAGGGGTTTGGAACAGGTTCCATCTGAGGAGAGATTAAAGAGGCTAGGACTTTTCAGCTTGGAAAAGGGGGGATATGATAGAAGTATATAAAATTATGAGTGGTATGGAGAAAGTGAATAAGGAAAAGTTATGTACTTTTTCCCATAATATAAGAACTAGGGCCACCAAATGAAATTAATGGGCAGCAGATTTAAAACAAATAAAAGGAAGTTCTGCACACTGCACACAGTTAACCCATGGAACTCCTTGCCTGAGGAGGTAGTGAAAGCTAGGACTATAACAGGGTTAAAAAGAGAACTAGATAAATTAATGGAGGTTAAGTCCATTAATGGCTGTTAGCCAGGATGGGTAAAGAATGGTGTCCCTAGCCTCTGTTTGTCAAAGGGGGGTGATGGATGGCAGGAGAGAGATCACTTGATCATTACCTGTTAGGTTCACTCACTCCGGGGCACCTGGCATTGGCCACTGTCAGTAGAGAGGATACTAGGCTGGCTGGACCTTTGGTCTGACCCAGCACAGCCATCCTTATGGTCTTATGAGGAAGAGCAGGAAAGATTCCTTTGTCTCTATCCTTCTCCCTCAGCCAGGAGGCTAAAGGCAAGAGGGTAGCGTCTCCTCTTTCCCGTCAACAAAGGATCACAGGCACTGGAGATGGCAGAGACCATTTAGACCACTCAGTCCAGGTCTTCGCAGATGTAGAGTTCTTCCCTACAATAGGTTTTCCATAGTCTCATAACAGCTTAAGATGGAGAAAGGCCTGTTGGGATAAGAATGAGAAAGGAGGTAGAACTCATCTCTCCAAGCATCCGGGATTATTTGAGGAGAGAGAATCCCAGCTGTATTCCTGAAACTTTGTGATAACACTTAAATCATGATACGACATTAGGAGGGATTATGATATGTTGTTCCAGCTGTTAAAAGTTGAGTACCACTGATCTAAACAGTAGATCCCCCAGAGTGGGGTCTCTCCCCACCCCACACTCCTGCCATGAAATTCATAAGACAGCCAAGAGCTTATGTAAGGGACTCAGTGACATAAGCCTTACGCCTCTTGTGGAGCTGGAGTTATGTCTGTGTAGTAGGGTACCTAGGACTGGTCAACACTATTGCTGTAAATCTGTAACTTACATAACTGAAGTCGACGTAATTTAGGTCAACTGAAGTCGACGTAATTTAGGTCAACTTTCAGCAGTATCTACACTGCACTATGTTGATGGGAAATGCTCTCCCGTCAACATAGCTTCCACCTCTCGGGAAGGTGAAGTACTGATGTGGATGGGAGAGCGCTCTTCCATCGACTTAGTGTGTCTTCACCAGACCTGCTAAATCGACCCCTCTGCAGTGATCTCAACAGTGCTGATTTAGCCGGTAGTGTACACATGGCCTTACATCAGCGAAAGGAAGGCTGTAGTGTAGACATTGGTATAATTAGGTCGTCCTAATCTGCCTTATGTAGACCTAACTGTAGTGTAAATCAGCCTGAAGTCCTACTTGTGCCCTATAAAAAAGAATAAGAGCACTTTTGTCCTCCAGAAGCTTCCATAGTTCTGGGAGGCAATATTTCACACTCTACCCTATTAATAAAAACCCACATGAGGAAATTCTGTCTTTGAAATCTCAAAACATATAGCTCTTTTGGCTTTACTTTTTGTATGTTTTATTTTCAAATTCCCTCCGCTGTGATGCTCTGGGTTTTTGAATGTGAAAAATAGTTTTTACCTGCCAACAAAGCTATAAAAATATAAAATAGTTTGCCTGATAAATGCATGTGAAAATTATTAATTATACTTAGCGGGAAATCTGTTAGAGAATTTAGACCACATGTGCATGTGCATTTTCTCCTCCTACTTTCAGACATGCTCTCACATACCCTGATGTCCTTGTCTCTCTAAATTTTTCCTCCCCTCAGTGAGTGTTACAGTACATGAGCAGTGAAGGATTTCTTGGGGCAAAATTGTCCTGCAGTACAGATTTCTCTCTCTCCCACTCCTCCCATCTCTCCCTGCTAGTAGTCTCAGAGCAATGTACAGCAACAGCTGAGCTGTTTTTTCTGAAATTCCTATGTTGCGTAGTCATTTTCTCAATTTTTTTTTTCACAAAGTTGTTGCATTTCCAGACATGCATTTAGCTCCTAGACTTGTGTAGTTAACTCCAAAAACCTGTTCTCATTTGCCACACACTTTCACCGTCTGTCTACATTGCAGTGGAAGCCCAGGGTTTGAATTCTGGCTCAGAATTCCCGCTTTCATTTACACAAATTGCAATAACCCAGTGCTTGGACCCAGGGTCTCAGGATCTCATGGGGATGAAGGGTCCAAGTCTGAGTCAAGCTGGGACTCAGGTTTAAGCCCTATTGTTTTGCAGTGTGGATGCAGCCCAGCTGGACTCATGCTCTGGGAGTCTGCCAAAAGTGTCTCATGGGCCAACTTTCTTTGTGCTCTGGACAGTCATATTTTCCCACATTGCACCACAAAGAGCACCCACATTTTGGGAGGGTGGAAGGAAGTCTGGGATACGAATGGTTGGACTCATGCCCACATAATGCAGTGTAGAGACTAGAGCCCTAGGTTGGGACCCACAGTTCATCAATTCCTAATCAAGGGTTACAAATGAGTATGGATGCTCAAACCCTTGGTAAAGAAACCACAGGGTCTGCTAATTTGAGTTCTACTGAACCAGAGTTTACATTGCAGTGTAGGCAGACCCTTAGTCTCTTCTTTCCTTGAGTTAAAACATCGTATCCCTTTGCCCTCAGAGTTATGGGCAAAAATCTACAAATCCATATTGCAGCCAACAAATGTATAGATTTGCAATTCAATGTCAGGTAGTAATGTATTTTGAGGGGCAGAATAATACACTTATCAGAACGTGTGTTGCTGTTATGGATTTAGATGTTTCCACTTTCTCATGCTGAATGTTGTTTGCTCTTTCAGTTTCCAGCTAGTTTAATTATATTAGTATAATCCACTGCTAGCTGTACTTTATAGGCCCTAAAATATAAAGCTATTGCGGCCAAAAAATTTTTTATAAATCGGCACCTAAAGTTAAGTTCCTCAATCTATGTTTATGCTCTTTAACAGATGGCCTGATGTTCCAATATGAACTTGGGATGCAATGAAAATCAGTGGCAACTGGTTAGATGCTCAGCAGTTTGGTAAATGAGGCCATTTATTTAAGAGTCTCTAAATAAATAGTTTTGAAAATTTTGGTGTAAGGAGGAAATTAAGTCCTAACATTAAGAGGCACAAAAATGGAGACAGATTTCCTAAATTAACTTTTTTTAGGCATTTTTAAATTACTGTTATTTCCTAACAAGAAAGAAATAAGATCTCCTCTCCATAAGAAATACATTCAAACATTGGTGTGGTAGTGTCACTTCCAATATTTGCTATTGGGATGTGGTATATTAAAATATTCAAGTAACTTCTCTTAATTTCATTTATCTTGTTTTGAAACAGTCTGCTTTTTTTGGAGGGGCTTGTTTTCTCCAACAGGCTTCCTTAACAGCTTAATTTTCATGGCTATGTTTCTTCTTAGAGTATAAGAGATTTTGGAATGAAGGCAGAGTATTGATCTTGCTTACCTCTGAATGCTCATATCAACCAATTTAGGCTTACAGCTGAATCAATAAAGGCTTGAGACAGTGAAGAGCATTAAGGAAGATCCTTTCAGATAAATGTTTTTCTTCTCACTTTTTTTTTAAGAAACCAGTGTCTGGTTCCAAGCAGTTGGCATATTAGTTAGTCTCTCTGTTTATGAGAAGAGAAGGTTCAGAGTAATGACTCAGTAAATTAATATGTTCATTCTCACTTCATTGTGAACTTGAAGGTGACATGAATGTCACTGGAGTGTGTTACGTAGGGAGGTGGTAGAATCTCCTTCTTTAGAAGTTTTTAAGGTCCGGATTGACAGAGCCCTGGCTGGGATGATTTAGTTAGGGACTGGTCCTGCTTTGAGCAGGAGGTTGGACTAGATGACCTCGTGAGGGTCCCTTCCAACCCTGATATTCAATGATTCTATGAAAGCAAAGAGTAACAAGTATCTGGAAGGTTGCGACATGGTCCAGTAGTTGGGTCATGGAAGTTGGAGGATGTTAAAGGATGTCACAATTATACGCACCATCTCCTTTGAAGTCCTTTGCAATCTCTAGATGAAAAGTGCTAAGTATCATTATATGCTGCCTAAGCATGGAAATGACTGGAAATAGTATTGGAAACCAGTGACGATGTCCTCATGTTGTGTTGCACATGAGGCCCCCATTCAGCAAAATACTTAGGCACATTCTTAATTTTAATGCATCTTTTGAACATCAGTGGTTCATGAGGAATCCCATCTCTATTAACATAACAGTTACTCATATGCTTAGCTCAAGCCACATGCTTAAGTTCTTTGTTAAACAACGGCCCATAACCTACTGAGCCAAGTGCGCTTCTGAGGAGTTAAATGATTATTTTTATAGATACATGTGAAAGCACTTTCTAAATTGTTAATACATATTTTAAGTACTTTAAAAACTGAAGAATAGGAGGGGTATTGTCTAGTCATTTGGTGATGAAAACGAAATAAATAATTGGGGAGCAATAAAGCCTAAATTCTTTCTCCTCCCCGTCCCCTTATTTAAGATACAACAAAGCCAGCTGCCATGGTTTCTCTTCAATCACTGTCAAAGAGCAAAGAATAGGAGATGTTCCAGCTGTTGGGCCTCCACATTTTACTCTGTTAAAATACAGACATGATCTAAAACTCTTAGACAAGACAGAATAGCTTCTCAATTGTACTGGATGTGATGGTACAAAATGAAATATTGTGGACTTCCTGGCTGACAATATAGTAGCCAACACTACAGAGCAGCTGCTAGAAAACTGAGTGGGAAAGTGTTAGCTGTAGTGTGACATATAAACTGACTTTAAACAGGGAGGAAGGATTGAAGAACTTTCCCAGAGTGAATGATTTTGTAGATTATTGATTTGAGCAGCAGTTTATTTAAACATTAAAACTCTGAATGAAGCAAGTTACCCTGAAGAAACTGTCAGGTGTAGAACTTGTTCCTGCTAGCTGTTCAGCCTCTGAGGACTTCGTAAACTGTCCAGATATATTAATTAAAGACAATACATTCTTGAGGAAAAAATAGATTTCCCCCTCTCCAGAGTACACCAGAGTATTTTTGAGTGAATGTTTGAAGTTAGTGGTTTGTTGCCATCACAGTTATAGTAACTCTTTATTGTGGTTGCCTCAAGAATTTTTTTAAAAAAACATTGTTTTCAAGCCAATGGCATTGAGGATAACTACTAGAGAAAAAAAGGAAAACTTAAACTTGCATCAGTAAATAGCAACAGTTGTACAATAGACACTGAGAAGCATTACTAGGACAGTGCCCGGAGATGATGTGATATGTGGATACTATACTAATCGCTTTCATGTATATAGGGCATGTCTTCCAAAGATGATGTAGCATTTTACGAAGACGGCTAAGCGGCATCATTCCCAGGTGAAACACAGATATGAATGCATTATAAGTGGTCTCAGAAGAAAGGAGGATTTTGCATACGCCATGCCTCTGGGCATAATGCAGTCAATCAGGGTAAACTTCAGTGCTGTATAAAAATCCTTTTCTATAAGGATGGATTGATCAAGAACCATCCTTTACTCACAACCAAACCAAACTTTTGTTCGGGTGGAGGAAAAAAGCTACCTATTGTTTTAGGACATTGAATCCCATTGAGAACAAGATGTCTTTCTCAAAAGCCCACTTGAGAGCAGTCTGAAAACCACAGCTGTCATTTGGAAAGAGAGTGGTTCCTGTGGAATTCTCTATAGAAGACCATTATGCTTCAGCCTCTGCTGAAGAAGAAACTTTCACTTTGGAAGAATAATAGGGAAAATTACTATTAATCCTAAAACAAACAATCTAGCCCATGAGTAAGATTTCAGCGAACTTAATCTATTTGGTAAGTTTGAAGGACCTACTTCCTGTTGTTAAAATCATTTCAGGGGGGAAAAGAGTCTGACATGGAATGTCAAATTTCTTCAAGGACCTATTCTTAATTTAACTCCAGATTAAGAGATTTATTTGGAAACTCAGTGATGAAAGATTAAGTTCTGTAATTCAGGAATATATGCACTGTGCATTCTTACATAAAGAGGTTGAATCCCTGCTTTCAGTCCTAAACCCAAGTTATCCATAATTATGGATCCTCACTTGGTTCCTCCATAATTATTAAAATTACAGTAGAGTTTAAAGGCACCAAGAGATAAGAGGCTTCAGTGTGCTAAGAGCTGTACAAACATATAAGACAGTCCCGGCCCCAAAAATCATAAGAAGAGAGGTGAAATGACCTGGCTAATGACACACAGCAGTTCAGTGGCTCAGCCAGGATTAGAACACAAGGTTTCATGGCACCAATGCAGTCTAGTGTCCCTGTCCTGTGGACCACACTGGATCTTTCCATAGTATAACAAATAAGTTTTCCTTTGTGTAGTTGACGCTTTCAGTTTGATTCTCTCTTCCCAACCTGTCTTACTTTGGTTTTTTTCCTCAGTAAAGTTGCTCATTTATGCAGATATGATAGCAAAATCAGACCTATTATTTTAAATGGGCCTCCTAGAAGGTGAAGAAATGCCAAAAAATTATATTTCCCCCCATCTTTCTCTATGCAGGAAGCAGGATGTAGTCTTATTAAAATCCCACAACTGAATTCACTTAAAATATCCTAGCAAGGGGGAGTTTGTCTGACAGGCCAATTCTAGAAAACACTCTATTGTCTAACTGATTAAGACACATTTTTGACAGGCTGGATCTTATTTAAGCTCAGTGTCTTACTCACAAGCTAATAATTTAATTTTCTTCCAGTGAAATGAAATATGCTGGAGGGTGGGGGAACATCACTGGAAAATATGAATAAAAAAAGAACTAGAAGTTCAGTGTTACGTTGAAATAAGTTTGAGACAGCAGTCATTTTGTCTGGGGAAAAAATGTTCCAGGCTGAATAGATATACAGGGCCTTAGCCCAAGAGCACATACTTTGTGTTTTACAGAATGTAAAAATCATGAGCGCTGCTCTTTCTGTGTGAAGGGGATGTAAAACAAAGTAGTAGATTTTCAGTCTAGAACCGCTTTCCTCCTCCTAACTAAAACAAAAACCAAAACCTTTTTATTTGCAATAAAAATGGTGAGAAGAAAACAACAAAAGATACAGCAGTGTAACATGACAAAACTTACCATCTGATGAGGTTAGATTCTGCAGTGGGTTTCTACATGGAAAGGATTATCCAGCTTCTAGCCCCCATTTTAGCAAAGGACTGAAGCATGTGCTTAACTTGGAAGATGTACTGGAGCCCATTGACTTCAGAAGAACTTAAAGCGTGTCTTGAAGTGCTTTCCCGAAGAGGGATGCTTTCCTGAATTGTGGCCTGAATCAATAGATCTCAAAGTTAAATAAGTTCTAGTAGAATGGCTACCCATCTTCCACCTAAATATACCTTTGAACTAAAAACAGAGACGTTAAGCTATCATGAAAGGTAGGCTGTTCTTAGTGTTTGGGAAGCTGGGGACTAAGAAAGTAAAAATATGTATGTGTAACAAGAAAAGCATACTGCATCCTTGTGTCACACCTAACCAATTTTTTTTGTTAAATGTAGGGAATAAAAAATTGCTGAGGTTGGTCACTCGTGTCTACAATATTAGAAGTGAATTTTGAGTTATCCAGCCAAAGCCAAACAGAATTAAATAGCCAGTATAAAAATCACAAATTGAGTTGGTTGGCTGCACCTCTCCTTCAGTATCTCAGACATAAGTGATGATTAGGGGCTGATAAATCCTTCAATATTATCCAACATATATTCTAGTGTGGAAATATTGCTAAATTATGAGTTAAATGACCTCAAGTGAGCCATTATATACATGCATAGTGGCATTCTCAGCCTCTCGGTTACTGTTGCTTGGAGTGTAAAAATATCTGGAATTCCATGAGTTATTCAGTGAAGTCTGTACATTTTCTTTGCTGTACAACTGAATATTCCAGTTTTCTGCAGCTTGGTCCATTTTCTCTTTTATTTGCTGGATATTTGTTTTGCTCCTCATGTCTACTTCTTGCAGAGCAGGTTTTTGAATGATAGCATAATGGGAACTGTGGATCATCTGTCACCATATTAAAGCGCTTTTATTTGTAGTTAATATGGAAATCACAGGCAGCATAAGGTAGTCATGGTTTCTGTTTGCTGTAGGCAAGTTGCAGGGGATATAGCCGTAACTGCATATTTCAGGGTTCATCACATGGTCCTGAGAGAGATGTGGGGGAAGCTTAGTAAACTCAGGACCAATCTGGGGCATCTGTAGAACATTCTAGACTGCCTTGTAGTTAGGGGCAAGAATTGAGATCTGAACACCCTTCACTGGTATTAATTTCAGTGGGAGTTGATTTCTCTCAGCCTTTTCCTGGATTGGTCCTCACTCAGTAGTGAAACCAAATCCAGATGTTTGGAACAGCTCTTCCCAATTACAGTGTAAATATTTCAACTTATGGCCACCACTAGTTTTATAAAACTAATGGTATGCCAGTTTCACTGGCTTGGGGATCCTCTATCATAGATTTCAGATAAGCACTGAATAGCAATGTGGATTACCATTTGTTTAGTATTATCTCTTGAGGTCCTTTCCAACCCTACATTTCTATGATTGTGTCTCCAGTTATACAACTATATAAACTATAAGCAAAATGCAAGAATAATCTACCCACAATAAACTCCAAACACAATATCTGTGTCTACCCTAGAATACTTGTGCTGATATATCCAAGCAAGGCTACCAATCTTTCAACTCCTCTGGTAAAATTGAGAATGCTAGAGTAGACTGGGTTCTAAATAGCACAGTGTTGTCTAACCCTCATCATAGCAAGTTTATGCAGTATGGTGATTAAAACTCTAGCAGCTGTCTGGAGCCCTGTCTATACTGGTACTACTGCTGTTGTTATGATCAGTGATAAGTGAAATGGTGGTTAGTAATAGGGAGAAATTTTATACCACAGGCAAGACTACATTGTTGCATTCTGATCTCCCTTAAACTAGTTTTAGACCATTGTATCTCCATGTACTGTGAACTACTTCTGACTTATGCCTGTGTAAGTAATTGGAACAAAACTCTTGGATTTATTATACCACTCCAAATGGTAGGTGATTGCCAGAGCTAAGCAAATAATTTATTTTTCTGTTCATCAGTTCTTCAAAGGAAAACTGAATGTATAAGTTTACAAAACAAAAAATTGTAGGGAAGCTTGTGTGAGTCAAACAAAACACTTTGAATGTCAGTTTGAATTGACATTTTCTATATGGACTGATTTGACATTTTCTAAAATTATTTCAGGGGTGTTTTGGGGTATTGAGGATGAGGTTGAGAAAAATTATGTACCAGATTTGACCCAAATTCTCAAATGGTTCAGATGTCCCCAAAATGCATATTTTGGTGACCTTACTATTGGCCAAAATAATTTTGCCCAGCTATAGTGATAACCACAAAAAATTAACAGCAGACATTTCAGATTACCTCAGACCAGTTACACTGGATTGTCACTGCTGTGTCTGAGAGCACAATCAGACTTGGAGTATGTGTAGAATTTTTCAGTGTTTCTTGCCATTATTGTTTTTTGGGTTTTGTTTTTTGGGTTTTTTGGGGGTTTTTTGTGCTTAATTTGTTACTCTAAATGCTTCTCTCTGAAACAAAATAACTCCAAATTACTGATTTATTTGCTACCATTATTTTTCTTACCTTTTTTTCAGTATGTTTAATCTTTGCATAGACTGATTTATCTTCCCCACTTCTATTTTAATTCCTGTATCTCATGGTTGGCTACCTAAGTAAAACATTTCCCCCTTTGGGATTTCATAGCCGCTTGATTCAGAATTTCACTTTTATGAAAAACCTTTAAAACATCATGGATAATCAAATGAAATGATGAAATAGTCCCCTAAGGAAAAACATACTTCAATTTGTAAAATATTCTCTCCAGATGTCTTAGAAAATGTTCCCTCTCCTCATGGAATTCCCACTAGCAGTACAACATGCTTTGCATTTGTAGATCATTTTACTAAGTGATAGACATTAGAACTCTTTCAAAACATCATAATCTTTCATTTGCACTCTGTTTCACCTAAGGGATTTCTTTTGGGGACAGTTACCCTCAGAGATGGGGAGTGGATACAAATCTGTTTTCTACACTAGGCTAAGTGCTGCTACATAGAGCCACATTTTCAAAGGACTGCCCTAGATATGCAAATCAGGTAATTTTACATGCAAATAAGTAGACCAGCACTCACTTTATTTGTGAATATGAATATAAGAGATAGTTTTTGCATATGTTGCCTGTGCAATTAAGGGGCTTCTTTTGAAAACCTGACCCATAAACCTTAGCTGCATGGTTGGATGTAGGAATGCAAGTGTTTCATATCTGATGTCTTAGAATATGAACAGTTTGAATAAAGCAGCACAGTATAGAGTGGGCCAAATTAAAACTCTGGAAACAAATGCTGAATCCATGTTTTTATATCTCACACCTGTATATCAAGCAGAACAGTGGTTCTGGACACTCCAGAATTTGGCAGTTTGAATTCTGGATGTCAAACTAATATTATGGAGTATTATAATTTGCAAATATTGTGGAGTATTCAAAGTCAGTGACCAAGTCTCGCCCTTTATAGACTTATCATTAGTTTGACCTATTCAGAACCAAAACTCAGACTTGTTCCAACCTGGAATTTTGGGTTCAGGCCCATCCTTGTCATGTAATAAGCCAGTTTATAAGCTAGGAAGTTGAAAACTACCAAATTAAAGCTCTCTTTGTCTTAATGGCTGAATACCCTACAGACACTCTGGGAGCTGCAATGTGGCTATGTAATTCTCATTTTGTTCCTACACAGCTGCCAAGACCCATCTGCTGGCCAAGGGCTTCACCATCTCAAAATAGCAGATAACAATGTGCTGTGAATTCAGACCCATTACGGATGGATAAAATTGAAGACTTATTGGGTGTAGTGGGGCGACTGCCCCATTCCTGGGTAAACAGAGCTGTGGCCGGGGGCAAGCAGCTCCTAGGCTGATTGGGAATAGCAGCCACAGCTGTGGCTGGGCCAATTAGAGCACAGCTGGCCCTTATGAGAGGGCTCAGAGTTTGGTGCTCAGAGAGAGTCTCCTCTAGCTGTAGAGGCAGACTGGCCTGGCTGCTGGGGATTTTAAGAAGGTACCTGGAGTGGAGCAGGGCTGGGGGGAAAGGCCAGAGCAGCTGGGGAGCTCCAGGCTGGCAACTCCACAGGCTGCAGGGCAGAGTCCATGGCCAAGAAGGGGTACTGGAGTTGCAGGGGGCAGCCCATGGGTAGGCCAACCCTCCTTGCCTATGATGACTGGCTTATACAGACTGCAGTCGGCCCCAGTGAAAGGGGGCTTGGTGGTGACTGGCAGTAGCCCATAGGCTGAGGCAAGGTGGAAAGAGTGGGTGGGGGTTCCCAAGGAAGGGGAGACCCAGCGAGACTGTGGGGGTACTGCAGGGGTGCAGCACCTCAGGGAAGAGGGCACCGGGGTCTGGGAGGGACACAGGACATTGGCCTGTAGAGGGTACTCTGGATCTGGAAAGAGCTAATTCCTGGATGACCAGCAGGAGGCACCGCCACATGCTTACACTTGGACATTTGCAAACTTAGTTATTTTAAGGTAAAAAGTGAAATTTTGCAAGCTAGCAATACAGTAATCTATCGGTGTAAAAATCTCACATCATGCTTTACAAATCAATGACACAGATAGCCTTGTTCTGAGAAGTCCTGAATGCCCTTATTTCCCATTGTCTTGGGCCTACTACCTCTGCCATTGTCAAAAGATACCATCTGTGGCATTGATCTGGTTGCACTAGGTCCTAAAAAACATAGTGCAGCAGTATATCATGGTAACCTTTGGGTTTTTAAGACAACTCTAAGTGTAATACACTTTTTCTTAAGGACTTTTCTAAAGGTAATATGTCCTGAACAATGGAGACTGGTCTAGCAGTTTAGTAAGATGCAGCATATTCAGTTTGTGTACTAACTGGGTTAAAGATACTCAGCTGGTGAAAATCTTCCTATCTCAGTTGACTTCAATGAAGCTAGGCTGATTTTTCCCAACTGAGGATCTGGTGTATGGTCCATGAGTGATTGGATTTCAACCTAGTGAGTACATAATATACATTTTATTTAAACAGCCTCCTAAGAGTGTGAGTTAGCTTAAGAAACTGCACTAGCTGTGGCCACTCTCCTGGGGAAATGCTAAACATTTCTCCCACTACCTAATCCTGTACAGAGCAATGCCTTACCACCTAAGGGCCTGACTTGCACTAGTGCTGAGCACCTACTGTTCCCATGGACCTCAGCTGGTGGGCTGGGTACTCAGCAGCTGCAGCACAACTAAGCTTTCAGACCCGCCTTTTATACTTCCTGTTCTATCCACAGACTTCTGGTGGGAGGGGTGAGCATGGCCTGGCTCTGCCCACCAGGGCTCAGTGTGGGTTCCCCCACTCTCACCCTCTCCGGTCCATGGGAGGCCATTCTGCCTCACTACAATTTCCTATGCTCTTGTGTTTCTGAGTATATATCAAGAATGCCCAGATTGGTCCCTTTGGTTGTGGAGTTTATATAAAAACAAACTGTAAATAAATAATACTAGTAGTTACACACATGCATCATAGCGTAGAGATGCATAGGTGTACGTGCATGTGTTAACATCCTCTCACACGTTTCCCTCACTGTTCTGCTTTGGCTAGATCTACCAGCTTTTAAGAGTTGACTTATTTCGGGTAGTTTCCTCTATCTGTGAACTTACAATCTTCAATAGATAAATTGATACACACCCTCTCTTCCTAAGCAGAACATGTTAGTGACAGGTGTGTTATGGGGGAATTGTAGCCTCTGGATCTGGGCATGGAGGGAACCCCTTGTACACAGATCCACCCCTTTTCCATTAAGAAAGGGGTGAATAGGACAGCTTAAGATAAGGGAGACACAGAGGTCCCTATCAGCAACTCAGGTCAAAGCCACTAAGGCAGTGGTTCTTAAACTGGGGACTGCGACCCCCTGGGGGTTGCAGGGTGATTCCAGGGGGATCACGAGCTGCTGACGCCTTTGGCGGCATTTCGGCGGAAGCTCCAAACGTGGGAATATCTCCCCTGAAAAAGCTGCCAAAGTGAAAGCTTCCACTGTCAGCAGCATTTTGGCGGCCACAGAGACAAACGCTGTGTGTTCGCTGAAATGCCACCGAAATCAGAAGAGTTCAATTTGGCAGTATTTCAGCAAACATACCCACGGTCCACGGCAGGACGCAGTATAGGAAAAAGGGGTCGCGTAACACAGAAGTCTGAGAACTGCTGCACTAGGGTCACTGTTGGGTAGCCTGACAGAAGCACAACACCCCTGGTATTTCTGAGTGAAGGTGCATTTATAATTCTAGATCAGCCCTATACGCAAGATACCGCTTTCCATCAGACATGCCAAACCTGTGGAAAAAACACAGAAATTGGACTTGTTTTGGGCTCTGTTGTCTTGTGAGTTGCTTGTTGGCTAGTTTTTGGCTTGTAGCTTGTTTGGTGTGTAGCTTGTTGCTTGTTGTAGCTTGTTGCTGCTGCTTTTTCATCGGTTCCTGGCAAGGAGGGGAAAGCAGGGGCAAGGAGGGAGAGAGTCAGGGGTGCACATGGTCCCAAACTGCACTCCAGGGGATCTAGTCACATAGAGTGTTGGGGGTCTTAGGGATTGGCTTGTTTTGGCCTTGTTTTGAAATGGGATTAGCTTGTTTTCTGGCTTATTGTGAAAGTCAGGGTGCTTATTTACCATGTGAAAGTTGGCAACTGTGGTTTCTATATTTGGACTTTGAATGCACTACATTCATCTCTACAGAGCTCTCTAAATGGTTTGTCACCCTGACACCTGCCAACAAACATACTTGCTTGACGGTATACTTTTTGTATAGACTTCCCTATAGTTAAGGGAAACTGTCAGTTAGTTTTGACTCCAAGTGAACTCTGAGTCAGCTACCTAGGTGTAAGTTTGGGAGGGCAGAATGTACCCAGGTTTTGTATTTTTGCATAATTGTAAAACAAAAACATAAACAAAAAAGTTGGCATTTAAACTTTTCCCTGCATACCAACCATCGTGGTGCACAAGATCCAAACTCACTTACCTATTTTGGTGTTTGAAGCAGAGTGAAATGTAAATAGCAAACAATCAGCATGAGGCATGACAAGTGACTTAATAATTTATTATCGTACAGCTTCTTCTAATAAACAAATGCTTTAATAAGATAGGTTTTTTTAAAATCCACAAACTGAGTGGGGGTAGATTTTCCAAAAGAAAACGTAAGGTCAAAGTCTAATTGTCTGAGTCTTGTGAGGCTATAAAAGGTGCTCTCAACCCTTTTTGATCCAAAAGAAGGAAAGGCTAAGGATGAGTTGCAGTAGGTATTTCCAGCAGGCTGGGATTTTTGTGTCTTCACTATTTTTGTGTCTTCACTAGTCTCTTTGCTGTCTCTCTTCAAAGTCTGGTGATTTGTACAGTTGGCGGAATGGGAGAGGACTGCTCTCCCCACTAGGAAATGTTCCAGATAGATGAGCTGAAGGTCAGGTCTACACTATAAATTTATATCAGTATAATCCACACTCATGTGTGACATAGTTATACCAACCTAGCCCTCCTTGTGGACAGCACTATGTTGGCTACCATCTCTCATGTAGGCAGATTAACTACACTGATGGGAGAGCTCTGCCTCATTGGCATAGGAGTATCTTCACTGAAGCACTACAGCAGCGCTGATGCAGCATTTAAAGTGTAGATATGCCCTATGTCTAACAATGCCTTGTGTTACTAAGAGAAGAGAAAACAAAGGTTGTCACATTTAGCCTCCTTTTCCGTACTGTGACTAGTGCTGAAGGAAGGTCTTTAGACATCTGTGGTTTACCCTTAATCGAATGCCATAGAAATTGTAATATGGTTTGGAAATGTTTTCTGTGCCTTCATCTCATTATTCATGGAAGCTAGAGGGATCTCTCTTCCCACTCAGCAGTATATACAGCAGATTGATCATTCTAGCATCTGAACACAAACTGAGATGCAGTCAGTCCACAGGAGTGTCTTACAGATACCATTAGATGTGATTATTGCCTGAAGATAAAATAGGGAGGGACCTCGGCTCTCAAAGTGCATCCACCACCCTCCCTCAGGGCAGCAGTCCTCCAAGGGAATAGCTAGCTTGTTGTATGGAAAAGAGACAGTTCCTTTTGGATGTTTAAGGTCTCAATCTTACAGTGCATGATGGGTGTGGAGACTTTCATGGGATCCAGGAAGGAAAGGCTAAGTCATGGAGGCACTGTTTCCTGCATTCTCTGCCACCCTCTCACCATATCCACATGTTCTCCCCTCTGTAGGCAGAACTGGCAGAGAGCAGTGGGGCTTGTAGTACCTTTAAAACAGAGCAGAAAATACTGAGATGAATGGTGCTGCATTTTGCAGCCCACTTTGTATTCTCCTTCTCTTGTTTATATGTCTACTTGTTCCCTTCCTAGAGTTGTTGGGGTCATGCTTTCTAAAATGAGAGGCTAGCAGCTGAAATTTTAATCACTGTCTTGATTTCTCACTGTAAAAGTTGTTTGATTTCAGTATGGTTGTTTGAGTTTAATCAGTCACACAACCAGACACACTTCGCAAAATAAGTCAGCTGGCCAGTCCTCCAAGGTGATGTCCACTCTCTTCTTCTCTGAAGATCAATAGCAATAGCCCAGCATCTTGCAGGGTCTGACCCAGATTAAGGGCCTCATCTTCCTGAAATGGAAGTGATCACTTTTCTTCTCTGGCTATAAGAGAAACCACTGGTTATTGTCCCTAGTGTTGTACCCATGTGTAAGGGTTCAGAGTAGTAGCCATGTTAGTCTCTATCCGCAAAAAGAACGAGGAGAACTTGTGTCACCTTAGAGACTAACCAGTTTATGTGGGCATAAGCTTTCACAGGCTTGGACCCATTTCATCAGATGCGTGAGTGGAGCATACAGTAGGAAGATAGATAGACATATATATAAAGATTATTTATATTGGAGTAGCACCTAAGAAAGCCAGGTCTCCATTATGTTAGAAGTTGTACAAATAGAGGACTAAAAGATGGTCCCTGGCCCAAAAAGTTTACAAGGAAGGCATAAGACAACATACGGACAGACAGGATCACAAAATAATAGCTAAGGCTTAATTTAACCATTAATTTAAGGTTTTTCTGTTTCCTGAGCTAGTAGTTTTGCAATCACTACAGCTCCTACCCCAATGCTGAACTACTCACTCATCAAACCAAAGAAAGTCATGCTTTCTGGGTGTTGGTTTATTAATAAGAATATTAATCCCAAAATACTACTTGAAGCTCCAGCCTAAGCTTTCCCTTGAGGCTTTGCAGCTCCTAGGGTTTGTTTCCCCCCAAGATCTGCTTGTCTTAAACCCTAGTTTTTTTTATCTCTATGGAGGATGCTCCCACCTCTTTTATATCCATGTGTGATAGCACACCGACTATGCCAGTGTGTCAGCAGAACCTACTTAACACTTTCCCTGCAGGATCAAAAACAACTAACAGGCTCTGGTGTTTCAGGCAAACAGTGCCAGCCTGTTACACACTTATATTTATCTACTATAGTTCTCCAGGCAGAGTCATTAGGGAGGCTGAACATAGGTGATGCCCGTGATTTGTGATCTTAGAGACCTTGGAGAACCTTCACTTCATCTCTGCAGAGTAATTAAAGAAGTGAATGCAGATAATGATGCACATGTAAATATAGTGTCTAAATACTTAACTAGGATTTTGTCACAGCTTGAAATACATAACTAGCCTGCTGCTTTCAGTTCTCAGCTGCACTATCATTTTATTCAGCTGTTTGTTAATCTCCTATGCTGTTTACAGACACTTGGATACTACAGCTCAGCTTCCAGTGTGGTTCTGCTCATTGTCATCATAAGTTTATATTAAAGCAGGACAGTCACTAACTGATTTCTTATATCACAACTCCAGTAATGCTGTGAACATCTAAGACTATTACTATAATAATCAAAGATCAACATTTTCAAACATGGATTCTTAAAGTCAGACACATCCATACTTAAACACCGAAATATGAGGGCTGGTTTCCACTGGAACTGAGCACCTGCAACTTCCTCTTAAAGATAGAGTGAGTTATGGGTGCTTAACAACTTTTGTTAATCAGGTACTAAGCTTTAGGAACTTCAGTTTGAAAATTTCACCTCCAAGTGTTTTAAAATAAGAGGCTGACAGTGAAAAGCAATTTGAAAATAAGAGGTCAGAGCTGTGATTGGCACTTAAGAAACAAGCATGAGCCTGAACAAAAATTCATTATGTTTTGAATTAAGAGAAAATGAGTGTGGCAGTTATGCAATAGAAGTTGAGCACTCTAGATTACTAGAGGGTTATTTTTTTGTTAGTCTTTCCCATGTAAGTCTCTTGTTAAGTGAACATTCATAATGGAACAGTCTAGAGTATCCTATTGTTTCTGGTCACACCACATCATCTCTTTACATTGGTCTCTATTCTCAGATTCACTCAGCTGAGTGACTAACAAAAACAATAAGTAAAATATATTGTGTACAGCAGAACCAATGTATATGTGTTGGCAAACAACTACTAAGCTTAACTTGACTTCTTAAGCAAAACTATTAATTACATGTTATTGTGCTGAACATCGATGAATTTCTTTGTGGTAGAAGAATTGTGCACATTTCGCTCGATATTAAAGCCTTTTCTCTTTGATGGTAGTAATTAAAAAGCAAAGACAAAATATGACTGTCAGAACTGAGGTTTGTTTGTTTTTTCCTGAGAAAACATAATTTATAAATTAGAAGCAATATGTCTAAGCTAAGAATAAGCTGGCAGGTGGGCTTCTGAACTATGGTATGAATTTTGTCAAATAAGAAATGAAAAACATCATCTTTTCCCAGCAGAGTGAGTATTTTTCTAGTTTCTTCACATCACTCAGAGTCTGATCTTTATTCACTCATGAGTAATCGTTACTGGAGCCGGTAGGACTACTCCTGTGAATAAAGAGTTTGGAGGCTAAGCATTGGTTCACATTCAAGACTAAACCTAAGCCCATTTTGGCTGCAGCAGTTAGCCAGAATTCAGGCCCTGGAAGGGATATTTCCATTAGGATGAAAAATCAGTTATGTGAGCCAGGCCTGTTCTAGATATAATCTTGCTTATTTATGAAAAATGTACATAAAGTCCTGTTTGCCAGAACAGCGTGGAAACAAACAGAAGCAGGCAATGTGCTTGCTCAGAAATCCCCACGTTTGCCCCTCCAATGAGCTCTGTACTACAGAAGTTCTGTGTCTCTCCTTCCTCTCAGGATCACTACCCATCCTGGCTGTCTGCCTTTGACACACTCAGGCTACGTCTACACGTTGGTGAGTATACACGATTGTGTGCTGTTGTGCCATAGCCCTCCTATTGTCCACATCTGTAGCCCTGAAGGACAGTGTAGTATGGGAAAGTTAGCATGCAGGAGAAGTGTGAGTATGTACAGGACCCCATACCTATTTCATAGTGCAATGCGGACAGGAACAAGGGGTGTATATTGGGTTACAGGTGTTGATAGTCCTCCAGGGCCATCCCATAATGCACTGAACCCTCTGCTGAACTCTTACCCAAAGTTATAAAAGTCTGTTCATTTCCCCCCTCCTCCTCACACACACCGTTGTCATGGTAGTATAAACCTGAACTGAGCACTGAAGATCAGTTCTTCCTTGAACTGTATTGATGAGCACCAGCAATCCTGGATCATGTTCCAAGAGCTGCCTTCTAGTCTGTGGAGCACACCTGGGTGCTGATCAGTATGTGGCCCGAGGGCACTTTCCTCCATGACTTCACCCATCCCAGCAGGAACATACCCCTGTAGCAGGAGATTTCATGGAAAGTCGAAGACTCCACCCTATCTCAGGATGCTGTGCTGACGGGTGAACAGCTCTACTAATCACCTCAGCAGGAGACCTAGCTGGACTGAATGCTCTCAAGAGCTGTGAATACTGAGTCTGAAATGACTCATAAGCAATAAGTTTTAAGTGTAAACCTAGCCACAGTCTGCAACTGATATTTTAGCCCTGAATTTCAACGAGGGAAACCCCTGTTAATCTTTCTAGGTTTTGCTCTAGTTTGCTATACAGCCTATTACCTTGGGCAGTCACCATAACGTCACCAGATGTCTCAATTTTATAGGGAAAGTGTTGATTTTGGGATCTTTTTCTTATATAGTCTCCTATTTCCCCCTCCCACTCTCCCTGTCCTGATTTTTCACATTTGCTGTCTGGCCACCCTAAGTCACCATCTTTGTTTGCAGCTACATAAAGTTTTAACTATATAGAGAGGTTTGAAAGCTTCCAAGAGTGCTTGTTCCACCCATTGATTTTAACAAGGTTATTGTTCTCCAGGTGGCAGCCCATAAAGCATTATTCATTCTGTGAAGTCTGGTTGGTTTAGGTGTGTGACATAATAATGATCCAACAGGGCAATGATAATCTAATACCTCAGTTGATCTGTCCAAAAAAGAGTGTATAATAGTTAAAGTTATAGTCACAAAAGGTCTAATCCAATGATTTAAAGACTTCCTTTGATGAGGGTTGTGCCCTGAATTCAGAAAACTGGGTGTCCTTGGAAGTGGGCATGTAGTAGTTTAAACTTACTGCATTATTTGGCATTTCCCATTCTAAAGTACAGCAGAAACTTTCTCTGACCAAGTACTACTTATTTATGTCAATACCCATAGTTTAGCCAGATATACCAGTATACTCTGCTTGAAAGAAGTGTCAGTTTCATAATATATAATATAACATAATAGAAAATATAATGGTATAATAATCCAGGAATAAGAACAGAAGAATCCATTTAATGTCAAGCAGGAATGCACATGAATATTGATGAATACTGCTTTATCCCCCAGTCAGTCAATCCTGGTGCTGTTGCAAGATTAAGATGCTACTGTCTTTGAGGAACAGTGCCATTGATTGACAGCCAAAGGATATGGCTTGCTTTTCATGCCCTACTCCACAATCCTGTGTTCTAGGAAGACAAGTAAAATGATGGCTGGTGGTCTTCAGACAACCACTATAAACTGGGAAACATTTAAAACATACCACAGCACCAAAAGTCACCTAGCTTGGTATTATTAATCCTAATTTAAGGTATGGAAACAGTTCCCTTAAAGCAAATACAGCCCTATCTAACACATCCCAATACTGTAAGTCCTAAAAAGTCCCGAGACCCAAATTAAAAAAACAAAACAAACTAGGGTGCTTTTTTCCATGGTTGCAGGTGATCCAGAGATCCAGGAAATGTCTTTCTCAAATGTGTAGTTACATTTCTTAGTAAAGGACCTAGTATTTCTGAGATTTAAAACATCATCCTATCCATGAATTGGATCGAGTTAGACACTTTCTGGTTGTTAGCATTGCTCTTGTAGCCATGTTGTTCCTAAGATATGTGAGAAAAAAGATGGATGAGGTAATACGTTTTATTGGATCAACTTCTGTTGGTGAAAAACTCAGAGACAAACTTTCAAGCTCCACAGAGCTCTTCTTTTGGTTTGGGAAAGATACTCAGAATATCACAGATAAATACAAGGTGGAACAGATCCTTGTGTTTTACCATCTGGTGAAATAAAAGATATTACCTCACCCACCTTCTCTCTCTTTCCTGGTTGTCAGGATGAGTATCCAGAGTTTTAATGTACTTCTCCAGAAGTCGTCCTCCACTGCCACCCATTCGAAGCAGTAAAATATTTGATTAGTGGATTTTTTAATCTTTGTTAATTTGAAGGTTTGCTTCTCATTACCTTGCATTTTGCTGCTGATTCCTCTAAAACCCAATTTTAGCATGGCTGACTTCAGTGTCTGAATCACAGTCTGAAGCTTTGTGGTTTGTTTCCAATTCCTGTAGCAGAAGATTGCGCTTTAAATAGCTTTGTTGTTCCCCTGTTTCATCAAGGAGCTGAGTTAGGTTTCCTGATCTGTTGTGGGATGTTTGTTCCTTGTGATTGCACAGGATGACGTTTCGTGGTACAAAGAAGTTCTTTTTGCTGCTTATATTCTGTCTTGGTACTGATAAATTCAGGACTTAAAACAGAATAATATATCAGGTCAATGGCTTTACAATCTTTTATTTAAAAGTTAATTAAAATTACTGCTGGCTGAAATTTTTCATCCCCAGGTGTTTTGATGAAAAATGACTTATCCTTCCTTCCTTCCCCTCCCCCAATATATCAATTTTAAATTAACATTTCAGTTTCTTTCAAATTTTTCTATTTTGTAATGAAAAAGTTGAGGGGTTTTTTAAAGGAATCTCCCCCCCTTTCTTTCAATGCCTCCCTCCCTCCCCCACCCCCACACACTCCTTTTCTAGTGGCAAAACAGAACTCCAAAAAGAGGTGTGGAGAATGAAGAGGAGAAAGAGGGAAATCACCTAAACCAGAAAATATGAATGGAAAAGTTGGGGGCTGATAGTATAACCACAAAATACATTTAACGAGTTTCAATGAACTCTCGTTAAAATTAGCTGAAAGTATAATATTGTGGAATCAGTATCTCTGAGCTTTGCTTGGCACCTCTGCCCTCCTCTTGATATTTTTAGCACTTCTCCTCCTTTTATGTCTTTCTTTTCTTCCCAGGTGGGGTTGCATTATAGGAAAAAGTGCCTTTCTCTATGACTTTCCAGTTTTCCGCTGCCCTTTAGTGGCCCTTGGCACTTTTCCTTGAAGCACTAAAATGAGTTTTACTGGTATTCAAGTTTCAAGCGCCATACTGCCAGAAGTCTCTTATGACACTGGGGATCACAGGAGCTACAGAAAACTCTAAGTTCTTTTGAGAGATATGATTATACAGTGGTTGTCATGCTTTGTGTCTTCACACTGTGTGTTTTTGTGCTACTGTGGGAGAGGTGAATGGGGAAAGAGTTAATGTTAGCTCTTGGGCCATTATAGCACACAGAGCCATAGCAGCATACATTGCCCGGAGCCATGCTCCCACTTGGCATCTTTGGTGTTGTTCCCTTTTGGGTTGGCTGCATGTGGCTCCAGTATAGACTAAAAGAGTGGAGTGACCTTCCACCTCTGTTAGAGGTTGTTAGCTAAAGACAGTTAATGTGGCAATACTGTTAGTATTGCAATCATTCCAATAAAGGGATTGGAGGTCATGCCTGAGATACTCAAGCTAATTGGGTGCTGTGGAATTCACAAAGGAGAGACAAATTAAAACCAGAATCACATGAACCCTCACTTAGATACTGCTGCAGAACAGACAGTGTGTTCTCTGCCCACCCCCCTCTCTATTTATCTTCTGCTCAGAAAATGTTATTGAATTTTAAGAACAACTATCAAACATGCATAGACAATATTGAAAAAAATCAGTCACTGATGAATAATACATCTTCAAAAAGAAAAATGTGACCAGGATTATGTCCTATTATAAGATATTTTCCATCACCAAATGTGATTAGTTCTTGCATTTTCTAGCGCTAGAGTCTTGAGGTTGTTCCAATGTTATCTTGTATTGTCCCAATCCACTAACAGTAAACTCTACTTTTTATTGTTTTACCAGTTAGTGCATGTTTGATAGGGAAGCTGGCTGTTGGTTAAAACACGTTTCTGGGTTGTTTATCCAAAGATAATAGCCCAAGCTAACAAGGCACTGAGTTATCACATATGGAAAAATAATTCATAGTGAATTAAATATGAAAGAATGGAGTAAACCTCCTGACTCTCTCTCAAATATTCAGTTAATTTTGTCTTATTTAAAACCAAGTGGGTCAACAAAATTGCATAAAGATGGTTTGATATAACAGGTATATGTTTTTTTAAAATCCTTCTCATGATGAAAAGTATATGTTCCAACCTTCTACATAGCATCAAAAGATAATTTCTCTATTAGAAAATATTGTTAGTTGATTACTGTTAACATTGAACTTTGAAGACCAAAGTTATCCCTCGAGTAACTCCCCTGACTTCAGTGAATTTACATTAGGTATGAATTTGGGCTAGTGACTTTACGTGAACTATCTAACTGGAATATATGGCCCTCAAACCTACTATGAATTCCAAATGGAGCTGCACATTCTGTTCATAGCAGGGCCAGGTCCTAAAACTGTTGCTAGATTCACTGATAAGTGTCCCTTCAACCGGACTTTCTGCACTGGTAAGAGGATTCAGAAATATATTCGAACCAGTGAGTATTCTCTACAGTGAATATGTACAAATTTGCAAATAACCATATCAATCTTATTGCTCTTTCGGGTTCTGATAGTGGTCATTCCACATTACAGTTATCTCCTGGATGACATAAATTCACCATCCTTGTGAAGAATATTGAAGAAAAAAATAAACTTTCTCTTACTGCAAGTGTATTATTTGGGGTTTATATGTATTTATGTTTTGTCTGTTGCATGTGCCATAAAATGTCTTAACTAGAGAAAATGATATTGTTATAAAAACATCTAGCAACCATTCAATATGCTAACAGGATTAGTCAGGTAAAGTTAATGGCTTGAAAATTCAATTTTCAATTGTACTTCAGGTTTTTTTAATAAGAAATTTATTTTTGCAAATACTTAAAGATGAACTTACTTTTAAATAAGGGGACTAAATCTACCAGCAAGAGTACTACAAGGCCAATATGCTTGTTGGTATTAAATCATCTTTATGCAGTTTTTATGGTGTGCATTTAATGCAATGCAAAAAACAAACAAACAAAACAAAATTGAGATCTGGAGACATGAGACTAAGCCAGAAGATTTAAACATCCACTTTCCTATTTTATTTCGTTTTTCTATGCCTTAATCCCCTTGTACATCATCTTTTCATAGGAAACATCAGATGATTCACATTTATTACTAATATTGAGGTGGCTCTTTCTTTTTTTTAAGACTCTCTGGGAAGATTTCAATAAGGAAACAGTTAAAGACTTGGCTGCATTCTCATATTTTAAAGAGCATGCAGTAAATTGAGAAGAAGAAATATACAGTATGTTAATGCAATGTATTTATAGTGTGAAGATTCTGCCTTGCAGTATTTTCACTGTATTTCTGAGAATCTCTTCTATCAGTTGTATCTACAGAGTGAATATTTTTCTGTCCATTTTTTTAGTGAAATGACATTTTATTTTTAGATGAAAGACCCGCTGAGCCCCATCTGCCAGAGTGGTGAAACCCAGCGGAACAGCAACAGCACATCAGAATAGGTAAAACTGTTTGTCTAAAATTCAGCAAACTATTTTTCACAGCCAACCCTTGACTTTGTGAATGGGGCAGCAGACAAGGGGTTATATGAACTTATGTATATTGGAGCACAAACATGTCGCAGCTGATTTTAATCCTTAAGCCACTTTTTGTTTTGAAGGTTCTTGTTTGATGCAGGTACCTAAATTTAGCCATATTTTTGTCAGCTAGAAACTGTGTTACAGAAAAGAAGGCTAGCAAATCTCAGCAGTGTCACACTTTATTAGTCATGCAAGCACTTAAAAGCAAGGTTAAACACACAATTCCAGAGATTTGTGGTGGCAGTTCTTTAAAAATGCAACATTGAGCCTTTCAGGATTTGCCTCCTGAAACTGGACAAGTTAAAGCATTGAATTTTATGAACAATGCAGCTTTTTTATGTTTGGGGAAAAAAGAAAATTTAAATCTCAAAGAAAAGCTCAGCTGGTGATGTGCGCTCCTCTTTGCTATGACATTGAGTCCATTACCTTTTCTATCTGGTTCAAAGGAAGAAAAATTTTATTTTCTGATACGTTACTATCTTACTTGGGTAACGTATACAGACTGTCAATGCAGGTTGAGTTACACAGATAAGCTGAACTGAATCCTGGCATCAAGTTTTTTAAACATTCTCCCTCTCTATTTTTTATGTTTGTGTAGCCTGGCTATCTGTCATTGTTGCATTGTTCTAGTCATAATGTTAGAGGCCTGAAGACATGCTATGCTGTTAGACAGCAGTTTCAGATATTGCAGCTCTAAAAAGGAGCTTAGAAGCACGAGGCAGTTCTGTTGCTTCTATGTGCAGGGACTGTTGTTCAAGTAAGGAAGTATAAAAAAAAAATTAGTAACACTACGTCTATCATTTTGCCCGCCATAGTGAGTGCAAAGGAGAACAAGGAATCTAGGAACAAGGAATGCAGGCTAAACCTATAGAAAAGGGGACTGTATCCTGGACAGCTGCAGCTCCAAAAAGGCGTTAGGGTTTATGCTGGACAAACAACTGAACGTGCGCGCCAGTATGATGCTGTGGCAAAAAGGACTAATGCAATTATTGGATGTATAAACAGGGAAGTAGAGAGGTGATTTTTACCTTTGTATACGGCACTGATGAGACAATATTAGAATACTGCATCCAGTATTGGACACTACACTTCTAACAAATATTGAAAAAATTGGAGCAAGTGCAAAGAAGAGGCATAAAAACTATGCAGTTAGAGAAAACAACTTACAATGAGAGACTTAGGGCTTGTCCACACAGTAAGTTAGTGCATGGCAAGCCAGGGTGTCTACAGTGTACTAGTTTGCTGTACCCTCACTGAACATATGGAACCTGCAATAGCGCACTGAAAGTTCCTATAGAAGTACATCAAAGCACACAGATGAACTTGTAGTGTGCGGAAGCATGGTCCAGAAGGTCATTTTCACTATATTGGAACAATACATTGGGATGACAAGGAGAGTCACAAAATGTAAAGATGTGTACACAGAGGACAAAATGAACAATATAAAAGCTATAATTACAGATCAGTACCTGGGAATAAAGGACTTGTCAACAGTAACTAAATTATGATGACATTGGGCGAAAGTCATGAATATTGAACAATGAAAATTCAGTTATTTTACCCCTTCCCCAGTGATAGGACTAAGGCTTCTGCTTTCACATAGTATTCTGTTCCAAAAACTGCAACTATGAAACATCAGTATCAGTGAATTGCTCTTAACGTGGTTCCCAGTAACAGATTTACAAAGGCAGCACAATGTGAAGTTGTAGGGAATTGAAGCCTTGAGGCTATCAGCATCCCTTGATCGCGAGCTGGTTACAGAACCCCATTTTTCTGTGCCAAATCCCATTAGGATACCCCAAAATGACAGATGGCTGTGCCTAGCTGCCATTCGGCACGGATGTGATCCCAGTTTTTGGATAAACAATAGAGCTTGTTGTATGTAGTAACCTAAATTTTCCTGGCATAAATGTAAAGAATGCCTTGATAGAAGTAATGTAGGTTAGTTGTCTGTTGGGGGTATACTGCAAATCCAGGCTTTTGTACATGAGAAAGTTATCCTATTATAAGGTAAAGTGTGAATTTTAAACCACCAGTTAAAGCAGTTTAACCCCCTGTTTAGATACTCTACTCTGGCATGAGTGACTTTTCTTTTTTCCAATTTAGCTTATGTCACTTTTGGAAGCAATTTAAATTAAGCTGCCAAAAGCCATTCATATTCTAGAATAAGGATGTCCACATAGGTAATCTTACCAGTATTATAATAACTGGTGAAACTTCCATGTAACCCTCTGTCTATTTTTTTTTTAATTATTCAGCTAATTGTTAGTAAATTTTTTATCATGTTGTAAATATAGGATTCTTAAAAATATGGAAAACTTGCCAAGCTAGTGTGTAATAATCTAGTCTTCTCCTCATTCACTTGATAAACAGTGGATATTAATACAAAGTAATCAATGACTACACTATGGTCAAAGTACCTTGCTGTGTTATAGGATCTGTCGTGAATCTTAGCCATGGCTCTGGCTGGAGACCAAGGTGGACCTGTGTGATGTCAGTAGGAGGGATTGGCCTTCTTCGTGCCTCACTTTCTTGGAGTCTTTTACCATAGGGCATTAGCGATGGGTGATTCCTATGATTGGAATGGTGTGAAGTCTGTGATTTATGGCTGGAGGATACTTCACGCATTCTCTCCTTACCTTGTACATCCACCCAGCTGCCAACCACAATTTGGCCCACTTTTTAGTGGTATGAGCTTGTAGTAGAACTTATTCTAGAAGGGGACAAATACACACTTAAGACCACATGGCCCAGACTCTCAAAGTGACTAATGATTTTGGGTGTTCAAGTTGATACACCTTAAAGGGGCTTCCTTTTCCAAAACTGCTGAACCACTTGACCTCCGAAAATCAGAGCCCTTTAAGGTGCCTTAGCTTGTACACCCAAAATCATTAGTCATTTTGAAAATTTAGGCCAAGTGTGAATATTTATCAAAACGCAAAATATTGTGCATATATTATACATATATCTTACTTTCGCATTTGGTGTTCAAATGGAATTCACCTGTTTCTAGTATCTAGTTGTGAATCCTGTTTAACTGCAAAAGTAAAGCTCTTCATTTTACTCTCAAAAAGATAATGCACAGCTTGCAGAGGTGGCATACAAACTCAGAATGCATGTAACAAATAAATGAGAAGAGTTGTTTTCAGAAATACAGTTTGCTACAGAATGAAGATGGAAAAGTTGTGCTTTCTGGGAATGATGAGAAATATTATTTCTTAAGGGAATTGACAAAGGAGCCCTGCTGTTATTGAAGATGATGAAAATTTTCAGTCAATTCAGTGGGGAAGAATTAGGTTCCAAATAAGATACTGAAAACAGTACTCAGTGAATCCCAGTAGTGGCTGATTATGCTAGGGGACCAAACTTCAATATTTCCCCACCAGTACAATATGAGGAAATGATAATTTCTTAGCTCAGCACAGAAATACTTACCAATTGATTTCTGCAGTTCTGTTGTGAACAGTTGGACATAACTTGTTAGCTTTAAAATAAGACAAATATACCTCCCATTTACCATTTCTGGATTTCACTTCCTTTTGAAAAGGAAGAATGTAGGATCATGCTACCAGCCAATGTTCATGGCCAAAGTTGTAGTTGTGGGCTCTGCTGATGAAGTGTTTGGATCCAGTCCTGCTCCGAAATGAAATAATACGGGAAAAATTGAAGGACTGTGCATTATAATATGCTTAGAAAACCAAAATAGAATGAACTGTTAGTTCTACTTTGAGTCATTGTTCCTATATGTAGTGCAGCTCAGATTGTGCATGTGCTCCATACACTATGGCCAGAGATTTTTCCCTTGCAGTGTCTGGTCTACACATGCACACCTGCTTGTCTCATGCTCTGCACTGAGGGAATAAAGGGGGCTGCTAGACCGCCACCATCTTAGTTCTTTGTTTTTGCTTTTATTCTAGAATGGATTTTTGATTTTTTAACTTTTTTTTTTAAAAAATTTTTAAAATTTTTTTTTTTTTTTTTTTTTTTTTGTAGAGTGAGTTAGGAGATAGTTTTACGGATTCAATTCCTTACTTTTGGAAACCCTCTCTCCAGGCCAGGGAGCTGTTAACTCCCTTCCCCTGCCTTTCTGTGATTGCCGGAGAATATACCAAGGATCTTCATCTTCAAAAATTTCATGAAGTGACCCAAACCTTTCCCAATCATGGACTTCCATGAAACCTGTGTGTCGTGCCTCAGGGAAACCCACATCACTTCTAGGTTCAGCATCTGCAGGTTTTTCCTGACCCCTGATGTTTGGAAGAAAGGAGCACATAAAACTTGCCCATATATTTAGTTACCTTAAAAAAAAAAAAAAAAAAAAAAAAAACCACCTTGATTGTCATGTTGACCTCATACTCTCCTTAATGTTACAACAGCATAAAATATATTTAGAGTCACGTAAAACATTTTGTATTTGATTTCCAGCTTAGTTGGAATCCTAGCCTCACTTTTGGTGACTGCCATTTTGCAGGCACAAATTAGCATTTATTGAGCTAGCTATCTGAAATACAGGTTCAGACAGATCTCTGAAAGATATAAACTGGCCCCACAACTATTTACTTATATGAAGTGCAGGTTCCAGAAGGGAGGTTTTGGACTTTTGAAATTGCAGCTCACATGTGTCAAGTGGAAGAAACAGAGGCAAACTGCCTCCTGCTCTTCGCACTGAATTTTTTTAAAAATACAGGGCAGTTTCAAGTTTCACAGTAATGAAACACAGAACACACACTTGAATAGCCAGGCTGCTTAACAAAATGACTCCAAAGTAAAAGAAGAGTGAGGAGCAGCAGAAGTATAGTCCCCTTTTTTAAAAAAAAACACTTACTTCTACTGACGTGATCAGCTGCACTCAGACTCATAAGAGAGAGGACTTGAACAGAGGAAAATCTCTGACCTACAATTTGAAGAAAATTTGAGCATTGTAGTGGGAAAAGCTCAGCTTATTAGCTTTAATAATTGGAATACATAGGTTGTTTAGATTAAGCATTTAAGTGTTGTTTTGTTGCTTATTAAAACTTTGCCATGTAACTTAAAGAAGTTTGTGGATGATTTCCTAGCCTCTGATGGGATTGTCCTCGCCAGATATTCTTAAATCAACCCTGTCAAAGTAAACTTAGTTCTGGGCTTCTTCCAATATTTGTAAAGTATAATTTTTGGTAGTTGGAATGCAAGAGGTTTGACCAAGTGTCATGTATTTTAAAAATATTTTCCCCTAACTTCCAGAATTGTGTTTAACCACCCTGCCCTCATACAAGGTCTTACTTTCTCCTGCTTATTGTTCTGCTATGTTAAAAAAAACTCCAGTTTACTTTTTTGGGAACTAAGTATCCAAACACTTCCAGAAAATATTTAAGGTTTTGATTAGCCTCAAACACCACCAGATTTGGATCAAGATTCTGAAAACCTCAAATTTTGAAACTCAACAAAGCAGGAGTTGTGAATGGGCCAAGTTAAAGTATTATTTTCCTTAAATGTTAAAGCAAATAAATTGACTACCCAGTTCTGTACTCCTTTTTGGTGAGCATAAACACACAGCCCTATTAGATGGTTATCACAAATTAAGAAGAGCAATTTTTGTGAGCACTTGTTTACAAGGTATTACTGCATGTCACAGCCATCACAGTTATCAGCCACACATCTCATTTCAGCTATACTTGACTCATTACCATGGTATCTGAAAGCTTCTAAACTGACATGGCTTTCTTGTAGAAGGCCTTTTACAAGTATAAAGCAATTCAAAAATATTTTTAATCCCATCAAACTGAAGCACTTCAAAAATGTTGAACCCTGTCTATGGATGATTTTTTTACCCAGCTACGAAGTATTTAATGCTTAGAGCATGCATCATACTGACACAGTATGAAACTTTTAGGTTAATATAGTTGTAATGTATTTTCAATACATGTATGCAGTACAAGCATTCTGAGCTGCCAACAGATGGTGCTGGTGTGACTTACACTTATCTTGCCCAATATGCAAATCTAGCTTCAGGCACAGGGTTTTAGGGCTTACCTCTGTGCACGTAGTTATAAAGCATCGTGAATTGATAGGAAGAGATTGCTAGTAGGATTTTGTCACGTTTTAAGGGATTTCAGATAGCTGTGTTGTGCCCAGAGAAAAGTGCTAGAAAGCAGGGTAGGTTAGTATTGGGGGTTTTGATTCTAGGAGAAACATAAGCACATAAAAATAGAAACCTAGTTTGTGCTCTCACCGCATGTCACTAGTTTCCCCCTATCTCTACTAATCTTTAATTTCCTCTAGCCTTCTCTTCCCTGCCTGCGACCATCCTAATGCTTGGGGGGGAATTTGCCAGAGCCTACCTGTCTGCATGGCTTTCCCATCTCTGGTGATTCCCCCAAATGAACGAGGAAGCCAGGGAATGGAGTTCTCAAAATTTAAGGTGAAGGCTGTGGCACACTGCAGAGACAGGTGGCACACTGCAGAGACAGGTGTGTTAAAGTGTGGGGCTTATACAGCTGCATTGGTCTAAGGATGCCACAGGTGAGCATACCCTGTTAAATCATCCAGATTTAGAGTTAGGAGATACAGGGAGTGTATCTTTGGGTGGGACAAAGGGGAGAGACTGAGACACCCATGTCACTCAATGGAATCATAGCCCGGTAATTAATTCGTACATATGTAGCTTCACTCCAGAAATTAATTACCAATAGCATAACTGAGTCTCATGGGAGTTGTACTTGTTTCGTAGCTATACGGTGCAGCTAATTGGAATTTTGGTACTGTCTTGAACACTGACAATGGGAAGGGAAGTTAAAGCTTGTAACTTTAGCATGCTTTTTCCTCCTCTGTTGTCCTGTTCAGTTTCATATGGCTCTGATACACATAGCAGTTGTATCTCGATGCTGTCTTAGTAAAATAATCTACAGAATCAGAGGGGTAGCCATCTTAGTCTGGAATTGCAGAAGTGACAAAGAGTCCTGTGGCACTTTAAGGTGCCACAGGACTCTTTGTCACTTATGCATAATCTACAGAGAAGCTTTAAGGTGAATAGCTCCCATCCCTCATTGGATATTATCTTACTATACGATTCATTAGAGTTGTTAGATAGTATTGGGTATTAATTCTAAAAGCACCATGAGAAAAATGCATCAATTTATTTAATCCATCAGAAAGCATCATTTATGGGAGTTCTCTTCTACTTTTCATTTACATCTTTATAATTAAAAATACCTCTAACTCATTACAATGATTATATTTATATGTTTTATATTTTTTTAAAAGTATTTGATTTTGATGCAATTGATCAGAATGAATAGGAGAGTTGCATTTGTAATCTTATTGTCTTTGAGATAAAATTGCCCAATGCATCAGTGACAATGTTTTTGAAAGTGAATTTAAACAACATTCTGAATTAAATATTCATGTTTAAGCTTTTATAGGCAATCCAGATAAAGCTTGTGTGTGGTTTTTTTTCCACTAAATACAGGAGGCTTAATTTTACTCAGCCAAATTTAACAGGTTTTGACTCAGTAGGTACTAAACTGTGGTTCTATGGGGAAAAGTACTAGTAGTCTGTGATCTCAACTCTGTTGTACAGCTCAAGAGGGCAGGGACAAGATGGTTTAATCTGAGCTTTGCACCTCTTGGGCTCTCGAGCTGCAGAGGTTATATAGCTGCAGAGGTTATATAGCTATACACCTTGATCCCGAACTGCAACAGTCCCCTGTGTATCATCCAGAAGTTCAAGATAACTGAAATGCAGAGCACTCAAGTCACATTCCCTTCCCTCCTCAGTAAAACTGGACTGTGGTGATGACCAGCCTAGGATTATTACCATAGCCCTACACCAGGGAAATGAACCTACACTAGGAGAATTCTTGGTTCCTGCCTTCCAAAAGGAGTGACATAACGAGCTCAGAATGCAGCCCTAAATCAGGGCCCAGATGTTAATTGCTTTCAAAATGGAACAGCAAATGGTAAACATTCCTAGGAATGCTATTAGTTACAAAAGTTAATAAATTACATAGTTATTTAATTTACATAATTCATTACAAATGATGTATGTAATTATTACTGAGAAAAGGAATTTATAGAAGCACAAAAATTATTAAGGAAAGGAACTAAAAGAGCACAAATTCCAAAGACGTGTTAGTTCTTCACTGATATTCTTCACATTAAAGTGTACGTGTTTTTACTCACTAAATGTCTGACTTTCAGAAACATGCAGATATACTACTAGCTTGAAAAATCATACACAGAATGCAGATAGGAAGGGCCTTTCAAATTTTGTCTTCATGGTGCATATACCTTAATGATACCAAACATTCTGTCTTGTAGTAAGGTTTCTGTTTGTACTGAATTATTTGAATAAGCTATGATAAAACAATGGTGATTTAATACAGGTGTATTTAGGTGCTTTAATTATATTGAGGAATGATACAAACATTTTTCTCGTTTTCCTTCTTTTAAAATCTGAATGCCATTAAACATTTGAACCTGGATTGAAATTATAAAATTGTCACAAAATTAATAAAAACAAACAAACAAAGAAGCTTGTGATTTAAATATCGTTCACCCAACTTTTCTAGAGGGTAGTGGGTAATTTTATACTTAAAAATAAGAGGGATTTCTTGAATTCGAAAGCAATGAAGTTAAATCACCTCTTAGTACTCAATCATAATCAAACATTGAATATCTCATAGCCTAGCCTCAGCAGCAAACTTGACTGTCTGAGTTTGCCTGAAATGTGCCTCACTTGTAGACCGTAGATCTAGATCTATACACTATAAGATGCAATGAAAAAAATAATGAACCAGTCCTAAATGTTCAAAAATAATGAGTTAAGCCCCATATCATCATGATTGGCTTAAATTATGTGAAGTAAAAATAAATGAGTTTGTTTATTTGCCTCTGTTATTTCAGGTTTAGGGTTCAAATTGTGAAGCTTTCTCCATGACTGAAGGCCTAGAAACTTTTCTTTTAGATGAAAACTGAGATTCTCTCATAATTACAGGACTCCAGTAGCTGGAGTCTCAAGAGACTCGAAATATTAAACAACTCACAATAAAAATGGAGAGAGTTGGTAAACAGCTTCAAATAATACATTTGAGGGTAGCATATATGTATGTAACATTAAAATAAACTGCTCACAGAGTTATCAAGTAATCTTTCAATTTTAATATAAAGCTAAAACTACTTATGAACATTCCAATATGTTGTCATAATAGATCTGCCAGCCCTCAAAGAGCAACATTGCACAGTCCAGCTATATCTATAATTAGTTTCACTTGATTAACAGAAAAGAGAAGCACTGTACAGAGAACCAGTGGTATTATCTTTGCTGCTGTTTGGGAATATGCTTGGATAAGAAGCAAGCAGATACACTGATGGTACAACTACACTGGAATGAGAGACCTGAAGCACCACTGCCATTGGCCTGGGTCAGCTGATTTGGGATCATGGGACTTGGACTGTGGGTCTAAACACTGCTGTGTAGATGTTTGGGCTCTGAGACCTCCCCTGTTGTGGGGTTCTAGACTCCAGACCAAGCTCCAATGTCTACACTGCAATTAACCATCCCCATAGCCCAAAACCACACGCCCAAGTCAGCTGACAAAGGCCACTTATGGGTGTTTAATTGCTGGATAAGCTGCCGACTGTGAACAAAACCTCCAAAAACCTAAAGGTCATTACAAACAGTAATACTAAAGACACATGTAGTGTAAAATTCACCTCTGAGCAGAAGAGGCACACTCACGCCCTATGCATCACTTACCTTCCACGTAAATATTCAAATTAGGGTTTCACTATTTTTAAGATGTATTAAAAAACTAGGGATCTTAATTTTCTTCTCATCCATGAGCTGGCAGTTAGCAGAAAATATCAGTCAGTATCCAAATGGAAAGACTGCTTGAATGTTTGCATATTCTAAAGCTGCAGCTTTGGTTTGTTTCTTTTTTATTTATTACCCAGTGTGATAAGGACACCATACAAGCAAATAAAGAAACAAGATCACTGTTTTAAGGAGTTTACAAGCTAAACTGACAATGAACATGGGATGAGAACTGATAGGATTTTTTTTTCTTGCAAAAAATCTTAACTTTTTTGACAAAAAATTAAGTATTTTGTCTGTAAACTTTAATATTTCAGCTGAGAGCCAAAATAGTTCAATTTGGAAATGTTGCCACAGGGCCTCCTAGGAACTGTACTTGAGGTGCTTCATATTCCCCTTGTCTTCTACATGCTGGGATTCCTGGTCAGTCTGCATCTCCCAAGATGCACTATGGTCTCTCATCTTGGTGAGAAGAAGCAGTGTATCATGGGATCACCAGTCCAACTGGGGGATTTACCCATAGAAGAGAATGGAGACATGAGGAAACCAAACTACAACTCCCATGAGGCACTGCTGTGGCATTTTCAAAGCAAAATATTAGTTGTTGGGCATTCAGTTTTTTCATGACAAATTGAAACTTTCCTTGGAAACAAGGCACTTCTATTGAACAAATTTGGACAAAAACAGTTATCTTCCAAAACAATTTTGACAGAAAAGTTTTGATAATGGGATGTTACATGGGATGCAAAAAAGCAAGCTGATCCAGATGTGGAGACTGGAAAGTATTTTTTTTTTATTTATTTAAAAATGTAATGTGTTGTAGAGCCTTCATCACGATGGTAAGTGGAGTTAATACGCTTTGTGGAAATATATTATAATGATTAGGAAGAAGAGTTATCATGCCACTTGGATGGAGCAGAGAGGCTAGGTGAAGAATGAAAATGGACAAGAGCAAAGAAACAGGCAGACATTAAGTTGCAATTCCAAGGCAAGGACAAAGATAAATTTCCTACACAATGTCCTTTCTAATGAATGAAATAATGGGTTCACTCAGCTGCCTTAGACAAGTTGTTCTCAACCGGGGTACAGGTATCTCTGGGGATACGCAGAGGTCTTCTAGCAGGTACATCAACTCAGCTAGATATTTGCCTAGTTTTACAACAGGCTACATAAAAGCACTAGAAAAGTCAGTACAAACTAAAATTTCATACAGACGTTGACTTGTTTCTACTTCTCTATGTACTATACACTGAAATATAAGCACAATATTTATATTCCAGTTGATTTATTTTATAATAATATGGTAAAATGAGACAGTAAGCAATTTTTCAGTACTACCATGCTGGGACACTTCTGTATTTTTATGTCTGATTTTATTAGCAATTAGTTTTTAGGTGAGATGAAACTTGGGCGGTACACAAGAAAAATCAAATTCTTGAAAGGGTACAGTAGTCTGGAAAGGTTGAGAGCCACTGCCCTAGACAAGCAGATTAGATTGATGATGGTGGCTAGCTGTGAAGTGATTTAACAATTTTGGCCTTGAAGTGGTTTAAACATAGGCTTCAAAGTTGACATGCTAAAGCAAAGAATGGCAGGTAAAGCACTTCTCTATGTAATACTGTTTTAAAGTCTGTTCTGTTGCAGATGCAAAAAGAAATGTTTGCCATATTCTCAACAGGAATAGCTGTAACCTGTTGTTTTTAGTGAAAATTGAGATTCTGTCTTCCTCTGTGACAGGGTCCTGTGGCACCTTAAAGACTAACTAAAGTATTAGAGCATAAGCTTTCGTGGGCTAATACCCACTTGCATGCATCCAACGAAGTGGGTATTAGCCCACGAAAGCTTATGCTCTAATACTTTAGTTAGTCTTTAAGGTGCCACAGGACTCTTTATCACTTCTGCAATTCCAGACTAACACGGCTACCCCTCCGATTCTTGTCTTCCTCTGGAGGAAGATCTTCAGGATAACCTTTAATTCATAGATTATATGGGTTTTCTGAATGCATAGCGTTTTTCTTTTCTGGTCCTCAGTTCATCATGGCCAAAAGAAACTGCAGGCTGATAGCTGTCTGTCTCTTGTGCTGTGTTGCTGTGGCATTCAAGCTGTCTGTTTTCCATTCAGTTGCACTGAGTCTGACATGAGCGCTTGGTAAAGAAAATAGGAACTGTTAAGAACCTGATGCTCATAACATCCATCCAGTGAAGGGTTGCTCCTGGCATCAGGTGGTCAAGTTCAAAAGGTCAGCCTCTTAGAACAATGCTATGCCATTTTTAGCTTCTGATGCACAGTAATAGGTTGGCAACCAACCGTGATAGGACTTCTGGGTGAATTGTACACTGTGTTCCTTTACTGTGCACTTTATTACAATATAATATTCAGTAAATATACTGTTGAAAAGCTGAACATTCTTTTCCACTTGATATTAACAAAAAGACAGCTCACCATACATTAAAGGACATATCACATCATTATATGATCAGTAATTATCTGCAGATTTTGGTACAACATTGAAAGAACAGGGTATGTAGGTGTAGTAGTTCTTGTGCCAGGCTTTTGGAATACTGATGGCTATTAAGTGCTTGATTAATTTCTTTTTTGTAAATTCCATCATGTTAGGAAGTAAAGTATTAAATGAAGAATGTAAAGCTTCTTTGTCTTTGCTGTTTGACTGTAAAGAAATTAAACTGCCTGTCCCCCCTCCCCTTTTTTGTGGGGGGGAGTACAGAAGGGTAAGTGTTCCGCAACCTGAATTCTACAAAAAGTATTGTCAATGTATGCATATAATGTGATATGCTAATATCACTTGAAGTGCGAGGGCAAAATTAATACTGCCGGTACCATGGCTAAGGTGTGTGATGAATTATGCCTCAAGCATTTAAAGCATTTTCTATATACCAGATCTGAGCACTTCACGCTGGCTGGTATTTAAAAATGATTGATTAAACTGATATTATCTGAGAAGACTGCCACTGTACTGTTCTGCCATGTTACAGGAACAATATCTCAATTTCATAGAATAGATGGCAAGTTACAAAACTACCAGGTTTACATCCTTCTGAATTAAATTGGGGAAGCTTGTGTAGAGATAAGGAGGGGGAAAGTCTCAAAAATCAGAAGAGAGGGAGGGATTGAAGGATGAATATGGTAAAACAGGAATTCAAACAGATGTGGCAATTTGTTTTATAACATAATCAGAAAATGCTATTTAAAAGATCTCATTTGTAGTCTGTGTCAATGTAATAGATGTTAATCTTTCAGTGAGTTACTAAATATAGCATACATTTGTGTTGGCAAGTACAAAAAGCACATGATCCATGGAAAGGTCTCAGTGATTTATTTATTTATTTATTTTTTTTTTAGAGGGGAATGATGAGATTTTCTGGAATTGTTCAGAGTAGCCTCACATTTTAGTCCATTTGTTCTCTGCCTTTCCCTTTGACATTTTATTGCTTCATCGATGGGGTTTTTGTCCTGTTTTGTTTTAGTTTTCTTGTTGTTTTTTAGTTATTATCATACACATCATGGTAACTGGCCAGTGAAATATCTGCTATTAAAACTTACTTGCTTGCTGTATAAAATAGTCATATATCACACACAGGGCAATTGTAAAATCCCCAAAGTCCTCTAGTGAATTTCCTGGGAAATAGTAGGTAATAGAGGACCTAAGGCCTCATCCAGAGAGTTTGTGAGGACTTGCAGCTTGGAATGAGAATTATAGGTACATCACTCTTAATAGGATCAGATCTTTATTACATCAAGACGACTGTTGACTTCAATGGGACTACCTGGGCACAGGCAGAGTTTGGCAATCTTTATAAAGAATGGGAAGAACATATTTTCAAATTCTGATAAAGGTCTAAAATTGGTCATCTGGTAACAGTTTTAAATTATCTGAATAGGATGAATTTTACGTTCCATAAATATGACAACTGCGAGGAACAAGAATAACCACTAATAAGAATTAAGAGAAGCACATATTTTAACGTTAGTATGTCTTACATGAGAAGTTCTCTAGATAACATGGGGAACACATTTCTGTGTGTATACACATTACTGGGTTCTGCAGTAGTTGTCTAAAAGGGCACAATTTACAGTAGTACTGGGTCATATGGGGCTATTTATATTTAATGGTGTAGCCTGACCTATAGATTATGTATTGATGATATTGATTACTTAAGAATTCCCAGTGGTCGCTTGGAGGGTTGATAGGTTCTTGTCCCAAGATCAGGTACAGTATTATTAAAATTTCTATAAGTTGGGAACCCCGATGTGCATGGTTGCAAAACTCATACTACAGGAACTCTTCTATATTTACAATAATGTATTAATACATTTAACAAAGTCACAAACACTCCAGCTCAACAAGGTAAATAGAAATAATATACATTGTACATCTAAACATCCATACTTTCACCATCCCTTTCAGAACAATCTGAAATATTAACCATTATCTTCCTCTTCGCCATCACCTTCCTCATCATCATTAGCGATCATCATTCTGGCACCTCCAAAGTGCTACATTTCTCTCTTCTACCACGCACAGGCTGGCATGCAACGTTATAATATGTTACACTGACACCACTATGGCTAATGCATATTCAGTAAGGGTTTCTCCCCTCTTCCTTATTTGTATTTCTTCATCCTATAATGTTGAGGTTTTTGTCCTTCTGTAGATTAATTTATTATCATATATTAATATATATTAATTTATTATCATATACATCAGTTAGTTGGTATGGCACTCCCACAGGTGGATGTTCTTTCTAAAAGTTTCCAAAAGCTGGTTTTAGCTTTGGTTTCTGTGGTTGGCTGATGTAATTATGGACAAAATAGTATATAGGTTTGTAAGTTCCTTGCATTGCTGCTGAATATAATAAAGACAGAACAACCATTTAAGGCATGGCAGTGAATATCATAAAGACAAGTAGTCCTATGGGCTACAATGGTTATAAAATAGAAAACAAGACTAAGAGCTAATGTTTCCCCTAGCTGTCAGTCTCTGACTTAGAAAGACCTGGGAACTGAGTAAAGATGGTCCAAGTAACTCATGAGCCCTGTTTATTCTTCATGTCTCTATGTAACATCCTAGTCTCATACTTGTCTTATTTCATCATTCTCTATGCATTCCTTCTATCTGGTCTCTGACTAAACCAATGAACTCTTTCACCTCTTCAGTTCTCCTCCTTTTTCATTTTCATTTTATTTTAAAAGCTAATATTCTCTTTTCTTGCCTTTTTTGTTGAACTTGGGTTGTGATTGGTGCAAGAACTTTCCATTGCAAACTCCTGCATTAGCTTGTTTTTTCTGAGATTTTAATCTGACTCTGCTGGAGTCCCTTCACAGTCATGTTTTGCAGTATGAGTGTCCCACCTGGTTCAGCTAATATGTCAACTTAATCAGTCTTCTGAGCACAGTGGCAGCAGCAAAGGGTATTACAAAAGCTGGAAAACCAACTGAAGTACAGTTATTCTCTGAAAAGTGACTTAAAATAAAGCATCACAGGGTTCCACACTTATTTTCTCCTAATGACTTTGTCAGTTCTGTTCACTTTACAAATCACATAGTGACTTTTTCCCCCTACTGGCTGACTCCAGTGACTGAATAGTTTAGTGATACTGTATCTCATAGACAAAGGAGTTAAGTAACTCACATATTAGAAGCCTATGTTTTTGCTGCTGAAATTCCTGGGTTTGATCCCCCCTGGCAACTCCAGGGTACCTGTGTGTGTCCATGGCAAGTGACAAAATTAGCTGTGTGGACTTGGGAAGCTCTTTGTTTCTCTTACTAATTTCAAATGTAATTCAGCAATCACTTGCTAGATCCCTTGGCTAAGATTCTTACCCCGATACAGGCCTCATTTACTTGCAGGTGTAGAAAAGCCAGGCTTATATGTTTAATGAGAAAGGGGAAGAGCGAAAATGATAGGAAGCATAGTCTTATGGTTACAGCATTGCACTTGGAGTCAGAAGATTTGAGTTCAGTTCTTCACTAGACAAAGGCTCCTTGTGCAACCTTGGGCAAGTCACTTAATCTCCTAGTGTAAATCTTAGCTGTTTAGATTCTAAGCCCTTTGGCACAGGAACAGTTTCTCACTATGTACGTTCAGCATGTAGCACAATGGGACCTGACCTGCCTGGGTCCTATGTGTTACTGTAATACAAAAAATAACAACAGTGGAGCTAGAATGTAAACATTTAAATCTGAGTAAAGGATGTCTGTGCAAACAATTGGGAGCTCACACATAAGCTCAGCAGACTGGACTGAGGATTGACCATCAGTCTTTTTTGCCTCACAATGTCCTCCCTAGTATTACTGCTCTTTCCTTCAGAATTCACTGGACAGTTGTTACTGATGTGCGTTGCCCAATAAAACCCGGCAGGCTCTTATCAAGCAGACTTCGCTCTGCAATAATAAGGATGATGCTTAGCTCTTTTATAGCAGTTTTCATCAATACATGTCACAATGCTTTGCAAAGGAGGTATGTGTCATTTATAATGCAAGGAACTATTGACTCAGTAAAGTCAATAGACAGGGTGCGTTAGATGGTGTCAGTTTTACATAGCTATCTTTTTGGCCACCACTACCATTAGATGAATGGGAAGGAGACAATGCATTGTGTACACTTTAGGAGGAATAGAATCCAGGGTCTTTTAAGATGTGGGACTCTCTCACTGGAAATAAGTTAGTAACTCCAGTAGCTGTTAGCAGTAGTGGGCCTTCATGTTCTATGAACTAGCCATTGGAACTCAATATGTTGCACAGTTACCCCAAGCATATAATCCAAATAGTATTTACACCAATATTAAAATGGTAATCCCTACAGTCCCTATATTATGTAGGACCCCCAACATACAAGAAAGATAAAGCGAGCTGCAAGGAATAGGCTAAATATTACAATTTTTTAACTATGTAAATGATTGGGAAAGATAAGCAGGAGCAATGTACTCCTTTTCTCTATGCTTTTCAAAGTAGAGAATTAGCCCAAAATAAATTTAGCAGATAAAACAAGTGTTAGTATTTTCATACATTTACTATTCCTGGAAAGACTGCTGCAAGAAGATATTTTTCAGAGAGGCCCTAAAATGTGTAGCATTGGTCCTAATAAATGTTCTTATGGAAGCTCAAAAATATTTAATAGAATACTATGGTATGTAGTACTACATACAGATGTATTATCAGAACATTAACAATTATTCTCATTCCAACTCAAGTGACATTTAAACATGCTTAATCCTGAATCTTTATGCATTATTTTACAGATCACTAAAACAGATGCAAGCAAATGTTGTGTAACCTGCAGATTTTATGTCTTCAACTTTTGGGCTATGTTGTCATTTGCTTTGTTTTCACCACCAGCTTCACTGCTTTAGTTTATATCACTTTTTCACTAGCTGTTTGACACACATTCTTAATCTCCAGATGCACTTACTATAAAGCAATAATGATCATGAGGAAGAGGAGTAAATATGTTTCTTGGTCCTTCTGACACTCAGGATCATTTTCTCTTGCGTTATGTACTTCCAGTCTTCAAGAAACATATTCTTAATCTTAAAGAAATGTTTAGCAAGCTGTACACAAACAGCAAATCTTTCTTCCCATTTCATACTCAAAGATAAGTAGCTGATTCCCACTGCTCAAAGCAGTGAAGTATGAAACTGGACTAGATTGGACTTTACAGCTTAATCTATTATATATTTTGTTCTCCTTTTAAAAAAATTCATGACCATTTAAATGTACTTGTGTGTGCAGAGTAAGTATTTTATGTAGTTATATTTCTTTTTCTGGTTAGAGCTCTTGTTTTTCTGAATCTGAAACCAAAAATAAAGCTTTTTTAAAAAATTAGAAACAGCATATTAAATGGGGAGGAACTGTATCAAAATGAAGCAACCTGTCAGGAATCTATTAATATAAGTTGTTTTTAGCAAAAACATGATATCAGGGAATATTTTCAACTATATTTGGCATTTCTGGAGCAAGAAAAATGTGGGTGCTTCATTAAAGACCAGCATAATGAAAAGGGAAAGCGAATGTTGAGCCTCTGTCAGGAATGTCCTTGAAATGAATATAGGCAATTGGAAAAGTATGTCATATTCTTGTGGCATTGTGTAATATATTAAACAACAACAACATTATTTCTCTTTTTAAAAAGCAGCAAGCTGTTAATGATCTAAGGGAATGCTGAAATGCTATGCACTAAATTGTTTTTGATCAAAGTGAAGACTATAAAATATTAATATTTTAATACACATTAAATTAAACAGTGAAAACTGTATTTATATCCTTTTGTGTCCCCCCTCAAAACATAATAATGATTTTAAAAGTATATCCTGGCCATTTTGGTTATAGTTCTAAGGATGATTTTAGATCATCAGATATAAAATGGCCAATTTTAAAATTGTACTTAAATAATTTATGCAACAAAGCATACCTGTGTATCTTCCTTCCCCAACTGCACATAATAAAACCTTAATTCTACACTATTCTTTATGAAGAAACAGTAATATTTAGTAAATAGAGCCCACTACTGTGCCAAGGAAACGGTTGTATAAGACCAATTGAGACTACTCTGATTCTTGTGGGGACACTTTTGTCTCCCCCAGGAAGAGTGTGGAGCAGCACAGTGTTAGTGCAGGTGCATGGGATGGCATACGTGCCTCTAACCATTCCCCAGTACTAGCTAAGGAGTTTGATTTTCTTGCTTTCCCAAAATTTCTGTGGGAATTACTGAACATGGAATTGCAGCATCAGCCTCCAAAATGAGATTCAATATAAAATGTTCCACCAATGCAGTGTGGTGGCTTTGTAAATGTAAAAGATTAATTCCTAACAGATGTATTTGGTATTTATGCAGCAGCTTTCTAAGTCTAGTGAATCTCTCTATTAAAGCCTAATTTCCTTTTTGAAGGGTGGGGGAAAGAATGTTCTGCCTGAGGAGAAGATCTGTTGCAGTAGCTGCTCTTTAGGTTGCCATGTGGCAGGAGCAACCATAACACACACATTCTTGTAGTGGATACGAGGTGTATGGTAAAGATAACCCCTCCTGGCATATAGCATGCTGTTGATTCTGCTTTTCTTCTGATCCTTTGAAAAGGACTGAGTTTGTGAAATAATGGGGGTGTTCCATCCTCCTGATTGCAGATGTTGTGAGGTACATTGATGCTGGCCAATTTGTGTGTGTCAGGGGGGTAAAAAAGGCAGCCAAGAAAGGAGGCTTGGCTAAAGCCCATCACTGAATGCTTACAAGCCCCTCTCTCCAGCTCTGCTGTGGCGTGGGGGGAATGACGGGGAGGAGGGGAGAGCATTCATTTTTTTTTATTGTGTTCCTTGTCTGGTGCTGCTTTTCTCTTTCTCCTTTCCTGTGCCATGCCACATAGAATCCCTTGAGCATGTTAAAGAAGCCAAAATTGAAACTATAATGGGGGTGGGGGGAAATAGCAGTGTCCAGTCCCCATGGCATGGTGAATTGGCCCAAAAGCTAATACCACTCATATGCAGAATGAGGCGCTTGCTGCTGCAAGCCTTTGTTTAGTTGCTAGTGTTGTGTTCAGTTCTGTGGATGCCATTCCTGAAAACATCTCCCAAACACCAGCTGTAAATGCAGTTACTAAATGCCCACTTCATAAAAGCACTTCTAAATGCAAATAGCCCAGTTTTCTTTTGTATATAAAGCCATGGGGTGGGGAGTGTGTATAAATCATTTTCAGTTTGGTTATGATTGATGGACTGTCCTCTGTACCAGGGGGAAATAGAAAAAAAGGAAGTCAAAGCCTCTGATTTCTGTTTCAGTGACAGCCAGGCACATACATCTGTGCACAGAATTTGGCACTCCATACGGCTGAATTTGCCAAACCAACCCAAGCAATTGGTGTAACAGGGCTCTCCTGAAATGCATGGAAAAAAGACAGTAAAGCTCTGTTGATCTGAACAGAAAGAGATGTAAAGAATGTATTTAGATAACAAACAGGGTTATCATGAAGGATAATGTAGGTTATCCAGGTAAGTTACCCATCCAAGGTTAAATTGGTATCTGTGCAATGCAAATGATGCTTGTAAGAGATTTGACTGATATTATTTATTTGGATTTTGTTAATGGCCAAAGGCCCCATTGTGCTAACACACAGGAAGACATGGTAGAAGGGTTACGAACATCATAATGTAAAAAGTTATGACTGTAATAGTGTCAGCTTCATACTATATAGTTTGGGCACAGATGTAAGTTCTTAGCACACACAGACATCTGGGTAACATATTGACTGATGGTTGTTATGGGAAGGGAAGAAAAGAGTTACTGTCTTGGTTTTGTAATGACATTTTGTTTGATGTTGTATGAACAACAATACAGGTACTTAGAGCCCTGGCTAGTCATGGTCAATACTGACAATCCAGAGTGTTTAAATATCATGAACCAGGCCCCAAAAATCATGAAATTGGTTTAAAGATCTTGAAATTAAAAAATATGTTTTTGATTTCCTTTACTTACCTTCTGGTATTTGTTGTGCATTGGGATGGCATTTTCAAGCTTTTCTTCACAACAACAATAATGTTCAGAAACCTGAGCATTTTTTAAAATGAAAGCTGAAATCCGAGCCTAAATATTGCAAGACTTACAATAAAATCATGAGAGCTGGCACCACTGCATTTGTGTTGCATTTAAATAGCCCATTGCACGGTTTAGGGATTGCTGCTGAGAGTTCCATGCTGACATTGGGGAGGGGCCATCCTGCTAACTCCCTCCACCTTACACACACCTTTTTTAACACGCAATGGGTGGGAAAATGGAGAGAAAGTATAAAGAGGACAGAAATTTAAAAAACACAAATAATATTAGAGCAATCTCGAAATGTTTTGTATAGATGATTGTTAGAGCTGGATGGGAAATTATTTTTTTCTGCTGAAAATGTTGACAAAAATAAAACAAGTCTTATTCAAAATTTTCTATGACAAATGTGCACTTCTTGACAGAAAATAAACTGACAAACGAAAACAAGAACAATGTTTTAGTTTGCAAATATTGTTGTGGTGCCTCATGGGAGTTGTAGTTTGGGGTCTGATTCCCTATTTTCCTCTATGGGTTGAGCTTCCAAGATGCGCTGTTGTTCCCCCCCTCCCCCGCCTTGCCATGGAGTGTAGTTCAGCTAGGAAGCCCACTCATGGAGGAGAACGGGGACATGTATTGCTCAAACTTCAGCTCCCAAGAGGCACTACAGTGACACTTCAAGAGAATTCTATTTAGGCATTTCCGCCAATGACAAGGGCATTTCCAAAGAGAATTTTTTGGTTTTGGGCCAAGATTACTGCCTTTCAGATGAGAAACAAACACACTTCAATGGTGGGAAGGGGTGTTAGCTTTTTGATGAAAAGTTCATTTTCTGCAGAAAGGGGATTCTTTTTGTGAAACATGCCATTTAATCCCAAAATATTTGATGGCAAATTTTCCACCTACCATAATGTTCATACCTGAATAGTTCTTCAAAAACAAAGACACACTGTCTTAACCTATTTTACCTCACTGCCCTAACCTCCGCCATCACTTCCCTGTGCACGGATCAAATGCTGAACCATCACCCATTTCTAAAACCAAACTTCAATCAATTGTTTTAAAAGTTTTGGCAAGTTTGGAGGGAATTTTTTTTGCTTCCAGTTTCTGGCTGTAAAGAAGAAGCCTGCTTTCCTAAGATTTACAGCCCAATTTCTTAATCTTAAAAGACTTGTATAGTTGAAATAAGCATCTGTCCTGTTGGATGCTTATCTAAACTGAATCAGATCATTTCAAGCTTTGCCTGTCAGTGATCGGGTATATATCTCTGCATGTCTCACCTACACTTCAACATTTCTGCAGATGCCTGTTTTGAAGGGCAAAGAAAATAGATACCTAAACTCTTTTATAAAGTAATAAAATCCAGAACAAAGTTGAAGTTAAAGCATGATCCTAGCTAAGGGAAGGGAGTTCAAAAGGAAATACTTGAAACAGCCTCTTTGACTTTAATGATCTAGGAAAGGCAGCATTAGAAGACACAGGGATTACTCATATTGAAGTCAGCGAGAGCTTTGCCTTCTGAGCATTTTCTTGTGGATGGGATGTTGGATTGGACATCAGAAGTCCTAGGTTCTATCACTGGTTCTGCCACTGATCTATTGTATGATCTTGGACAAGTCATTTCTTCAACAATTTCTCTCCCTCTGTGATGTTGACAATTAATTATTGCCTGTTTTGTTCTTATCTTGATTTAATTGTTAGGTAGCCCCAGGTTTTGTGTCTGCATCAAGGCCCCCTGGTAATTAGTAATGTGTACCACGGCTATCTAACCTTACCTCCACAGTTACAGTGCCTGGAGCTGGTCAGGAAATTTTCATTGGAATGATTTTTCTGCAAGAAAATGCCCTTTTTGCAAAATCTGGATTTTCCATATCAAAATATTGCAGTTTTCAGGAAAATCAAAATGATGGGTTCCTCAGCTACCCATACAGAGAAAAAGGTCTTGTCAACTTCACTTCCTGCTTAGAGTCAGAAAGTGAGATGGACAGAAGTCTTCAGGGGGGCTGCCAAGACTTAGTCCCCTGAAAGAGTCAGGGGACTAGAGAGAGATGGGGTGCTGCTCCTCCTCCTTTCCCCATCTCCAGCTCTAGGCTGGAAGAGGCTGAGTACCCCAGCTCTCTGCTTCTCCAGCAGCCAAAGTGAAATTCACAGGCATCAACTAGGTGGGTAGCCGAGAAACCACAGAATTCCATTTTAGGGACTCTAAAGATGGATTCTTTTCTTGAAATTCCTGCCTGAGAAACATTTCGTGGTTTTGACTTTTTTTGAGCCTGGTTTGAGATAACTTTTTTTCAAAAATGTGAGATTTTTCACAGCGATGGATTTCCATTTTCCGGCCTGTTCTCATAGTAACCCAATGATAGAACATGGCATTGCTTTGTCCTTTAAAGGACTGCTATGGTTCCATTTGCATCAGCTGTCTCCCCTGTACTATTCACTTTCAGATCCAGAAACAGGAAAACCTATTGCAGATTTTCATTTTGTGTTTGTAGAAATAAATTTTACAGCTGTGTGGAGGGTTTTTTTGGTTTTCCTAAAACTCAGTTTTTTAAATAATTTTCCTTCTCACATCACAGCCAGACATGACAAAGGAATTGCACAGATGTCTCACTGAGACAATGTAATTGTTAAGCTTGCTGGCATCCTGCATGCTTAGGGTATGGTTACACTTACAAGATTATAGCGCTATTGGTTATAGCAGTCCCCTTATACAGTAATACATATAGCGCTATTATATATCCATACTCAGTCGCGCCAGCGGTGTAGCATGGCCAATTTTGGGGCACTTAATGCGGCATTAAGAACAGCGCATTAGGGCAGGTATCCCAGCATTCAGCTGGATGCAACGTGCTTTTTAAACAAGGGTGGTGAGGGGGGATGTGTTGTGTGTATGCGGAGGGAGAAACACAGTGGTTTTTCCGTTCTTCTGAAAGCCTGTCAGTGAGCCTCCGTTCACAGAAGGCTTTGTTTTCACACAAGCTCCCTCCTTAAACATTTGCATTGCTTATCTGCCGAGTTAAGAGAGAAACTCTAAAGAGATACTTCCACATTCCTCCAGCCGAGTTCAAAACAAAGGGAAGAGACGTCAATTGCCTTAAATGGCTCTAGGCATCTCAAGAGATCACTTGTAGCGCAGTGGGTGTCCACATTCTTGCTGTAGCGCTATAGTAGCTGCGCTACAGCCCTTATTCCCCGTGCAGAGGTGGATTACCAGGACTGCTATAACTCCGTGGTTATAGCGCTCTACGTGCCTTGCCAGTGTGGACGAGGAGGAGGTTATAGCGCTCGTGGGGGCTTTATAGTGCTATAAAGTGCCAGTGTAACCAAGCCCTTAGTCTCTGTCAAGGCTGATAGCAGTATGAAGTGTTACTTGAGTGAGAGTTTTTCACACCCAGAAAATGGCTAGAGGTGTCTGTAGCTGGGATATTAGCAGCTGTCAGTGCAGAATTTGAGGTCTGGTGAACTAAGATCTTTGCTATGCGCTGGGCTGTTTGCCTTTGCCCTTCTGTAACATTCCTTATCCGATTTATAATGGTTTGTGAGATAGATACTACTTGAGCAAATCTTTTGTTGTTCGTACACAAGCTGTCTGTATGACTGGCGAAGACTGTAGCAGCCTCATCAACGTCTGTCTGTGACCCAACCACAGTGAATGGATGTAGGTTAGCCCCGCTACATACATGACGGACCAGTTGGTAAACAGCGCTGCCTGACAGAGTGCAAGTACATATATTGGGACTTGCTAACCTGTGACTTTTCCCTGTGCTATAGCATAAGGGGAGGAGAAGGCACAAGGCTGTTCCCCCACCTCGCATCTTGTACACACAATCACAACCCCTTTGTTTTCTGAGTGCAAGGGCTGGTTCTGGTAGCTCCCAATACACTCAAAGGAGGTACAGTGAGGATACAGTCAGAGCCCAGCTCTTCCTTCTCCCCTGTCCTTGACCATTAGAACTGAACTCATAATAGGAGAGAGGACATTTTCATAGGGGGGCAAAATTAAGAGTTGAGTGCTTCCTCTGAGCCTCAAAAGGGATTCTGGCTGACTTATTCGGGCACTGGGAAAAGCTGGTCATGAGGTTTCTAGAGGAACTTTGCTGCTACTCACCGGCTGAAGCACACTCCCAAATTTAAACAGCATGCGCACATAATATTGTGATGTCCTGGTCCACAGCAATTTAATTTTCAGCTTTTGTAACAGCAAGCAAGCAGAACAATTGAATAAGTTTTTTAATGGAATGATTCTCAGTAACGTAGGATATACTGAGACCCAGCATGTATTAGGCTGCTTTGTTTTGGTCACACTAAAGTCAGTAACGGTCAATATTTTCCCTCACAAATAGCTGCTGGTATTTTCCAAAGGTGTTTTAGTGGTAAGGTCCCATGGGGAGGTGGTGCATCACAGTGATTTCAAAAAGGCTCAGCTTGACCAGTCAAATTGTAGTTTTGGAGAGCTGATGGTCCCAAACTTGCTCTTTTTCATCTTGTAATCTCATTCGTAGCCCATAACCTGAAACTTCACTGAGGCCTTTTGTCATTTTCTGCTTGTTTTTTAAATCTGACTCAAATTTGTTGACAAGTTCTATTACACCAGGAAAAATTACCATCAATATTTTGAAATCACCTGAAGATAGGGTGTCCTGCTGAGCTCTGCATAATAGCAAATAGCTGCTCCACCATGCTTTCCTGGTACTGTTTTCCCTTTTTAGTAAACTTTGATTGTGGCTGTCAGTTGTGAAAGGTTTATAAAGCCTGATGTCTAGCTCCAACTATGTGTGCATATCTCCCTATGTTGTCTATACGCTTAGGTAATCACTCATGTTGCCATAAAATTTCCCTTGTTCTTCCAGGTGAGAGACCCTCTAGTCATTACATTAATTTGAACAGTTTAAGAACAATCAACAGCAAAAGCAGAAAACATCATTTCTTTCTTTAAATAAACAAGTCATCTTCTTATAATGGCTACCTCCACCACTTAAGTTTCTTACATCTCATACCATAAATGTATTCTTTCCATAAACTATAACCCCCTGGATATTTCATAATTCTTTGGATTACATCTTTGGCAACAATTCTGATTTCCGGCCTGTCATTAATTATGTTGTCCAACTAGCTGTGATCAGATGTATGGGGTGCAATCAGATGTAGGTAACATAGTTTGAACATCACAATTATGGGAAATATCTTTCAGTAAATCAGTAGGAAAAAATCTTCCTCTCTCCATGTTGGATTATTCTTTTGTTCCTTAAAAATATAGATGATGATAGATTTCAGCAAAGCACATTTTTTATTAGCAGCAAATGGGAGAAAGGAATCAGAAATCATAGGGGATGCTAAACTTCCTTCATATGATTTCAATGCTTCTTCTGTCCTATTCTTCTCTCAGTAGTTTATTCTTTCTGCAAAGATCCTTTTTCAATATTTTAGAAATGAGTTTAATTCAGTCTTAATCTTCTGAAAGTATTTTTAAAATAATGTTTTCCGTCTCTGATTTTAGGGTTATTTTCTCATGTAACTAACATTGTCCAAAGAAGCCAGCCTATTTGTTCTCTCTAGGAATGGGTGGAACCCCATGTTTCAACAAAACAAAAAAAATGGAGGTTTACGAAAGAACAAAATGAATTAATTACAGGGGGAGAGAGAATGTACAAACAGGGATTGAAATACAGGTCATACATTCAGAATCAGGTGACATGAAGCAGAGAAGCTCAGACAACACCCATTGCTCTGAGAGATTATCTAGAGAATTTGTGGATGCCACCCGAAGGAACCCTGTCCAATATGAGACTGAAGGAATCATGAGAAATAGTCCTGGCAGTTTGTCCTCATACCATGTATATCATGAGTAAACACAGGGCAAGCTGACATTACCCTGACAATGAGCTCTCCCCTTCCTTGAAGAAAGGACCTTAACAAATTAGAGGTTAATTAATGCCTTCATAGCCAATGCTGAAAGTCCTGGAAACATATGCAGGTTCATCTCCTCTGATCTACTGAAGAGGCACACTTTTGTGCCTAGGCCTTGGCTCCAGTCATTAATTTAAATGTACAATATCTTGCCAAAAATATTCGGACAGATATGGGTGGCAAGAGGGGGGAATTCTTATGAATAAGATACAACCCCTTTCAAATAAATTCAACATTAATAGCGTATCTCCTACCACCAATTACTTAAAAGCAACAGGATGTTTTGAGACAAGTATTGAATTATCATCAAAATGTTTCAGTCTCTCAACTCAGATTTTGGCATATTCTATAAAGAATTTATTTCTTTAGCCAGAGGTATGGCATTGAGGATTACATTCAGTAACTTCCAACTCAAGTTATAGATTTTCTGTCAGAGAAAATAAAATCATATCCATATACCGTTATAATTAAAAGGTTTATCTGTGTTTTGGCATCTGTTCTTTCTTTGATTAAAGATTTCAAATGTATAATAATGAAGGCAGTGTTTATGACTACAGCTAGTTTTGGGTAGTGATTTACAGTTTTAGAGGCTGGTATTACTATATTCCTTTAAAACCTATAAGAATAGTTCTTTACTAGATGGTTCACAAAACATAACTATTGGGTTTCTAGAGTATCTGAATCTAAGTGTATTAGATCAGACTAATTATGGCTGGCTCCTGAAAGGTATCAAATGTTGACCCAAATACAGCATTAATAAGGTGGTAATTTTCAAAACCAAAGTTAGGTACTTAATTTTAATGTTGTGCCTTTGAAAAATGCCCTCTAAATTCTGAATCAGTATTGTCTCATTGGATCATGGTTTTTCACTACCTATTTAGGCAAAACTAAATTCTCAGTATGGCAGAGCTCCGACCTTGTCTCCATGGGTCCCATGCTTCCAGGAGGTTTATGTTAGCCTCAAGGGCTCATTGTGACCCTTCACGTAGCGCTTCTCTCTCCAGGGGCAGCGTTAGACTCTACAGAGCCCCTTTCGTCATAAGCCAGCAAGGAGGTTGGCGAGAGAACTCCCACAGTCTCTGTTGTCCCTACGGGCTTATTCCAGAACAGTTTAGCCTCCTGTCCTGACAGGGGCCTGTCTTCCCCTCCCAGAAGGTGTTTCCGTAGTGTCAGGTTGGGGGAAACCCAGGCCCACCCTCTACTCTGGGTTCAGGCACAGGGACCCTAATGGTAGTAGCTGTTGGCAGCCAACCTTTCACCACCAGAGTTGCTACATTTCCCTGGACCACTTCCCCACAGCTCTCCTGCTTCTCTCTCTTAACACCTTATTCACCCTTACCTTAGGGCTCCCTTTCCAGTGGCTTGAGGGTGTCTTCATTAACCAGATCTTCAGCCACACTTCTTCTCCCCGAGCGCTCACTGGCCTGACAGGTATATTTCTGATATTAAAATACTCTCTGGGAGCCCTTTTCATAAGCCTCCATCAGAATTAACATTTTCAAAAATGAAAACATTTAACATTGATTTTTGAGTTGAAATGCTGATGCAGCCATTGGTTCAGTGTTTTCTTTCTTTCTTCAGTCTTCTGGCAGGAGTGAGCCCTTTTATAGTATCAGAGGGGCCTTAGTCAGGTGTTAGCTTAACAGACTCACCTGACTCTTTTCAGGTTATTTGGAGTCAGGTGTTCTCATTAGCCTAACAGCATCAATTGACTCTTTGCAGCTAAGTGGAGTCATGTGTCCACCCTAGCCTGGAGCAGCCCCTGCTTTGGTCAGTCAGGGAACAGATAACTGCTTATCCAGTATATCTGCCTTCAACTACTCTGCTGTACCCCTTTTGTGGTGTGAGGGAGACCTTGGCACACATATACGTGGAGTGCGCCAGGTTGCAGCCCCTATTCTGGCTCCCCTTGCATATGTTCTTACATTTTTGGTTGCACTTCTCCCCTCACTTGTTCATCTATCACTCCCTATCTGTGTCCCTACAAAGTCGTGAGACCTTCTAGTAAACCTCCTCCTAGCCCCTGGCCAAAATGGCCATCTATAAAACCAGGGAGAGGAGGTTGGCTGATGGGGTCTCCTGTGACTGTGGGGCCTGTTTCCGATCTTCCCTCCATTCATGCATCTGGGCAGAGTTCCTCTGGGCCATGTCCCCTGGCTTTCTTGATGCCTTCAAGGAGCAGTGGGCGCTGTCCAGGGTTCTCTGTCAGTGTTTCCACCAGGTTCCCTTCATTTGACCCTTTGACCCCACTCTTGTACCTGTTCTTTCATTAGTTGTCCCCTGAAATTATTTGGCTTCCAGGTCCTGTGGATCTCCCCTTAGGCTGGAGAAGAAGGGTCCTTTAGCAGTCGGTTGCATTTTTGGTTGCACTTCTCCTCTCATCTGTTCATCTACGCACTCCCTATCCATGGCCCTACAAAGTCACAGAACCTCCTTGTCAACCTCCTCCTAGCCCTGGCCAAAATGGCCATCTACAAAACCAGGGAGAGGAGGTTGGTGGACGCGGTTTCCTACCACTGTGAGGCCTATTTCCGCTCCTCAGTTTGTTCACGCATCCAGAGAGTTTCTCTGTGCAATGTCCATTGTCTCCCTTGAAACCTTCAAGAAGCAGTGGGCACTCTCTGCTCGGTGTCCCCGTCAGGTTCCCTTCATTTAGCCCTCTGACCTTGCTCTTATCCTTGTTTTATCTTTAGTGGTCCCCCATACTTGCTTGGAATCCCGGTCCTGAGGATATTCCCCTTAGCTAGGGGAAGGTCTTCTGCCCATCCACTTCTTGGATCCCAATAGGACTAGTCTGGGTCCATCACATCAGAAACAATGATCAAATGTTGCTTATACCTTTTAAAGCCAGGCAAGTAATGGGCAAAATCTTTATTGAATATTTCAGTTTTGAAATTGATTCACTTTAGATCTTTTTAGTGTCATTTTCCTCCAACATTTGAGTTATCAGTTTGAATGTCACAAATTGTAGTGGCAATGTTGGCACACACATTTTAAAGCTTTCTATTGTATTTGAAAGTGCATTGCATGCTCACCTGATCAAATAGTAAATTCCATTTGACATATCTGACAAATCACAGCTAAGTAACACTTCTCAGAATTAGATTATTCAGGATCCACAGAAATATGTGATAAGATATTCATCACATTCGAATAAGGGCTATATCTGAGGAAATAATGATCATTTCCTTGGTAGTCTCTGAAGTGGAAGAGGCTGAATTCAATGAATAAGTTACTTGCTGTGAATAACTTGCTCAGCTCAGAAAACAATGTTGAGTCTTTAAAAAGCAGTATTAAATTCTTGGGTGAATGGAATTTTGAAAGCATCTGGTTTGGATGTAGCTGTATTAGATTCTTTGAGCTAAAGTGAATGTTTCTTCCAGTAATGCACTAATGAAAAGAAAAAAACTTAAATCTCTAAGGGGCAAATCCTGATCCCATTGAAGTCAATGGGAGTTTTGCCATTGACTTAAATAGGAACAAAATTCTGCTGTAATTGCATTACAGCAGCTGGATGTGTGGGTAGCAAATTTTCCAACTGTTTTACTGGAAGCCAAAGCATATTTCTTTAAATAAGCTCCCCATACATCTAGGTTCTATGTGATACCGCTGACCGCATGCTTTAAGTCAGAGACTAACTGCCAGAAAGATTGACATTACATAGTCCCTAAATTCCTCTTAGTTACTGTAGTGAATTTACTTTTCCAGTTGCAGAATTTGCAGATGCAGGAGCCTAGTGACAGGAATATTTTGTTGCTATGCACGCTAAGACTATGAAGAAGGTAGTATGTTAAGTGCTCTAATGCTGCAAGGCATCAGATGATGGCTTTCATAGTTTATGTAAGAACCCTGCTCCTTCTGTAGAGCACTGCATAACTGGCTGGGGTGATTGTAGAGGAGTTTGCCCTAATCAGTGACCACTGTCAGAGCAGGATACTAGAGCAAATGGACCAGTAATCTGAGCCAGAAAGATAATTTCTGTCTTACCTATCCATTCCTTCACTCCCACATGCTGGGCATACTATATCTGTGTACCTTTTTGTTGTTAAAGACATAATAATACCCAACTCTTGTATAGCACTTTTCATGAGTAGATCTCAAAGTGTTTCTACAGCTATGGAAACTGAGGTATAGCATAGGGAAATTATTTGCCCAAGGTCACCGGCAAAGTGACAGCCAGTGGTGAAGCCAGAAATAAAACCCATGTTTCCTGAGTCCCAGCCCAGTACTCTGTCCACAAGGCCACATTGCTCTGTGTTCCAGGCATGTGATCTTGGGGTAGAGAAGTCTATGATCTGGAGTCATTATTTTATTCAAATTTTCATTTCTTTAATGTTCTGTTTTTTCTTTTAAATCCAGTTAAATATTACTTCAATTGTTTGTTACAGCTATTTTCAAGTAAGGTTGATGATAAATGACAAAACTTAAATATAGATCTAAACTCCATGTCTGAAAAGAGAAGACAAATTTTTACGACACAGTTTTGGCCTTCAAGTTCTTAAATCAGTTTTGTCGGGGTCCGACTTTTAATTTATATGTACTGACATATTTTGAGCAAAAGACATACAATAAGCATTCAATCTAAAAATGTAGATTCATTGCTATGACTCAGAGAAACTGAATTACCATATCTTAAAGTCCTGGTAATCTCCAGGGCACCTGGAGTTTTCACCGTCTGCTCATATCGACTTTTCCATTTTGCCAACTATAGTAGTCAGCTCTTTGAGACAGTGGGTTTTTTAAATTATTTTACAGACCTGGGATCATATGATGGGCATAGAAACAGGCAGAAGATTCACCAAAGTCTTTCCAACATCAGCTATCCTCATATTTAATAGAACATTATTCTCTGTGTGTTGTTCATCCAAAGCCTTCATACACTGTGGTTTGTAGATGAGCTAGCTTCTTGTGGCTTCTGTGATTGATAGTCTCTGGGAGCCATCTTGTTTTAGAATACACAATTCCTTAGAGCTCAAGATGCCACTTTGTGACCTTGGTATGTGCTCTTGTGAGGCTGAGGAACATCCTACAGCATGTGGAGTGAATCATATTTCAATGTCCTACACTTGATGGGACTGGGAATATCTTTACAGTTTCCACCTTTTGAAAGATGCCACTGCAGTACTTTCAAAACTAAAAAAGTTAAATTTTAGCTTCCTTAATATGGAAGTAATTTTATAAATCTTCCTTAAAATGTTGTCTCTTAGTGTATCACTGTCGTAGCCCCTTTAAAGTGAGGTGCCTCTACCAATGGTCCGAAGGGAGAAATCATCACCTAAGTAGTTGGTAACTGTACCCTTACGGGCATAGCTGCCACTGAACGAAAGCATCTCTGCAGATGTTCTATTGGTATTTGGAGGGTAATGGGTTTGGTTGGGTTTCAGATGCCTTTAAGAAATAAAGGCATTATGCCCTGGAATCACTCTACTTGTAGCCACTTTGGACATGAGCTTTTTTTTAACCAAGTCACCCTTAATCTTTTTTGTAACTATCCAGTCAGAAATTGGGATGAATTCACCAATACGTCTACATTCCTGATGTTCACCTTACTTGAAGTGACAGTTTTTACTGGGGACTATTTTAACTTCATGTTGACAAGTATATTACATCCACATGTGACAAAGAGTCCTGTGGCACCTTAAAGACTAACTAAAGTATTAGAGCATAAGCTTTCGTGGGCTAATACCCACTTCGTCGGATGCATGCAGTGGAAGTATCCAGGGGCAGGTATAAATAGGTAGGCAAGAACCAGGTTAAAGATAACAGGGTGGGTCCAGTGAGGCTGAACCAGCTGTTATCTCTAATCAGGGAGGGTGAGGTATTCCTCTAGCAGCTGAACTGGAGGTGTGAACACCAAGAGAAGAGAAACTGCTCTTGTAGTTAGCTAGCCATTCAAAATCTCTATTCAGTCCCAAATTGATTGTGTCAAATTTGCAAATGAATTGCAATTTTGCAGTTTCTCTTTGCAGTCTGGTCTTAAAGTTTTTTTGCTGCAAAATGCTGACCTTTAAAGCTTATGCTCTAATACTTTAGTTAGTCTTTAAGGTGCCACAGGACTCTTTGTCACTTCTGCAATTCCAGACTAACACGGCTACCCCTCTGATTCTTGACATCCACATGTGTAAGGGTTTGCTTCAGAAATTCATACACCCTTATCAAATCAGGTCACAAACCAAAATCCTGGGACTTGACTGCTGAATAGCAAATAATCAACACAGCTTGATTAGTGAACATGTAACACGAACACTTGAATAATCCAGATTTGAGAAAGTGCAAATAATTGAATCATTTTCAATAATGAAAAAAATGAAGGAACTTGTGGGCTGCTTGTGGTTATTTTTGAAAAGAGAGGCCACATTCATTCTATTATTCCCTCAGTTCTAGTTAATTTTATTATACAGCTATTATGTGCAAGTTTGTGCCATGTAAACTAGAAAACATTTCAAGAAAGGAATAATTAACTATATACAGTAAAATAAGTGCAATTTGCCTTTTTGCCTTTCATTTCCAAGTAGAAGAATTCACCTATCACTTGGGTCAACTTTGCCTTAAGCAAATACTTCCATTGTTGATGGTGGTGGTGGTGATTTCACTTTCATAGCAGAGGGTGCATCAGTGATAGAGGTGCAGGTTAAAGATGGCATTCAATTTGCTAAGCAGTGACGTTGATTACCAGAGCTCAGTATCACAGCCAGGGAAATGTAGTAGGAAAGGTCACGTAGACCTTGAAAGAAAAATCAAAAGAAAATACTAATTAGAAATCACTAAACAGAGTTTTTAAAATATTTGTCAGGAGACATTCATGGAGTCGTTAAGGTTAACTTTCTATTCTAAACCCAATTGTTACCAGCTTAGATGATGCTATATCCTTATCTTACTCTAGTTTCCTTCTATTCTGAAGTTTGACTTTTTGAACTTTTTTTGTACTTCATGGATTTTGGAAACTCTGTTTTACGGGCTCATATTTCTTTTGTGCAAAACTCCTGTGACATCTATGCAAAATTGTCTTGGAAAATGTACCAACTCAGACATACAATATTCTGTCCTACCTCTTGATGATGGTTGATAAAAGAATGTTAGTTGCTAGTACTTTTGCAATGCTGGAGTACAGTATATAGACAATACAATAAATAGACTCCAATCTTCTGAGCTGCAGGCTTTAATAGCATGTTAAAATACTAAAACTTCTAAATTCCAACACAGAAATGCTACTCACTAAGTACATACTGAACGTGGGCTCTGGGACCCTCTCACCTTGCAGGGTTCTAGAGCCCAGGTTCCAGTCTAAGTCTGAATGTCTGCACCTCAAGCTAAAAGGCTAAACAGCCTTTTATCACAAGCCCTTCAAACCTGAGTCAGCTGGTACAGGCCAGCGGCAGGTTTTGAATTGCAGTGTAGATGCACCTGGAGAGCACCGATGCTTTGTGGAGCCATGCATAATGGTCCACTTACGATACATTTGGTGAACAAACCTGACAGTGGCAGACTGGTGTGTTCAGAGGAGAGATGGGTCCCATGAGAGGATCTCTGTGTTGCTAACAGGCTCTCAGCGGGTGGGGTAGAGTTCCTGCATTAAGCAATTAGACAAGGATTCCCAGGTTTGCCTTAACGATTGTCTCCTTTATGATTAAAAAAAAATTAAAACCCCGAATTTATGGGACATACAGCAGGGAAACTTTTCTGTGTATAAATTTTAAAAGAAGAGCATAAGAGCCTTTCTAATGCTCTTTGGGGAAAAAAACCTTCATATAGCCAAAAATAAAATATCTTAAAAAATAAATGCCAAAAAAAGAGAGAATGAAATATCACTAACATTCACACCTGGTATTAATGATTTAAAACAAGCAGAGGAAAGAAAGTATTAATTATCTATGGAATTACTTATTATCCGGGGACTCTAAACTATCTCATTTAAAGTATTTCATGTATCATTCCTAACTTCTATATAGCACTTTTCATCAGTAGATGTCAAAGCACATTTAAAAGGAGGTCAGTATTTTTACCCCTGTTTTTCAGATGGAGAAATGGAGGCACAGAGAAGCAAAGTGACTTGCCCAAGGTCACTCAGCAGGCCAGTAGCAGAGATAGGAATAGATTCGAGGCTACTAGGCAGCATTTCCTCCATTTTAATATAAAAATATTTAGGATGGAAGGCTCATCTCATGAAATCCATTCCCCTTCCCCACACACACATGAGAGCTGTAGCTGACAGTGGAGCTATGCTAACTGGAATTATGATTTCTTCATTGCAATGCATTTGTATAATGGGGGATTTTCATGCCTTTTCAGCATCTGAGCTTCATTATCTGAGTTGACTGTGGATCAAGTGCCCAAGGCAATTCCTGCACCAGGGCCAAAAGCAATGGAAAAGCTGTAGTTCTGATGCATAGAAAAATAAGAGTGACAAATTCTCCACAGAAGGATTCCATGTTTCTATGTAAGCTGCCCAGACTTTTGCTGTTCAACATATTTGGTGAGAGTGGTGGTTATAAACTCCTTGAACAGTGAGTCTCGACTCTATTCCTCCCTATTCTTCGTAGTAATTGTATGCAAACCAGTTGTACTGGAGATCTGGCTACTCAGTGAGCGTGAGGTTTCTGTTTGTGCTCTGCGCTGTGAATGAGGTTTTTATTCATACTGCTCAATTTACATCATTCTCCCAGGCAATTCTCTTTGTGGGTTTGCTGTTGCTGTACCTAGATTCTTGTTTGCCCTACATCTGAGAGAGGGGAAAAAACAAGAGGTATCTACAGAAAAAAATAGAGCAGCATTTCAAACAAAGTGACATAAAGTTTACCAGAATGACATGCTGATACTTTCCAAGAAAAAACATGGGGAAACAATTAAAACATCTACCATTTCACAGTTTGGGGAGGGGAGAAACTTGCTTTTTAAAAGAAGTAAACAAATTCTGGGAAATATGTGCCTAGCACATTTAAGTGCCAAAATGGCTAATGTACAGATCCTGTGATACCAATTCATCCGCATTTTATTTAGAAATAAAGTGAGGAGGACACCCTTGGGATAAGCATGTTCTGCGGAACATTCTGGCAGAGCTGCATTGATACTGGTTCAAGTAGCTTTGCTGGAGCTCCTACTGCTGGGGGTGGGGTGGGGAAATAGGATGCCAAAGTGTGTGGTAGGTCAGACACCTGGGACATGGATGTCTTGATATCGTGAGGATACGCAGTGGGGCCACCACAGATTGGAGTGTAATAGGGAGGGTATAAGTAAAAGGTATTAACATTAGATATATTTTTCTGCAATATGAAATCTCTGCCCTTTGCTCTTTCAAGACAAATGTGTTGAATCCCAGAGATTTTGTTTTATGGGTGGGAAGTCATACAGCTGAGAGTTTAAATCATGAGACCTGTCTGCTCTGCGGAGATTTCCATAGTTGATTTTAATATGCATCCAGATTTGTCTACTTTCCATGGGACAGAATTTCACTTCAGTCCATTTGGGTTGAATTCCCACCCAGAGATGGCTCTATATCAATACTTCTGTATCAATAGAAATAGTATTTTCTCTAGTGCTTTGTGATCATTCAAAATGAAAGGCATGTAATAAGATAAAATAGCATTTATTTTCATTGACTCTGACTCTAAAGAGATTAAAATTCCACCACGTGAAGGTTTGTCAGATATATGGGTAACTTCACAAAAAGTACAACATGTAATAATGCAATAGAAAACTTTCCATTTTCTTAATTTTATTTTATGTTTGGCAATGCATAGAGTGTATTGAAATCACCTCATTTATGATTATGTGGAATTGTCAATTATTCTAATATTGTTGTCATTTCTTATTGGAGAACAACTGAAAGTTCATGGTCTATAGACACAAATCTATTCTTCCTAGGAATGACTGCTAAAAAGGGTGAAATTTTTATTTTATTTTTAACAGAGGAGAGACTATCAGTATTCAATGCCTTCCATTCTTGTTGGCTTAATAATATTTGTCTGAATCTGTAACGTTGTGGGTTGCTGTATGTGAGGGAGACAGGAGTATTGAAATGCAATAGCTTAGGCTTAGGAGACAGGAGTATGGAAATGCAAAAGCTTAGGCAAGCATGGCATTAAGAGCAGACAAAACTATAGGTCAGTGGCTGGCAGATGGTACTGTGAGCTGAGAAGGTTGCTGGCAGATGGCACTGACGGTGTGGACAAGGCAGAAATTTTGGCTACAGAAAGGGAGCTTTGGAAAGAGATGTCTGTCTATCCTGATGATTTCACTGTTGAACTTGGATATACTAAATGTTTTTGACCAGACATAACCAAGAGATAGAGAATGGGACAAGCTTCACTGGTATAGAAAGGGCAAGGGGCATAAAACAGGGAAATGAGAGTTTTGTAGTTTAGTTAGTGCCTTACCAAAGGCTGATCATTCCTTGGCTATAAGTTACCAGAAAGACTACGTAACTGACACGTAACTTTATGATTACTGGTGATGATCCTTGTCTGCCACTGAACTAATTACACTTTCCTTATGCAACATTAGCAAATGAAATCATTCCAATTATTCACATTTCTTTCTTAGACTCTATATCAAAATTCTGACTAAGGTACTGGATATGGTCAATGTGAATGTGTACATCACTCCAAATATGTGTCTATAATAGTCTACTTGCATTTCCATAGTGGCAAGTGACCTAAAAACCTACGTAGATGATAAGAATGTGAACACATATTTCAAAAGCCAAATGCTGTTAGATATGAATTAGGAATAAGGGAAACAGTGCATATAAATTAAGAACCCCTCCTGAAATGTGGCCCAGATGCAAACCATAGTTTTTAAGGTTCAAACTCTATTGGTTTTGGGTTTTTGTGCAACCTGAGATGTCAAAATATCAAGAAAGCAGGCTTTGGGGAAGGATCAAAGAATGTCATTAGGGAAAGTTGGTTGGTTTGTTTGTTTTCTCCCAATTAGACTTTTAGGTCAATTTTGGAGAAAAAAGAGTAAGGGGTTTCAGAAAAGCAGATGGATTATTGGCTTGGTGCTAATCATGTTACACGTTGGTATTCTAGGTGACTTAAGGAGGTGGGGAGAGGAAAAGTGCTGCCTGGAGGAAAAATATAGATCGCTCACCCAAAAATGCTGACGTCAACTCAGAAACTGTCCTGAATCAGAAGAGTTTGGATCCAAATCTCAATTTATGAAAAGTTCAGTGGAACCGTAAATTGTCATTCTTGTTAGAATTTCCCTCGTAGAGATGGGCCTGAGCCAAAATGTTTGAATTTGGACCTGAGCTTCCTTAGATCTTAAGGACTCATGTCTGAACTGGAAAACCAGATCCATCTCTACTTTTGAGGTTCACCTATCACTACTATAAACTTGCTCTCCTTGGTGTCATGATAATAGGTAACAGAACCTCTTGAGAGCTTTACTTACAGCCAATAAGTAGCTCTTGCTTTGCCTCATTATCCCGGCTGAGAGAAATGTTACAGCAGCAATTGATTGTTGCTTTACAAATTACAAATATACTGTAAGCTTTACCGTTCTGTGGGACTCACACAGCACCAGCTTTTTACAATATTCTCCTTCTGAAATACAGTAATTGAATGTAACAGTTTGAAGTTAATGTTTGTACAGTCCCTGTGATCTTTATCTTCCCAAGCTTTTCCCGGCTCTCTCTAAGTTGGCAATATGGTTTTAATTGAAACTTATTGACTACAGTGATAATTGCAGTACCTGAGAAGTGTAGTTCACACTCAGAATATCTTGTTAAGCTGGCTGGCTTCTTCATGACAAGTATGGAACTTCAAAACTTTACTTTGCAAAAGAAAAGTACTGAATAGCAGTAGAACCACTGTAAGAATAGTTTCAATAATTGTGTGACTGTTACATAAACGGAATATATACTGCAGTGGTAAACAAAAATTCAACCTTTGTTGGCCATTCTATCACAGTAGTTTGTCTAATATCATGGAATGTCCCAATATTAATAATAGAGAATACTCTGTATTTAGTGGGTAACAACTGATTAATGCTGACTTATTGTGAGGGCCATATAATGTAGAATTATGAACTCAATGGATAGATTTTTAAAGGAGCTGAGCTCCCTCTTAAGCAATTAAAAGCATTAATATAAGCAGTTAAATCAAGTGGCCAGATTTACAGACGTGCTTTCCCTGGGAACAACAGAAGCTGTGAGGTCCTGAGATCTGAAAATCTGTCTTTCTCTTCCTCCATCTAAAACTCTTCCACCCTACCACTTTTTATTTCGAAGAGCGAACTGAAAGTTTGGAAATGCAGGTGCAAAAGTTGTAGTATCTTCTGTTCCATTTACAGTCTCTGTTGGTGATGCTTAGAGTTGATAAATACCTTAAGCAAAGTAGATGTTTATGCAATATATCATCTTGAACTATTTACACCAACAAGATTCTGGAGAACCATGCGTTTATCAAATTCTGCAGAGTTTATATACCAGGCAGTTATCAAGTGATCCATTCCCTGTTGTCCATTCTCAGCTTTGGCAATGAGAGGCTAGGGATACTCAGACTATAGGATTGCATGCTTGACCATCTGGGCTAACAGCCACTGATGGTCCTGTCCTCCATGAATTTATCTAGTCCATTTTTTGAATCCTATAATAGTTTTGGCCTTCACAACATCCTCTGATAATGAGTTCCACAGGTTGACTGTGTGTTGTGTGAATAATTACTTTCTTCTGTTTGTTTTAAACCTGCTTATATTAAATTAATTGGGTGACCTTTGGTTCTAGTGTTATGTGAAGGGATAAATAACACTTCCTTATTTACTTTCTCTACACCACTCATGATTTTATAGACCTCTATCATATCCCTTCTTAGTCTTCTCTCTTCCAAGATGGAAAGACCCAATCTTTTTAATCTCTCCTCATACAGAGGCTGTATATTATCCTTAATCATTTTTGTTGCCTTTCTCTTTACCTTTTCCATCTCTAATGTACCTTTTTTTTTGAAATGGGGTGACCAAAACTGCATGCAGTATTCAAGGTGTGGGCGTACCATGGATATATATAGTGACGTTAGGATCATTTCTTATTATCTATCCCTTTCCTAATGATTCCTAACATTGTTAGCTTTTTTGACTGCTACTGTGCATTGAGCGGATATTTTCAGAGAATTATCCACAATGACTCCAAGACCTCTTTCTTGTTTGGTAATAGCAAGTTAGACCCCATCATTTGGTATGTATAATTGAGATTGTTTTCCAATGTTGCATCTGTCAACACTGAATTTCATCTGCCATTTTGTTGCCCAGTCACCCAGTTTTGTGAAATCCCTTTGTAACTCTTCATAGTCTGCTTTAGATTTAACTATCCTGAGTAATTCTTTGAGTATCTTATATTGTCTCTGAAGCCTTTTTTAAAACAATTGGTGTCACATTAGCTATCCTCCAATCATATGGTACAGAAGCAGATTTAAATGATAGGTTATATATCATAGTTAGTAGTTCTGAAATGTCATATTTCAGTTCATTCAGAACTCTTGACTGAATACCATCTGGCCCTGGTGAATTATTGCTGATTAATTTATCAATTTGTTCCAAAATCTCCTCTACTGACACCTCAATCTGGGACAGTTCCTCAGATTTGTCACCTAAAAAAAAAGGTTCATGTATGGGAATCTCCCTCACATCTTTTGCGGAGAAGACTGATGCAAATAATTTATTTAGCATCTTCACAATGGCCTTATCTTCCTTGAGTGCTCCTTTAGCACCTTAATCATCCAATGGCCGCACTGGTTGTCTGTCAGTCTTCCTGCTTCTGATATATTTAACAAAAAAATTGCTGTTAGTTTTTGAAGCTTTGGCAAGTTACTCTTCAAATTCTTTTTTGGCCTGCCTAATTATATTTTTACATATGACTTGCCAGAGTTTATACTCCTTTTAATTTTCCTCAGTAGGATTTAATTTCCAATTTGTAAAGGATGCCTTTTTGCGGGGGAGGGAAGCTTTAAACATTTATTTTATTTTGTTTAACCGTGGTGGCACTTTTTTGGTCCTCTTACTATGTGAAGTCTTTCTCAAGCCTGTACTCATGGAACTCAGAAGTGCAGAAACAAGTAAAAAAACTGCAAAAAAATAAATGTATCACCTTTTTGAAAGGCTTAGTTTAGGTACTGGGAGTGTGGAGTTCTTTATCTGAATTGTGTAGCCCATCCCTAAATGGAATAATGAGTTTTACTTTCCATGCCTTCACACACAATGTATTTGAAAGTGTTAATTCACTGTGAAAATTCTGCTTATATAATGCCACTTAAAAATTTGGCAGGTGCCCCTGAAGCCCAGCTGCAGTTCTGAACCCAGACTTCAGTGATAATGCTCTAACCTGTAATTGACTGACATTTTAAATTTGGAGTAGAACAGGAAGGTGCTCACAAGCTGACAGGGTGAAATCTTTGTGTTTTGCTTTATTGGGGAAAACTATGCATGAACTGGAAAAATTCGTGCTATTTCACCAAATAAAAATCTGAAATGAAACTTCACCCTACTACAAAGACAGGGAAGAGAATGTGCCTAGAAACAAATTTATCTTGAAACTCTTTCCAAGCTTTTGCTGATCACTAGGGATGGAGAACTTCCAAAAGTAGGGACATAGGTTTGATTTGTCCATTCATAGGGTTTGATATAATATCTAATTAAAGTATTCAACACATATAAGTTTGTAAAAGTGGGATATAAAACTGGTTTTCTGAGTTTTCAGTGCTTCCTGTTGTTCTTAGAAAAACCTTTTTCTCCTAGTATTTTGGCACATTCTTGTTCCAATCCTGGTTGCAAACAAAAAGTGTAGCACACCAGCAGATCTTGTCCTTTGACATAAAGGCCATGGTTACACTGGCACGTTATAGCGCTATAAAGCCCCCACGAGCGCTGTAACCTCCTCCCCGTCCACACTGGCAAGGCACTAATAGCGCTATAACCGCTGAGTTATAGCGCTATTATTAATCCACCTCCTCATGGGGAATAAGGGCTGTAGCGCACCTGCTGTAGCGCTACAGGAAGAATGTGGACACCCACTGCGCATTAATTGGCCTCCAGCCTGTCCCATAATTCCTGTTCGAGCCACTCTGGTCATCACTTGCAAAATCTTTTGTCCTGTCCTCAGGTGACCACACGTCAGACCCGCCCTTTAAAGTTCCAGGGAAATTTGAAAATCCCCTTCCTGTTTGCTCCAGCCAAGCGTGGCGTGCTCTCAGGGAATCCTTGCAGGTGATCATTCTCATTGATCTGATTGATTGCGTGGCGTGGTCTCAGGGAATCCTTGCAGGTGATCATTCAGATTGATCATCATGACTCCACGTGCCATGCCTCCTCGCAATAGGCGATCCCCAGCATGGAGCAATAGTGAGGTGCTGGACCTCATCAGCTGTTGGGGGGGAAGAGGCTGTTCAGTCTCAGCTGCGGTCTAGCCGCAGGAATTTTGACACCTATGGGCAGATATCACGGGCCTTGGCAGAAAGAGGCCATGAGCGGGACACTCTGCAGTGCCGTGTTAAGGTAAAGGAGCTTAGGAATGCGTATCGCAAAGCCCGCGAGGCAAACGGCCGCTCAGGGGCAGCCCCGGTGACTTGCAGATTTTATAAGGAGCTGCACGCGATACTTGGTGGTGATCCCACGGTCACTCCATCGACCACCACGGACACTTCCCAGCCCACCAGTGAAGGGGGGGGTGAGGAGGAGGACGAAGAGCAGGAGGATGAAGAAGAGGAGGAGGATGAGGACGAGGCAGCAGCGATCCAGGGCACGGAGGAGTCCCTGGACGCATGCAGCCAGGAGCTCTTCTCAACCCAGGAGGGCAGCCAGCCACAGCGTCCGGCGGTTGCAGGGGCCAGCTCAGCAGCGGATTGCGGAGGTAAAGCTGCTTTTCTATGGGGAAGGCTGGCAGATTGGGGTGGAAAGGGATGAGGGGGGCATTCCACCTGGAGCTCTTCTCAAGCCCGGAGGAGGGCAGGGGGGCATGCAGCCAGGAGCTCTCCTCTAAAGCCAGGAGGAGGGCGG
>ML677366.1:28163117-28247714 GCA_007922305.1 Dermatemys mawii | reverse complement strand
AAATCCTTCCCCCTGCCTGCTGCTCACACTGTGGCTCCTGCAACGTACCGGCATTCCCCACCCCCTCCCCCGGCACAGCTGTTCTTGGCCAGGGAAAAAATCATTTCCCTTGCCTCTGGAGTCCACTCACCATGGCAGGGGCTCCGTTGCTGTATCTGTGCTGTCTGCGGGACAGGCAAACGGGGAATGCGGGGGAATGATAGGCATGTCTGCTCTTTACAAGGGAACCACTGTGAAATGTATCTTTTTATTTTAGAAGGGTCGTCCTTCACCCCTTCGCCATCGCTCTTATCAACAGCTGAGAGGCTCAGGCAACTGAGGAAGCGGCCACGAAGAGGAAAGAGGATCTTGTACAGCAAGTAATGCAACAGGCTGTAACGGAGAATCGAGTTGCACAGAGGTGGAGGGAGAATGAGAGCAAGTTGAGGGAGAAGGCGCGGAAGGAGAACGCGATTCACCGCCGGAAAAGCACCGACAAGCTGCTCTCATTACTGCAGCTTCAATTGCAGACTATGCAGTGGCTTGTCACCCTTCAGGAGCAGAAGCTCCGCACCCACCACCCCAATTATCGTTTGCCCCAACTCCCTTCCCCTTCCTTGCCTCTGTACCCTCCAGGCCAGTATCATCAGCCAAATGGTTATCACCATCCACAGCTGCCTCCAACCCCTCTGTCTTCACCGGACAACCCCCAGACCCCAGACCATTATCCACTGCAGTCTACCCCTAATAACATGCCTTACTGGCCACCGCAAATAGGGTTCGGGGGACATGGCCACTGTGAGGGCACTGGAGACTCAGAGACCCGGACATACTCCAATCTCTGACTGACCCCACGACACCCCCATTGCACCTCCCCTGCCTTCCCCCTCACATGCATCACAATATTTTCTTTCAGCAACCGAAGTACCTGTTCAATAAATGAATTGTCTTCTTAATAAATGGGTTTTTTTTATTAAGTGTACACACATTATTACAGGCTACAGAAAAGCAAATGCCTGTTCCTGTTAAAAGAATGCTCCCTCCCTCCCTCCATCTGCACCTCACTTCAGAACTGGCTTTCAGCCTCAAAATGCTCCCTCAAGGCTTCCCTGATCCTAACAGCCTCGTGCTGGTCCCCTCCATGAACCCTGCTCTCTGGCTGGGCATATGTGGCCTCCAGGCATTGAACCTCAGAGGACCATGCCTGAGTGAAGCCTTCGCCCTTCTGCTCACAAAGATTATGTAGGGCACAGCATGCGGAAATAACCGCGGAGATACTACCCTCGGCCAAATCTAGCCTCCCATAAAGACAACGCCAGCGCGCCTTGAGACGCCCAAAAGCACACTCCACAGTCATTCGACAACGGCTAAGCCTGTAGTTGAACCTTTCCTGACTGCTGTCCAGGCTCCCTGTGTAGGGTTTCATGAGCCAGGGCATTAAAGGGTAAGCAGGGTCACCAAGAATCACTATGGGCATTTCCACTTCCCCCACGGGGATCCTCTGGTCTGGGAAAAAAGTCCCAGCTTGCAGCTTCATGAACAGGCCGGTGTTGCGGAAGATGCGTGCGTCATGCACCTTTCCAGACCAGCCAGCGTTAATGTCAGTAAAATGCCCACGGTGATCCACAAGCGCCTGGAGAACCATGGAGAAGTACCCCTTTCGGTTAACGTACTCCTCAGCTAGGTGGGCGGGCGCGAGAATGGGTATATGGGTCCCATCTATCGCCCCACCACAGTTAGGGAAACCCATTTCTTCAAAGCCAGCCACGATGTCATGCACGTTATCCAGAGTCACGATTTTTCGTAGCAGGATGCGATTGATGGCCCTGCACACTTGCATCAGCACAACTCCAACGGTCGACTTTCCAACCCCAAACTGGTTGGCCACCGATCGGTAGCTGTCTGGGGTAGCCAGCTTCCAGATCGCGATAGCCACCCGCTTCTCCACCGGGAGGGCAGCTCTCAGTCTGGTGTCCTTGCGCCGCAGGGCAGGGGCGAGTTCAGCACACAGTCCCATGAAAGTGGCTTTTCTCATTCGAAAGTTTTGCAGCCACTGCTCGTCGTCCCAGACTTGCATGACGATGCGATCCCACCACTCTGTGCTCGTTTCCCGTGCCCAGAAGCGGCGTTCAACAGCCGTGAGCATGTCCGTTAATGAGACAAGAAGCTTCCTGTCAAATGCATTCACCGCGTCGATCTCGTCTTCAGACTCATCACTGTCATCCTGCATGTCAAGGAATAACTCCACTGCACACAGAGATGTGCTGGCGACAGTCGTCAGCATGTCCCTCAGCAGTTCTGGATTCATTGCAGCACTCGACAATGGAAGACGGAGCGTGCCTTGCTGAAACCCTTGAAAGATGGCGCCGGAGGTGGAAGGAAACACAGGGATTGCTGGGATATGCCAAAAAGCATCATGGGTAGTTCAAACAGGATATAGAATGCCCCGCAAGTGACGCCCCCCCTACCACAAGGCATTGCGCCAGATCAGGAAGAGGTGTACTGTGGGATACCTGCCCTAATGCGCTGCTCTTAATGCCGTATTAACTGCCGCAAATGTGGCCATGCTATAGCACTGGAGCAGCTCAGTGTGGACATACAATAGCGCTATTATTATTGCTGTATAAGGCGAGCGCTATAAGCAATAGCGCTATAATTTTGTAAGTGTAACCATACCCTGAATGTGGCCAAAGGCTTCCTGGGTGTTGGCAAATACCTGTTAAATGGCTTCATTGCCAGTTTAATGGCCCTTTAACAGTTTCAGTGATTTGCTACTAGGTCTCTGGAAGGCTTTTTCACTTGTGTAAAGTTACTCAGGGATCCCCTCTCCTTGACTCCTCACTCCCCTGCCTGCAGCTCCCATTCTTCCCCTTCCCCCCTCACACACGCTCCCCATGGTGGGATGTGGGGTGAGGAGGAGAGATGTGATCATCAGCTGCGGAGACATACAAAGAGGGAGGGTTGGAGTAGAGTGGAGGAGAGGCAAGGAGGAAGACTCACCAGGTGGCAGCAGCAGCAGACTGTAGGAGCTTCAGGGAAGGGTCAGAGCAAGGGGGGCAGGGTGCACCATGACTCAGGAATCAGGCAGCAGAGATGGCTGCGTTCGGGGAGGCACAGCCTCCCCTTGCCTGTTATACCCACCACCCATGCTTAAGTCACAAGCTGCCTTTGCTTTGCAGCTTGGGTTTTCCAGGTTTTCATACACAAGCTAGAAATCCCTTTAGCCTGGGACCATCACTTCTCCCGGTTCAGTCTTTGTTCCTCTGATGTTTCCAGGTGCACTGTTGTAGAGAGACTGAGGTACCATCATGATGTAATTTCCCCCTTTTATATCTTCTTACCACTTGCTGGAAAGCTCTTTTGCTGTGACCTGGGTCAAACAGTTCCCCTTGTGTAGTGCTATATCTTCTGTTGTACACAGTTCCTGGGGTAATCCTTGTGCTTGTGTGCATTTCCTCAGTAAGCCATTAAAATTGGCCTTTTTACTGCTTGTGGTGTTTTCAACCTCACAACATGTTTCAGTAACACATACATAGCCAAATTTCATAACTTCATGCACAACAATAGCATATACAATCCAACGATCTATTAATGTCTCACAGATCAAGACTTTTAGAATGATACTTCACAAGGCATGTTTTGTGCAAAACACATCCTAATTATATGACAGTGTGAATAAGTGGTGCCAGGTTGTCACAGCTTAAACTCCAAACTACTCCAGAAGGGCTAATGAGTCCTAGGATATTTCATTTTACTTACGAAGAATAGACTTTTGAAAGTAAAATGAAAAGAAATAGTCTGTATGACTGCAAGAATGTCATCTGGCATAATTTGAAATTTGTGCTATCCCCAATGGAATCAGAATGGCCTGAGCTTGTGAAAGGGATATTAAACTGTGATCCTATTTTAGATTCACTGTAAAAGTAGGTGAAAGATTAAATGTATTCATGTCTGTTTTAAGCGGTACTGTTCTGTAAAGTAAAGAAATATTCAGCTCCTTTGAGCTAAGCACAATGCGTATACATACTGAATTGTGTAGTTAAAAACAATTGTCAGTATCAATAGAGCAATACTACATTATATGCATCTACATTAAAACAGTGAGCTGTGACAAACTTGGAATATAAGCCACAAATATCCCAAACACCCTTTAACAATACAACTGCCTTATTATTTGGTTAGCCACATAAGTGCACATAATGCTTTATAAAGAAGTGTGAAGATAGGGGACTAGCCTTTTCCAGTTAGACTGAAGCACAATAGAAGAGCAACAGACTATAGCGGCAAATGGGGATGGTCTGAAATGTGTGCCACACTGAGAGATGTATCTTTCCCGAATATCTTCATTGCCAGTCGTTACCTATAACTCTTGGAAGCCTAGTTCCAGTTCGTAGTGTTTTTGGAATAAGACTAAGATCACTATTACACAATGGAAGACTAGATATCAGAGTGATCTTAAGTCCTGACTGAGATTTATAAACAGAGAATGAGGAAGGGATATGATCAATTTCACTATCATAACTGTCTGGCAAAGAGTCATGAAAAAATCTGACACTTTCTCCTTTCTTTATTGCCTGGCAAACGCTGTCAAGGGAAAGTCATCTGATTCCTACCCATCAGTACAGGAAGGCGATAAATGTGTCAGATCAGATTTTGTGCTATCTTCTCCCTGGTAAACACTTTCTTGTGCTGTTTGTTGGTTTTTTTTTTGTTTGTTTCTTCATTTTCATATTTCTTCCTCTATATCAGGAAAGTGATTGAAACATGAGAATTCCCTCCCCCTCTCTTCCTCTGCAGCATAGGGCATGATTCACTTGCTGGAGGATACTCTGCACCTTGAAGTCTTTAAACCATGATTTGAGGACTTCAATAGCTCAGATATAGGTTAGGGGTTTACTACAGGAGTGAGTGGCTGAGATTCTGTGGTCTGCATTGCGCAGGAGGTCAGACTAGATGATCATAATGGTCCCTTCTGACCTTATAGTCTGTGAGTCTATGAGCTAAGCATTTTGATTTATGTTTAAACTTGTATGTATTGTGTCTGTTTATTTTTTGCATAGGCTGTCATAGTGGATACACAACCCAGAGTATAATAATGTTGGAACTGTGAGCTCTGTCAATGGAGGAACGTTGCAGGAGGGAATGTTTCTTCCAGAGCACTTTTCCTGCTTATACTGAAAGTCACACTGACAGGCTTAGAAGGGGCATAGCATCTATTTGTGCATGTTCAATAAATGAATTGTAGTCATTTGGGGGAGGAAGGGTGTTTCAAGGGAACAGTGGTGTTTGGTTTTGGAGAACTGAAAATACAGAGTCAGAAGGTAATGAGACAAGTTATCTCCTGTGCTAAGGCACTGTTTGGGGTATCAGGAATCCATTCCCAGCTTCCTAATTCTTAGGTCCAGGTCTGGCTCCAACATCACCTGGAGTACTACAGGGCAGTTTCTTGTTCTGTCATTGGGTCCAGGAACTGTAATTTACCCCTGACCATGCAGGATTTGCTTAGCACAGAGGGAGGGAGATTCTCCCTGCCCTGCTATATCCTCAGCACGCTTCCCATGCCAGAAAGCAGGAGAATTGCAATATCTAACTGTAGTATGTATTTACCAATAGGGAGTTACCCTCAGACTGGGCCAATTTCTGCTGGCCATTTTGAGATGCCATATATAGAGTCCAAAGGATCCATGTCAAGCTTTGAGACTCTGGCCCTAAGAACCTGGGCAAGAATTAAAGGAATACCTGTCCTAGCAGCTTCTGGGAGAACTGCCTTAAAAAATAACCCATTCATGGCCACTTCACAGTGTTCAATGGAAAATGGGCAGATGCCTTGTCATTTGAAGGCAGTGAGATGTACAGTAAGGTGTAAATAGATCAGTGTAATGGGTATATTATCATGTTTGTTTGAGGGTTGAGGGTATTGTTTTAAAAGATACAGTGAAGAAAAACAATTGAAGAATATGGAAAGCTTTCCATTGTCTTTGGAACAGTGTGCAAATGATTGAATGTGTTGGGATAAAAGAGGGTAAATGTTTAAATCGGCTTTGTAAAAGTTTAATCAATCATTCATCTGGGTGAGTAATTTTTTGATGAGCAAGTATAATACCATTAAATGCTTTTATCATCAACATGGCAAAAGGAGTCTGAGTAATGTGTCTGAGATGTTGAATTCTCTTGGCAACTTTACAAGGTTGATTTAAAGCCGCTGTGTGCTTTAGCCAATCAAAAGCTGAAAAATTTCAAACTTTCTTGCTTTTCTATTCTATTAGAAAGTTCATATGTTTATAATAGATTTCTAGCTGGGAAGGAAGTGTGCATCTACAGATTAGGACTTGGGACCGCAGACTTCCATCCTTGCCTCTGTGTGCCTCTGGTTCCCCTCCTGCCATTTCTCTAGTTAGACTCCAAACTTTTCAAAGTAGCAACTAACTCTTACAGTGCCTAGCACAATGAAGCCCCCTATGGTTACCATAATACAAATCGTTGTACCTTCTTTTTTACTTGATTCCACAACAAACAAAATAGAAAAGTTGGGGAAGTTTTCTGAGGGGGTCCCTTGAAATAACAACAACAAAACCTCTCTGAAATAACAACATTAATCATCACATTTGGGGACTGATAAATCTAATAACCAGGCAAAGAAGTTGGAAAATGTTGTGGTTCAAGCATACTAAGAAATTTTAACTGCTTTAATTAAGTAATTAATTGATTTTATGTTGAATTCTTTGTCACGTGCTTGGCTGCCTCTTCTCTTTCCCATTTTTTTTCCACTTTCTCACATTTTGAAGGCTAGAGGGTTGTTGGGGGAGGGAAGTTGTTTATTTTTTGGTTTTGGCATAATAATAGAAAACAATAAAACTCATTCTTAGAAAAAATTTAAGTTTTTCCCTATGAAGGGTAATCTTTTATTATCCTGGCATTCCTGATTATGCCCTTGGAGAAAGTACTGAGGGCTACTTGAATTGTAACATCGCCAGTGGAGACCAATTTTTCAGGCTCATAGCTGTAGTCATTCATCAGCTTCAATGGGGGAATCCTGACTTCTGGTGCCTTAGAGGTAATATGTCATTGGAGTGAAAGTGCTATTAAAGGGCTTTGCGGCAAATCTACTATAGGAGTTTTCATGTATTAAATAGCTGTTTTAAAATTTATTTCAAATTTTCATAAGGATCCTCTCAGGTCACAGTTGTATGTTATTTTATGGTGGAAATAAAACTGTCTAGTCAGTGTGAGTCTAAAAGAGCATGTTTCATTTTGTCCTGTGCTCTGAAGAAGCACATTAGAATCAAGAGGATTTCAAAGGTCTGTATTTAGTGCATAGTGAAACTATTATTAATGGTGAGTTAGTACCGGAAAAAGCATTCACGACCATTTGTTCAAATAAGTTGTGTTTTCTCTTTCGTATTCACAACATCTTCTATTCACGTCACACAAACAATTATATGAGTGAATTTTTGTTTGCAAGAATACTTCTGGAAAGAGACTTTTGAAATTACTTAGTCAAGTAAATATTTGTGGAAAAGTTTGTGTTGGCCATCTTGAATGTAATTGTTGCTATGAATAGTCATCAAATCAAGGCCCTGTTTGAACTACAAATTTTGTCTGATGCAAGTTACGTCAGCATAAAGCTGCTACAGTTAGTATGTTGCTTGCGTGCCTGCATACTTGGCTACTTGCTTCAGTGCTCCACATACTTATCAGGAGTGCTTGTATTAATGCACAGCACAGTGCAATAGGGGCAGGTACCCCAGTCTGAAGCCCACCATCATCCAGCGCACTGTTTGTCAATGGTTGGTGAGGCAGAAATGAGTTGCACAGGGGTGACTAGCAGCAAGAACTCAGCTTGCCAGAATGCAACTGTCTCCATCCTATGTCATCTGGATCCTATAACTTTTGTGCCTCTCTAAAAAATCCCATGAAGTCACACAGACCTCCTTGCTCTCCAACCTTCTCCCCTCTCATGCACTTGTACACCAGCCACCTTGACAGCACCAAGGAGAGATTCAACTATTGGTTCAGCCGGTGCACAATGACAGCTGAATGAACTTCTGTCAGATTGAAGGGACACTGCCCAGTGCCACTGTTTACTCACAACATTGGATCTCAGTCGGGAGGAGACATCCCAGTGGTTGTATCTGCCTTCTGCATCCTGCATAATATTCATGAAGCACAGAAGGAAAAGTTGATGACAGATGGAGGGCGGAGGTGGGAGTGGCTGTCTGCTGAGTTTGAACAATGGTTTGAATAATGGGCCATTATCAGAGCTCAATACAGATCAATACAACTCTGGGATACTTTGAAAGAGCACTTTAACAGTGAGCCACAGTAATGCATTGTGGTGTACTGTGTTTTACCTGGCTCTGCTGTTCTGGGCTTTGTTAGGAATTGTGTGGTACTTGGTGCACATCTATGAATATAACACTGTCAATGCACCAATTAAGTTTGTGGTGCTTGCTGTTCATTTATTATTATTTGCACTGTTTGTCACTGATCTTATGAGTTGAATCATACAAGTAAGTAGGTGCTTTGAGAAATGCTAGGCACTCTGCAGCATGTGTTGGGAATTATAAAGATGAAATATTTTCCAAATAGAATTTTTATTGGGTAACAGAATCAGTGCAAAAATCTGCTCAATTTAAAAGCAAGTACATTACAAACTTTATACATTAATGGAACAGAATTTAAGAAGGGGAAAAAAAATTCATGTCCATAGGTGCCGACTCCATGGGTACTCTGGGGCTAAAGCACCTATGGGGAAAAATTGGTGGGTGTGCACTCACTGGCAGCTCCCGTCCACAGCTCACCTTCACTCTGTCTCTGCCTCCTCTCCTGAGCACGCCACTGCCTCCTGCTTCTCCCTCTTCCTTCTCAGCACTTGCACAACGAAACAGCTGTTTTGCGCAGCAAGCCTGGGAGGGATGGAGGAGGAGGGAAAATATGGCATGCTCGTGGGAGGAGGCAGGGATGGGGCAAGGATTTGGGGAGGGGTACAATAGGGGAAGGGAGAGGTGGAGTTTGGGTGGAGACTTTGAGGCAGGGGTGGAGTCGGGGCAGGAGGTGCGAGCACCCACCAGCACCAACAAAGTTGGCCCCTGTGTTTGCGTCCATTTTAGCTACATATACAGCAACTGTGTGTTTCACAGGTCTGTTTAAATGAAGCTGGGGTTGCCTTTACCATTCTCCAGTGTGGAGTGGTTGGGAGAGGAATGTGGCCCCTGATGCCACATGCAATGTTGAGAGGGTGGGGCTGAAGGGAGGTGTAGTAATGGAGTTGTCCCTGAACTGCAAAGGGAGGTGAGTCTGTGATTGTTGAACCTGTAGGACCAGATGAGTCTGCAGCATCTGTATTTGCTCTTGGATAAGCCCATTATGTCTTGGTGCATCTCTCTCTTCTTTTCCTGCTGGGACTCCTGAGACTTTCTCCTGCCTCCTGTTTCTTCCTCCACATATACTGCAGTGTTTACCTTCTAGGCCCTTTGATCACAGTATCATTCAGCACTGGCTGTCATGCCAGGTCCTTTGTTTTCTCCTCTTCATCTGGTTCAGGCATTCCAAAAATGTGGAAGGGCTGCTCCTGAGGACCACAATGGCAGCAGCTACAGATAAAACACGTAGAGGTAACGTTGTCAGTACAGTTGCATTGGGAAACAAAAGTTAAGGTTCAGAATGCCCTTCCATTGCTCCCCTAAAGTTTTACACAAGACATAATTACTGACACTGCTGCTTTGGAAGTGGATTCATCTGTTGGTAAGAAAGACAAGCTTTCGAGCACATACAACTTGAACTCTGTAAGCTCAAAAGTGTGCTTCTCTCACTAACAGAAGTTGGTCCAATAAAAGATTTTACCACACCCACCTTGTTTTGCTAATCTCTGCTTAAATCAATGTTTCTCCAGATACTGATATCAGCATGTGGAATGACTTCTCTTCTCCCTTTTAATCCTATCAATCAGTGTGTCTACTGCTGCTTTGTATACCTTAACCCCACTTGTGCTCATGGTGGATTTTGCTAAAGGCATACGTTTCTACCACTTGAGCCATAGCAGCCTCATATGTGGGCCAGCCATCTGTGGGATCAAAAATACATAAACTCACAGTATGGGTTGTGAATGTTTAGGAATATGAGTGTGCTCACGAAACATTCTTGCAAGCAGTATTTGTCAAAGTCTACTTATTAGATCTAAGCAGCTAATATAATTTAGTGCCATAAGTCAACATTTCTTTCAAGGCTGTAACAGGTTATTTAGTTCTTCTCACAAATTAGTAGTAACATTCTGCTATATGTTTAAATGCATCAGCCATAGAAAATTATGGCTAGGTATCGTGTTGGGGTCTGCCCTTGAGTGCGTGGTTGCTGATACATACAATTTACTTGGTTAGATATACCCCGTAAGGTTATCAGTGGGTAAAATATGTAGTATTTGATAATCTCCCAGTGCTCACAGAAGTACTATATGAAAATCTGGAAGAAAAAAAACGTGAATATTACAGCATAACAAAGCACATAGGACAAAAATCCACATAATTAATTAATTAAATTGTAAAGTGTGACACGCAAGGCAAAAAATAACTGGCAATTCAAGTCAAGTCAAGAACTCATCAGAAAGGGAGGAATAGAGCCAACCAGAGATGCATGATGGAAGAGCAGTAGCACTGAATAATTTATTAAACAACATAGCAGAGTACATGTACAGGTCGGAAGCCTCTTTAAAGTCCTATTAATAGATGGCAAAGTTCAATCAATTCAGCTAGTAATGAGTCTTTAGAAAGAAGGATGTTGGAGACTATGTTTGTGATGCAGAATAAAGAATTAATATGAGTTAAAAGGTCAAGTATCCCTCACATCAAATATGAATGATCAGGAACAAAAAAAAATGCAGGACAAGTATATGGTTGATAAAACGTAAGGGAGTAAAGGCAAATGTGACCTTTATTATAAGGTGGTTTAAGGGTTTATTTTGGTGGTTTAAGGGTTTGTCTACTGTGTTGCTAAGATATTTTATAAACTCTGCTAAAACCTGATAAAGAAGTTCTCAACCCAAAGGAATACAAAGCAAAGTGTAACATGTAGAGCAAATGTGGGTACAGTACTCGTAGGTGAAATTGTAACACAGGAACTTTACATACAAGTTTTCTGAAGGATAGAAATCCAGATTGTTTCAAATGAATGTCCCTCAAAATCTCAGAGAAGCCAATAGAAAATGGTATCCAGGAAAAGCCCAGAGAGCCCATCAGCAAAATAGTCATGTGACAGATACACAGGCAAGTCCAAAGCCACTTGAGGAGCCTACCAAGGAGGAAAATGTTGCTGCTGAAATGTCATCTGCAGCATGGCATTCAGAGCCTCTGAGTGCTATCCAGAGAGAGTGGGGAGAAACTACATACTCTGGGGAGGTAAACAGCAGTTGATCAGAAGATTTACTTGTAAACTAAAATCCAAATTATTGAAAACAAATGACCAGAGGATTTTGATTAGGAATTCAAGATTTTTTTGCTTATTATGAAATGATACATTGGAATAAATTTAGAAAACTGTGTACACTTGCCATAGGCATGCAAATATCTATTGTTTTTCTGCAAACCCGATGTTGCATCTGCACCCATCTACAGATGCATAAGGAGTGAGATTAAAAACAAGCGCTGGCCTAAATCAAGCATGAACACGTGCAGTTCTGTGCTTATGATTTTGAAAATATGACCCACTATTATCAGTCTGAAATTGGACTCTGCTTTAACTATATGCTGACCTCTGGTCTGTGAGAATGGCCTTTGTACTTGTTTCAGGAAAATGGAACCTGGGGGGCTTCAGAGTTTTTGCTAACCAGAACAATGTTTGTGACATTCTAAATAAATGGGAGGTTGAATGTCACCTCCCCTTTCAGTAGTCAGAGTCCTTGCTGGACATTATGGTTTATTTAAAATCAATCAGTGCTTTACAGACTAGTAAAGTTTGCTCTGCCTGAAAGCCTGCAATCTGATTTTAGTTTTGAACATGACAAGTGAGGAGGACAAGGGAAAAAAAGCAGGTTAAGTGGTGGAAAAGGACAAGCAAGTAAACTGAATAGGGGAGTAAGCCTATCTGTGATCTGTTGGAATGGGAAGGCGGGGGGTGGGGGGGGGTTGCACTGAGCTGGAGCACAAAGGCCTTTGTAGCCCACTTAGCAGACCACAGTTTCTCTCTGAAATGGGATGAGTGAGCGGAGTTGCTGTGGCAGCATTTGGAAGGCACCGAGGATCAGCCAAATCTGACTCCATCAGCGCAGTGCAGGAAGAAAGTTCATTCAAATATGACAATGGTGAATTGATGGTGACAAAGCCCAAAACCTTAAAGCCCTTTACTGATGAATATTGACTGTACCTAAAAGTAAATAGGAAGTAAGTGCAATCTATGGTGCACTGGTATAACGTTCCTCCTTTGGCCATGGACTTGAGTTTGTAGCAGATTTGAAATTCTTGTGGTGAATTTTTAATAGATTTGAAATTTTTCAGCAGCTTCCTTTAACAATGGGAGGGTTTTTTAAATAAAGTATGCAAATGAACAGCCAATTAGAGCAGTAGCCCCATGTCTGTTATTTGGATAGTACATGAAGTTTATTTTACACGGTCTTTTTGTTCTCAGTTTTTGATATGACACAAATTAATGTCCACAATGGACATGTGCATACACTTTTGTTGTTGTTGTTGCCAGTGTGCCTATGTCTATCAGGGTTATTGATGAGGGTTTATTTCTGATTGACATAATTGTGCTAGGGAAAGCCCCTAGTGCAGACATAGTTATATCAGAAAAATTGTGCATTTGCAGGTATAGCTTATTTCACCTGGGTGGAGGCAAGGGAACACCTTGGTTGGCTGATGATCATTAAAAGTCAGTGTCTAGTTTTTGGGTCTTCCATTGTTTCTTAAGGGTTCCCCATACATGTGAGTTGATTCCATTCAATTCTTGATGATACACTTACGTCCCATCCATGCACACCTCTGCCTACATGATTCAAAAAAACATCTCTTATTCCCTGTGTCCCAGAGGAGAAATTAACCCCTTCACACTTGGTGGCAATACAGACTGAGTGGGTAAACTGAGTCACTTGTCTTGTTCATAAAATATTACAAACATTTCAACATTCTCCATATCAGTGAAGTGCTCCTAATATAGATGTAGTTTTTTTGTGTATCCATGCACATGCGCTCACATTCTGGTGCGCAGTCTGTGGCAGAGTGGGTTCTTTCATTACAAAATACACGAAGTCCTGTCTGTGGCCTACTCTGCTAAGAAGATGGATATTCTGCACCGACTGAAGTTTCAAGGTTTTATGGGATAATGCTTGTAGAGCATGGTGCAGCAATCCTGTAGGGAGTCAGGGTTGGGCAGCAAAGGAAGACTCAGGAATGCATAGGTAATTATGGCCAGATGGACATTGAGGAGATGTTTGCATTCCTTATGCTAAGAGTAGATGGGAAGTCACTTAGCTGAAGAAAATCTCTTCCTGTAACTGAAGTCTGTTTCAGTAGCATACATTAATCCTGACTTTAGGTGGAGTAATGCTCTGGAGCAGCTATGGATGAGTAACGAATAGGAGCTGGCTGCCAAGATGCATCTTTAACACATATATGTACTAATGTAAATGACCTAATGCATATCTAAGCACTCAAAAACATTATGTGGATTTGGGAAAGCCCCATAAATTTTAATTCCATAAGCAAAATACTGTATTATTTTGGCAGTGGATGACAGAAATAATCCCGCTCCCATATGTTTCATACTTTTGAAATTGAAACTCATGTACAGTCATTTTCATTACAGTACTGAAATTTCTCAAGAGAACCATTTGAGTATGTGTCAATGGAAGTATATAGGGCAGCAAAGAATTTTTCATGAACTTGGAAATTGCAGTTGTCTGGGAAAAGCAAATTAGAATGAAGTTGACTTTTGACCTGTTTTGGAGCATCTAACTTGAGAAGAGAGTGGAAATAGTGTATCCAAATCGAAAAGGGAGGTGGAAATATTTTGTGGCTTGTGTGCCAATCAAGTAACAGTTTGCATTTGGGGACTCTGGCCTGCCAGGAGGCTGTGTCCATGTCACAGTTTAATTTGTAGGTCCTCACTGAGGATTTAGAGTTTGTCTTTTGGTCAATGAGCATCTAGTACACCTGCTACAAGAAGAAAAGTAAAGTGTATATAAAGCCCTGTGACTGTGTTAAGGTGCAGCCCTATTATGTTAGCAACTCAAATTCAGGGATACTAGTCCCTACAAGAAATCTGAACCTACATGAAGATCATAGGGATGAGACTGTGAATTATTACAACAGATGAATATTACTGGGGTGCTGGTTTGGTTGATAAACTATGGGGAATCTTCAAATAGGGAAAAATATGTTTTTGCTGCTCTTTTTTGCCAGAGTAATGTGTGTCATAAGTAGCTAATTTTTCATTTTTGAACATGTATTTGTTTCTAAATAACTGGAACATGCCCCTGTTGACATAGGATTTGAATACAATAAGAATAGTGCAATATCATGTAGAAGTCTTGAGGAGTATAGGTATTAATAACATAATGCTGTACCTGTAGCAGAAGCGTAAGGCATAACAGGCTGCAAGAACTAGTTCAGGGGTCTGACTCAGGATCCAGGGAGGAGGACTACCCATTCTCTGTGCTACATAGCTGTGCCTCATGGGGCTCTGATGCCATGGATGTATGCCAAGAACACTGCAGGTAGATTCATCAATTCCAAGGCCCGGAGGGCCCATTGTGATTACCAATACATTAATGAAGTTTCTGCAAACTTGTCCCAAAAGTTTAGACCAGATTTCAAATACATGCTATGGGATATCTTCATTTATTTATATTATCTGAAGGGGCTTGTTCCTAGGGGAAACACAGCTTGAGGAATGGCACTTTTTCACACTAAAAAAGTATTATATTCAAATTAGACCTATACTAAATATCTGAATATCAACTCTTTTTTTAAAAATTACCGAACAGATGGTTTGTAGACACATAATTGAAAGGAAAAGAAGAATATTGGAAAACTATTGAATCAGATACAAAAGGATGGCTTAGGTACCTGAATGGCAAATAGAAGGCAGCTTTATTAATGCAGATCTTCTAGCAGAATGAGCTACGAAGCAAGGAAGAAAAGGAGAAACATAATTATTTCTGATTCTCAGTCTCTGTCCTTGGTTTTGTGTAGTATAATGGCCAAACAAAGTGAGAAAGCAAAATGTCTGAGTTGTTGCAGAAAAAAAGCCAACACTTAATTGGCATGTACATTAAAGAAAGCAAGAAGCTATGGGCAATGAATGCTTCTGCTTGCAGAACAGAGTGAAATATTTGCAACAAACTGAAAACATGTTAAATATTCCTCTCTTGGGTTTGCAAAACTTTTTTCCAAAATCCCACCCTTTATTTTCATAAACATCCAACTCCCACTGACTTTCACTGGCAATTGGGCAAGTCCCTACCCTCTTGGAAATCCTAGCCACAGTGTTTAAAACATATTTTCTCTATTATTTGTTCTCCCACTTGTAGTAAAGGGTGTTAACAGGGATGACTGAACTATTCTGCCTGTACGACTCACATAGGCTTTGGGGCCAGATTTGCCCACAAGATCATTGCGAATGCAGATGCTGGGCAACCAAAGTAGAAAGTCCTCCCAGCGGGGAGACTGTTTCAGTACAAAATTGCAGCAATTTCTTGTCTGGCAAATACTATAGCCAGGGAAGCAATGTGCTGACTTACTCCTTAGAGAGACATGGTGGGTGAAGTAATACATACCTTGTATTGGATCAACTTCTGTTGGAGAAAGAGACAAGCTTTCGAGCTACACAGAGCTCTTCTTCAGGCTTGGAAAAGGTAATAAGAGTGTCACAGCTAAGTAATGATCAAATGGATAGTTTAACATAAGTAGTCTACACACATTCAAAGGGACCATTCAAGGCAAAGTGGCCGATTAACACGCCTGCAGTCACAGGACAAAAATGGGCCTTGTTGCTTGCAGATTGTTGTAATAAGCCATAAATCCAGTGTCTTTATTAAGACCATTATTTTAGCTTCTAGCAAAGTTATGAATTTTAACTTCCAGGCTCGTCTTTTGAAAGCATTGTGCAGGTTTCCTCTGAGGATGAGGACTGATAGGTCAGAAACAGTGATCGCTTTTTATGAAAAGTCTTTATCCCCGGATGATAGAGTGTTTTTGTCTCTTTTCATTTTCCTGTGTGAATTCATTCAAGAGCATAGTGATTGTCTGGTTTTACCCATATGGTTGTTATCGGGGCATTTAGTGTGCATTTAGTGTGCAAAACCCATGGATCTTGAAAGGTGTGTTGTGGGGGGGTGTTGATCGTTGCGGCAGTGGAGATACTTCTAATGATGAGCTTGGAGAGGTTGGGAAGGGGAATTGTTCGAAGGCCAGAAGAGAGGGTTCAAGAACCTTTTAGCAACTTGTAGCACAAACCCTGAAGAACTGTATCCCCCATTCAGTGAGTAGGCTCATCTTGGTTCAAAGCTTCGACTGGCACCTATGCCAGGCACAGTGAATCTGGTCCTTGTGTGTGTCTGTAACAGTACATAATTGAGACCTGACTGACCGCAGTCTTGCTTCATTCCCCCTTGAGTTGAGGGAACTAACTGAATGAAGTTTATTGCCTTAGTTTAGTCCCCTTGATTTTCAGACAGGGAACTGATTGTGGCTTCCCCTACTTATTGAGTTTTCTTTTTAGCATTAGATTCTAAAATGAAATGTGCTGCTGCTTATTATCACAATGACATTTGAACCCAACCCCTTGGGAAATACCAGAGTTCTCTTCTCTTAAACTGAAGCCGGAGGGAGACTCCTCACAAAATGAAGGTGGTGAATAGCACAGCAATAGCTCTATACTCTCACACTTAGTCTTGCATAACTCTTTTCTCTCCAAGAGTCACCATTATCAAGGTATCGTGTCATGCTGTCCACTTCCCAAGCACACAGTTCTGTTTGCAGGTCTCAAAGAGGTGCGGCTCAAGAATCCAAAACTAATTGACCATAGCTAACCAGGATGATTAGTCAGTCACCAATTTACTTGCCTGAATGAGAGACTGTGGTACAAGTTCTTGCCAGGAGTATGAGGTAGCTGCTATTGCTACTATGTCTGGAAATACTGTTACATAAGCACACTGTTACAGAGCAGTTAGCAATGGCAGGAAGGAGCAGTAGAGTTGGCTGATTTTCAAAAGTTATTCAACCAAAAAAACAGTATTTTTGGAAAACTTCTGGTAGCTTTCACTGTGGTACAGACATGTGGGGAATGCTATATTTCTCTTGACAATCGCAACAGGCAGGTGGACAAAGTTTTTGAATTATTGTCTCTATACATGTGAGACCCACTGGGTTATCTTTGAAGGAGGAAATTCTGAGATAGAAGAGGAGGAGGGTTAGTACTCCAGGGAAGGATGCCGGGCTGTGCATATGCAACTTCAGGATGCCGCATACTGTGGCACAATCTTTTGCACAGTCTGAGGCAGGTGATCGATGAGTGGACACCCAGCTCTCCTCCCTGAGAGGCCTCAAACACTGGGCTGGGTATAGTACATGACGGTGGGTAGCCTGCTTTGTGCCAGGCAGCCAAATATAATAGTGTATATAAAGATTCCTGTCTTTGAAAGCTACAGAATGCACAGCTGTTCTAGTATCTGTGAGTATATATCAAGGAAAAACTGTCTCCTGTTTCTTCACAAGTGAGAGAGACAGAGAACGAGCCTCTGTCTGAAACTTCACAGCAAAATTTCATTTTAGGAGTGTGAAACCATCCTAAGTGAAACAGGATAAAATGTTTACCAGGGAGCCATGCTAATTAGCTTGCAAGGCATGTTGAAAACCTAAGGTGCTATAGAATGCTAAGAATCAAGTGGTTTTTCATATTACTCCATGTGGTTCTTCACTGACATTTCAAGAGGACTCCATTTAACAACTTGATGACAGTTGTCCTAGGAAGTGGCAAATTCAAATGAGGACAAATGGAGAGATGCACACAAAGTGTTAGAGACACTGACTGTCACCTGGCTTGTCAAAATCAGTGACGGACGTTGAATAGCTCATCTTGGGTTGAGTTCTAAGCAATACTACTTTTGTAGAGCTATTTGGATTAATAGTAACTATTTACTTACAACAAACGTGTTTGTAGTCCTCCACCCCATATCCTGGCTAAATCTCATCCAGGGTGAACGATGCAGTCTCTTCAACAGGAATCCTGGTAAAAGCAGGAATCCTCATAGTGAACCAGTTTGCTTGTCCTCTGAGTAGGAGTAAAGTTCCTGTAGATAGCCTGGTGGTGGTGTTTTGCCCAACGATCTCACAGGCTACATAAGCAAGACATAAGACAGGAAAGCAGGGCAAGCAATCTGTGGGGTATGGAAATTATGAGGGTTACATCATATAGAACTATTTAATTATATACATTATATGAGTTTCTCTTATGAGCTGGATATATGGTTCTAGATATTGTAGATGATGGAAATAATCCCATAAAATACCATGTGTTTGTCCTATAGTTGGAAGGAATGAAGTCTGGCAAGTGGACAGGAGTACACATCCTTCCTCTATCACTTTTTCTTTGGGGTTTTAGTTTGTTCCTTGGTGAATTAGCAAGGTGTGGTTCCCAGTGCTCAAAGGTGTGTGTTACCATAGAGGAATTCTACCTAACTGCCTCTGGGGTAGAGGTGGGGGAACAATTCCTTAAACCCTTGCCAGTGGGTGTAGCATAGAACAGGTCTTAGCCCTAAACATGTGTTATTGTTTTGTGAATCTTGATGTAAGTGTTATGCTACAGTTTTATTACGTTCATACAGTACTGTGTAAAGAGGTAATGGAAGGCTCTGATTGTGTACTCCAAGCTTGAGCTTTGGGTATCATATTTAAAAAACAGACATTTCCCTAGGGTGCCAGACAACAGAAATAATACTGTATTTTGTAGAGTGAGAAAATGAAGTTTCCGGTGAGAATGCGTAAAAAGCACTGGAGATATTACTGAATCTACTGGTATTCCCCTTTATAAGTATAAAGAATCCTATGAAATCTCATGACCTCTCCAACACAGAATGAATTTGTTATGTGTGTATACTGTAAACAGCATTCTTCCTCTTAGCACCCCTTTGCCAATTAAAAGTTAAAGTAATAGATGGATTTATTTACTTCTTTCTTGTAAAGTTATGATATTTGCAAATAAGAAAATCAGAACTAGAAAGAGAAATATAGGAGCCTGAACTTACCAAAAATATGATTGAATAGTTACTTCCAAGAGACACTGATGCAATGAGTTTGAAGTCAGTTTGAGTATACACCAAGCAGTTCCAACATTCTTATGAAAAATTTAAGGAAATACAATGTGGAGCACTTTCAAATTCAATATAAAAATCCTCCAGTAAAATCAGAGGGAAGCTAATGAAAAATCTCTTGCAATATAGCAATGACATTCCTTTCTACATGCCTAAAGTAGTATGCAGTTGTTTGGCAGTTCTTTAGGGAGGAAGTGGAAAATACTAGCTTTCTTATTATGAACATTAAATTAGAAACCTGTTTTTCAATGGTTGTTACTTACTTGACATCCTGACAGGCCCTTTTCCATGCTGCGCTATTAAATAAAATAAAACAAAGGAGAAGGAAACATTATTTTTGTTCATCTCTCTGCATGATCCCAGGGTGCTCAGTAAGTGCCTCCCTTTGGTACTTCCAAGTTAACATGCTAAAACTATAAATAACGCTTTTACTGTTCAGTTGTGCCCCTCTTTAATTATGGAGAAACACTAGTTTCTCCACCGTTAAAATGGGAAGCTAGCTTCATTTTTTTTGACCTTGTCAGGATTGCCTCCCCACTCTGAACTCTAGGGTACAGATGTGGGGACCCGCATGAAAAAAGAAATACCCCCCCCCCCAACCAGCTTATTTTACCAGCTTGGGTTAAAATGTTTTTCCCCAGAACACAAACTTCTCCTGTGTCTGGATCTGGTATGCTGCCACCAACAAGTGAGAATGTCTCAAAAAACTATTGGACATAGGCCACTTGAAGACCCTCTTTCTCTTTCCACAAAATCCCCAAACTTATTCAGTCCCTGGGAAGCTTGAGAAAAAAGCCTCGCCTGATCCTGCAAGACATGCCCGATCCAAATCCAGGATCTTACACCATGGAAAAAAAGCAGTCAGATTCTTAAAAGAAAGATTTTAATAAAAGAAAGAAAAAGAAAGGAATAAAACCCTTATAACCATCAACAGAACAGCATCTACAATAATCAGTAAAGAGTTAAAGACAACCCCTTCCCCGAATTTCTCCTCCTGCTGAAGCTTTACAGTATTAGAGAAACACAGAGATAAATTTCTACCAACTGAAGAGTTTTCCGAGTGATAAAAAGAAGGTAAACTTACTCACTACCTTACTTGATAGAAAGCTGAGAGTTATAGTAAAAGAAATAGGTGTGGCTCATCCCATAGCCGAGTTGAACAAAGAAGAGACCCAGAGAGAAACTGAAACTCAAAATTCTTTGTCTCCTGAGGAATTTCTCATTGGTCAGTTGTCCAACTCTCAGGTTACCTTTAGCTTAACCCCTTACAGGTAAACAGTAATTCTAGGCTACTTTATACTTATGACAGACCTTAACAATGCTTTGCACTTCTGTAGCGTTCTCAGTAAGAGAACCTCCATAAGCTTGACAATCATAGATAGATAAGTACTGCATTAGCATTGCTAGTTTTCAAGCTGGGAACCTGAAAAGTCTGATTATTGCTGCTATACACTGGAAAGGTACTTCCCAAAACATACATGAAATATGCTTGCCCTGAAGAGATTATAACCTAAATAAATACATTACAAAAGAAATGGATGCCAGAGAACAGAGGGGGTGGGTTGAGTGAAAGGAGCACATGGTTACAACATCACTTGGTTCTGAGAGTGATGTACACATCTCAGTACTCAAACTCTGAATTTTGTTTGGTGAGGGGGTGGTTTTTAGCTGCTGTGGCCTTTGCAAAATTAAAAAAAGAGAATTAGGAGATGGGTGAGAAACAGAATAGACTGAGATGTAGTGAGGTTGGGCAGCTGAGGGGTCACTGTGATAGGAAAGTTTTAGGATGAAGGAAGATTATCCATCAATGGCAGTAGAGCAGGAAGCATTTGTATTGCTATGAAGCATGTGTGTTTTGCATTCAGGAGTATCCCTTAACATAGCTCTTAGAAGGATTGTCATTTTAAAAATATGTTTTGTCCTGCTTTTGAAACACATTTAATCTTTTGCCCATTAATCTGCTTTCCCTAAACCTTTCCCTAATTCTTCTTCCAGGATTCCCCACCTGCTGTGCAGGCTGCACAACACAGAATCTAATCATGTTGGAATTATTTTATCATTTTAATCCATATTTTTGTGTTATTTGCTTTCCAAAGTCTTAGATATAAATTGTACTGTGCTAAGCAATGGTGGGAGTTAGTCTCTTTCTGAAAAGGCAATGATTGTGTAGATGAGATAATAAATTGATTATGTTCTGGAATACAGTGTTAGCCTCCCTGTAAGCTAAGCTTGATTCTTAGATTTGTTGAATTTATTTTAGACTTCAAAATGTACTTCCATTGAGCAACAACCCCATTCCCCATGCATTTAATTGTTAATATTAAGAAGGTTTGCTTTAATATTTAAAACATTTTCTGTCATAGTCTCCATGTTATTGTTACTTTGAATTTGTTCATGCTGTGTTCATATAAATTTTTTTCATATGTTTTTTTCCCCGGGAAAGCTTTATAAAATAATTAAAATGAAGGCAACAACATTGCCTATTTTCTTAAAAATTATGAATAGCACTAATTTAACTTACTTAGGTACAAATCATAGTATCTTGGCTTCAGATAAAACAGGAAACCAGTCCTAATTCAAACTAAGGGCCATATACTGGGTCAGACTTGGATTTTTGATGGTCTAATGGAGATTAGAATTTGGTCCAGTGTCCTCAATTCTTCTGCATGGAACTCCCGTTATATATGCCGAACAAGAGCATTATTCAGTCTACATTTTTACATGCTGGTAGGGGCAGATTCCTTCCGGCTTTGACTTACAACATATAACAACGAGGCTGTTGCCATGGTATTACTTTGATATGTGATGTTTTCTTTTCGGGCACCAGGTGATATGAAACACTTAAAATAAATTCATATATAGATACCCAAGCTTTTGCTATTAACAGCAGTTTTGGTGCAGGTGTCGTAAAGAAATAACCCTGGAGACTCCATACTGTTTCCTTCAATAGATTTCACTGTGATTCCAAGGTAATTTACTCATTCAAGGTTGTCTTTTTTTCTCTACTTTTTATATCTGCTGAAGGAATGCTCAGCAACTTTAGCTATTGATCATCCATGTAAGTATAAAAGTCTAGTACTGCTCATTCAGATGTGTTTTATAAAATATAACTTAGCAAAATCCTCCTGTAAACTCATCACTAACAAACTGTAAACCATTTGTAAAGGTTTGTGATTTCTGCTGTTTTTATCTGGAGTGGGACGTTAGGGGTCCACCCTCATTTCATTATCCATCTGAATAAGTTTTTCAATTTAGAGCTCTCTGCCTAATCATGAGCACTAAATTATGACTAGATTCTTTTCCTGCCTGGTGGGAACACTAAATAGATAAATAAAACTCATTGCAGAATAATTGTAAGTGCTGTGAGCTCAACGCCAAACCAGGCCAATTCAGCCTTTGAGCCTTGTCTGTTTTTTTCCCCCATCGTAATAGGGTATTCAATTATAATCTTTTCTGTGCATGCACAGTGGAGGTTTGCATACAATGGCCTAGGGGCATTATTAATCTCAATGCATTTGGAGAGTGAATGACAAGACTAAAGGGTTAGGGGGCAAATCTCTCTCCCTTAAAGCTGTATTCATCACTTAGGGTCTTTGTCAAATTGTACTCTTCTTGTCTCCCCTCCCCCACATTGGAGTGTGAGCTGGAAATGGCTCCAAAGTTACAGAACAATGAAAGCATTAGCACAGGGATTACAGATTTTCATGTTCACGGTCGGGGATGGGGACTGCTCCTCACAGCAGGGTATGGAGGTTTAAATGCACCACTGAACTAGTGCTTCCTACTGGATAATGTGCCAACAACAGTATATTTCAGTGACAGAGCTTTCTGTGCTGTTAAAGGGGTGCACTAGGTAATTTCTAGAGTGGGGGAAATAACAGATCATAGCATAAATACCTAGACAGAATTCATAGCAAATAACATATTCCACTAATTTTGCTTCTTATAGTTCAAAAACTGCCTTCCAGCAGCTTATGATTTTCTTGAATTTATTAATTAATCAAAATTATCTGAATACTTTCTGTGAATAATTCTTAGATTGCAGATGGCTTGTGAGCACTTCATTGTGAGACTCCAAAGTTAGCAATTTGGGGTGATATTTTCAAAAGACCATAGCAACTGGAAGAAGATCCCATTGAAAGTCATTGCCACTCATGAAACTGTATGGGTGGTGTGATGGAGTCAGACCAGAAGGATATAGGAGAGTGCTGGAAGGCAGGTACATTAGTCTCAGGGTCTGCAGGTCCCTGTTCCCTGGATTGCCAAACAAAGGCTACTCCAGGCCAATCAAGACACCTGGGGCCAATTAAGAACCTTCTAGAAAGGAGTAGAAACAGCTAGCCTGATTGGGACACCTGAAGCCAATCAGGGACTGGCTGAAACCAGATAAAAACCTCCCAGTTAGTCAGGTGGGTGTGGGTGTCAGGAGCTGTGGAAGGAAGTTATGCTGTTGGTGAGACTGAGTGGTGGACAACATATCATACAGAAGGAAGGAGGCCCTGAGGTAAGGGTGAAGTGGAGTTTGAAGAAGCGAGGACTGCTGTGGGGAAGTAGCCCAGGGAATTGTATTGTGTTTTGTGGATAAAAGGTCAGCCATCTTAGCTGATACTATTAGGGTCCCTGGGCTGGAGCCCAGAGTAGAGGGTGGGCCTGGGCTCCCCACTTTCTGCCTCCCCTAATTAGTCTCTGAGATTGGAAGACAATAGAGACTGTGCCAGGGAGGATAGCTTCTCACTGGCTTGTGATGAAAATGGCTCAATAGGCTGTGACCTTGTCTCCAGAGAGAGAAGGGCTCTGTGGAGGGTCACAGTGAGCCACTGAGGCTAGTAAAAATCCGCCAGGAAACGCAGGATCCACAAAGATAAGGACAGAGCTTTGTCACAGCGGGTTTTGACTGGACATGTATGTCACATGGTATATGCTTTCTTTGCCTGTCTAAAAAAAAATAAATTAGAATCCGGTTTCACCACTAATCATAGAATTGGAAGGGACCACAGGAGATCATCTAGTCCAGTCTCCTGCACTCATGGCAGGACTAAGTATTATCTAGACTATTCCTGACAAGTGTTTGTCTAACCTGCTCTTAAAACGCTCCAATGATGGAGATTCTACAACCTCCCTAGGCAATTTATTCCAATGCTTAATCACCCTGAAAGGAAGTTTTTCCTAATGTCCAATCTAAACGTCCCTTGCTACAATTTAAGCCCACTGTTTCTTCTCCTATCCTCAAGAAAAACAATTTTTCTTCCTCCTCCTTGAAACAACCTTTTACATACTTGAAAACTGTTATCATGTCCCCTCAGTTTTCTCTTTTCCAGACTAAACAAACCCAATTTTTTCAATCTTCCCTCAGAGGTCATGTTTTCTTAAATCATTTATGTTGCTCTTCCCTGGACACTCTCCAGTAGCTTCATGGGGTAGCCACTAACCAGGGCAATTAGACCAAGAATGGATGTTAATAAGCCTTGACCCCACTGAAACTTCAGTGTGCAAAATTAATATGCATGTTTCTCACTGAAAGCACACAATTTAATTTCAGAGGCTGACATTTTTCAAGGAGCCCAGGACTTCAATAGTATATGGATGCCTATGTCCCCAAGGCTCCTTGGAAAATCCCAGCTTCACAGTTTAGCTCCCTATCCCATCTATATGTGGTGCTACAGCAGAGAAACTGTAGAAGCTGTTTTAGTTGATAATTTATTACTAGCATGCAGTGCTCTCCTGGGCTCCACAAAAAAACTCTTTGCTCAGTATTTTGAAGGGTCTTTCCTTTTCAAACACCATACTAAGACTAGATTGTTGCCACCCCGCTATGTATCTCTTCAGTGCTTTCCCCTGCTTCTGGAAATTAACTGCTCAGAGCTTCCATAAATGTCATAGTAAGAGTTAGGTAGTTTCCAGACTGATCGTGAGACAGGGAAGGTCCTGAAAGGCCCCTGTGATGGAGTGTAAGGAGTGAGTACCCACTGAGAAGCTGGGGTAAAAGACTGTCCTCATCAAAAGGTCCCTCCACCAACCTAAGGGGAGGAACCACTGAACCCAGCTCTTAACTGGAATTGGGGGACAACCAGTGAAAAACAGTAATAGGAGTGAGAGTCACAGGTTCAAAATCAGGGATCCAGACAGGCACACTGAGCTGAGAACCCCAGACAGCACTCACTGCTCCTCACAGGCATCCAGGGAGCCAGCAATGCAGCCCAGATGAATTCTGCCTGGATGCATGAGCCAAGGGAGGAGTGAAAATAGGCTCCACAGTCACAGAGCACTCCCTGTCCAGTGTCCTCCTCGTGGTATGATGAATGGCAACCTCGGGCAACACCAGGAGGAGGTTGACAAGGAGGTTCTCACAGCTTTAGAGGGTCATGGATGGGGTTTGTACAAATCCAAAGGTGCGGGGAAAAGTGTAGCCAGAACTGATTCTGGAGGAGCCAGAAAAGGGGTTGCAACTTGGCACACTCAAGATAGGCGAGCGCCAGGGTCTCCCTTACGCCTCAGAAGGGGCAGGAGCCAAGCAGGGAGGTAAACAGCACCAGGTACATGTTCATGCTCACAGTTCCATGAAGGAACCATCAAATAATATTCCCAGCAGGCCATTGGAGCAGGGTGGAATACAGATTTGCCCACCAGGGTTTCTCACCCTTCACAGGTGGACTCGGGAGGCAGAAGACTGATGACAAGGTCAAGAGGGCCAGGGTTAAAAGGCAGGCAGGGAGCACTCTCCCATTCCACTCAAGGAAGACAAGAGAGGTAAGGTAAAGCTGCCTTCACCTCCTAGAGTATGTGCCAGGTCCCAGACCATGAGGAGCATGTCATTGGCATATGCTGAGCGGACCACCCATTACTTGTGGCTCATAGAACACCAGCCCCATCAACCTCCTGTGGAGAAGACAGAGGAAAGACTCAATAGCCAAAGTGTACAATTGGCCATACAGTGGACAGGTTCAGTCAAGATGCAGTTGAGCTTGACCAAACACTCCATGGAAGTGTTCAGCACCAGAAGAAAGCCCACAAACCAGAGCCCAAAGCTGAATGCCCACAGAGTTCCCAGGAAATACCCATGGTCCACCCTATTAGGGGTGGGAGAGTCCTGTCCCCTGTCAAGGGGCAGGTGATGTGCTTCTTGGCCCTCCCTCTCCTTTTCTCAAGGACATAGAAGAAGCCGAAGCCGCAATCCATCTCCCTGTCTTTGCATTTTCTTAACTCCCTTTTCAGTGGCTTTCACTACACCCAAAGGTGTGTCACGGCCATCTGCTCTATTAACCTCTTTCACCACATCCTCCACCTGGGCCTCAGAAATGGGTAGTTCATTCCTTTGTTCTTCCCACCTCCTATTACGTAAGGAAAGGAAAGGAATGGTATTGCATTCTCCCAGCCAGCCACCCCATCCCACTCAGAGATGATTAATGTTGGAAGTGACCTTTTTTTCTTTCACTATCCCCTATCCACTAGAGAAAGAAGGATCCATCTATTAAAATGTAGGTCTTTCGGCAGAGTTCAGACCATATTTATGGACCCTTTGCCTGATCTTAATCTGTAGTTTCAATGGCAGACCCCAAGAGGGCTTGGGTCCATTGTCAATATCACTGATTGTAGAGTATGAACTGAATGACCTTACTTGCCACCATGACAGTGTGGTGTGACACTTGCATCTCCTCTCACAAGTAGGGCAAATGTATAAAGAATCAGGGATCCCAAAAGGAGTTAGCTGCTATGTTGAAACCAGTCTCCTAATGGAACAACATGAAGACTGTGCATTAGGGTGACCAGACAGCAAGTGTGAAAAATCGGGATGGGGATGGGGGGTAATAGGAGCCTAAAGAAGAAAATGCCCCAAATATCGGGACTGTCCCTATAAAATAGGGGCATCTGGTCACTCTACTGTGCGTGTTGAATATTGCGTTCAGTTTTTTTCATAACTAATTAAAATCAAAATCTTCTCTTTGTCCCTGGAAAATTACTGAAAAATTCAAGAAGAAAAATCAAAAAGTTTTCCTATAACAAATTAAATTACTCTGTAGCCCCAGAACATTTTATAGTCAGTATGTCCCCCTGAGAAATCATCCTTCTGAAATATTGATGACATGAAGAATGCTAATGTTGTAGAAAATATTAACTAATCATTGCAGACTACAAAAGAATTAGATATATAATTTAGGTCATATGCCAGAATATGGTCGTCTAATATCTTTTACATGTTTTTCAATCATGAACTGCTTTTATGTTACTTATATTCTGTTTTGATTTTAGAGAAAATGTTTTAAAAATTATACAGCCTCACCAAAAATTATACGATCTTACCATATCTACAGACCTCTGAATATTGTTGTTTAAAGTATAGATGTTGTGATACTGTGCCAAATGCTTCTGTATGTAATTTTAGCTGTCAGCATACTAGAAGTATCATCAGCTGGAGAAGGATTATGACCTTTTCTTATTCCGTTCAATGAATTTGGTCCTAAGCCTCACTCTTACAAAACTACTTGTTCACCTTTTCCCAATCTTCCCATGCAAGTCCAGTGCTCACTTTGAGCAGATGGTCATCTATACCACCACCTCAAAACACAAGGTGCTATTTACCAATGATTTGCAGTGAACTCTATCCTTTCAAACTGTCTTATACTCTGGAAATCTTAACATGATGATTCACATTTCAAGACTACCATGTCAATAAAATCTCTCTAAACTGTAAAGTTTACTTTGGCATATCCAAGGGGTTACCTTGAGGGTATTCCCATTCTGATGTTGCCTAGCAAGTTTGTTTTTTGGTGTTTTTTTCTAGTGAGGTTTATCCATGAAATATTTTTATGTGAGTGATACAGGATGGTTCTAACTCAAGTACGATAATAGAAATTATATTTTAAATGTGTAAACCATACTCAGGCATGTTACTTAACCTCCCTGTGAGAAGATAAGGGTGTAACTTTGTTAGCATGTCTGCATCTACTAACAAAGAGTGACTTTTTTTAAAACTTATGCATGGTTCCATACTCAATCACAGAGAGAGTAAAGCTTGCAGACTTCCTCACTGAAAATCTTCATGCCTAACTACTAGTAAACCAGGATTATACAGTATCTGATTTAACCTGGATAATACTTTAACTGTGTCTTACCGCATAAAAGCTTTAACATTTCACATCAAGACCATGATTTACTTACCATCTGCTCAAAGGTCTGTCATCAACAGAAATGATTTCTGATTCCCTTCAGATGACTGGAATTTGGCAGGGTTCTGGTAAACAGTCAATAACCTTGAAGATGAAGAGCATACAGTAACTCACACATATCAATTAACCTTTTAAAGTAGCTTAATTGACTCTCTCTAAATGAAGTTTGCAAGTCTGCCCCGTTTTTCATGACTTTCTACACAAGTCAGAGTGAAAACATTCAGTGAGACCTGGAGGGCAATGAAGAAATTTCATCACTGTTTTGTCTTCACTGTCTTCTGGTCCTTCCCCAAAAATCATCCTTACGGTACTTGTTTTCCCTTATATGTATCTGTCTTCCTCAAGATTGCTGCAGTGGTGGATAAAATTTATAGTGAGTCCTTTTGGAAATTTTGTCCTGGGAATACAAATGTTTGGCAAAAAGTCATAAGCAACTTCATTGGCTATTTTCTGGAACCAAATTGGTCAAGTAAAGTAGGAAGAATTATTTGGGCTCAGTTTGTGACTGTGTGACTTTGTTCAAACCACTTGACCTTGCTCCTCAATCTATCAAGCTTTAATAATAAGCCTGATATATCAAGAAGTACAATAATTTAATACTATATATTTCTCAGGGTGTCGCATTAATGACTGAAAGCAGAAAGGAAAATGAATGTCTTCTGCATAGGTTTAAAGAAGAGAAAAATATTTCTGTGCAGGGAACTGCAGAAAGATTATGCTAAGTGGTGGCCCAGGACTGGTCAGACAAACAAGCAATATTAGATGGACTCATTTAAGGCGTAAGAGCAGAAGGAATGACGAGAAAATAAGGGACTGCAGCTTAGACCAAAATTCCAAAAGTAAGGCAAGAAAAGCTCCCTCAATCTGACTGGCATCAAGGTAGATCTGTAGTTAGACTTCTTTGGTGCCACTCAAACTTGCAACTGCATTTGGTACTACATGTACTTGATTAAATAATATGAGGAGTCACATGAAAAGAGTATACAGAAGAGTCGCCAACTACCCCATAGCAGCACATCCACTTAGTTAATATGCTGGACTACTTATGGGGAAAATGTTTCTGATTCCATTAGATGCCCATTCTAAATGGCCTGAAGTATCTTGTACTAATTCAGCTAGTTCAGAGCAGGCAGTGGCAGTGTAAATACTGTCATTTTCAAGGACACAGGTTCCTGAACAGATTGTAAATAACAGTTGAACTCAATGGATATGCTTAATCCTGAGAACAGTTTTCCTGAGAAGCTAAATTATAAAAACTAAAGCCCTTTTTACTTCTTCAAAGATTGAATTCTGTCCACATTTCACAGTCTCTGCTCAGGGAACAGAATGGGAGACCTTGGCCAAATGTCCTTTTTGAGGAAGAAGCTGCAGAATAGAGAATAGCACTTCTACCACAAATTATCAGACTTCAGTGATCCTTAATCTCAATCATTTAAAGTGCTATTTTACCTGAAACTAAATATATATATTCCTTCAGATTCGCTTTTCACTTTAAGGTCATACAAAAAAGACAAGGAGTTCAGAATCTAGCAGCCAACACTCCACATCTATCAGGCAGTGTGCAGCATCTCACAGAAATGAACCCAATATTAGACATATTGATCTCTCTGAGATTTTAACCTAAAGTTTCTTGCACTTTAAATGAGGTTCAGACCCCAGGGCACCAGGCCAGCTATACACAGGCACACTAGAATGATTTTAGCTTTGATAATATTCAAGTAGCAGAAAAGAGACTTTTTGAGAAAAATCTGAACTTCCCCACTAAGTCTCAAGTTTTATATTACATGCTTTCCCTAAACAACAACAATCCTCCAACTGTCTTATTTTATTATTTACCACAGTCAGATTTGGGACCATCCAAAATATGACCAACATTACCATGGGAAGAATCTGAAGATGGAAAACATGATGCATCCTTATTAAATCTCACAGTACCCGTCAGATGTAAAAAACAAAAATAAAAACTGGCTAATTTTTTTGCTAAGTGACATGAAAGCAGTACCAGTATATGCAAACCCAAACCATGTTCAATCCCTTTTGGATTGCATAGGTATAAATTGAGCGTACTGCATTTATGTCAGTGAGGTTTCATGAACATTGTTGTTGTTTATGCTATTTTTATTACTGTAGTACCAAAAAGTGCTAATCAAGAATTTGGAGCCCCAGTGTGTTGAGCACAGGAGAGATATGCAGTTAAGACAGTCCTTACTCCAATCTTGGCTGAGGACAAGATATAACTGTAATATGAGGTTAATAGTAAAAACATCTTGTTTTGCATAGACAGGCCATGTACTCCCTTCATTTGGCCACTGCTTCACCATTATCAGCTAGCAGTGTAACTGAGCTGAATTTGGTCCTATGTAGTTACGGTTCTCTGAGAGTAAGTCTACACTGCGGTCGCAGGATGTGATTGCAGCTTCTGTAGACCTATTCATGCGGGCTTTAATTTAGCTAGCTTGGGCATTGGTAACAATGAACCCACAGACTTCAGCATGGGCTAGCCACCTGAGTAATTACCCATGATTCCAGGTAGACTTGTACAGCCCATGCTGGTGTGGCTTCACTGCTGCTGGTACTCAGGCCTGTTAGATTAAAGCTAGCTCAGGGATGCCGACGTGAGTTACAATCATAACCTGAGGTTGCAGTATAGACGTACCTTGCCTGTTTGTTACTCGGTGTATTGCACTTTGTGGGGCAAAGGAGCTCCCTGATTTGGTGTGGTTTGCATCTCTCTAGTCCTGTTTCCTACATTTATATTTGTGGTTTTAGAATACAATCTATGGCTTAAGAATCATCTGATAAAAGACGGAATACATGTGATGCTTCATGGAAAGGGTCAATAAGAAGCCAGTAAAACTAGATAGTATAGAGTATCTGCCACAATTTCAGTACCTCAGTTCAGCATTGAGTCACGATGGGAATGGGGATATGGATGTTAGGAGCCAACTGAAGAGTGCTTGATGTAAATGGAGGGAGTTGACTGGAATTCTCTCTAATAAGAATATGCCAACTGAACTAAAGATCAAAGTGTATAAGATCATGATTACGCTAGCCATGATGTATGGGTCAGAATGTTCGCCAGTGAGGAACAGGAAAAACAACTATTTCATACTGCCAAAAGGAGAATGCTCAGGTGAATGCTGAGTAAGACAAGGCTACACAGTGAAACGGTATGAACCGTGATGCAGGTAGCCCCTATCATGGAAAAGCTGAAGGAGTATTGGTAACTGAGAAGGCTAGGTCATATGAGATGATGAGATTGGGATACATTGGCCAGAAAGTACAAGACCTAATAGTCACAGGACAACGACAACAAGGAAGACCTAGAAAAAGATGGTTCAAGACCCTGAAGGAGAATATGAAGACGACTAGTGTCAGCTTGGAAGACACACTTGACAAGAATGCTTGGACGTGAAGAGCAAGATTGCCAACCCCAACTGACTGGACAAGCCAAAAGCGGTGAATAAGAACACAATCTATTGTAATAATCCACTACAGATCCATGTTCGTCAGTATATACTCAATCACTTCCTGTTATTGTACTATACAAAACAAGGAAGGATTTTTCTACTAGCCACAAAGATAAACATTCTAACCTTCTAGATTGGTTAACCCACCACAAAAAATTCAATCAGTTCCTTGCAAGAGGTGTTGTGCAGATCTGACAGCTGTTGCGTGAACTTCTTCCTATTACATCACGTGTCTTTTGCCTTGTGGGTTCCTATCTGTTGGTAAGTACCTCTAGTACCTGCTAGAGGTACCTTAGAGAGCAGTGTGCTTGTTAAGCTCCAAACTATATACTAGGAGGATTTCCAGATATTTTGCATGTTCTGGTTCATTGTTACAGCAGATGTTCCAGAGTTACCATATTCAAAATAGCCAACAATAGTAGACTCGGCGCTATTTCTGCTGACAGAATGGAAGAGAGTCAACCTCAGACTCTTGCTGAAAGGGTTGCAAACAGATAGTCTAACCAACCCAAATAACCAAAACTCATGATGAAATACTTTCATAATCGGTGGGGGACATAGAACTTAACTTTAAAGCCTTAAGCATATAGTAATGCTCAGGAAGAAAGCCTTCTCAAATATCCAAAGACTTGTCAAAATTTCTGGGTGCTCATTCACAGTACGTACCCCAAATCTTACCCGTCATTAGTAAATAATGACTTTTTAGACTTAGTCTTTTAGATTAAGTAGGAGTTCTAATTAAGACATTTTATTATTTTATTACAATTTCATCTAGAGATTGGAAGCCCCAGTGTGTGAGGCACTGTACAAACACATGGCAAGAGATAGGTCTTAAAGTCTAAATAAACAAGACTGAGAAAGAGTAGGAGAAAGGTTATCTCTATTTTCTCAGATGGCAAATGGAGGCACACAAGAGCGCTGTGTCACAGCTGAGAACTGGACCTAGATCTTCAGTGCTAGCCCAGTAACTTAGCCACAAGACTATCCTTTTTCTCAACTTGTATGCAGCTAGGACCACTCTGAATGCAAGAAAAGATGCCTTTTTAAATGCTTAATACTCCAAAACGTTTTGCGATAATCTCTGGGGTTGAGTTATCAAGATTAGAGTTTGGATGTCAATGTTTAATGACATTCTGCACAATATACAGTAATTGAGTTCTATATTAAAAATGTAAACTGAATTATATAACTAAATGGAGTCCAGGTGCAGTAACAATTTTTTGCATTGTTTATATGAATTTCAAACTATGTAGCAGCACTGCAATTAATACATAATGAGGACTGGCACAAAACATCATAATGACTCTAAAGTAGTCACAAAGTACTGTGGCAATGATTAGCTTTTTCTGTAGTGCTCATGACTGACATAGTGAATTTCTTTATACTACAAATTAATTTGAGGTATCCATTAATGAAAGTCACCTTGCTACTGATGGGTGTTTAAAAGAAGCCACTCTGAAGATGTATTATGCTTGAAACCCTTAAAGGAACTTGTCTATTACTGCACAAATAGTGTTTTCAGGTATCTGTTTGTATTCTGAACCACTGTTAGCTGTTTAGACTGTGAATGTGACTCTTTGTTTTTGGACACTTGTGAGAACAGGTTTGTGTTTATCTGACTATGTGGGAAATGATGGTACTTTGTATGAATGGCTGTATTTGTACTGTGACAAGACAAAGTTCCTCCTCTGCCTTGGTGAGTCCTGCATTTATTGGCAGATTTGCTTGTCTCAGAGATTCACGGCAGCCCTCAGTTTGCCCACTTTTGTGGCTCAAATCCGCTGTTCACTCAGCTAACCTGGCCAGCTTGGGGAAAAGGAAGAACAATCCCCACAGTCTCTGCTGATCCATCTAGTGGGTCAGGGGACAGGCCAGGAACCTTCCTCTCTGGTGGGACCCACAGTCCAAGTCAATTCTTCTTGTATCCAGTAGTGGGGAGGGAGATGGGGGGAACCCAGGCCCACCCTCTACTCCGGGTTCCAGTCCAAGGCCCTGTTGATCACAGGTATCTACAGTGTTTCGAGTAACACCTGAAAACATATAAATTAGGCTTGTAGAAAATTCCCCTTTCTATGCCAAAATGGGATATCCAGAAGGTAATGTGATCCAGTCATAAAGCTTAGGTAAATTCATGCTATCTTAACTATTCATAACATTTCTGCTACTTTTTTGGGACCTAAATACTAATCTCTGAATGTTGTGATTCACTTTACAAAGTGGTTTCTGTCCAGTGGGTAACTTAAACCCAAGTACAGGTGGAATAATGGAAATTTTGGTTTGGTAGGTTTGTTGTTTTTTGTTTTTTTGTTTGGTTGGTTTTTTGGAGGATTCAATGCTTTATTTTTATGTAACTCTTGCCATTCTAACTTCTGCTTTATTTGCAATTTTGAGCTGTTATTGCACTTCAAAATCATGAACAAATTTCATGCAAGTTATGCAAAAAACATTTTCATTCAGAAAATGGGTCTGCTAGATGTAATTTCTGCAGAAGTGAGTCAAATTTTGCGTTAAAAAATTGTTCAATTTGGCTTGTTTCACATTTTTTCCTCATTAATTTTTTGCACACTTCCAAAATATTTAAAATCTATCATGGGCAGTGATTAACATTTTGTCTACAGAAAAATTCCTTTTTAAATTTCATTGGGAGAATGTATTCTTCACTTGCCTTATTGTATAAAGCTGCTAATACAGAATCAAAATGGTATTCACTGACTCTTTAGAGATAGAAAGTAAGAGCATCTCTATAGTCTCCTTGGCATTTTGGGTATTCTAGTTTAAGGATACATAAATTTAATGATGCTATTTCTGTTTAATATGAATCTTGGTATGCTTCATGGAAAGAATAGGAACAGGTTGTGAAATATTGTGTTGATCCTTAGTCACACTTGGTTTCAAGGAAGACTTCTGAAATAAAGCATAGTAACTTCACTGTATTTCAAAGGAGAGTTAAACAAAGCCTTAACAAAAGGTGCCACAAAAAAGGCAGGAAAAAGCAAGTAGGCACAGAATGCACAAGTAAAAAATTGGGGAGGAAAAACACCAAGTAGGTATTAACATTTGGGTTCATTTCAGATGAACAAGTTCAAACTATCTTGGAATTTGTTCTAAAGAAAGTTTTCAGTTCTCTCTAATATATGCTCTCTTACTACAATCCAAAACTCTAGGTGTGGCTGGAAACAAATATGATTGTACGAACAAGAGAGCTCCAAAGACGTAATCAACTCAGTGGGCATTAAAGTAACACCATGATTGTACATGTGGTGTAGGTCCAGTGGAAGTAAATGACACTGAGAATATTACATTGCAGAGAAATCCCACTATCAATGTCTCAAGAAAAATTCAAAATGCTGTTATGTTTCTCCATTGCCATGGATGCTTGGGTCTTCAACTCTTATATGACTAAGACAAGAACTCTACTTAAAATCTAAATGAGACCAAAAAAACAGACTGTGGAGTGAGGGAAGGAATGTCTCAGGTATGTGACATGCCTGTATTATGCTTTTCATGTGTTGTACCTTCAGTGTATCTTTAATATTTTGTAATACATATTTATAACTGGTATGAAAGGCAGGAGAGTAGGAGAAGACAGTTAGTGCAGGAGAGGAAAGAAAGTCAAAATAAATTATTCCAGGTGCAACTTAAGGAGCCCACTAAGCAGCCTGGTACACAGAAGAGGGAAAGGAAGCTGTTGCAGGAGTAGGGACCAGTACTGGATAAAGGTATAACAACATCATGTGAAGAGCCTAGAAGAGCCAACATCCTGATGACTGAGCACATGGCTAGGACTGTGTTTAAGAGAATGGGTTTGATTCTCTTCTGTTAGTCCAATACCTATATAAACGTGTAAAATTATTGATGTTATTCAATACTTAAACTCATATAGGTCCAGTACATGTCACGTATAATCCTGGAAAGCCTTATTACCCTTAACATGATAAACAATAATAAAGATCACTCAATTTGATAACCAGAAGATTTAAAACATCTGTTTGGAGACAATAATGTTGGCCGGCAGCAATTTAAGATTAGGCAAATTGCTCTTAGTTTAGTACCTCATAGCAGTAAATGAAGCATTAGAGGGATTGCTAAAGTATGTAAGGCCCAAGAGGTGGTAGTTTAAATTTACAAGAGGCTGGATGAAGAAGCCTATATGTTAAAGGCAATTGACTATTTTATCCTTGTTAAAAATAGAAAGAACAGTAAACAATCGAAGTCTGGGGGGCTAAAACTAATAAAGCAAGCCATCAAAAATACAGCTAATAAAACAAGATAGAAAAATCAGTACTGAAGTAAAGTGACCTATCATAGAATCAATTTTAGCAACATGAGCGCTCAAGAAGAGATTTCAACCTTAATTTTAAGAAGATGCAGTTTAAGCAGCACATGGTGCCTTGGTGATGGAGGTGTTTAACACTTAAAATATGGCAGCTAAAGGCTTTTGCTTCATGCATCTTTCTGGCAAACTCTGGAACAGGGAGAAGATGTGATCCTACATAGTATAGAATACAGCCAGGGACAGGAATACTTAAAATATTGGCAAAATGTGCCAGACCATGACAGTGTGTCCCTGATTTGTGCTACAACTAAACAGAGCAGTTTTTTAATCTATTCATTGACTTTGTTGTAACTCATGGAAAGACTTTGCAATCAGCGAAATATGTTCAAATCATTACTTTCTCAACAGAAATGGAGCAGCAGTCTGTACCAGCTGGAGACTTTGCAGAGCCCTGTTGTGCAAACCAGCCAATAAAGAATTACAGTAATCTTATCCTGAAGGAAGAGATGAAAGAGTAAATTGCCTTTTCAAAGTTTCCTGAGATGGAAATGACAACTGCTTGGCAATGGCCTTTTCAAATGGTAGCAAGATGATCTCACTGTGGAGATGAAATACTTCTGAAAGGTCTAACATGAATCTCAGACATTTCTGATGAGTGAGAAAATAATTTAATTGCAAAGTGAAGAATTGCTTGGTGAAGAAAACAGCTTCTATGAAGTTCACAGTTGAGAAGCAGCATATCTGTCTTGTCCAAATAAGGTTCAAGGAAGATCTGATGCTGTGGACTGGACATCCACCAAGCATGATGCTAGCACTCATGTTACATGGCATGTATGTCTATAAGAATTATATACTAGTATTAGAGAGAGGCAAACTCTGTGCACTGCCTGCTTAGCGATTCACTCACCCAGGGCCGGCTCTACCATTTTTGCCACCCTAAGCAAAAAGAAAAAGCTCAGACTGCTGCCGCCCGGACAATGGACGGAATGTTGGATGGAATGTCGCCACTTACCTGGAGCCGGCCCTGCACCCACTTCCCTGCTGGAATCTGACATGGATTTCCTCTCTCTCATGTAAAGCAATCATCACTGAACAACTTCTTTGGGCTGAGAAAAGAAGTTCCTCTCAGGATTCACTTGGGTATCAGCAACTGCAGAGTCAAGAAAAAAAGATCATATCTGGTGGCCTCCGTTCTGTGGAGGCTTTTTGGCTGAGCATTTGGACAATTTGTTATCCTTGTTATCTGGATGACACAGATAAAAACCCCATCTTGAAAATGTTTCTTTTAATATTTTGTTGTTTGTAACGTGATTTTTCATTCTTGTTCATACTTTTTAAGAGGGGAAGTTTAATGCAACAATCAGGCCCCTCTGGCCACTGTTTGGAGAATTATTACTAGAATTTTACATGTGTGTTTGACCTGAGAGTGTTAGGAATAGGAAGCAACACTAAATAATTATTTAGTATAACCAACAAAGCAAACATCCAGAAGTCACTAAAAAACCTCACTGAAGATTAACTACTCTCTGAGACATCTCTCTAATGATATGGATATTACTCAATAAAATTTGTACTAACTGATGTATAATGTAGAAACTATTGCAAGAAAATCAATCTGGAATTGGCAAGGGAGTTGTTCTATGCTGAATAAGGGGCAAACTGATCCTAATATAACTCTACCAAAGTTATTCACTCCAAGTAATTAACTGTCTGAAAATGATGAATAAACATTTTCTGAGGACTAGCCTTGACTCAAACAACTGTTCTATGTTTCTATGTAACTTTAAGGGTATTTGTGCAGATGCAGATTATTTCACACTTAAAAAGAACAGTCAGCTTGTAAATCAAATTTCCATTGGAACCATTTTATAACTGCAATTGTTAAACACAGTTCCTAATATTATGGCTCTTTCACTGGTTTGTCAATTTGCATAATTGGCATGCATTACTTTGGGAGGTGCTTTCTGCATGTTTCTCCTCAGGCCTAGGAAAAGAGGATGTTCCAAGTAACCTTCAGCAAAGCTGAAACTTTGAAGACAGGTGTGGTCGCAAACAGGGCGGGCATGGGGGGAAGGAGAGCTGGACCCGAGCATGTCTGATGATGGTAGGCTCAGGTTTGCCCAAATACTGCATCCAAAAATTGATTTTAAAAAAATTATAGTGTTCAAGTGAATTGATCTCGTGAGATCTTGAAGAGCCAAGGATGGGTCTGTAGCTGAGATAATGCATAATGACTTGGGAAGTTGCTAACTACGAAGGATGGATGTTAGAACTGCAACAATATAGCAATAAGTCAAGCAGTGTGTTTTACATAATACGTAAATACACTTACAATTCTGCTTGCTTTTTAATTTTACCATGCATTCCAACATTCAGGAAGTAAGTAAGCATGTGACGGGGTGTACTCCCCACACTGGCCCTGAGAAAATAAATTAAGCCTATTAACCTGTTGGTACCATGCGGAGGAGGAGCCAGGGAACAGAGATTGGTTAATCAGACATGAAGTTTAGATGGATAGGAACAGGAGGGGCCTGTATAAAGCCAAGTAGCTGGTAACTGAAGGGGATGAAGGAAGGTGCATTGGGACTATAGAGGGCAGCTCACAGTTAATCCCAGTGAGGAGGGAGCTGGGATGCTGGCAAACCCAAAGATGGGGAAGCCAAGAAGTTAGGAGAAGGCTCCGAGAAAAAGCAGCAAGGAAAAGGAGTGCAGATGTTGGCTGCTGATTAGAAGACCCTTGAACTGGAACCCAGAGTAAAGGGTAGGCCTGGGTTCCCCTACCAGCCACTGGGGATGCGGCACAGACCAGACAGATGACAGTGGACTGCCTGGGAAGATTTGTTATGGAAAGACTTTGTTAACCCTCCCCGGCCCCACGAAGGAGGAACTATGTAGGGATCCGGCCGAAGGGCTGAGTCACAAAGAGGAGGCTGCAGTTCCTGGAGTGAGAGGGGTCTAGAGGGTGAGACGACAATGGGAGAGGCACTGACAGACAAGGGTGCGGTGCCTGGACAGAGTTAATCCCCAAAGCAACGAGGATGAGATGCCATCATCAGTGCGTGGACCCCATGACAAGGCATTATTTCAGCCTGAAGTTAAAATTTAAATCTGTATTTCCAGTGCTATCTTTCATGGGACAGCATAAAATCCTGGCAGCATAGCTTCCTTTGAGAGCTTCTCCTACCAACAGAGGTACCGCCTCTCCTGAAGGTAGATCTATTATGTTGACAAGGGAGCTCTCTCCCATTGGCATAGGATGCAGCTGCACAGATGTAGGACATATCTAGCAGCCACTAGAGCAAACTCTCCTCCAAATCCTGGAAAGGAACCCAGGATTCCTGGGTTTCAAATTCTTCTGCAGTCTGCACATATCTTTGAAACCAACTAGCAAAATGTCTTATTCCCCCTCTAGTGGGTGGTCCAAATAGAGAGAAACTTGCCACTGCTGCCAATTACTCCATTAAGTAAAGCAGACAAGAGGTCTGTGCTATGGATCTAAAGGCTACAACCCTGCTTATGACCCATGCTGAGGGGCAATATGATTCCCCATCATAGAATTTTGTGAGGTGTGGGATTCAGTTTATAAAAAATTCAGAAATCACATACAAATATCGGTTGAAAGAACATAAGGTTACTCATACAATCTTTTTTCACACACACCCCGTACCAGTGCATTATGAGACAATCTTTAACTCCAGGATCACAAACCCCTGCCTCATACTGTGCACAAGATAGACCACCTCAGGGTTATGTAGTGAAGGAGTCTATTGTCTGTAAGACCTTTGCCTCATTTGTTCCAGAAGCTGGAAGGTGTGTAGTGAATAAGGTAGAGGACTGGAGGAAGAGAAAATACAGTCCCACTGTTAAGACAATTGAATGCTGCCCTGGGAAATTGGGATTCTATCTTTGCCTGTGCAACAGAACTCCTGTATGATGCTAGACAAGTCACTTGTCCAAACCAAAAACCAAACTTTTCACAGGTGGTCACTTGTTGCATGTTCCACATGTTCTAGGTGCCCAACATTTTGAGACACCCCACCCCTGAGGAGCTAAACACTAAAAAACTGCAATCAAAACTGAAGGGAACTGCACTTTTGAATGTGAATTATGCACATGGTAGGATCTCAAAATGGGAACCCAAAAGTAAACTAACATTTGACAATTTTGTCATCAATCTCTTTGTGCATCAGGTCCCACCTGTAAAATGGGGTAATAATACCACATTCCTTCACAGGGGTGTTGTGAAGATAAATTAATTAATGAGCACCATACAAAAATCCATAAAGAAATTAATAATTCTGCATTCAGTGCAGGGTTTAAATGGCATGCAGCAAATAAGGTCTGATGGCACACACTGAATAATGAGTATAAAAAGCAATATTAAATGATGCAGAGATCCAGTGGAAAGATGTCATGTGTAGCCAAAGTCAGTATCCCACAAACAAGGGGAGCTGAATTAAGTGGCATTTCCCCACTTTTGAGTGATTGACTTTGCAACCTTACACTCTTTTAAATGTTTTGGTTTGTTTTTGCATGGTTGGTTGTTTAATATCACCTTAATTTTAAACTAAAAATCTGATCAGTAGCCAAAAGGTTGTACTGTAGAGGAACACTGTGTAAATTAAAATTTGCCCCCAAATTATGGTTTTTGCTAAAACAAGCTTTTAGAAAACCTCAAATGCATGGTTTCCTTTCAAAATTTCTATTGAAAGATTGGTTTCAAAAGTTTTCTGCAGTGTTTGCAACGCAGACATGACATTACTCCAAACTTTGGAAATGAACAATAACCATGCTTGAAACTTTGACTAAGGGCTTGTCTAAACACAAAATTTCTAATACTTTACCTGTAGTCTAGTAAAGAGGTACAGACCCCCTAGAGTAGATGCAATTATAGTGGTATGTGTAGCTTTTTACTATATAGTAAAAAAAAAAATATGCCCCTACTTGACATGATGGTAGTATAAGAACTGTGTAGACCAGGCCTAAATGTCCAAGATGAATAAATAGTGGAAAGTAAAATTGATTTTTAAAAATCTTCCATGCTTGGTAGGAGTAGGTGCTGAAGTCCACACAATGCAGGATTGGCACCCTTAATTTACATTAGGTAGGGACGACCCTGTAAACCCTCATTCATGTGTGTAGTTCTTAACAGGACTATCCCCTCTGAGCAAGGATTTATGCCACTGGTTTTTATATTGAGTATTTGAATGCATTACAACTAACAAAGCAAAGTGCCATGGAACTTCTGGTACTTCTGGCTTTTGGTTGGGTTGATAATACAGAGAAAAGAACCTTTCTTATAGTAATCCAGTGCTTCTGGGTGGAACTCTGAAGTGTGGTTAACAATAACTTAATTAATATTCAGTGTTTTTAATGCCTTTAAAAAGTTTCAGTCCCTGTCTGATACTACCATCCTTTCTCTTGCAAGATCCTTGTCCATTTCTGAACATGTTCATGAGGTTTAAAGCATTAGTGTATTCAAACTTTTATTAAATCTGGTAGATCAAGAAGCGTTCTTCAGAAATATTATCTGGTAGAGACAGTCCATGACAACTAACAGCCAGAATTAATGTTACTGTATGAGTTCCATTACCTGACTGAGTGCTTCAGCTTGAGATGTAAGTGAGCTTTTACTTTTGATATTTATATTCATCTGAAAACGGGAGCACCTTGTAGTATACTTTATAAAGTTCTTCCTGGTTTTCCATGTAAAGGACTGTAAATGTCACAGCAGCAGCTTGCTTTTGTAACACAAAATAGGGTGTGGTGAGAAAGTGGTGAGAATGTTATGCATTATAGAACATCCCAGCCATCTGCATGTGCATGAGGTGCTCTAAAACAGAAATATGCAAAGTAGTGCTTGGCCTACCAAATCAAGTTCTATGGAAAGGGTAATACATTTTACTGTTCTTGGGAGCAGAAACTTGACTAATAACCTACACAAGAAAAAAGAACCACAACACCCTGAGAGATGAATGCAAGGAGTGCTATTTTTTTCTACCGTTCTTTGAAGATTACTTTAGACATGATTTTATAGTGTTCATAATCTCGAACTTTTAAAGAGGAATGGAAAATGGATTGATTGGCATGGTGTGTTTGTTTAAAGTATGTAGACTTGAATCAGGAAGTTAGGGAAAACTCAGATCCAAAAAGCTTGGGGTGAGGGTGTTCAAAGGTTTTGCTTTATCCCATTAGGGATAGGAATAAACTATTTGAACTAGCCTGGGTATTTGTTATCTTAAATTTGGAAAGAACAAAGGATTTAACTTGGATGTTGAAGTATGTTTCGGGCCTGGGCAGTTTAGTGTGTTTTATATTATATATTGTATGTTGTGGTGTGTTTTTGATGCTTCATGAGTTTGAGATTTGTGCTATTAAAAAAAAAAGTGGTGTCTAATTTTGTAAGGTTCTGAGCCCTCAACTTCCATTAATTCAGTAGGAGCTGAAGGTGTTCAGCTGCAGGATTGATCCCTATCTCTATTTCTAAGACTGGATTGAATGTCAGTGAGGTAACTTAAGCCATGTATAGTGATGTAGGATATATTTGAGCAATTCCTTATCCATTTGCACTTTGACTGTGACTCCTTGAAAAAATGTTGCATATTAATGCATTAAGCACTCCCAGAAGTAGTTCTCTCCAAGGAAACTGCATCAGGCAGGAATGAATTAAGAAAAAATACAGCAGGCAGCGTCAGCATCAGGAAGAAAAGCAGCAAGGTCAAGACCAATTGCAGGAGACAAAGTTGAGTTCCTCATGAAATGTTTCCATTGTAAAGTGTTAGGATCTTGCAGAACATTAACTATATATATATATAATATGTATGTTGCATTCTTTGTAGTTTCCAACTTAAATATTTTAGGGTCATTCTTCCCTGAATAAGAACTCTTTATCGTATAGGGCTAGTAGCAAATGGGTAAGATACCAGAAGGAAAATGCATTTTTTGGGTCTGGTTGTATTCCCATTGAAGTTAGTTGCAGAGCTCCAATTGATTTCAGAGAAACCTAGATCAGGCCCACAAAAGATGCTTCCTATGAAGGGGAAACCAGTTTTATAAGCAATATAAAAAAACTGATCATGTTAATTTTGGCAACAAATTAAATTTAAAACCTTTACAGTTTATTAGCAAAATCTAATGTTAAACATGGCTGTATTCTGTGCAAAATGAGGAATCTAAAACTTCCATGCTTCAGTTTTTAAATTTCTTATTTGTTCATTCTACCCATTTTTCTGTGGATGATTTTTCTGGCAGGAATATACACAAAAATACATGAATAGTGGAGACTATTTGTGAAAATCAAACTCAGAATCTGAGATTTTGTATCAGAAAGCTTCTACAGCCAACACAGCTCAGATATAAAATAGTGTCTTATGCATCAACAATTCACTTAGATCAATAATTATTTGTTGGAATCATAGAGTGAATATTTTAGAATAATAAATGCATTTGAGGAAATTGAAATCTACTCATGGACAACTTGAAAAAAATGAATTGGCTGTCCTAACACTCCCATATATATAACTAGAGCTATATGATCCTTTTGCAGTGGTATCCCAAAACCACCTACAAATCAATTAGCTTTGGGTTCATAGATGGAGGTGGAAGGAATCCAAGTGGGTCTTATCGATGTTTGGCACAACTGAAAGCCATACATGTTTATCTGTTAAGACTCAAATATGAGATGCAGACACAAAGTGCAAGAAGCAAAATTTTAAAAAATAGTCATATAGATTTATTTAAATTGTTGTGATTCCTTCCTTTAATGTAAATAACCTCATATAATGTTAGTTTTATTATTATTTTACAGATATAATTTTCAACAGTGGGGGAATGATGCATTTTGGTAGTACATGGGTAACTTGGAGAATGAAATTAATGATATCCCTTTTAAATGAGTGTTTTCTTGCTGTTCCTGGCTGCGTATATTTTTAAGAGGTGGAAGTTTTGTAATGAAACTGGACAGCTGAACTTGATCTTGTAGTCTGCTGGGCTACCTAACCCCTTCAGAAACTAAAAATCCCTTGCAGGGGTGGGGGACAAGTCTACAGGGAAAACAGGGTACAGTAAGATGTGTGGTGTACAGCTAACCAATGCAGTGCAGCCATGGGTCATGAGTGAGAGCCTTGTAATGCATCTTGGTCATATGTGAAGATGTGCCAAGTCTAGTGGCTTTAGTTCACAGAGACAGTTCAGTCCATCTGGATTCCTTAGAAGTTAGAGGGAGTTTCATTGACTAAAATAGGATCTGGATCCAGCCTTTATGTTACATTCTCTACCTAAAGTTTCAGGCTGACACAATTCTGAAACTCTGCCAAAGCCAATGAGTTTCTTGTGGATCTGGGTAAGAACAATAAGTTGCCCTGTCCTTCCAGAAGTACGTGTATGTCAGTGATTCTTACTAGAGTTCAGACTCTTCCTGTATCATTTTCACAGACACACACACACACACCCCAATGTGTTTTAGGCATGATTTTCACACCTGTTGCTCACAATTTCAATCAACTGAGGGGAAACTGAGAGCTCAGAACCTCAGAAATTAAGCCCTTTGGGTTTGGATGAGTTGTAGTTCACAATGAGGAAGAAGAACAAACCAAATGAGAAACATGTAGAATCTCTCTATTTAGCACTCTCCCTTTCATCGGTTGCTTAGCTGACAGGCATGCAGACTTCCTGTGTTTAAAGGTACAGTGCTATTCAATTTGTTATATGGGTGTGAGACCTAGACCTGGTACGGGCATCACATCAAGCTTCTAGATAAGGTCCAATTATAACATCTGCATACCTCAAATAACAAAGTTACCAATAATGAGAGCTTGGAATGCAGCCACTTCACAGGGAGTGAAGCCATGCTCATCGCATCACAGCTATGCTAGGCTGGTCATATGTTGAGGATGGATGACATCAGAATGCCAAAACAGTTGCTGTATGGCAAATTGAAAGTGGGTACCCACACATGAGGCAGCCAGAAGAAATGTTTCAAGGACACATTGAAGCATAACGTGAAACAGTGCAACATTGACATCGACAGCTGGAAGTTGTCAGCAAGAGATAGATCAGGCTGGCGAGCAGCAGTCAGCGATGGAGTTATTCAGTTTGAGATTATTCACTGGATAGCTCTTGAGGCACAGAGGCTGAGTCATAAACAACGGCCAGCGGGCACAGTCAGTTATCCCTTCCTCAACACAGAGCTACACATGCACTCAATCCAGAACGGACTACCACTCCTGCATCAGCTTTTTAGGCACAGTCGTACTCACAAGATATAATACCATCATTTGCAGCACCTTCAGTCATGAAGGACAATAGTTGATACTAGAACATATGCTACAGTGCTTCCTTTTGGTTTTGATATGCATCTTACACCCAGCTTTATTTATAAGGTGAATTGAGAGGAATTGCATTATTAATTTTTCTCTTCGTCTACTCTCTGAATAGGTTTGTCATTGTTTCTTACTCTACTATACATAGCCTCTCAGTCTCAAAGCAGTTTTAAGCAGCAGAAGTGCATAAATTATTTCTTGTGTATATATGTAAAAACTGAGGTGTGAAAAATCCCCTGAATGCCAGTCAAATTAACTGGATAATTTAAAGCAAGTATATACTTGCATAACCTACTTTATATTATTAAAAATAGTGGCGCTGGTCTTGACTTCTTAAAAATGTTAATAAAATTGCTAACTTTATACTTCGCAGCTTGTTATAAATGATAAATATTGAGCTCCTTTTAAATGAAGCACTTAACACTTTTTATACATTCTGAAAGAGATTATTACAGAGAGAAACATTTGTCAGTACAAAAAAATAAGGCTAGGACGTAAAGTAAACCAGAAACAAGCAAGGGCATTCTAAGATGAGACAGCCCCATAACTCTGTGCCTAAACTCTGAAGGATCCATTGTTATTTCATAGGGTTGCTGGATCTTATTATATATGTTCAGAGGTTCAGCTGTAACTAATACAATAGTTAGTAACCATTTAGTAGCTGTGTAGTGCATGGAGAGGTGTCAACTGATGGAAAGACTCAACAACAACCCAACCCAACTGCAGTGAACAAGACTTTTTTAAAAATTGTTTGGAATAGGCACTGTATCTTGGTTACATGTGTATATAGTGGCTAGAACAATGCAGCCTTATGGGGCTACTGCAACATGAATGATAAAAGTTTATATATACTAATAATGAAGAAAAATAAGACAGTTTATTTAGCATGTGTATAGTTGTCTAGCCAAGTGATGGCATCTTCAGTGGCATGATGCAGTTCTTCTAGGCCACCACTGAACCTAGTTAGCAGGCATTCATCGACAATGTGTCTCATCATCTGTGTTGCACCGCAGCTGTGCAAAGGGCTTCTATGAAAGCCCCAGCGATACTGGTTGGCTGCACAAAGACCTTACCCCGTCTTGAACCTGTTCAAGAGGGACCACTGACATCGGGGCAGAGGGGCAGACTGCGGGGTCAGTGACGAGGGATTGGTTGGGGATTATAACAGATATCCATTCCTCTCACCAGAGTATTTCCTCCCTACCATCCTGGCATGGCGGATGAGATCATAATGGGCGATGTGATGGCAAACGTGCAGTGGTGGTTTAAAAGAATCATTGTGCAGAGGCAGGTTTAGGTTGGTCTGTTCTTTCTCCAGTAATTTGCCAGTGGCAACCTCTTGTCTGATATGAGAAGGAACAATATTGCTCAGAACTGGGAGCCAGAGGGGTGGAGTCAGATGCAGGGTGTTGGAGATGATGCACGTGGTGGCATGTAACTACATATCCACTAGTTTGATATCTGACAACCAGTTCCATACTGGTGCGCAGTACTCTCCCACCGAATACAAGGTGGCAAGAACTGATATCCGCAAAGCTGGAGCATGGGCATCCCATGACGAACCTGCCAGTTTATTAAGAAGATTGTTACACATCTTAACTTCAGCTTCTGTCTTCTTCAGGGGGCATGGTAACTCAATGTACGGTCTAAGATCACACTTAGACCAATTCTACTTCATGCTTCACCTTCTGACCATTCACAATGTTCACTTCTCGGGTTGTGATGGCGTGATGAAGATGGAACAAACTGGAGACTGTTTTTATGAATCTTGGCTGGAGGTGCCAAGTCTTACAGTAGTCAGCTAACTTTACCATGTCCTGGTTTAAAGTGTCATCAAGCTTGTGAAACATCTGGGTCTGGGTGCTGCAACAGATGTCATCTGCATAACTGAATTTTTTGGACTCCGTTGTTAGCAGGTCATTGATGTAAAGGTTGAACAGGGTTGGAGAAAGCACAGAGCCCTGGGGTAATCCATTGCTCTATCGTTTCCAAGCACTCGTCTTCCAAGTACCCCATATGGACTCCTAAACTGCTTATCGTGAAGGAACAGTTCATCGACGCCTGTGACCCAAGGCAGCAAGACGCGTGATACCTTCATGAGCAGGCCAGTGTGCCATACTATATCATATGCTGCTGTTAGATCACTGAAAACACCCGTTTTCAAGTTTCTCTGGAAGCCATTTTCAACAAATGTGGTCAGTGTGAAACATTGGTAAGACAATGAAAAAGTGAACAGAAAACTGTAGATGGTGGGGCAGTGAACTCAGTCTGTTGGCTTCGGGATTGGAGATTTACCTTTGAATATTCTAGTCACTCTTACAGCTGTTTTTTTTGAGGGTATATATGAGGGGATTACTGAGCTGGAGTTAATCTCTTGTTATCCAGGACCAAGCCACGCTTCTGCAGCCTGTAACAGCCCTATAATTTATTTAGCTTATTTTGGGAAAATTTGTTCTTTTCCAAGTAGTATTATGGTTTACCATTAATGACATTATCAGCCAGTAATTGTAAATTACATAGCAGCTTTCACATGAGAGTCCAAAGCACCCATACAACTATAGAAACTGATTACAAATGATATAGAGCAGTGGTTCTCAACCAGGAGTATGGGTAGTGCTGGGGGTACGCAGATGTTTTCCAGAGGGTACATCAACTTATCTAGATATTTTTCATTCCTAACAAGAGCAACACAAATAATAAATCTTTATATGAATTACATGCACATTCTTTATACTGATCTTCTAGTGCCAGAGATTGTCCCAATGCAGTCTAGAATTATCAAAACGGGAGAAAAGAGAAACCTCTTCTGATTTACAAAGTCAACATTTGGCAGGAAATAAAATATTAGTATCAATCCCCAAAGAAATGAGAAGTTTTGAGCAACTTTTTCTTTGGGCCTAGGTAGCTTGAGTAATTATTTAGGAAAATAAGTATTTTGTCTTTTTGATTCAAGCTATTTCCCTGATGCATCCACACTTTACTCACAATGTGATCTACATTCTGACCAAAATAAACAGCAATATATGACTTAGTTGACGCACTGTGCCTTACCCAATTGTCATTTGCATCAAACTGGCATAAATCCATTGATTTGACTTTATTTATTCCTGATTTACACAAGTGGAACTGAGAACAGAATTACTGTGGAGTTACTGCATGATTCTATAGCATGAATATATTTGGAAGGAAGCATAAATATATTTCATATCTGCTAAGACAGATAATACTTTCTCCAGAAAGGAGACTGTAGCAAACAAGTGAAGGTTTTGCAGAGAATATCTACATAACTCCTCTTAGGGAGACATAATGCTTGATTGTCTCCCAAAACTATTTTCCATCTTCTGTTTTGATTATAACTGCTTTTCCTTTCCAACATCCGCCATTTTCCCTCCAAGTTTTTAAGATCCTTCATCAGCTTGCAATCCCACCTGCTGCTTCCAGGGATCTAACTGGTGCATAGAATTCATGTAGGCCTTCTGAGCAGATTTTGCTTCCCGTGAATATTCAACAGATAAAAATTCTCCATTACTTCAGCTTTTTTATTTTTAGGGCATCATTTTAGAGATATCTTAACAAAAAAGTAGCGGAAAGCATCCAAAACGCCCACTCTAAATTAAAGTACGGAAAAAGAGCTACTTTTGAGCTCATAAAGTTTAATTAAATTCAGTGCTTCTTAAAAGCGTATATGTAAAGTAAAATAAAATAGAAAGCAATATGCTAATCACCAAAGCATCCATCAGCCCGTATCCCTATAGCCCTATACTTTCTTAGAACTTCTTAAAGACCTGGTGATTCAAAATTACCCTTGAAAGTCTTCAGCTGGAGTATCCTTCTAAGCAGAAACATAAAAGGGGGTTTCAGCAAATCAGTTGGGTAATACCCCAGCTCAGCAGTTCCACTTTGCCCCTCTGAGCACTTCAGTAGCAGAAAACTTGTCAAACAGCAACTCAAACACAGCCCATCTCATTAGCACAAGTCCCCAATGAAACATCAATTGGGCAGGCAGCAGATTCACCAGTTCTTGCTCCTCAGCATATTCAGCTTGATAAATCAATATGTAGCTTAAAAGATATCCTGGCTGGACAGTACCAAAAATAAGATATCACCTCCTCCTTTCAGTGCTTGGCCACCATAATATTAGGTTGAACATAAGTTATTGTACATATTTTTTTTCTAATATTAGTGTGACAATCAGGGTCCAGACACACCCAGGGGAGAACAGGGGCTGAACACCAAAGAGTAAGAAATTGAATCAACTGGTTGTATACATTAATATTATGTATAGAAATACGTCAAGTCAGGTCTTTTATGAAGGTTTATAATGTTCTGTACTTGGTCATTATGAGATACATGTATGACTGTCGTTATTACTATGTATTTCTGCATGTTTAGAGCTGTGCTGCAACATTCAGCTCCCCCTCACAGCAGAGCGATGAAGCAATCAGGCAGGGTAAAAACAGATCAAGGGGAAAGGTACAAAGCATGCTAGACTGTTAAAGTTTTTGTTTATTTTTACCCCAAGCAGGTCAGTAGTGTGCAAACTGTGTGGAGTGCCCCTGTCCAAGGGAACTGATAACCAGGGGCTGTTTTCACATCTCTGGGGATAATAAACCATAGGGGAAAAGTGCAAGTGTCTGATAGTAAAGAACTTGGGGTACATGGATTTTGGGGAGACATAGGACTGGAAGGGTTGTTGGGTTCCCAGTGTAAGGAGTAACTGGGCTTGTGAGAGCCAGGATGGGACCTGATGCTTGTGGGCTGGCTACTGGTGTTAGGTCTCTGAGCCATAGTACCATAGTATTAAGGCACCCAAAGTCACATGGCAAGAGGTGACACAGTGGTCTCAGTCATCCCCAAAATGCCACAAATAGAAACCTTAATGGTGTATGGTTTAGGCCATACTTGCCTGACATTTCTTTCTCTCACTGTGTCATTCCACTACATTCAACATCACTCTCTATGGGTTCTCTGGGAGGGCATCTCAGCTTTGGAATTCCCCTCTCCCCCAATGACATTGATTTGTGATATTCCCACACTGGGGACTTTGAGGGCATGCTGCAAAATTCCATCCTCCTCCCCACCCTCGGGTATTTGAGAACAGTCTCTGAATTGCAAGGATGGGAAATCACTAACACAGAAGGGAGCAATGGAAGCTGTGAAATTGCCTGGTTTGCTAATTATAGGGTATATTGCATTTTGCTGATGTGCTTCTTGGGTATCAAGTTTTTTTGTGTTATTAAGTAATGTCACGGATAGGTGTCTTTAGCATTTTCTGTGAATCTAAGGAAATAACAACGTTCTTCTGGTGTGTGCAGCTAAATGTTGGGATTTTTCTTCCCACAGTCTGTCTAGGGTCACTAGTGGAGACTGGCAGTGGGAGCAGCAGCAGCTACCTTATTAAAGAACCTCTGTGAGTGTGTGCACATTCTAAAAATGCAGTTTCTGGGGAAGAGCAGGAAGGGGCCAGTGAAAAGTTGCATGGCCAACTGTAATTTTTCTCTCGATCTTTTCTAACAGAACAGAAGTTTGGCATTATGACAAATGCTATGGTAAACTGAACCACTGTAAATGCACAGCTCTGAATGATTCCACTTGTACTTTGCACACAGCTAGTAATTTGCATGACTACTTGGGCCATTGCAGAATTTTGTTCATTAGCTTCATCTTTTCAGTGCTTTTTATGTGTCTTAATATTTTTGTAGGTTTCTTCTAACTACAATATGGACTTACCTTTTTGTAGCCCCAGCTACTTTGAGCTCTACAATGCTTTTCCTTCAGTGATTAGATATTTGAAGTTTTACCACTTTGTCAACTGGTGCTAATGTGGTTATACACATAATAGTATGGACTTACAAATGCTTGATGCTCTTGGCTTATGGAAACCACCTTGTGAGCTATCTGTCTTCAGATCTTGCTAAAACATGATTGTGATTTCTGACAAGCAAAGAACCAGCTGCAGTCATGACACAGTCAGTGACCAAACAATGTAAAATTTCACAGCTTCTCCATAATTAGTGTAGCTAAAATAGAAATGTTAAATGTGGCACTTTAAGTTCAGAAATGTTGACACAATAGTCAACCCCACCTCTTTGAATAATGGGCTATGACATCACTGTTCAAGCTGAGATTGGAAATAAAATAAAGAAGAAAATAAAGAACAAAGAAAAAGAAATCATCTGCGACCACAAAGCAACCCTGGCACTGATGAGTCATGATTAACGTCCTGTAATGGTGAGGAGAAAGGTTCCAACTGGAGCCCCACTGCTTTTTGTATCTCCATCAGGAGCCATATGGAACTGACTTAGTAATTAGTTAGGCAGCCAAGTTTCTGCTGAACAAGTCAAAAAGGCCTATTCGACATCGTGAAGGCCTGAATACTGTTTAGGCATTTTTAGTTTCAAAGGCTCAACACTGGCATGCTTCGAAAGACATCTTTAAGGGAAGTTTGTCTAGACTTTTGATAGATGTTGTTAGGTAGCTTAATTCCTATTCAGACTGTAAACTCATTTTGTTCTGTAAATTTCCTTACAGTTAAAGCACATTATTCTGTCAGATACAATCTCAGTCTCCTCCATTGAGAGAGGAAACCTTGGGTCAGATTCATCAAAAAGGGATAATGGATCATTTTAAGATGTTGCATTCTAATGAATAAATAGCTCTTATTCATTATTTATCTACTTTAGAAGTTTAATGAATAGCTTGGAAGCTAATTACTGAATTTCTAAATATTCTATATTTGTAGAGAAAGTGCTTTAAGAAAGTAAAGGGTGAATACCTTCCCCCATACTAAAGTATGCTGAATCTTATCTCCTAATGAAATCTGAAATGGCAGCCTTGCCCTCTGTCATGACTTGGGGGGGAAGAGGGAGGCTCCAAGTAATTTTAATAGAATGCTAAGCTGGGACATGATTCAAAAGAGCTTGAGAAAAAATGTTTTAAGTGTTTGTGGACCTTTTGATCTGTTTGCTCCCAGCATTGTCCAACCGAGTCTTGTAACGTGGCTGGTGCATGGAAATAGTGTCTTTCCAGCTGATAGCTCAGGCATTGTCTTTACTGACCTTCCAGCTCTTTACCAGGAGGTTGCTTATCTAGTTTACCTTTCTGCTTGTTTCCTAATAGCACTGTTATAAACTAACCAAATATGCATATGGTAAGCATAATATATCTTTAGAACCTTGCTAAATAAGGATTTAAATATTTTCTTATGATATCGTACTTCATTCATCAACAGAAGGCTGCAAGTACATTGCTATAGCATTCTAAAATGATTGGCAAAATGTTCCCTCCATTCCACTGTGTTGTATAAAGACTGAATCTTCTCAAGATTGGCCAGAAATGTTTCCCTAAAAATAAACTCTTAAGCCAAACTGAGCCCAGAATTTCCCTCCTTATTTAGGCAAAACTCTTTCTTTTTCCAATCAATAGAGAGTCTTGCATAATTAAGAAGAACACGATTAACCCTTTTAAAATACAAACCAATGTAATATCTTTTGGATAAGTTGCTTAGTGGGTTCTCAATGCATGCATTCCACATGACACGCTGAGGTCTTATTCCTCTGCTGCTGTAAATCACCATAACTTCATTAACCTCAAATGTTTGGGTATCTACATTATTTGCATGCCCTCCAAATCAGATGTGTGTGCACGCAAATATTGATTGTTTATGGCCAAATGGGGTGCAAATCTGTTTGCCTCATGTGGAAGAGGAAATACCTTTTCATGAACAAATCCAAGTTTCTGGGTGTGCAAAATGTAGGGCACTTAGTTTTGGGCTTGGCAATGTAGAGCCCAGACTGAGAGAGAAGAGCATTCATTTGAAAACATAAAAAGAAGTATGAGGAAATGTTAAGAGAGCATGTATATTAAAAATGCCCAGTTTTCAACCATTCTTTAAAAAATAAGGATTCTTTACTAATCATTCTGGATATACTTTCCAAAAATAGATTTTTCCTAAAGATTTTGTGACCAATTTAGGATCCATTCCAACATATCTCTCCTCATGGGAATAAGGTTTTGTGGAATTGGGGTCTTCATAAAAGATATTCTCATCCAAGTTCCATAGTTCTGAGGAAAGTCCTACTACGGTAATCAACAGATTTGCTTGGGTAAAAAAACGGAGCTGAGCTATTTATTTATCTTTAATTATAAGTGGTTAAACAAGAAGAACAGACTTAGAGGATGTGGTTTGTGTAAGCTGAAAATTAATTAATAAGGAATTTTTAATATCAACTTCCCAGGCCAAGAGTGTATTTTTTCCCCAAGGAAAGGGGAGAGATAGAAGATCAGATCAAAAGCAATATAAACTTTGTATTACACAAAGCTGACACTTCAAGCACCAGTGCATAGCAAGAGTCCATTTTGTGTTTCAAAGGTTACTATTTATTTATATTGTGGTAGAGCTCAAAATTCACATTATGGATTGGGAGGCCCCATAGTGTCACATACAGGAAGACAAGGTTCCTGAATATCACTGTAACAGTGCACTACACGTGATATTATGAAAATATGCTGATGAGTGGGAATATAATGTAACTGGAATATGCTTCATGCAAAAGGTCTCTTGTAAGATATCATTGCAAAGCTCATAATCTACTGTGTGTGTTCATCCTATTTGTATGAATGTATCGTGCTTCTATCTGAAACTAGAAATATGAAATATAACTCTGAGGTCCTACTGTAATTATGCAAAGTGTGGGCCATAATGGTGGCATGGAATCTTGATGGCTCCCATTAACCAGGACAGTGTGTTGTAAATGGCTCTGTTTACTTGTAAGTCTTCCTGTATATGTGTGTGCTGGCAAGTGGGTAATGAAGTCTTACACTGACATGTGATCATGTCACTTGCACTTGAATCCATCTTTAACCTGGTGCCTTTCCATTTAGAAGAAGGGTGGAAACCCAGTGAGGGACAAAGGATTTCCACCTTGTGCAGAAGGTATATAAGGGGGTCAAACAAAACAAAGAAGGCTGCATTCATGAGAAATCCCCTAGCGACTACCTGAGCTGGAATAAGGACTGTACCAGAGGAGAGGATTAGGCCCAGACTAGAAAGGAGTCTAGTCTGTGAAAGAAGCTTCTTGGAACATATCTGAGGGTGGGATTTATCTGTATTTGGTTTATTAAATGTATTAGGCTCAGACTTGCATGTTTTTGTTTTATTTTGCTTCCTAACTTACTTTGTTCTGTCTGTTATTATTTGGAACCACTTAAATCCTATTTGTTATACTTCATAAAATCACTTTTGTTTACTAAGCAAAGAGTAAGAGTAAGCAAACAGAGGGAGCAAACAGCTGGGCATATCTGTCTATCAGTGTTATAGAGGGCAGACAATTTATGAGTTTACCCTGTATAAGCTTTATACAGATTGGATTTATTTGGGGTTTTGATCCCATTGAGACCTGGGAATCTGAGTGCCAGAGACAGGAGCACTTGCTAAGCTGTTTTCAGTAAAGTCTGCAGCTTTTGGGGGACATGGTTCAGACATGGGTTTGGGTTTGCAGCAGGCTAGCATGTTTGACTCAACAAGATAGAGTACTGAAGTCCTTAACTGGCAGGGAAAACGGACTCAGAGGCAGTCCCCAGGGGGTTTCTGTGACCCAACCTGTCACTACAGCACTTTCAAGTAGAAAAATATTAACAGTCATTTGGTGGCAGGAACAAAATGACTTCCCTTTGCCCTGTTTATTAAGTTGGATTATTTATTAGCTAATATTATTAATTTCAGGAGAACGTCATACTTTTTACCCCTCCCTCTTCTCCATTTTAATTAGAGGAACAAGACAAATTCACAACAAAAGGCATATTACTTATGCTGACTGTTTGGCGTATTGAAAATGGGATTATTTTGCCAAAAAGTTCATTGCATTTTGTCTTATTTCGGAAGTAGGGGATTGAAAATAGAAACCTTTTAAAACTGACAGACAAAATGGGCTACATTTCATAAGGCAAGATTTTGAAATGTAAAGTTTCACATATTCTCAAAAGGAAAATATCTGATTCCAAAGAAATACAATTGTTGAGGGTTGTAAAATCACTGATGCCAACTTTTTCTGTACCACCTATTCACATATCACAGTTTCAAACACTTCCATCTCTGAAGAGCTTTACCACCACCTTTGGGAAATGAATAAAAGAACTTAAAACATATTTGTGATTTAGCTTAATCTTCAAACATGCAACTATTGAAAACCTCTTAGTAGATCTGTGTTTTCCATTGTTGTTGCAAGTACATATTGATTAAGCCTAAATTTAATTGAAAACAACAAAGCCTTGCATGGAATTAGCCCTTAAAGTGAGACAACATTTTTTTTCCTTTGAAATTATTCAGTGAGCACATGCAAAATGCATTTTCATACAGTTTTATGACAATGCTATAATTAATCCTTCACTTGAATATTTAATATCAACATGAAGGTCTCATGAAGCTATAAATCAGGGCTCAGGCAAGGCTGAACAGAAGGTCCCCATGGTGACATGGGAAAATGTCAGTGCAAGTCTACAGATGATATACATTAAGAGGAAAGGCAAAATGATGTCAGTGTAAAGTGAATGGCTTAACAACTGTTGAACTTTCTTAACCATTTGTTTAGAGTATTGGATATCTGAAGGTGAAGGCAAATACTGGCATCCATGCTAAGGTGAGAACAATTAAAGTTTGACTTCTGTGAGTGAGTAATGGGAAGTCCGTACTGATGAATTTATGTGAGCAGTGGCAAAAAGATGTTGGGCAGGGAGTCTATGGCTGTTTTATTATGAATGTAACCATGGTCTAACTTATTCTTATCAATGGCTGTAGATTTATGATGACAGGCAAAAATTACAGTCTATCTTTAGATAGGTAATGAGTTGACTTTAATTCACCCATTGACTTGTCACCTTAGTAAAATTTTCTGCATTTTTATCTTTAAGGGTTTTCCCTGAACTGCTGCTTTGCAGTACCTTTCATTGATAGCTAAATTTCTACAATATAAACCAATAGAATATGAGAAACTTCTTCATTGCAGAGGCAGTATAAGCTTAGAAGTCCCACTCAGAAAGACTCTCATGCAGTATGAAGGATAGTAAAAGCATAGAATATAATCTGGTACACGTGAAGAGCTCAAATGGAAGAGTATATTGAGGTTCTTTCTTGTCCTTTACAAGTTCAGTTCAAATGCATGGGTAATCCTAAAATGTCTCTATCATAGTATTCAAACATAAGCTAAAACAAACTTGTGTAGGAAGGGTTTTTTCATTCTGCATATAAAAGCTGAAAGCCAATTATTTTTTTTAAATGAGAATGTCTGAGCTATGTTAGTGGGAGTTTTCTGCATAATTTGTTTTTACTTTTAAGTAATGACTTAAGTTGTAAGAAAAGTGATGATTCCTTCTAGAGGAAAAAATAAGAAACCTAACTTTCCTATTTTATTGCACTGATGTGTTCTTGGAAAGATTATTCTACTGCATATAACTGTGTTCTATTTAGTGAAGGGTGGTAAACCTACACTGATAATTTTGAAGATAACTCTGTCTGTGTTCTCTGAATCAGAGTAGTGAAGACTTCAAGAAACAGTGAGTTATTTTTACATTTAATTTGCATAATTCAAGATGAAACAAGAATCCCATGTCAGATGAGCAGCTCAAGATAGTTATTTTGTTACCAACCTTCTCCACTACTTGAAATTAAAGTTGATATATAATTACAAAAAAAAAATGAAATAAAACAAAAAAAACTAGAAAACATTTAAAACTAAACTTGAGGCCTTTGTTAGAGTTTCTCCTTTGTCTGTTATGGGGGGAACAAGGGACCGGATATGCTGCCATCTGTTTATTGTCTTTGTCCTCAATTTCTACAGGTTACTGTCATTTAGATAATTATTCCAAAATAGATTCTTTATTTGGTTATTTATTCATTTGTTGTGATAGGTGTTGGCTTCATGGCCTTAGACATACAAGTTGGTCATTTATTCAACGGTACGGCTAGGTCCTCTGCCCCACTCTATCCCTAAACCTGGCTCAGCCAGCTCAGTAGACAGTTCCACCTGCCTAAGGGTGTCTTTGGACAGCTGCTGGAACAGGAGATGCATTCAGTCAATAGAATAGACTAGAACTTCTCTATGTTCTATGCTCCTTCACCCTGGAATTTCCTGTTGTGGGGGGCAGAGGGAGGTGTTCTAATTTACAGCTGAGTCCTGAACCAATCCAGATATGTTCTGGGGCCACAAACGTGGCTTAAAGCTACTTTTACACATCTTGGCCAGACTGGAGGATCTGGCCCAAAGATGTGAGGCACTAGACATCTCCTAAAGACCAAAATCATCATCTGAACCATAACTGTACAGCATCACTCTGGCCTATTGTTTATGGCCCGTCAATTTGCACAGCACACATTCTGAATTTGAAGGTTTTGAAGGACCAACTTCAGGGATGAGAGAGTAGTTGCATCCTGATTTCTAAGAAGGACTTGGAGCCTATGTTGAGAATGTTAATAAGGGGTCTGGTTTTCATGATAGGAACATATGTCTACTGGGAATTGGACTGAAGTCACCGACTCTTTGTATGTAGGCCATCAAACAGCCACTAGGTACTTCATTATACACTACGCATGTAGAAAACATCATGGTGAAAACAAATTACAGGAATCTGCCTGTTTTCTTACTATTATAACTGTTGTTATGTGTGGTCAGTAGCTACGTTCCTCTCCTCTCACTCATCTCTATACGTGGGAGAAAATAACCTTCTTTTCCTGCCTTGTAAACCTTCGACACACTGGAATTATTATATTTATGATGAGTGAGTTTTCCTCCTTGCAAGCACAGATCTGTGTGTGCGCGCATGCATGCACTTACCTGATGCTTCAGACTCAGAACATGCATGCAATGTATTTATCATCTAAAAGTAACAAACACAAGGAACCCCGACATCAATAGTATCTTATATAGGTAATGTACTGCCTTCAGATCCCTTAGATTGTCAGTACATGAAGAGCTCCCTGTTCAAATCCTCTTCCCCACCCCGAAACCTGCAAAAGTTTTCTAACTACCTGAAAGCATGGTAACAAGAGCTGATTGCATACTGTAGCTCATGTCAGCTGTGTGAAACTAGAGCAAAAATAATCAGATGATCACTCAAATAACGAAGCCCGGTTGCTTGACATTGGCATCTCTCTAAGTAAGGTTATATTTGTTTATTTCCAGTGCAAATGTAATGACTGAATGGATTTTCCATTTTATGTTTCAAATACAGTCAGATACAATGTTTCCTTGGCTCTAACCCTGTGTCCTAACTCTGGTTTTGTATTGTGTGATGTTAAGTTCTCTAAAAGTTACATAGAACGGAGGACATATATTTTCAGTAACTTTTGCCATGCTGGATGACCTTTGCATACAGTGGATAGTTTCCTTCTTTTATTTTCAAATAAAAATATTTTACTAGCTACCATGTTAAATAAATTAAATTAAGCCCAATATTATGTAAAAGCTGAATAATTAATAAAATTAAAATGGCAGCTTTCAACTCTCTTTGTGACATAATTCAGTTTTAATGCTAATGTAAACCCCAACATCTCAGTTTTGTGCTTGTGCTGAAGAGACTGATGAGGAGTTTCATTTTGTGGTTCAGACATTAGGGGTGCAATTTCTAAAGTTTGAGGCTAGCTGAAAGACAAAGTACTTCCCAACATCATCCCACTCCCCAATAGGAACCCATAAAGCCCCTCTGCAGAGTTGTGACTTCAGGTAGGTTGGAAAGTGCAGTTATTTCTTTTAATCATCTTTCTTTTCATATGCCTAGGAAATTCCAGATACATTTTGTGGAGAATATTAAGGTTGTGCAGTTAAGCACTAGATTCAGGAAATACCAAAGCTACCACTAAAGATTTAGTCTTCACTCTGCCTCCTTGGGTGGATCCATTACAACATGGCCTATGAAATTACTGCCTTGATTACATATTTATATGCTGTTTATTCAGCAATACAACGTAAAGTACTATTTTTACATCATGCAGGACTAGGAATACTGTTGAAGATATACACTAATCTTTGTGCTTTTATGTACTGTTTATCAGTGTAACGTTTTTCATATTTTAAATGCAACTGAACTTTCCAAGTGGCTTTGAACTATTTGAGTTTTCAAGATATTCCCCAAAGAAAAAGCAACTTGGAACATATTGACTCTCTGACAAGATATTTAGGGGGAATATAACTGGCAAAGCTCAATGGGAGCATGATAGGCACCCAGCACAATTTGAGCAATATATGCATAGGTAATGCTAAGAACTCTGTTTTATGACAATGCAGCTACTTTTCCTATATCCCAGCTTTATATTCCCTCAAAAGGTTGCTAGACCAACCATATTTTGCAAAAATATCTTTATATAAAAGGTGCTAATTATCATTCAGACTTAATGGGTAGGCCAACTATTTGAATTACATAACAACACTGCATTTGGGGAAATGGCTAGTCAATGGAAACTGCATTAAAATTAAGATATATGAAAGGGATTTAATTAAAAACAAACAATAACAATTAAAACTTGAATAGAGTCTGATCTCTGAAATCTTTTAGAAATGGCCTCTCTTTTTCTGGTCTTCATTAAAATACCTATTTTTTCCCTCCTCTAAGAAGAAAAAACTCATCCTTGGAGACTTTCTCATCCATGCCTCACTTGATTCACCAGAGAGTATGGGTAGGTTTGATAAAAGCTGTATTGCTCTTCAAAATTCAATTAGCTCCACTTTATGGGAGGAAGAGGCTTGTGTCCAATTGTATGGAACCTCATAAAGCTGCTCAGATTCCTACAGGAAGATACTCAGTAATTTTATGAACAAATTGCAGGAAAACAGCAGTGAAAGAAAAGGTATTGAGAAAGCCAACTGTCGGAGACAGAAATCACTGTGCCGTCTGCCTTACGTCAGTGAGAGAGGCTATTGGTCTGTTAGAAATAAGTTTGTGCTGTTCCTATTCATCCTTTACATCAGGCTATTGAATGTGAATATGGTCATTAATATATTGATGTGTGTTAATGAATTTGGTTTACATATTGTCTGTTTCAGCCATTTTCAGAAATCCATGAGGAATCCAGAAAGGATCCAGATCCAAACTGCAGGAGAGGGAAGTGAAAATAGTGGCTCACCAAGCAATGAGCTTGTGGAAGAAAGACTAGTGGATTACATTGTGAGTTTGCAGGGCACAGAGACTACTCCACAAAAGAATCTAACCAGTGACTTTTGCTGAGCTGTATCTGAGCAGCCCACACTTCTGCTTTATTTAGGGGCCTAGGAAAGAGCAGCCATCATTATATAAATGATATTTGGTTACATTTGTGGGTATACATGTACAGTTACAAATACAAATGAAGAGGCTTTAATAATTTAGTCACAATGCTTCTCCCTACCCCTTCACACTGCTCCTCTTTTATTTTGTATTTTTTTTCTCCTTTTATCCTAGAGCAGAAGTTTAAAATTCTGCTAAAGTATGTCTGATTTAATTACTGCCAAATGTATGGGTTCCAGACATGTAACCAGCATTTTTTGGTAGAGATTAGTGGGTTGGGTAAGTTACAGAAAACTGTTTTCAGGTACAGACAGGTAGCAGATATTTCATGTGGAAGCCGTGTCTGCTGTTGTAATTGCAATGCCAACTTTAACCAGCAAAACAAATTCAATTAAGTTATATAAATCATTAAAACAAACACCTGAGGACATGGCAGCCAAGAATGGCTGCGCACAATGCAAATGCTTATTTTAAGAGGGAATTTTATAAAGGTGAGTATATCCTTGTCTTGCCAAGAGAAATTCATATAGTCAGCTCCATGTGAACTGATGCTTTTGAAGACCCATCACAGGTCCCTCTCCATCAATGACTGAAATTAGTTTCTCCTTAATATCTACTACTCTCCCCTACCATCTGCAACATCTAACTCCTTTCCTGCAATCCTTGTCACTTGTCCATCTGTTTTGCTTTGTAACCTATGGAGATACGCACTGTTTTGCTTTGCAACCTCCTGATAAGCACTGGGAAGCTAATAGGATGCAGCCAATGAGCAGTTCCCTAAGCAGGGAAAGGATGAAGTTGGCTAGAGCCCATCCTGTGCTGTGGCCTAATCTCACTGGAGTCCAGTGGGAGCACAGAAGGGGGCTGTGGGACAGTGCAAGAGCTGATGCGTGGCTATACTGTAGTGTGGCATTCCTTAAAGTTAAAGCATCTAAATAGCTCCATTAGTCATGTAGTGTTATGTGGCTCAAATTCAGAATGTGTGTTCTGTGAATTGATGGGCCATAAACAACAGGCCAGAGTGATGCTGTCTAGTTATTGTTCAAATGATCATTTTAGTTCTTAGGAGGTGTCTGGTGGCCACACTTTGGCCTGTCCAACACTATAGTTGCTGCTGATACATGCTGCCTGTTGTGTTTGATGGCTATGTGCATTAGTCTTTCTCTGTCAGTTAAACTGAAATCTATTTCCTCATACTAAGTTTCCCCTACTGTTACTCACACCTTCCTGTCAACTGTTTAAAATGGGTTATCCTGATTATCACTACAAAAGTTTTTTTTTCTCCTGCTGATAATAGCTCACCTTAATTGATCAATCTCTTAGAGTTGGTATGCCAACCCCCATCTTTTCATGTTCTCTGTGTATATATATCTTCCTACTGTATGTTCCATTCTATGTATCTGATGAAGTGGGTTTTAGCCCACAAAAGCTTATGCCCAAATAAATTTGTTAGTCTCTAAGGTGCCACAAGTACTCCACCACCTTGACAGTGCATCTACATTATTTCATACTGTGGATGTACGTTGCTCCAACACCTGTGGGTTCTGCAGACATTGTTCCAATAATTAATACATGCAAAGATACATGGATGACACAATTTCTTCCCAAAATGAATGATAGTTTATGTAAAGGTCCCAACTTCTCTGACATAGCATCTGCTGTGAGAGAGATGCCATTACAGAATGTTGTTGGGATGGTCCTGGGTTTAGTGGGGCCACAGGCAAATAATATCTGCAGAAACTTATATAGCACCTTCTCCAACCAAATGTTTCTCCCCATCTTCTTCTGCATACCTGTCTATGCCAGCAACACCATCTCACCTATTTAAAGAAGTTCTCTGGACCATAGAGAAGGATCTTGGCTTCCTACATGGTCCTGATAATCACAAATGGAAGAGGAATTTAGCTTTCAGTACAAAGCATGAGACATGTCATTCAGGGAGTTGATTTTTCTGCCATGGCTCATTTCCACAAGCATCTGTAAGGCCTACAGATAGAGAACTGGGGATCGCTTGGGGCTTAGCACATGGTGTGTTGTGTGGTGAGGAGAACTACCTGAGGCTCTATAAGTAGTGTAACCATATTTACCAGAGTAAAATTGGGACACATCTTGAGGCTGGCCTGAGCTGTCTGGCATCACCGCTCGCCTGAGCCCCCCTTCCATCCTACACAGGGCTGTCCAAAGTCACTTGGTGTTGCTGCTTGCCCAAGCTCCAAACCACCCAGGACTTGAGCGGATTGCCTGAGCCCAACATTGCTCTGGGCTGACTGCCCGAGCCTCACTGCCCAGTGCCTCATGTCACCAGTGGCTTCCCTAAATGTTCCTCCACACACCGCTAAGGGAGAACAGTCCAGTTTTGGGGCAAAAGTGGGCATTTGTTCCTTTTGTTCTTGTCAGCTGATCAGAGCAACTTGCAACTGGTGAGACCAAATGGGACAAATGCCCATGTTTGCCAAAAAAGTCAGGACGTCCAAGACACGGTTTTAAAAAGGGACCGTCTTGGCCAAAATGGTATGAATGGTCACTTTATCAATAAGTCACATAGGTCTAAGGCTGCAGTGGGTCTAGTGATACTTAATGTACCTAGAGCTGGCTGAAACTCAGGAATTTCGGTTCACAAAAAATGTTGGTATTTTGCAATTTGCTTTTGTTCTGAATAAGGACAAAAGCCAATTGACTTGAAATCTCTTGTGAACTGAAGACCCTTGAAAATTTTGATTTGGAAACAGTAAAACATGGTGTTCCCAAAAGCAAATCTGTGGGGACAGTTGGGAATCCAGGACTGGCAATGGAAATTTGCTTGTGTTTTTACTAAAGTTTCATCAAATTTATAATAGATTTGGCTAGTTTGTTTCAGCAAATCAGTACTTTCAGGGGGAAATAAATTTTTGGGAAATTTCTGATCAGCTCTCGTTATATCACTATATAAAAATCCGGCTGCACACTTGACCTTAGGAATTGACAGTGTGGGGGAATGTTGCAGTGCCAGTGTTTATTAGAATAATGTATCTTTGCTCTTCTCCCTCTTCAAATCCATTTCTTTTCTTTCCCCATTGCCTCCTTTGCTTCTTTCCTAATACTCCTTTCCTTTCAGTCACTGAAAATCCAGTGCTGCTGGAACTACTAGTAGAGGGACTTATATGGGATCTCAAAATAGGCTTTTTTATTGTTCCTAATTATTTTCACTAATCTTGAGGAAATAATACTGGTCCTGCCAGTGCAATATCTGCTCAAAATGTAGCCCTCCTTCCTTCCATTCTTTGCTTTGTTTAAGGATATTTGGCGGTAGATCAAGCCTTCCCTAGAGAATGATGAAGGTGCAGCCAACTTCATGTGGATAGTCACAAAATCCGTCAGAGAAGCGTGGAAATGGTGTCTAAGGGTTCTTGGAGAAGAGGGGAGGTGAATGTGTCTGTGGCCTCCCACTGACCTTGTGTATGTGGTACTGAAGTGGGCTCAGCTGCTTGCTTGTTTGTTCCACGCTTGAGCTTGCAAGATGGACAAGGGCTGCTTGATAGCAGCCTAGTTAGGGAGCTAATTTGAGCAATAATCTGTTTCAGTGCTCCTGACATAATGCCCCATAGTCTGACTGCAGTAATAGTTGTTTCTCCCCAATTATATAAAATGTGAGGACGCTCCTGCTGCTATTTTTTCTCTGACACTGAATTTAGGTTCTCCAGAGGCTTTGTCTTCTGTTTTTACTGAGCAACAGGGCCACTTTGTCTATTTTCTGTGTGGATGTTACTGAAAACCTCCAGTAAAGACATATTGCTTTTTGAACTGTTACTTTAGGCTCTAGCCCTGCCTTAGATGATTCTTGCTCCTTGTGAGTTATAGAGGTAAAATGGTGTTGAGAGAATCTCTCTTGTGCACTGATTCAAATGCCTGTTACAAACATAGCACTTTCTCCTCTGTTTCCCCTTATTTTTAGTTTTTGAAGAAACCTCATTTTCCAACAACCAAGCCCTATTGTACATAGTCCTGCTACAGCCTTCAGCACCTCACTCTCTTCTTTTTTCTCCCTTAATAAAAAGAACACTAACTTTTTGATTTGTTTAGTTTTGCAAGCAGAAAAAATGAATGCTATATGACAAATATTTATGTATAAATAGGATGTGTATTCAATCTCTCTCTCTCTCTCTGTTTATATAAAATCAACAAAGATCCCTGATTATTGAAAGTATATGATATTCTAAAAGCATCATGTCCTGCAAACTCTCATGTGCATAATCCTTACGTTTACCTGTAGTCCCATTGTGTGCAGTGCTGGTGAAAGGCATTGATTTGACAGCCTTGAAGACTGAAGTCCTCTTTTGATGAACAAGGCAAGCTTCCCTACACACATTGCCTTGTCAGCAGGCCTCAATCTGGATCTGAGAGGTGGGAGAAACTTTTGTTAGGGGTAACAGATAGTTTCTGTGGCTTATGCAATTTCTCTTCTGAGTCTGCCAGAAGTCATGATGTTGGAAGCTGCAACTCAAACCCACTAAACTCACACCCTAGAGGGGCCGCCAAACATCCATTAGATGGGAACAACTTCTGATCCCTACTAAGCAGGGTGACCAGACAGCAAGTGTGAAAAATCGGGATGGGGTGGGGGAGTAAAAGGAGCCTATATAAGAAAAAGACCCCAAAATCAGGGTTGTCCCTATAAAATGGGGACATCTGGTCACCCTACTACTAAGCTGAGCTGGTCTCAGAACGGTAATGCAAGTGAGAAAGCTTTGGGGGCAATGAAAGGTGAGGTTATTAAATAAAGTTCTGACCTTCTGGAGTTTATGCACTCTCTGGGCACAAAGGCAAAATCTTTCTTATGCTGCTCTGTTTCCTCTTAACATACACTACACTCTCAGTTCCCACCCATTGTACATTTGCATTGGGATATGGTTATTTTCCCTCCTGCATAAGTAGTCAGCGGATTTAAACCCAGGACCTTTAGATCTTCAGTCAAGATATTTTACACCTGAGCTAAAAGAACAACCTGCAATGAAGCAGGATGCTGTGCAATTTGTGAACAGGGCCGTAGAGCTGTACATGTCAAACAGTATGTTATACAGCTACTTGTGAGACAGCTGTGAATGTTGGCCATTGGGATTCATGAGTTCTTCTTCAGGCTCTGATGCATGGCATCGTGTAGTGGTTGGAGTAGTGCTTGCAGACAGGATAGCCAAGCACATAAATTTATCACTTTGAATCTGAAAGGCAGTTGGGCTGAGATTTGCCTCTGTCATAGTTAAGGTGTGTTTTGTTCCCAATTCTGGCTACTGTGGTTTTGTAAAGCTTGTGTTATTTTGGAAAAGAGGGTGATTGATAGTTGTCTGCTTTCTGGGATGGGGAATATGAGGCCTTAGTGAGTTGTCTGCTTTCTGGGATGGGGAATATGAGGCCTCTGGTGTGTGTGTGAGAGAAGGAGCTGGGGACTGTGTGAGATTTTGCCTGTTGTGCAGCTGTGTGACAGAGCTGCTAAATGGGTGAGTCTCACATGAGTTGTGCGGCACCTGTCCCACGTGGCATGGCCTGCTGCTGCTTCAGCACCTATTGCAGCAAGCACGTCTCTGGGCCTGGGGTACAGTAACCAAAGAGCAAGTGTGAAATATCGGGACAGGGAGTAGGGGGATAATAGGAGTCTATATAAGAAAAAGACCCAAACTTCGGGACTGTCCCTATAAAATTGGGATATCTGGTCACCCTAGGCTGGGGTGGCTTTTCCTCTTCCAAGGGCCCTAGCTGGTGGTGTGATGGGAGTTGCTAACCTCTCCCCCCTCACTGGAAGCTGCTTCAGCTTCATACCCTGCTGGCAGACAGCTGGGGACCCAAGTCTCACGAGAGGCTATTCCTGCTCAGGCCCTGGGGAGGGGGAGCTGGCAGTGGGCACCATGCCCAGTGCAGGGTTTCCCGCCCATGTCCCACTCCACCCCGCTATTGCCTCAGCCCTGGCCGGGCTGGGTGGGGGAGGTGGAGCGCTTTGCTGGGGGCCACTCCTGGCCGAGCCCCGTGGGCGCGGGACGCGCGTGGTACCAAGCCCGCTCCCTGCCCCACAAGCCGGGTGCCTCGGCGTTGGGCACTGGGCGTGTCCCCGCCGGCTGTGCGGCCAGAGCCCCCCGTGCCGGGGCTGGGCAGCCCGCGCCGCGCGTGGCGGCGAAGGCGGGGGGACGTGGGGCTCTCGCTAGCGCTGCCTGTGGTCACAGCCCGCCGCGCTCGCCTCCCATCCGGCTCCGACTCGCGCTCTCCCCGCTGCCGCCGCCGACCATAGAGTCGCGCTGCAAACAGAAGATAGAGGGAGTGCAGGAGCTCGCCATCTCCAAGCCATCTACAGCGGGAAAAACATGGAGTCCGCTCCGGCAGCCCCCGATCCAGCCGCCACCGAGCCGGGCAGCAGCGTCTCCGAGCCGGCCGCCGGCGCCAGGGACACCCCGGTCAACCTGGAGCCCGCCCGGAAAAGCGAAGCGCCGGCTGCAGTCCGCAGGCAGAGCTACTCCAGCAGCGGCAGCAGAGGTAGGGAGACTTGGGAAGGGGGGAGCGCCGGGATAGGGAGGGTGGGAGAGAAGGGCGAAATGCAGCAGTTCAACCGCCGGGGATAAACCCGGGGGTTTATTGGGAGCGGGGCACAAAAAAGCAACTTCCCCTTCCATGCAAACCGGCAAACTTTTACAGCTCCGTTTAATTGCTGCAGGAGGTGGCACAGATTGGAGGAAAACAGTGAGAGAGCGCGAGCGAGCTGCTCGGTGCAGGTTATCGCTGCAAAACTCCCATGGGAGCTATGCTCCCGAAATTACAGAATTAAAACACCGCAACAGCCCCCCAGCAGGGTCGTTAGAATTCATGGAAACAAACTTTTAAAGCTGTAGTGTCCTTCTCCCCCAACCTTTCCTTGGCTCTCTGCTTTTGACAGTTTCTTCTCTAAGGTGCTGAGGTTTGTTGCTGGGAATGGGGGAGTTTTATGTGATCCCGCTGATTAATTAGGACGTTGCCGATCTGCGATTGACTGCTCCACTCTTTTGCATGCTGCGTCTTTTAAATTTGTTTCTTTGGTGTGTTAAAAAATATCCGTCCCCAAAGTTGATGATCTCCTGGTGCTTCTTGAAGGTGCACAACTTTGCAGAGAAGAGTCTTTTTGATCTCCTGGGTTTTCCTCCCACCCCTCACTCCCAGTCACAAGATATTGCAAACAGATTTGTTTAATAAGCCTTTAATTGCTGGTTTAATGATGACCTAAGCATTGCCAGGATACAAACCGCATGTTTAATAGTACCGGTCCGCGAGAACCGTGTGCTGGCCAGTTTAAGTTCGGCTTTGTTTCTAGCATTACCTGCCCGTTTTTACCGAAATTAATTGTTTTTCCACAGCATTGTATGCTAGCTATTTGCTACTGGGGGGGGGGGGAGGGACAGACCTGCTGCCCCCCTTCTCCCATTGCACAGGAGGCGGTTAAAGTCGATGGGTTTTCAATATATGTAGGGTTTGCGAAAAAACAAAAAGCGAAAGGGACAAAGATGCCGCTTTAGTTCCCGCTGTCAATAATTTATAAGTCGCAGCTATCATCGAGGGGGAGGTAGGATCGCTGGGTGATGGGTGGAAACCAAATAAAAATACATATACCGATCTGCTAAAGAAATGACAGCCAGGCTGGCGCACACAGTCCTCGCATGGCCCCGAGTCCTGTGCCAGCTGCCGGCTGATTGCAGGGGGTCGGGGAACATTTTCAGGTTGTGCGGGGAAAAGAACGATTCCTCCCCGTGTGTGATTTTTGTTGTTGTTGTTTGGAATATGGCTGATCATGTGTTGGCTTGTGTTTTACAGTATTTTTCCCATTTTGGCCACGCCCCCCTTTCCAGGCAGCTTCCCACTCAGGGAAGCCGAGTACAGTAAAAGCCAGCAAGATGACACACGCTGAAACATTTAATTAGAGGCAATTTCCGAATAATGACCGCGCAGTTATGCAAATACGGGAGGGGGGGCGAGCGAGGAAGTGCTGGCTGTGGAGAAGACGGGAGGATGGGGAAGGTTTTTGTGTGCAGAAAGCTTTTGGCTGCAAAGAATATATTTAGAGCTTGAGACAGTGGATTTGGAATGCAAGCCGGTTATGTAACAAGGTTAATCAGAAACACTAGAGAAAATTTCCTTAATAATGCTAAGGAGTTTTCTGACTGTTTTCAAAGCGCCCGTAGTTTGTGGTTATTACACAACCTCCCCCTTCCCAGTTGCTTCAAGTCTGTACGTTTCAATCTGCTTTAATTGTCATTGCTGGCATATGATGGGGATTTTTAGGGGGGTGGGGAGAAAGGAACGGCAGCCTTCTAACTAATCTTGCGATGTTGTAACTTTTAGACCTTATAAATTATGTAATGGACAGGACTACTTATAAGCTCTGCATGTATAAAAAGAGGAGAAGGCAATAATTTCTGATGATGGGGGTGATCCGCTCCTGATCCTGCATCGTTTAGGCTTTGCTACCGCTAACCTGCTGACCCATATGTCCCTCCTCCCCCTTGTGTAGCATTAATAAGGGAGGGGGGCTAAACACACACGCTACACGCAAGCACTAGGTTATGTAACAATCTGAATGAAAAAACGAAGGTCAGTGATGGAGGCTTGCAGCAATGCAATACCAAAAGCTGGAAATTGTGTCTATAGAGTCTTTAATATCCCAGAGAGTGAATGCTTTTTAGTGCCTTCTAGGGGATGGGGGTAGGGATAGGGATGATTTTAAAAAGGAAAATGTCTTGGGTTTAGAGATATTGTAATGGAGTTGGTAGGAAAAACAAATTTGCTCCTAGATTGCAAATAGTAAAAAAATTGGAGCTGGCATTCAGGATTAATGTTGCATAAATTACAGTATTGAAAAAAAATTAACCTATACACTAGGTGATTCTGCCTTTCTAATATTTAAAAGGTGAAGGTCTATAACTTTGCAAGAAAATAGCAGAGAATTGAAACTAACACTTTTAGCCTGTTTAAAAGCAGGACCTAGATGGAGACACTGGGTGAAATTGAGCCCCCGACTTGTGATTTGTGTATTTATTTATTTATTCATTTGAAGATTCTAGAGGTTGATTTTATGGAGTTTTCCTATATAAAAGGAATATATAGCAGATGGAAATCTTGACATTGGGGCGACCTCGCAATGCACGAATAGCACATGTATGAGTACAGGTAAAAAGAATAGCCCCATAACACAGGTAAATTCCAAATCATGTGTTCCTGTACATGTTCAGCACATCAACTAATCAGTCTCTTAAGTTATCTTGCAGTGTGCTCCATGCAGGCAGATCCAGACACACATGCGGGTCAGTTTGCAGAATTGGTACCCAGAAAAGCATTCCTTGATTTTTAAAATATTGCTTCCGTATCATCTATTTTAGTAGCTGCTACCCTTGCAAACCCATCACTCAGAGCCATGCAGCTAAACCAGCTGCTCTTAACAGGGAATTTTGAAAAAATAAAGAATTGAAGAAAAGAGTAGTGGATGAGATTTAGGGGAAAAAAAAGATGGTGAGAGGTTAGATTCTTAACTGCAGCTTTAATTATTGTAACATTTGAAACACTGTATCTCTTCATACCACTTACATATCTGGTGTGTCAGATCCCTAAATAGCTTTATTTTATGTTTACTTTTGCTAGTGGGTGGGGTATTTTTACTTTTGTTCTAATAGGTTGGTGTTTATTGTAATAATTCTTGTGATTTTAGATATCAAAATCATTTGCAAAGTAAGTAGTACTATGCAAGTGTGTCTGTGAGTGAAAGAGATCACCTGTGGACTGGTAGTATTGAGTAGCATGCAAAAATAATGACACACTAGGTTGAAAAAAGTGACCAACAGTCAGATAAAAAGCCTGATATTTCCAAATAAATATGTTGTTGCTAACTCTAGTTGTTTGTTTTAGTGTAAGGACAGTAGATTTCCAGTTTTCCGTTAGATTAAACCCTAATCTGTACATGTTTAATTATTGTACAGATGTTCTCAGATGTCTTTATAGCATGCATTGACTACTTTGCAAACCCTAGTCACAATTGCATATACCACTTCTGCTTTCATCTATAGCCGTTGCCTACATGGTAAAGTAATATTAGGGAAGTATTTTTTTAATGTAATATATATTATATTATAGAATTATTGAGCATTTGGAAACAAGGAGAAGCTAGAATCGTGTGACCAGCCAGCTGTTTGCGGATCACCAGGAAGTGCTCCACACACCACAGTTTAAGACTTTTGGTGTTATTACCTCCTTCTAAAAATGAACATATTTGAAAAAATAACAAATGTTGGACGGGGCTTTCTGTTATCCCATCAAAGCTTAACTGTTGCTTTTTCATTTTTTAAATCTGAAACATCAGTTGTCCTAATTTCAGGAGTCAAGTTCTTGTTCTCTAGGCTTTTTTCTCACCTTTTCTCCTCAATAGTATGTCAATCAGCTGTGGTAGTTTTCCAAGTGCTGCCGAGGGGTTTGTGTTATACTATCCTGCAGGTTCTCCCCTGCCTGTCTATCAGAACTAGGACTAGAAAGCAAAATGGTATTTTTTATTCTCTGGGCCGTTACTCTGTTTTTTCGCACTGTCAGCAAGTGGGAAAAAGAAGTCTCTCCCCAGCTGAGAGATGAGATATAAATTGTTTAGTAAAATTTCCTATTCATGTCTCCCAATGCATTTTTCAGTTATCTTGTTAGGAAAGTTGAACATTTTAAAGACAGCCTTCATGTTGTTGGAGGACATTGCATTAAATGTGTTGTGGTGGTGGTGGTTGCCGTACTGTGAACAGAAAACTATATGCACTTAGGAGGCAGTTTCCTGAACCCTTTCTGATGAATAATTGAGTGTCTGCTTGCATTTCCCAGTCCCTTGTTGAGACTTGGGTCTTTGTTGTCATCAGTTGAGACTAATTATTTCCTGATTTTTATTTTATTTAATTTTTTATACTGTGCTGTGAGTAATTTGATTATAACATCAATGAATAATGCCATCAGGCCTTTATTTCACAGCTACATCTGTAGTTGCACACTTAGCAAGTATTTCAGATGTTCTAAACAGAATATTTGTGATATAACAAAATTGGTCAGTTTCGTGAATGATCTTTGCATTTTCAAGTTTTGAGTATTCTTTTTAAATTTTCAAAACACTTCTCACACTGAGTGCTGTTGTGGAAGCATTGCTTCTTATTTAGGAGTATGCATTTGCCTTTTGGTTAAATGAGATGTACTACAAAGCATCTGAAAGAAAATCCCAATCATTTAGTTTCAAACCTTTGTAGCATAAGAGCAGTAATACCACTTTTGCATTGTTTTCTCAGGAACAGTCCTGTTCTCTTGTTGCAATAAAACTATAACTTAATCTTTTATTTTATTGACTTGAAAAGTATCTCAGTGGCTCATAAACCAGTAAAGCACACATTTGGTAATGGAGATTAATTGGCAATCTGACAATTATAGCTCAGGTTATAGAACTACATTTGAGTGGCAGGACAGTTTTGGCTATTGAAAGTTGTCTGATTTTTTTCTATTGTTTGTTTTGCAACTGTAAGGAAATTTGGCTTTGGGGGAAATGTGGAGCAACTCCATTGAGGTTAATGGATTTAGTCCAGATTTACCTGACTGCAATGAAGAGAAGAATCTAGCCTTAAGGTTTTATAATGTATAAAATTAACCTCAAAATGATTTCATTATCAATATTTAAGATTGAGTATTTTGAGTTATTTAAGTTTGTAAAATAATGGGTCCAAAAACTTGGAAGTGAAAGTACTTTGGGGGAAAATATTAAAATTATCAAAATATGTTCATTAAAATGTGTTGATAAAGGATAGATTTAATATGTTTTGAGAAAGAGAGATTGGTACCACAAAGTTCAGCACACATAATTTAAAAGTTTCAGTTAGCTTTAATATTGCTTGCTAATTTTGACTGTTAGGAACAAGTTTGGGTAACTGCCTTAAGCATAACTTATAGAATAGAATAGATGTCATTCAGTTTAAAATAATTATGAAATAATTGTTCTAAGTCTTTTTTTTTAAAAAAATACATTTTTATTTATATTAGGCTTAATGCTGACTATATTAAGGTCTGGGTTTAAAAAAACAGGAATATCACATTTTGAACATAATTGAAATGGAGAAAAGGAAGGGAAACACTGTTTCTTTTTAAAATAAAATTCCTAAAATCACTGTATATATTCTAAATTCATTAGGTATATTTTAAGTGATTATTTTGGCAAGATCAGACACATATACTATATATTCCACATAAAAAAAGTGTGTGTGGGGAAATTTAGATAATTCAAAATGTTGCTTAGTTAGAAAACATTGTAACTTTTGCTACATGTTTGGGGTGTGGACTTTCTGCTGCTGCTTCACTTTTTTTTTTTTTTTTTTTTTTTTTAGTGGCACACAGTGAAGTTGAATAAATTTCGGATGTGTTGAAAATACTTTAATATGGTACATGTCTGCTGTCCACAGTGGTGCAGTTGTGTTTTAAGGTTGAGCTTCAAATTTCTCAAATGATGGGGCTTTCACCACTTACCCTGGGAAACTCTTCAACACTGTGTCATGTTTTCCAGATATTCTGTTTAGAATATCTTTTATCCCATTTGTCCTCATCTTTTTCATTTGAACCTCTGTTTTTCTCACTGTCTGGTATTCCATTAGCTCCTCCTTAGTCATCATTTATCTCTTTTAAAAATATTTACGCAGGCATCAGTCCATCTAACCCCCTCCCCCACTTCCCCTCAACTCCTTCTAATTGTCAATGAATAAGTGAAGAAATGTTATCACCTATGAGAAATTCAAACTCAGCACAGAAACCACACCTGTCAACCTGTTAGTTATGTGCAGCTCCGTTTGTGACATTTATTATGAATGACAGAAGTCACTAATCGAGTGGGGCAGGGTGTCTGTGTGTGGGGGGGGGGAAGTAGTGGCATTAGAACATGGACATGGCAGTGAGGGGGGGTGATAGGCTGGGGAGGCTAGAGATGCAGAGGTGGCTGAAAGGTGGTAAGGTAGCTGATGTGTTTGGGATGGGTGGGTGCAGGTGACTGCTTGTGAGTGTACGACACTGGGTCCCAAGCTATGTGAGTAGTTGCAGATGTCTGTCTATCTGAAGAGGGTATCTGGGTGGAAGAATCTGGGACCAGTATTCATTCTCTTCCTTTGCCTTTCTGTCCTTGCCAGCTGCTGCCGGTGCCACGTTTTGCTGTTGTCTCCTCCTCCTCTTCCTCCATTCAGTTCTAGGGGAACTGCTGTGCTGAGGCTGTCAGGAGCAGTTCCAGGCCATCCCTTCAGTCCAGTGGATATAAAAGGATGCAGCTGGGTTGTGAGGATGCCTGATAGGACTGCCAGCTATGGCTGAATTTTCTTCTAGAAACCTATCTTGCAGTGCTGTTAGAGTCCCAAATTCATGAAAACTGCTCTGTGACACAGATGTCTCTACTCATAATGAGGTTGTATTGCAGTATCTGATCCAGGGTCGTGGCAGAATTACTTGATCCATGGTCAAGAAAAAAATCATTAGAAAGAGGAATTTGTAAATGATGTCGGAATGTAACAGTCTCCCTAAGCTCTGTGAAACCTTCATTTTCCCCCAAAACTACATAAATTCAAAGCTTAGCCCTACATCTTCAGAAAGTTAATTAATTTTTCAGCCTAGCATGGGACCAGTTTTGAGTGAAAATTCAGTTTCACAAAGTTCTGGTGGGTGAAATGGGTGAAACTTGCAAATTCTCAGCAAATTTCACTTTTTTGGGGGGGGGGGGTGTTTTAATACTGGCTGTTCACTCTCCCTAACTGAAAGTGAAGAGGGGGTTGGCATGAACTTTTGTGAGATCTGAAGTACCACACTGAGCACTGCTCTCTCTGTCTACAAAGTTTAGTTGAGCACTTCAGCATACCTGTTATTGGCCTGTGCTGATAAAAGCCTAACAATAGGTAGTGGTGCATGTCAATAGGAGTTACATATATAACTTTATGAAGCTGCTATTTGTGTGTGCTTGTGTTACCACAGTTTAAATCTCATAGTTATTCCTGCGTAATAGCATCTTTCCTTTGGAAGGATCCGCAGGTACTTTTAAACACTATACTGCTATCAGAAAGAACTTCAACTTTTGTTGAAATCCTGTCACTTCTTGTGTGGAATTTGACAGCTGTGTAATAGCACAGATAAGACAGGACAGGAAGTGAAGAATACCATCCTTGGCTGGAACACTGAGGGAATTTAGATAGACAGACTGTAGCTACCTGGTCAGGACACTCGGATGAACACCTGTATTCTTGTGGAAGAAGTCTTAGCAATCTTCCGTGACTGTGTATGTTATTACATCTCACCAGAAAGACAGAACTTCCAGCAGCACAGTACACTCTAACACCAGTAATCAATGCTGTCTCAGATGGAAGAGTGCTGTCTAATAAATCATGACTATTCGTTCTGTAAGCTTCTTTGGATATGTCTGCGTTCATTCACCGAACAACCCGAAGTCTCACTGGGTTTTCAGATCTGACAAAACTGAAGCTGGAAGTGGTATTTTCTGCAAGTCCTACTTTCATTGCTTTTATTAAACAGATTTCTATACAAAGTTACTTTATTTAAGAACCTGTTACAAAACATGATACCAAATGCCCTGGTATTACCAGAAGTTTCAAGAAGCTTGTTATTGAAGCATGTGTTGATGTTAAAACAATACAATTTTTTTTCTTTTCGCGGTATGGGGAAAGTGTGTGGCTATTACCCAACCTACTTCTCACATGACTCCCGCTCCCCCGCCCCGAAATAATCACATAAACAGAAACTTCAGCTTTTTAGGGGACAACAATTAAAATTCACACTCAACCAAATGTACATAAATGATCCCGTAATGGAGCCCCACTGCAGAGTCTTTCATTTGTAATTTAATCTAACAATTTCCATACACTTCTAAAGCAGCACACTATGAAACTGGCAACTTCTGAGAAATTGCTGTGCTGTTACAAACAGTGTTTGAGCTGGTATTATAGCAGCATGAATAGATGGTGTGATGGAGAACAAAGTTAGTCACTGAACCAGAGCTGGGAGAAATTGCTAGCAGAAGGTGAGAAAGCAGAGTTGGATTATGATAACCTCCCTGGTAGATGCAAATTAAATCTTGTTAAAGGTTTTATTGATCTTAGTTTGTAGTTGTACCATGCATTTACCACACATAGGTATATGAGATTAATTAGGCAGATGTAGTGAAAAATTAGTGCTGCTGTTTTTAAAATGTTGTTTTGTACATGTTGTAGGATATTTTATATTAATTTGACAATATGTTTATGCACTTCAATTTCATGCCTTTCAAACATGTTGTAGGCATTTAATATATAGTAATAATAGAAATACAGTTAAAATGTAAGAACATAATATTATACTAAAATGGGTTTGAGCAGTAAGCACTGATTTTTCTCTAATTTGTATCTCCCAGGGAAGGTCTGAATTTGTAGCATACAGCAGTATTCTCATAGAAAGAGAGTGTTTGTGTAAAGAATAATGTGTGTATATCTGATCATGTGGAGCTAGCTTTTGAAGGTAGTACATGCACACTATCTGATCTGTTGCCCCTAGCTCCATAGCTTCCCAGACTAGATGTCATTGCACACAGTGGGAATCACTAGTAGATGCATGCTTTTAGATATTTTAGATCTCACTGTGCATTAAATGCTTAAAGAAATACATTACAACTCACCAGTTGCCATAAAACTTCTTTTTTTACCTGAAAAGAAGTGTGGTGTATCTGTAAAGCTATGCAGTGGGATATATGGGATATACTTGAGTACAACTCTTGGCATCTGAGCCATCACCTACCTACCCAATGGAAATTAAGATTTGGCAGCATTTAGAGGGCAGGTTTTCTTTGTACATGTGAAGTAATGTACAAACAGGCTGCTGAAACACACATACAATTGTGGACATGGTGGGGAAAATTAAATTATGTATTAATAGAGTTTTACTTGACCGCTTTGACACTGGTACAAGGTCTGTGATATACAGTCAAGAATAAAATCAAGACCAAGGCTTGTGAACTACAGGTTGTAGGATTCTCTTCCCCATTCCCCCCTCCCCCCGGTCATATGAGTGTGAGAGTATTTTAAATTGAGATTTTTCCTTCTTGATCACCTGTGAATGGAAAACAGTGGCTATTCTTATGGAACTTACAAACTGATAGACTTTGTTGGCAAAATAGTCTATGCCAGCTGTGCACCAGTGACTGCCAAGTACTACTGTAAGTAAGGACAGAAAGATACGCTTTTAGCTATGTCTTGAAAGAAGACTCGACATTTGCCAAGACAAGCTAGTATACAACTTTTGTTAATACTTTTCTTGAAGTCCTAAATCTGTCAGCACAGAACATACTCTAAATCTTATGTATATTAAAAAATAAAATGAAACCAATCCCAAAGAAAATGGGGTGTACCAGGAAGTCTTCTCTCCACCCATAATATTTTATGTGCACAAATTTAGATAAGAGTTCTGTTAGTTAGCTGCAGTGTGAGTATGGAAGTTGCAGATAGTTGGCCTTGAAAATAATGTAGGGCCAAAAAGTGATCTTTTTAAAATTTCTAATCTGATAATGAACGTACTTTACATTTTTAACATCTGATGTTGAACCAGTGTGCTGAGACAATAAATATAATAATTTCATGTTGGATCTAGCTAAAAACAGATGTAGCATATTTTAAAAATATTTGGTGCTAGTTTTTGAGCTATTTGCAGCTATTTCCATGGCTGTTCCATGGTGCTGAAACAGAGAAAAATTGTAAATGAAAAAAACGCACAGTAATTTCAGACTCTGTTAAATACTCTCTCTCTCTCTCTTTCCAAGTAATTGGCTGATCATTAGGAAAGTAAAAACCAAACAGCAAAAGAGATGTTATTTTAATACTTCTAAGAGCCTATTTATAAGCAATGGGTCATTTAAAAAAAATATTTGAAATGTCCTATTAAAGGTCCTCTTGATTTTTATTACTGTGTCTGTGGTGGCATTATATTTCATATTGAAATCTCAGTATATTTCCTTAAGTACTGTATTAACCTTAATTCCATGGAAAATCAGTATGCAGGAGATCCGACTTCTGATTAGTAGTTGGTCATGCAGTAACAATACGAAAACAAATTTTGGGTTCTAGATTAGGAATGTTTTACATTCCTAACTAGGGCTCTGATCCTGCAAATGCCTCAGCACATGCTTAATCTCATGCACTGTGGTTATACCGTGAACTGCCCCACGGAAGTCAGTGACACCACTCACAGTATATAAAGTTCAGCATGTCCATTGATGTTTGCAGGATAGAGGCTGAGGTTTATTACTAGTTAAGAATCACACTGTAAAGTAATTTTGCGAAAATATCAAGCTTTTTAATATCATGAATAAGTGTTTGGAAGACAGGTGGATTGTATTTTACACAGATTTGTAACTACTTTGTGGGACTATCATGCCATAATGCTGCTTCCCCTATAGTACTGTGCCTCTCATGCTGAAGACGGAAGATGTCCCCTCTTTTAGGAATATTGTTATACAGTAAGGAAGGATTTGTTATGGTACAGGATGGAACCTGGTGGAACCTCAATTGTGCTTGTGTAACACTATTTATGGTACAGTATTTGACTATTGGTCAGTTTGTTGTTTCAGGGAAATCTGTTCCCTTTGCTCCAAGAAAGAGGAAGAAAAGCTTGCTTGTGCAGCGTTTGCCCCATACAACATATTTTGGCCTGGAGGGCTTAATTCTACCCTAGAATGTGCATCCACAGTTCTGAGGATAGAACCTGACAAAATGCTTCTGCTTTATTGCTTTCATTTTTTCGGATGGGTGGTGGGTTATTTCTAAACACCTGTTTTTTTTCTAAACTCATCTGTACGATTATGAACTCTGCATCTTTTAAAAAATATTTGGTTCTAGTTTTTGAGCTATTTGCAGTTGTTCATATTCTTGACCATATAAATTCTCACTAAAAGGACCATGTCTCACAGAGCAGTGTCTCAAGAATATCCTACATAGGGTGAATAACAATGTCACAACACGGGTATCTGCAGGAAAAAGGCATGCTCTCATTTTCAAAATATCCAACCAAATGCAGGCAAAACCCTTACACAGCAAAGCCTGCTTTCATTGGATCAGCGCAACAATAGGCTACTCCACTCCCAATTGAACACTTGGTTTCAATTTCCATTTCTCTAGCTTCTCTCTCAAACCACATTCACCTGCAACCCAGCTGTTGGGGAGGAGAAGCTCATTGCAATAGTGTGAAGGAGACATGAAGATACCAGGCAGTCCCAGACTGAACAGCTCAGCATGCAGGCTGTCAGAATTTGTTTACTTTAATTGGAACTGATGCATTTTGCCTCTCTGACAGGCTTCTCTCTTTGCCTATGTCAACACTAGAGACACTACAGTGACACGCAGCAGCACTGTGGTTACACCGCTTTGTGCTGACACTTACTACAGCCATGGAATGTTTTTTTCCATTGTTATAGTAAATCTGTCCCTTCAAGAGGCAGTAGCTAGGTCGATAGAAGAACTCTACCTAAATCAGCAGTAGATGGGTGTCTATGCTGGGGCTTAGGTTGGCTTAATTGCATCTCTCATTTGTAGCCTTAGGCGTGTCCGAGGCAGGCTGGCTTACATCTCCCAACCCATCTCTTATCCTTCTCTGCCAAGCTTGAAACTGCAGGGTGGTTTGCCTAGGGTCTTTTGGTTGCTCTCTCTCCTCTACACTCCCCCTGTCTATTCTGCTGCCTCCTCCTTTTCTCAACAGAAGCTGCAGAACCTGAATGTCTTCAGGGTCTTAGATAAACGGGGGTCAGTTTCTGGGTAGGGGCATGTGCGAGCCTTCCTGGTACCTCTGAAAGATGCTCAGAAAATATTTGCTGAGCTGCTTGTCTGTGGCCATCTTGGCAGAGCTTTGAGACAGTGCACCCTGAAGGTGTTTGAGAGGGCGAGAGAGGATTAGAACAGCCAGCAGTGGGAAAACTTGGGTTATGGGAAGGGGAACGATGAGAGCACAACAGAGTGATTGTGAGAAACCGTGGGATGGTATCGGAGAAGCCAGGACACCCAAAGAGGGTATTGAAAAGGCCCAAGGAAGCTAAGAGTATAGAACAGTGTGTGATGGATTTCAGTCTGGGAGCTGAATGCAACCAGCAACCAGTTTTCAGGCTCCCCAGGCATGCAATCTTCTTCTCTGGAGTATAAACCCAAAATTGTATGGTCTTGCACTGCACAGGGATTTGTACAATGTAAGTTCATAGAGTTCGCCTCTCCCTCAGTGTTGAGAGGAAATGCAACAGTCTCTGTCCCTTGAGCTAAGATTCCCCAGCACTTCACTCCAAACATATTGGTTAAGATAAAGCATAAAACAAGTTTATGAACTCCGAAAGATAGAGTTTAAGTGATAGCAAACAGATCAAAGCAGATTACCTAATAAATAAATAAAACAAACAAACAAATTAAGATTAACATACTAGAAGGATAGGATTTGAATTAACAATCTCTCCCCCGACTGTTGTTAATAGAATACCATTTAAATATTTTTGGATGTTTTCTACATTTCAAAATATATTGATTTTTAATTACAACACAGAATACAAAGTGTACAGTGCTCACTTTATATTTATTTTTGATTACAAGTATTTGCACTATAATAAAACAAAAGAAATAGTATTTTTCAATTCACCTAGTACAAATACTGTACTGTAGTCTCTTTATCATGAACTTTGGACTTACAATTATAGTATTACTTATAATTATGTAAAAAATAACTCTGCATTCAAAAGTAAAGCAATGTAAAATTTTAGTGCCTGTAAGTCCACTCAGTCCTACTTGTCGTTCAGCCAATTGTTCAGACAAACAAGTTCATTTACATTTGCAGGAGATAATGCTGCCTGCTTCTTGTTTACACTTTCACCTGAAAGTGAGAACAGGCATTGGCATAGCACTGTTGTAGCCAGTGTTGCAAGATATTTACGTGTCAGGTGCACTAAAGATTCATATGTCCCTTCATGCTTCACCACCATTCCAGAGGACGTGTCAGTACTGATGATGGGTTTTGCTAGAAAACAATCTAAAGTAGTGTGGACCAACACATGTTCCTTTTCATTATCTGAGTCAGATGCCACCAGCAGAAGGTTGATTTTCTTTTTTGTTGGTTCAGGTTCTGTAGTTTCCACATTAGAGTGTTACTCTTTTAAGACTTTTGAAAGCATGTGCCACACCTCATCCCTCTCAGATTTTGAAAGGCACTTCAGATGCTTAAACTTTGGGTCGAGTGCTGTAGTTATCGTTAGTAATCTCACATTGGCACCTTCTTTGCATTTTGTCAAGTCAGAAGTGAAAGCGTTCTTAAAATGAACAACATGTGCTGGGTCATCATCCGAGACTGCTATAACATGAAATATATGGCAGAATGTGGGTAAAATAGAGCCGCAGACATTCAGTTCTGCCCCAAGGAGTTCAGTCACAAATTTAATTAAGGCATTAGTTTTCTTAACGAGTGTCATTAGCATGGAAACATGTCTTCTGGAATGGTGGCCGAAGCATGAAGGGGCATACGAATGTTTAGCATATCTGGCACATAAATACCCTGCAATACCGATTACGAAAGTACCATGTGGACGCCTATTTTCACTTTCTGGTGACATTGTAAATAAGAAGTGGGCACCGTTATCTCCCATAAATGTAAGCAAACTTATTTGTCTCAGCGACTGGCTGAATGAGAAGTAGGACTGAGTGGACTTGTAGGCTCTAAAGTTTTACATTGTTTCATTTTTGAGTGCAGATATGTAAAAAAAAAAAAATCTACATTTTAAGTTGCACTGTCACGATAAAGAGATTGCACTACAGTACTTATATGAGGTGAATTGAAAAATACTATTTTTTATCATTTTTACAGTGCAAATATTTTTAATAAAAATTATACACTTTATTATATACACTATAATATACTAAAATTATACACTATATTATATACAGGAACCAATCCCTGTAACAAACCCTGTTGCCTATTCTGTCTTCATACGTACTCTAGAAACACCATCAGAGGACCCAACCGCATGAGCCACACCATCAGGGGCTCATGCACCTGCACATCTACCAATGTGATATATGCCATCATGTGCCAGCAATGGCCCTCTGCCATGTACATTGGCCAAACTGGACAGTCTCTGCACAAAAGAATAAATGGACAAAAATCAGACATTGTGGGGCTGCAGTCTGGGTCCTTGAGCCCCACTAGCTGGGGCTGAAGCCAAAGCCAGAGCAACTTAGCTTCTCAGTGCCCCCTGTGCAATGAGGAGCCCTGAGCAACTGCCCTCATCACCCCCTAACACTTGCTCTGGCTTTAATATGCAGAAAAAACAGTTGCGGCGTAGCTGGGCTGTGAAGTTTTTATAGTAGATTGGTGGGTAGGGTGGACTCAGAAAGAAAAAGGTTGAGAATTGCATAGAGCACTTGGGAATGGAGACGGCACTGAATTGACTGGGAAAGCAGAGGGAATTGGAGAAGCTGAGGCATCTATTAAAAAAAAATCCAATTGATCCATTGCCTCTGCACAGCTCTCATTTTGTAAATGATGACCTTGTCTTTACTCTGAAGTGCAACAGAATGTACTTCAATGCATGATGAGGTCTCAAATACTTGCTTCTTACAGCTTTGCTCCAGCACCCCATTGTTTCCAATGAGCTCTGACTAAATGCTTTCACTGTAGATATTGTGCTAACGTGTGGTATGAATTATTTGTCTTATCACAGTGCTGGGAAGTTAGAGGCCCTTTCCCACAGAGTGTTAAGCAGATTAAAATGAAAGGCTGTTTTTATGGTCCAGGAGCAATGCAAATATTAGGAAAATATTTTGTTGTGATCTAACAGTAGGGTGCTGTAAGGCGGCTTTATGAGCAAATACATTTCGTAACCTAAAAGCTGAGATCAGCCCCCAAGGTTCTTTCAAAGAGGTTTTTATTTTATTCTCTGGTGCTTCTTAAAGCAAAGGAAAAGGGTTAGGATTGGGTGATACTTGTTGGGTGACTTTTTTGCTGTCTTTTCAGATTTTGCTTTTTTTGGCAGCAGTTCAGGTAGTTCTTCAGGACCTTCTCAGTAAGTTCAGGCCAGACGCATCCTCTTCCATTAGGCCATGCTCATTTTCCCCTCCCGCGAGAAAGGTGCTCAATGGTATAGTGCAGCCTAGTACTAGCTGTGTTTTGTTGTTGTTTTTAAAAGAGCTCTAAATAAATCTGAACAGAAACCATTTAAAAACCATTAGTGAAGAAATGGTTCTGCTGAACTACAGACTACATCCAATATTTATGTTACTTCAGCTACTCCACTACTTGAATTGATCTCCCCATGTGCTACCCCTTTGCTTATGGGTGTGGGTAGAATATTATCTTGCTTTCAGTAATATTTTATATTGTTAGTGTCTTAAAGGATCTTTAGTGCCTTAGACATTTATATTGTAGCTACTCCTGTCTGTGTGCAGTGTTTGGTACAAAAATGGTCTAAAGCTATAATGAAATTTCTAAAGGTAGTGGCAGGGAGGGCAGGAAATGAAGTCACTATGCAGGTATTTAAGATGCAATTAATTTTGTATTGCCTAAGAGCAATAGTTTTAATTATGAGACAGAGTAATGATAGCAAGTTAGAGTTAAGGTTGCACATTTCCAAACCTCAGTTCTTAACTAGAGGATAATTTTGTTTTCCCTCCTCTTCTTTTGCTCTCCCCCCCTTTCTCTCCTCCCCCAGGTGTGGGAAATAAAACCAATATATATTTTGTGTGTGTTTTTGTATTTGTGTTTTTGTAACATTGCCATGTAGAGTCTTATGAGTAGTTTTCCAACTTTTCTTGACCTTAGAAAGGTGTGTTTTGTCATGCAGTGACCTTGATCTAAAGTCTAATCAATGCAATTGACTATAAGTGTAAATGTCCTAAACCTAGATTTGTTATTTCCAATGAGAGATTTTTTTTTTCAGAACTTACCTCTTTGACTGGCGTTTGTTTTGTACATTGTTTTTCAATGTTTTGTTTTAAGCATGGATATCTCTGCCCACAATAGTTATTTCATGAAAACGTACTGTGGAACACACACTGTATTTAAAGTACTGCCTTAAGAAATGGCATCTTAGTATTTTACCTATGTAAAGAAAACGTGGTCACACAGAGGAATAAAAGAGAGCCCATAGAAGGATATAGATATACTCATAAATTCAGGTTATGCATTGTTAGTGGACCTGGCTCATGAATATTCCAAATGACAAGGTTCCTGTTCCTTAGAATTTGTTTAACACTTCACATGATGAACAAACTGTGAATGTAGGTACTGTAGAGACTACAGGGCACTTCCTGGAACGACACATGCAATCCTCTGGATGGTGGGCTTCCACCGAGTTAATGTATACAAAGGGGCAGAGGAAGCATTTTGAAAAATTCATAGCAACACTGTTGAGGTTGCTCAACAGTAATGAATTAAGTTGCTAATGGCAGGTGATGGGATTGAGCATGCACACTTACAGGATTTGATTTGTCTGTAGGTACACTTCTTGTAGGAAGCTGCAGGTGCCACGGCCCTACTTTGAATGAACCTTTGTTTGCAGGGTTACAAGTCCCCGCTTGGTAGACTCAGACAGTCTGATCAAACTGCTGCCACTTCAAAAGAATGCTAGGGAGACAGAGACCCACCAATGGTAGAGTGATTTCATTGCGCTTCTTACAGTGTGCTGTGCTATGCAGTGTACGTGGCTTTGTGATTACTGGGAGCTCTGTTTAATGCGAACACACTGTTGAATCAGGATGTTTGCTGCTTTTTGAAGGTCCTGGTTTGTGCATGTCACAAGTTGCCCTCCTTTCTCCTTTTTTAAAAG
>ML677366.1:28112633-28163107 GCA_007922305.1 Dermatemys mawii | reverse complement strand
CGGGTAGGTGGGTCACATTTGCTGGAATCAGCTCTTCCAAGTGGACTTTCTGCCATAAGATCCGCAGCCTAGGTTCTGCTGGTGGAACCCAGGCAATGAATCATGCTTGTGAATAGATGAGTCTGGGAATGGGGACAATAAAATTCTACATTCACTTTTCTTCCTACCTTGCTTCTGAGCTTCCTTTATTAATAACGAATTGTGGCTGATGATCACATATCTGTATGACATTTAGAAGGGCTGGGGGTTTGTTTGCGTTGAAGAAGTGGGAGAAGTAGGAACTGCATCTTGTACCTAAGTATTTTAAAGATTTTAAAGCCAAATAAGGACATTAATATGATCAAATGTGACCACCTGTATTTTACCTAGTGATTACTCCATCATGCTCAACAACATGAGTTTGAAGAAATCCTTTCTTGCAGAAAGGCATTCAATCTTAATTTAAAGACGCCAAGTGATGGAGAATTCACCACATGCCTGAGTAATCTGATCCAATGATTAATACCTCACTATTAAAATTTGCATTTTATTTCCAGTTTGAATTTTGTTAATGTGCACTTTCAGCCACTGGATTTGGCTGGTAGATTAAAGAGTCCTCAAAAGTCTCATGAGAACCAACGCATATCCTATTGAGTGTATATTTTCTCCAGCTTCTTTCTCATTCCGACTACTCTCTGAATTAAAATTCTCTTATTTTGGAAAATAAATGTTTCCTGAAACTAGTTTTCTCTCTTTTACAATACACACAAACACATTGATTTCTCTTTTTCTTTTTTGGAAGAATGAGAGTGGAATAAAAGGGTGGAGATCAGAATCTTAACCTTTATCAGCCCTAAAATAATAGGGAATACCCATTCAAGAAGGGTGTGAAATCATTTTCTTAACATCCAAATAAAAGATATAAGAAAATATTTTGTTGCAAACTAGTAACAGAAAATTCTCAGCTAGATTTTTCCAAAGAGCTCAGCAGTTGTCATTGTTTTCAAAATGAAGTTTTAAGTGAAATATTTCTATTCCTGCAAGAGGGGGGCAAGTATTAGGAAAGTAAAGATCTACTTGATTGATATGTACACTGGTACTATTGTTGTTCTCAATGAATGCTGCTAGATGCTGCGTACCCTTGAAAATCTGTACCCAGTTTTATTTTCAAAATGTAAGAGCTAGGTTTTGGAAAGGAAGATAGAGGTACCAAGTTATAGAACTATTTATCATTTATTAGCCAATAAAAGAGCCCACATATAGAGATTCCATTCAAATGCAGGACTCTGGCATATAACAAAAGTCTTTATTAAATAATTTAATAACAGTAAAGAAAGCTTTGGAAAAATAACACATGCAAGGGATGTGGTCTCCTATTAGCAAAGACCATCTCCCAGGTTGTGTTTTTTAATTGACAAAACTATAACAAATGATGGACCATTGGGTTCAACATGTTGTAATGACCAATTAATGAAAACAGGTTTTGCTTCAGAAAATTGATGTGGCAAAGAACTAGAACAGATGCAAGTACATTGACAAATTGCTAAATTGATGTACTGTAGTGCTGCTTCTGAAAGACAAACAGCTGCAGAGGTTTTTTTGGTAAGTGTTCTTGTTTGCTTGCTTGTTTGTTTTTTGCACTAGCAGGATGAGTGCTGGTGATGACACTAAGCCAAATATTAGTCTAGTAGATCTTTATTTTACTAATTTGTTTCATGTTCTGTTAATACATTTGAAAATGTAATAGATGAAGCATTTCCTTTCATTGTGCACTAACAAAGACTATGGGATTCATCTGTGTCTCATGTTGGAGTACTGTTTCTATTCCCTGTTTTGTCTCTTCCTAGCTGTTCGTATTTCAGTTCTCTCACTCTCAGGTGCTTCTCATTTATTTATTCCTTAAACATCTTGCTCCCCAATTTATATGGAAGGATGTTTTTCAGCACGAGTAAACTTCTTGATAGTATAATAAAATTTAGCTTTGCTCCCTGCTGCCCTAACAAGCTTCCTTCTGGGTAGATAAAATTAGGCTCCAACCGTGTGCTTTTTGCACACAGATTTGACAAGTAACTTTGGCTGATTGTTAAAAGCAAGCTATGATTATGGAATGGCAGTATGCACTATCAATTCTGAATAGTAAAGAGGTATTATCTGCTGTTCCTTGGAAAAACAACCCCAGCTCCAATCAATACTTAAATAACAGGAGTTATTAGAAGAATGATTTTTGAAGATGCCTGGGCCATACAATTAGGTGTTTGTTTTGTGTGTGTGTGTGCTAGGGATCTGCCCTAGTGGCTTTTTTTCTATTTTCCAGACTCACAATGTGTGTGTGTGTGTGTGTGTGTGTGTGTGTGTTGGGGGGGTGGCTGTTTCTCTGTAGTAGAATCCCTTAGTTTGTATTTTACGCCCCATAAAAGTAAGTAATGGATGCAGAATAATTCTAAAAGGCAATTTTGAATTAAATTCTATGGCCAAATGGCATTTCGTAGGTGAAACTGAGAGTGGAATTTAGCCTACTGCATATGAAGTCTGGCTTGAACATCCTAGACTTAGGAGTCATGATAATGAACACGGCAATGAGACTGAGGAGCTCCATGAATATTTCATGATTTTTCATTTGTTTGTCATTTTATTTTGACAACTGTAAAAAGTAAAAGCAGTATCAAATCCTTTCTTTAAATGATGGCTCTGGATATACAAAATGCATTACACTATAAAATAGACATGAAATACAAATAATACAACGTAACACAGACAGACCTCTTGATTCCTGTAGTGCAAAATCAACAATTGCTTTCAAATGAGCTCCTTAACAGCAAAAGCTTTACTTCTCTATGATCCTTAGCACATTACAGGATCATAAATCATGACCCTGTAATGTACTGCCAAGTTACCTTAAATAAATCTTATTTCTAGCACACTGGCTGTGCATGTGGCATTTGACTCTATTTTGTTTTAGATGTCAGAATATTTCCTATTAAAGTTAAAAAAAAAAAAAAAAAAAAAAAAAGTCACTGAATATGGACTCTCTTCTTAGCATCTTAGTTATCAGGATTGAATTAAAGAGCACTCATTACTGTTAGACAGGGAATGTTAATAACCAAAGTTAGTTGCTGAAGATGTAATCTGATGGGACATACAAGTCCTTCAGAACTCAATATGGGAACCATCCTGGGGCAGAAACATTCTACTTTTTATACGTGAGAGTTGCCCCATCATCCTTGTATTGAGAAGTACAAAGTCTATGAAGCCAAGTACTACTGGCAGAAAAGTAGAGAGTCCTTCCCAATCTTATGTGGATGAAGCAGAAATCCTGTAGAGTCAGTAAGTGTTCCCCCGTAGTCTGAGGAAAGGCAGTGTCCGAGCAGCGTTTGTGTGACAGCTAATTACAGAGCTAATTTAGATGACACAAAAAATGGGTTGGGAAAGAGCTGGAGATGGGAGGACCTGTCCTGGGAGACTTCTGATGCATTGAAATCAGATGAGTGAGTTTTAGGTACTCTACAGGTTTTGAGATTGCTCAAATGTTTAATTTTAACTGAAGATAGTATGAGCTGTATGCCCATGACTCTGGACTGCAATATTTTATTTACAGTCCAGCCTCCTTGAAGGTGGTTGATTCTGTCACCTAATCTGCTCAGAAAGTCTGGGTTTACAGTACAGTGATACCTATCTCTTCCATAGCAGTCATGAAGTTCTAATAATTTACCTGTTCACTTATAAGGAAATTATTACTGTATTATTCACTTTCACCAGGATTCTCTTCCTAAGGTATCCATAGGAAAGAGGAATAGAAGCTAATAAACTATTCCCTGTAGTGCTTCACTTTGCACAGTATAACCTTCATAGGGTGCTGTAATGAGGCTATTTTTCAGACATGAATGCTCGATGCTCTCCCATCCAGATTATAGAATGCAATTTAGATCACCTAACAGTGATGTCAGTTCATAGTTAAACAGTCAGAATGGGTAAACTAATCTGAAGGTCTCTTCTCCCCAATTCACAAACCTTCACTATAAAGTTAAATTGAAACCAAATCAAACTTGTACTGAGATTTAAAAAAAAGTTTATTTTTTCACTATTTTTCTCACAACTTTTGCATTTTTTGGGTTATGAAGAAGATTAAAAGTGTAAGTGCCAAATATTAAGAGAGAGAGTTGTCAAGTTATTTCCAGGCCAAGTTTTGCAGATATAAGGTGTTTGAATAATTCAGATAAATTTTGTGTATGCATTGGTATTTGTCAATGTTTATGCAAACTGAACCTGCACTCTCTCTGAACACTGTATCTTCAAGTGATCCATCTTTTGTGTTGTTGATGATACTAATAATAGTAAAGAAATTTACCTGACTTTTAGAGAAGCTTAAAGATAACAAGATACATGTAACTTCACAGTATATTTAAGAAAACCCCAATAGTCTCAAGTTGTTTCACCTGCCTTTGATTTAAGATGATGAGGTTGAAATGGTTGATGGATTGTAATGTGGATACAAAAATCATTCTGACCTGGTTGCATATTCTTGTTAATATGGAAATCTTAAGGATTTTTCTCTCCCCTGCCTTTGGACCCACAGATTATTTACATTTCCACACCCCCTTTCGTAGCACCAGTGATGACAGTCATTGGTGAGTATGACGCTGCGTCTGTAACTGAAGGGTTGGTTATGGAGTTACATGTATATCCATCCACCAGTTTAGTTCTGCAAAGTAGCTTTAATTCTTTCGTTTTCACCACTACAGACGTGAATTTTTCAGCAATCATATGGCATCCTACACCTCCCCTCTAATTGGTAAATTACCTGACTAGATCTGCAGTGGTGCTGGGAACTGAAACTAAAGCTTCACCCAGGGCAAAATTATCGGCTTTCTCCTGTTGTTTGTTATTTGCACTGCATGCTTCTGTTATGCCACAATATAATGCTCACAGTGAAAAACTGTATCTAAAGCAGAAGAATCACTTCAAAATGTATTCTAGTTTTGAGGCTTGTAGTGCGGATTTAATTTACCATGAAAATGTTTTTCTTTTCATTTCATTGCTATCAAAGTGAGAAAATTTGTCTGTCTGTCCCCACCTCCCCATATTCAGAGGAATGTGATTGTGCTGTGTAGTTTAAATGTATGTGTTAATTTTTAGGGCCATTGAAGATTTAATTCAGGAATGATTTAATTAGAGATTCAGAGAACCGGATTCAACTTATCCTTAAGTGTTGACTGTCCTGGGAGATGCTCTGGCAGATGGTTAGTTCAAAGTGAGTTTACCCTGGGCTCAGTTGCTTTAGATTGGCAGCTTTTTTTACTCAATTAAATGAGACAACTGTCAAAAGAACAGACTCTGAGTTGATGCAAATAACTATGCAGCACTGATAAAGCTTAAATGTGTTCCTTGAGTCAGCTGAAACTGTCAGGTGCTTTCAGTAACTAGTTCAGCCAGCGAAAAAGGCACACTGCTATGCAAAAAGAAAATGTTAGGAGGCACCTAAAAATAAAACAAGCCTGGGTTTCTGTTACCTTTCTTTCTTGGTTTCATTTGCTACTTACTAGTATGGGAATGTTGGGGTTCTGTTGCATTTTTTTTTTTTTTGCACTTGCTCTTGAGCCCTTTTAAGAAAGTTATGTCAGGATTAATTTAATTATCATGTGGAGTTTGTTTATTTGTTCGGGTGCACAAATGTCTTGAGGTGCAAGTGCATAAAGATGATAACAGTAATAATAATATCCTTGGTATTGCTATTATGCCAGACAGTCGTTAACCTGAGTCCCTTGTCTGTGAATTTTCAGTTGATTCCAAATGAATTAATTTTATTCCCCAGAAATTATAGCCCAAAACTGTGGTGTATGCAGCTAAAATCCAGGCCTTCCCTGACCCTTGGAAATGAGCTGAAATCTTTTTTCTAGGTACTGATTCTTACAGTAAGTCAGCCTCCTAGGGTTTGTGGTTTCTACTGTCCAGTCCCTACATCCTCCCTCTCAGATCAGCTGGTATGTCAGCCTTAGTGCTGGGATCTGCTTCTATTCATGTCTTGAGTTCTCTGCACCAGATTTTGATCCAGGAGGAAGAACAATGGAAATTTAGCAGATGAAATGGTAGGCCAAGTGCTACTGTTGAGCAAAGGGGAAGCCAGCTGTTTGGCTCTGAATTAAAGATGAGCTGCTCTCCTCTGAAGATCCTGTTTTCTCCAGGTTGTCATAGGAAAGGCTGAGGTCATCTTTACAGAGTGGGAAATCAGGGCAAGTAAGAGAGCCAAGGGCTGCAAGAGAGAAGTCTCATAATGAGGTGAGGGCTGTGTGGGGGTCTTGGCTTGTGCGTGGAATCTCATTTCACTGGAGGTTGAAGTGGGGTGTGGCTGAAATTACTCTTATAAGGTTGAATAAGCGTTTATACTAGTGGATGCTTATCCAAACCATGGTTTTCCCCATTAGTGTTGTATGCTGACTGAGCATGGTCAGCAGTTGAGTTAGTGTAATAAAAAAGCAAGTTCTTGCTCCCACAACTCTGCCTGGAAATTTCAGTTGAGACAAGGCAAAAGCCATTTTGTTTTTTAAAAGTTATTTCCTTTCTTCAACAGGAAATGCCACCATTATCAGATGAGGAAGATCTTCTAGTACACATTTTGTATGCCCTCAGAATGCTGTTCATGCCACATTTATGACAACCCTCCATAGGCTGTAGCGGTGACCTAGAATGGTGGCCAATGAATAGATTTGCTTGCAGGGCTACATAGAGTATTTTTATAAATGGTTGGTGCACGATTTGACTGAGAGAATCCAGTGTAGCCATGCAAGTCAGGATTCTTTAAACACGTTTGTAAAAATGTACCAAGAAAGATTTTATAAATGCAGTAACATTCTTCAGTAAAATACCTGCTCCGGAAGGCCGGAGCACTTGTTTCCAGCTCATGCTTCACAATGTATCACAGGCATGCAGGTCTCCAGTATATAACTATACAGCTTATGTGTTATTACTTATGTATGAACCGGGGAATGAGACCTTGGATGTTCCTCTTTGGATACATCCTACTTGTCAGCCTGATGCCAGCTCCCTGATTTACTGTGTAACAGCTTAGAGAATTCTTGTCTCATGGAATTACATTTTCCTGTTTCTCTCATGCTCTACAGTAAACCCGGTGCATATGCTAGAAAAAATAGAAGTGTACAATATATACAGTAGATTGTTCAAAGGAAATTTAATCTCTCTCTAATTGTTAGGAGGAATATATTTAAAACTTCCATCTCCCTGGCTAAGATGGACTCCCTCAAGACCAATGAATGCCAAGGGACTTAAAGGCCTCATCCTGAGTGGTGGAATGTGGTCTCAAATCAGGGTTCAGGGGGGAAAAAGACTCATCATGAAATAAAGCCCAGTCCGTGAGTTCTGTAAGATTTGGTGTTTTTTTTATACAGTTTTTGAATTTGTCAGTAGATACATTTATATGAACATAATCTTTATATTAGAGCCATTAAGATATAATGTGTCTCAGTGAATGAAAATGTTAACTACTCTGAAAGGTAAAGAAGTGATGAGAACATCAGAGAAGCCTTGAGGGAAAGGAGAGACTGTGAAATCCTGGGTAACTGAGGCGAGTGATGTAGCTTATGAATCATCAGTATATGAATGTCTGATTCAACATGTCTGAAATTGAGAGGTGGTAGGAATTGAGTGATAATATGGAAAAAAATGTAATGCCACTAGTTAAAATGTAAGAACTGTCATGAGTTAAGTGGTAAGGATTTGTGGTCATTTTAAAAATAAAAAGCAGAAAATCATTTGAACCTAGCACAGGCTGAAGAAGTTGAAATGTGCCTGATTGAACATAATCCTGAGTTCCTTTCTTTTCTTCTAACATTTACATTAGAAGTCCATATTTCTTTCCCAAATTTTCTAAAGGAGACCGAATCATAGTTCATTGTAGTAAAATGTCAGAAATGAAAACAAGGAAGAAATTAGTTTAATAATTTTGTCAAATTTTAGAAAACCTGCATTATTGTCCAGCTAGCTAGCTCTCCATCAAACAAACATGTTTTTAACACATTGGGTTTTGTTTGACTGAAACTTCATAATAGGTTAATTGCTGAAAACAGTATCTGGGCCTACTGCTCATTTCTCTGCCTTTAGATCCTAGTACACTTTAATAAATCTATCTAATTATTAGCCTCAAGAGTTGATTATTGTCTACTTATGTTATATTTATGGAATTGCAGGTTATTTGTTTTGGGCAATATTTATACCTGTTTGAGTAATAAATATATTTGCATCACATAGCACATATTTTGCATTTCATTTGGTAAAACTTTGGATTTTTTCCATTTTATTTTGTGGAAGAAAAATAGAGATATTTCTTTTGGGTTGGATAAAATCAAAATGCCAGTGGCAACTCCCAGAACAGCTGTAATACCTGCCTCAAGAGTGCAGCACCATTCTGATAGGCAAAGGGACATCCACAGATGACTGCCTTTAAAATACGCTAAATCATATGTAGATCGATACATTAGTACATCTTTTCATAATGCGTTGATCAGGAGGTTTTAGCTTGTGATTTTTTTAAAGCACAGTTACTTTGAATACTTTTCCTTTGAAACAGATTAATGTAAAGGTACCATGGTCTTTTCTATTCTAAACTGCACATATGAGAACATCGTACTAATGGTTAGACTCACTACTCCCTATTGAAAAAGGGAATGCATGTGTTAGTGAACATGGCTGTATTTCATAGATGGAAGAGTCCAAGGAACCCTGGTGATCTGGAATGCTGGATAAAAGATAAGAATGGAAAAGTGCCCTCCGGTATGTCTGTGGGACACCTTAGATGGTCATCTAAAGTATAATTGTAATCATGTGTGTTCCTGCACTTACACTAAGGCCCTATTACCCTGCAAGAGCAGCGTAAAAAGGCCTCAAAATGATGTGAGAATCAGGTGCATGTATATTTAAGGCTATTTCAGCTGGGGATTATTGTATATGTACTTCCTTTCCTTTAATGTTCATCTCCATACTTATAATTTTTTTTTACTGTAATTGTTTGGGATACGTGTGTGCACTTGAGGGCTAACTAGTCAATTTCAGTTAAAGGTAACTCAGTGTTTTTTTCTGTTAATAAATAAAATAAACAGACTCAGAGACTAGCCATAACTCTCAGCCATTGGGATGTGCTAGTTGCAAGTGCTAAAACAGTTTCATAACAATGCTAATAATATACTCTGTTCTCATTATAAAGCTCCCTGTTATGACATTTTCTCTATATAAGTGCTTACACTTTGGCTCATAAGTGTATTAGACCCCATAAGTATCTATATTGCCAATGCCTAATGTTTGAATGCAGGTGGAGGGAAAAGTGGCCAGCTTCGTAAATGAACAACCGTGCTCTTGTCAGGATTCATTGTTCTCAAACTTGCTATTAGAATGGCTAATGCGACCGTGTCTGTGACAAGCTAAATGTTGCCTTACAAAAAATAGTGTCTGAGTGACCTATCTAATTCTTTCTGTGGAACCTCTGCCCTCCCCCAACACAAACAGGGTGATATGACTTTAAATTTCTATTATTTTATGTGGCCTTCTCTAGCAACAGATTTCTGTCCTAAACCTGCAGAGTTAAATTTACCCAGAATGACAGCTGTATACGCAAGGTTTAGTTACATAACAGCAGTTGCTGCGTTTCACATTGCACTAATCCAAGTACACTGATAAAACAGCCCATGAGAAAGCTGTCTGTTTTCAAGGTAATTACATAGGTGATAGGATAATGTGCCTTTTAATTTTCATTTTACATGGTCAAAATTATGCCCATAATCTTTCATTTTGTGTTGTCTGGTGACTTATTTAAGATTTTAATTGTTAAATTAGTGTTACATAATGTTGTTAATTTATTCTATCAGAGGAAAAAATGTGTAATGACCCTTCCCCCCATACACCCTTACTAACATTACCTAATCCTTTATGGTGCTGCAAGAGGAAAAAATACACTTCTGCTTTTGTATACTGTGGTGGAACTACTCTTAACACTGTTCATGTGGAGAAGTTTCTAATCAGCACTGGAAAGAGGACCCCTGGACTACGGCTTTGAGAAGTTACATCTGGATACTCAGAAGTTATGGTGGTCATATAATGTATTGAGTATCCTATTATTAATAGGTTATGATTCAGATTTTTGAACCCTGCTTACATTGTGTGCTGGTCAGTTTTCGTTGTGAGCACACACCTTCCAATTCCATGTGGGAATGTTTGCAGCATTTCATCAAATAAAAAGGTTCTTCCTCCAAATTCTCATTTGTTTAATCAGATGATGAGCCCTCCCTTGAGCTCCTGGTGTCTACAAACTGTTTCAGGGATGAACTCTGTTGGGTTTTTGATTCATGCAGCTTGAGATTGGTTTGTCTTCCCTTCCCTAAGGCTTACCTTTCTCCATTCCTGCATCCTTGCTGAGTCTATAGTTGTCTTTTTCACCCTGGTGATGCCTTGAACTCTTCTTTGGTAGGGGTGGTGGTTTTATTTTTTGTCCCAACATTGTGCTTGGCACTTGTACAAGAAACAAAAATAAAGATTGTACATGCTTTTAAGAGCTTGAAGGCTGAAGGACTGTACCTAAGATGATCCCCTGTGAGTGATGTCTCTCGTCTCTGGCAATGTGCCCATCGTTCGCAGTGGGGCCTGGCAGTGCTCCATTAGAATCTCTCATGCTCTAGTGCACAGTGTACTGTTAGACTAACTTCATAAGGAAAGCCACAGAGTGTGACAGAGAACTGAGAACAACCGTGTCAGGGGCCCAGTGTAAAATTGTAGGCACACAGCAAGACCTCCCATGCTGCGATCACTAGGGGATAGGTTTTGAGTGTCATGAGGGGAAGTCTCAGAAAGATTAGGGGAGGGAACTTAAAAGCCAAGTTGTGGGGCTATTGGAGTTTTCCATAAGCCTGACAGCATAACACAGACATGGAAGTGGGTAGGAGGGTGCTGATATTTTGGAAATGGTCATTGGTTCTCAGTTTTATGCACATCTTTGTATGCAAAAGCAATGTTGGGTGCTATGAATAAAGCAATGAGAGCCCTTCAGACACATTGCACCTCAGAAAAACTTCAATGAAATGTCCAGACTGTTACCTCACTGCTTGTTTAAATACAATTTACCTGTGCTGATAAGCACAAAAAACAGGAATTAATGACCGAAAGTCAAACTGTCAGGCATTATTAACATTGCTTTTGCTAACAAATCATGTGCACAGGACCTACAATGTAACATTGAGTTAAATAGACATGCATTGGTCTTGGTTAGCATACATTGACATAATTACCCTGAACATGTTACATGCTGACTTATGAGCTAATAGCCATTATACACTTCTCCTTTACATATAGGCTTTTTATTTAAGGATCAGTGAATGCAGAAAATATATGCACCGCTTTCTCAGGTGTATGCAGTGAAGATATACTCTTAACTTTTTGAGAAATGTGTTCATTCTGAACTTTTATTGTCTTGGTTTTACTTGTATTTATGGGAACATTCATATGAAACTCTCACAGTTCAGGGCACTGAACCCATATTCTCCCCTTGTAGTCCACCAAGGGCACCCACTCTAGACTCCTGCATCCTTAGCCATGACCTCTGATGGACAGAGTCCTGCACCTTGCTCTCTCCTGACTGGGGAATCTTTACAGATGCCCAGTTCCATGCCTACACTGTGATACTTCAGCAAGCCAGACTGCCTAAACAGGCCAGTGCCTGCTCTTTGCAGGCAATGTTCAGGAGTTGTGAACTGCTGTTGGCATCACCCAGTCCTCACGTGTCCTTTACTGACTGTCTAGCACTCTTTTCCCACAACTGGAAAACAATAATAATGAACAAGTGGGTGCTGAAAATCATCCATTCTGGCTATGCCATCAAGTTTCTCTTCCTATTCCCTCCAAAATTCTTACCAGTTCCTCTTCAAGGACTGTTTTCATGAGGTGATCCCTCTCCAGGAGGCAGAATCTTTCTTCCAATGGGGAAAAATAGAGCGGGTGCCTCTCTAGCATGAAGGGAAAGGGTTCTATTGAAAATATTTCCGGGTTCCAAAGAAGGGAGGATGAAGACGCATTCTCGACCTGCAATGACTTTGTTTTTATTTGCAAATTAAAATTCTGTATGGTTACCCCGGCATTGATAGTATCATCCCTGGAAAAGAACACATGGTTTACAGCCCTGGTACATACCTGTGAACATCATCTTGGCTGGAAGGATAGGTAAACTCAGTTCCCTCATGGCTGATCTGCCGTTAGCAGTGTTCCCATAAAAATACAAGTCTCACCATGTCTACACCCAAAACTCACTCCTAAGCTAGTTTCAGATTTTCATATAAAACTGTCAATTCACTTACCTATGTTTCCTCTGAAGCCTTATGTCTCTAGTGAGCTGAGGAGACTTTATTTCCTCGACATGCAGTGAACATAGGCATTTTACTTGCAAAGAATTAAACTGATTAAAAATTCATGTAGACTGTTTGTTACTATAGCAGAATGAGTCCAAGGTCAAGTTATTTCATCTGAGTAGCTCTAAGTGGATCTCTGGCTGTATCCTTGTTGATCCATTGACATGGCTTCCTCCCCCACATGGGGAGAGGACTCCCTCTATAAGGGCACAGGGGGCCTTTCAGGAGGTATTTCTGCTTGATGTTTGCAGGGCATCTACTTAAGAGTTCCATCTTCACGTTCTTGAGTCATTAGGCTTTGGTTCCGGACTCCTTCACTGGCCCATCATTTGGGACAGCAGTTTTACAAGTAGCTATACCTCCTATGTCCTCACCCGCTTCTCCTTTCTGAGTACTGCTTGTCAGTCACCCACCATGGGAATACACATAGGGACCAGCACAGATGAAAGGGAAGTTACTTCATTTATTGCAACTGGAGTTCTTCGGGATGTGTGGGTCCTGTCTCTATTCTACTAGCTTCTCTCCTTCCCCACTGCTTGGATTATGACTCAGTTTGCAGTAGAGAAAGAACCAAAGAGGAGGTTGGTCCACTCTGCCCCTCCTATCCTCAAGGCAGAGCATGAGGAAAGCATGGTCACAGGCATGGACCAACAGACATTGTTTGCAAGAATCCTTGAGTCCCAAAGGGCCTGTAGTGCATGTGTACCCACAGTGGAGTACATATAGGGATTGCACATCTCCAAGAACTCCACTGACAATAAGTAAGCTTCCCTTTTATTGTCTGTCCTCAGTGAGCGCACATTTGCCCTCCCATTCGTGTTAATAGACATTGCACACATGCAGCCATCAAGGTATCAGCTTGATCATGATCAAGGTATCAGCTTGATCATCAAGGTGTCATCAAGGTATCAGCAGATTTTCAATTTTACTGAGATTTCCAGTGCTTCATACCACTGCTTGTGCTCCAGCATGAAGTTCTATGTAAGAGTAGTCCTTTTCGCGATATTTCATTATGACTGTTCCAGTCATAGCCAGAACTTGGACTCAGGGGAATGTAACAGTGAAAAGTAATGGAAAGGGAAAAGGTAATCCAAACTATATGAATCTAATAAAAGGTTTTGTTTAACTTTGGAGTGAGGTTTTTGTTCATTCATGTCTGTCCAAGCTCATTCAACTCTACCTAATAAATTTACAGATCCAGTACTCCTGGAGCAAATTTATAATGAGCAATTTGGACTTTTAAATGAAACATCCCAAATAGTACAATAATATTGGTTCAAGTCCAAAATGCACCAAGAGAATCAATCGATTACACGATTTTGCTCTGAAAGGAGGGCAGGAAAACAAAGGGGGGAAATAAGTAAAGGGTTTGCTCCCTTTTTGACAGTATCAGAGAGATGTGATTCTCAAAGATAACACCACTTTTGGTTCTCCCAGGGAGTCTTACATGTGTTGGGGTTTAGACTAAAAACTTCCCAGCACCGTGATGTTCTGTGTGTCCTGTGAAACATTGAGCACTGTTGAGGTATTTAAAGGAGATTTTCTGAGGCACAAAAAGAGACAGAACTTCCATTGACAGCAAACTCATATTTATGCCTGTGAAACCACTTCTTCCTAAATAAATGCGTTTATTATTTATTAGTGAGAATGGAATTGTGTGTAGCCAAATGTTCAAGTTCTAAAATATGGTGCCAGAGGGTTGATGTAGTTTTTCTTCACTGTCTTGTAGCGAGCAAGTAGAGCTGGCATTGGGAGGGTGTGTGTTTCTTTTTCCCCCACCAAGGTGACTGTCCTTACGTTATCCTTATGAGATATCACAATGTGAAGTTACCTGTATAACTCGCATATTGTTATAGCTGAAATAATAATACAGGCTTTTGACTTATGTATTGAAGTTTCCTTGGTTTTTGTGGATGTCTGAAAACAACTATAGTCCATTCTCTTTCTCATTTTCCCCCATTTTAAGGTTAGTTTTCTTTAGGGTATCTCCTCATGCCAGCCAATCTGATAAAGTCGACTTAATTAAAAATATTACCATTGGATCATATGGTTCTTTCTGAATTAGATCTGTAGGGGTCCTTCTCCACTGGGAAATTATTTACTTCAGAACTTGAGAGGATAGCCTTGGATGTCTTTTGTTGAACATTGCTGCTTTAAAGCTTTCTACCAGATTAATATTTTCCAGGTCCTTTATTGCACGTGCACTGTTACTTCTGAGATAACTGTGTGATAGCTGAGTTCTACAACATGAATTGTGGAGCGTTCTTCTGACTGGACAATTGTATTGCAAAAGAAACATAACTATGTATTTTAGGAGTTTAGTTCAGCGGTCTTCAAAGTTCTTCCTTGAAACTCACGTGGCTCCCGGGGGGTATGTTCGCCGAAATGCCACTGCAGAAAGTGGAAGCTTCTGCTTTCCGTGGTGGTATTTCAGTGGGACAAAAATAGACCACCCAGGAGTTAGGTGGTCTCCCGGGCGGGATCGGCGGCAGCTCCAGGATCTCATGCACCCCCGTGGGTGGTCTTGCGCACCCCACTTTGAAGACCACTGGTTTAGTTAAGGATCCAGTCTTTGGAGTTCTCTCTCATTTTCTTTTTAAAAATTCCCCAATGGCTTGATTATAGGAGCCACGCAAGATCTTTGTTTACTGACATCATTTTCCCCTTATTTTTGGGGGATGGGGGAAATGAAGCAGTTATCCTCTTCCATTTACTTGCAAGTTTCACGTAAGCAAGTAGGACACCAGACTTGTAGTCAGGAGATCTGAGTTCTGTTCCTAGCTCTGTGACTAAACTGTCATGTCACTTCATCTCCATGCTCTGGTTTCCCTTCTTATTCTTTGTCTATCTTCTTTTGTTTAGACTGTATGTTCTTTGGGACAAAGATTGTCTCTTTCTATGACTAGCACAATCCCTGGTTGTGACCTCTCTGCACTACTTGGATACAGATAATAAATGATTATGATAATAGTATTGCATATCTTCTGATTATACTGATAAATTACTTCAGCAGGAATTAATTCTTTCAACATGTGTATGTACATTACTCTTTGATCTCTTAGTATGCCAGGACAAAAGGGGTTTTATTAATCATGTTAGCTAATATGTTTTATCTAAATCATTAGAAAACCTTCATGTAGATGGGCAAGTTGTATACTACCATATTTTAGCCCATTGAAGTGAATCCTTCAACCATCTAGTATGTTAAAATACAGCTTGCCCTGTCTGTCCTAGGGTTATAAAATGTGCTAATTTTTATCCTGCTTAAGACATACCATAGGAAATGGGGCATTCCATGCATACCTAGAACTTTGAATAATAGGCACAATTTGCCTTTATTCTCTCTCTCCTTCCTTTTAAAAGCTGTAATTCACAGCATAATAGGATTTGCTGGCAATAGGGCAATATCCGATGCTAAGATTCTGGTCAACTGAGAAAACTGTGTTTGGGAATAGCAGTAATGGTAACTTCTGTTTCCTGAAGCATGCAGTCTAATTCCCTTGCTTCCACCTATATTAGTGTGCACAAAAATAAACGTAGTTCTTCTTCAGAACATTATTTTAAGGTGGTCACTTGATGCTGATTCCAGCTTTGAGGCCAAATCCTGCTCACGTCACTCATGCAAGTAGCCCCATTAAAGTGAGAAATGTGAACAGGCTTTGTCCCTGTAATCTTGTCTATTTTTGATCTCATGGGACGTGACTGCTGTACCTCAGACTATGTTAAATGCTAGCATGTAGGGAGCATTATTTTTCATGATGCTCTCTCCCTCATAATTAAAATTCATGAGCAGTTCCCCAGAGAGCCACCTAAGGTAACTTAGTCTTTTCAGCATGCCATTAATATACAGGAACACTGTAGACAGACATTTGGCTGTGTTCACTTTTCCTCACTCTTCGCTGGCTGGCCGCCTGTACGTGTTATGAAACAGAACAACCGAAATCTGGACAATTTATATTTCGGTATTGATGGGATAGTCTCTCTTTCCCTGTCATTTCACATTAAGGACCTGCCACTAATAAAACTAATTAATAACTGTTGGCTCTGCACAGAATAGTTGGACTCCCTAAAGCTGGCACTGTGCCACTACAGCTTTTGAAAGAAGTGCTTCATCTTAGTCAGGGACAGGATGAATATTTCTTCACAATTCTAATTGGACAAAGTGCCTTTCAAATTCCCTGCCATTTTGAAGATAGCAGATAAGTAGGTTATAGGCACATAAGATAGGATCACCTCTCCAAAGCCCTGAGACAGGAAATGTGTGCGAGGTGGGAGGAACTATGGTTTCTTTTCTTGTTTCCCTGTCATAACAGCATCAGGATGGGGCAAAAGCTGAATACGACTTTCAAAACACACCTGTTTACCCTGACCATGCTTTTCATCTTCAGATCCTTCTTCTCTGCTGTCCTTCTGCTCGTGGAAAAAAAGCAGACCATAGTGGTATTGGCGACCTGGGATGTCATTGCAGATATGTCTGTACCCAAACTGATCTTTTTTAAAAACGTGAATGTGGTACTGTCTGGTGCGGCTCTGAAAGCTCAAGTCCTCTATCAGGTCCAGCATAGGCAGCTGCGATGATTTCCTGACATCCTTCCTACCAGTATGTTTAATCCTGAAGGACCAGTGCTAGAGGGAATACAGTTCTAAATAGAGCTGGCCAGAGGATTTCTGTCAAAGAAATTTTGTTGAAAAACATAACTATGTCTGTTTGTGTGCATGTGCAAAACAACCACTTTGAATTTTCTGAGCTATTCTAGCCCTAAAGCTTCTGTGTGTATGCAAGCTTCCAGCTTCCTTGTCTGTTCAGCCCTTGGTTTTTCTAGGTGAATTGGTGAATCTACCAATTGTTGTGGGTGATGATTTTTAAAATGAATTTATTTTTGAGTGCTTCCAGAGGGGAAAGGTTAGAGGCAGGTTGGAAGAACTGAAGAGAATCCATAGAAGGGGTCATACTGTACTGATGTTATGTCCCTTCACGTACAGAATACATGAGTTCCTTGCTCTTCTTTACCACCAGTTTACTGTCAACATAAGAGACTTCTCATTTATCATAGAATCATAGAACCATAGGGCTAGAAGGAACCGCAGGGGTCATCAAGTCTAACCCGCTGCCAAGATACAGAATTTCTTGTGTCTAATCCTTCCAAGATAGATGGCTATCCAGTCTCCTTTTGAAAATCTCCACTGAAGGAGATTCCACAACCTCCCTAGGTAGTCTGTTCCATTGCCCACTGTTTTTATGGTTAGGAAGTTTTTCTTGAGATTTAATCCAAATCTGCTATGCTGTAGTCTGAACCCATTGCCTCTCGACTTGCTCTCTGTGGAAGAAAACAACTTTCCTTCATCATTTTTATGGCAGCCTTTCAAGTATTTGAAGACCGCTATCGTGTCCCTCCTTAATCTCCTCTTTTCCAAACTAAACATACCCAGTTCCTTCAGCCTTTGCTCATATGGCTTGCATTCCATCCCTTTGATCATCTTTGTCGCTCACCTCTGGATCCTTTCCAGTTTTTCTACATCCTTCTATACATTGATGACGAAAACTGTACAGAGTATTCCATCTGAAGCATAGCCAGCGGTACTGTCATGTCCCATGATTTGCAAGCTATGCCTCTGTTAACTCAATCTAAAATTTCATTTGCTTTTTTTGCTTTGTTGACTCATTTTGATGTTGTGATCCACCGCAACTCGCAGATGCTTCTCAGCAGTGCTGCTGCCAGGCCACTTCTCTCCCATTCTGTATTTAGTTTCTCTTCCCTAAGTGTAGCACTTTACATTTGTCTTGATTGAATTTCATTATTAATAATGTGTTAAGTATGTGACATAAATGTGCCTGGTGCGTCACCGACAAAGATGGATTCTCTACCACCAGGAACTTTCTATGTAAGCTAAGCAAAGAAAACTGGGGGAGGTGACAAACTCTGAGATGGGGGTTAGAAAAGGATGACAACAGTAAACATCCGATAGCTTATGTGGGTAATGTGCATGTGTGAAGTTTTGGTAAATTTTGGGGGGCCTATGATTAATATACAAGAATACATTATCTAGACTATGTTCGTTTTGCCTCACACCTCCCATCATTCCCAGTAATACAGCTCTATAAGGTGTAACTAACATGATTCAGGTTCTAGAACATAAAGGGAAGGAGCGCTTCAGTCTAGCAATAACAGCTTTGTCATCAGGAGGGAAAAAAATTGGCAAATAGATTGAAAAAAGCAATCATTCCATAAAGCTCTCTCTGTCTTTATTATCATTGACATACCAACAGATGTGAGGCAGTCCCAATCAAATTCTGATCTTTCATACCAATGTACATCTGGAGTAATTACATTGACTGACTTGCTAGTAAAATTATTTTGGACTTTTACCAGTTTAACTGTGAGCAAAATTTGCCTCCTGGTTTTGTTGCCTAATAAACTTGTAAGGCTCAAATACTAAATGAATGAAAGGACACCAGCAATCCACACAGACATTCTAATGGTCCTGGAAAAGTAACTGCTGTGTTAAGTTCTATATCATGCTGTCAAAAGAAAATATGAGTCCCTAAATCCAGCTATATTTCTTCCCTGGTCTCACTCCTCCAATACTCCTCCTTGACTTTATCCCTTAATCTTTTTCAGCGGAGCAGCCAGTTGGCAGCCTCATGGTCCCAGAAAATATAGCTTTCCCCAGCATAAATAGGAGAGCGGCTGGAATCCTAACTGATACTTTAGCTCCCTTCTTTCTCAAGAAGCTTTGTAGTGTTGCCATCTTCCTCAATTTAGTCAGGAATAAGGACATGGAAGAGGAAAAGTTTCCTTCTCTCCAGCAGGGTAACATATCTTGTGTTGAGTGGGCTGTTCCTGGCATTCTATCCTGGTCTCTGAAGTGAGAGAGAATGCACGAGTCGGATGCTTTGAGCGTTACCCGGTCCACTAAGGGGTTCCTGCCTTGTAACCTTGGGATGTCTTAATGCTGTGCTGCTATGGCTCAGATGCCTGACACTAATAGCCTGTCAACAAGCACAGAGTGTCTCACCCTGGCTTCCACCAATCTAGTTACTCCTTTCAGGGTGACACCAATGGCCCTTGCAAGTCTCGAGTCTCCCCAAATCTGTCCTTCCTAAGTTCTTAAGTACTGTTTTTCTCCAGTCCATCAGCCGTGGAGGCCTGAAAGTAGGCCCCCAGTTATCAGTTCACTATGGCACGCATGCTTCCCACGTAGTTTGCACAGTAGAGACCTGCTTACCTGCTTGAGGTAAAAATAAACAGTTTATTTAACAGAAAACTCGCAAATGGAATAGTAAGGGAGAGCAAACATTCAAGCTATGCAGTAAATAAATATGAAGGTTTTATCTCAGGCTTTACACTGCCATATTTGATAAAATGCATTTTCTAAAGCAAGTTATTTATTACTTTTGAACAGTTTTGACGAGTACCCCTAATTAAAGGGAGAGGAAACACTGCTTCATCGACAGCTTTCCTCCAAGAGACTGTCCCTCGGTTTCGGGCTGCCTTTGACTTCAAACTCTTTTCATTTTAAAAGGGTTTGCCAGTTTTTTTTTCTTCAGTCACTATAGATATTCGAAGTGGGGAAATCCCCAGTTGTTTCGATGTCTTTCCACTAACGTTTTCAGTCCATCATTGCCTTTTGCTAGGTTGTGCAATTGATCATTACTTGCGTCTGGCTTTTATGTAAAGACCTATCTTGGGACGTGCATTATCCTGTTTGATCACTCACTGTCCTGCTGTGAGGTGGAGCTGATGTGTACGTGTACACACACACACACACACACTCTATACATATCTCATAATGATTATGAAAGCCTGTAATGTTCTCAGCTTAATAAAAGATGCTACTTGACATCTTTTTTTGCACAATAACATTATACACAGTTGCTTATTCTTTGGAATGCAAGCTCCCTGTTTTCCCCTTCTAGCATGTGGACCCTGATTGTCACGAGTGTAGGGAAAGCAGGATGTGACCCTATATTTTCAGTGTATGTAATCAATATTTTGTTTCAGATTTATTCTTCAGTCTTCTGTTTTTCCTCTTGGGGATTCCAGTTCTACACAAAGACTTCTTTTTTCATATCTAAATTGAACAAAGTCATTTTTTTCATAGCAGTAATTAAACTGGGCTGCCTTTTCCACCAGGGAGCCTTTATGATCTGGGCTGGTTCAGGTTTTTCCAGGTGGTGATCAAACAGTTCATTAGTTTAAAAAAATACTTTAGAGGTATTATAACCAGCAGCAATATAGTGTGTAAATAAATGAAAGCCAGACCTGTGTGGTTGGTGGATTACCATTAGTGTCACAAGTTATCCAGCAAACAAATGGAGAAACTGATTGTCTGAGATCAGTTCTGCAAAGATTGATAACAGGGAATTAATTGTGCTGGAGGGACAGGAAGGATAGCTGTGGAGGAACTGCAGGTGGCAAAGTGAACCAGACATTTAAGGAACATCTAGGGAAATTCAGTAGGCTGGATTATAGAAACTGGACTCATGAAGCCAAAGGAGCTAAGGTAACCACAGCATCAATTGGACTTGGGGCTTTTGCAACGAGGTTTGATTTTGCCCATATTGAAATTGGATTAATTTTATAATGTATTGGATTATCTGAGTCTCTCTCTTTCTGTCAAAGTGCTTAATTCCAAAATTATAAATGTATTTTAAAAATGTATCAGGACAATGCCAGCCAGATTAAAGACCCTATTTCAAAAAGAGTTGGAGGTTAATATTCATTTGTGTGTGAGAAATATTTATAGGAAATGCACATTACCCCTCTCTGTGCAAAATCATCAGCATACAGATGAATTACTCAGTATGATTGCAGTATTGACATCACTAGCTTCTTGTTGGGTTTCTGTTCAGAGGGTTGGTAATTTCAACTAAAATTCTCAGCTAGATCAAGCTGACAAAGCAGATGCTTCAATTCTGTATTACATTGCACTGTGTTGCAATAGAATTTACGGGGTTGTCTACCTGACACTGTGGTCCAGACTGTTCTGTTGGGGTGTGAATTGTAGAGCAGCTTTGAAGTGTTGCCCAAGAATTACCCTGTAAAAGCCCAGCTGATGTGAACTAAAGCATACCTAATTTGTGCTAACATAGTCCTGTTTGGAAAGGGAGTATGTTAGCACAACTAGACACCTCTTTGTACCAGCTGGATCTACACAGGGTACTTATAATGCAACACTTCTGAGCGCTCTACAATTCACACTCGTAGGGCTGGTCTACACTAGTGGGGGGAGATCGACTGAAGATACGCAACTTCAGCTACGTCAGTAATGTTGCTGAAGTCGGCTTATCTTCGTCCGATTACCTGCCATCCTCATGGCGGCAGCGGTCGGCGGTGCGCTCCCCCATCAACTCCAGCTTGCGCCTCTCGGTGAGCTGGAGTTCCGGAGTCGACGGGGGCGCTGCTGGCGATCGATTTATCGCGTCTTAACGAAATGCGAGAAATTGATTGCCAAAAGATCAATTGCTGCCTGCCGATCCGGCGAGTAGTGAAGTCCTACCCTCAGAGTCCAACCTGCGATGTCCTATAGACAAGCCCTAGGTCTTAAGTACAGTGGCTCTTAATATTTAAACAATAGTTTCAATCTTTAACATACGATTACTGAAATAATGCAGATAACTTTTGCTGTGGTGTTTCTAGTACTAGGAATTCAGGACTAGTGTACACAGTCAGTGAAGGAAAGTGTCTTTTGGTGGTTTGTGATAGTGAGAGAAGAACAGCGTAGGGGATGATAGCCTCAAGAGTGGTGAGGAGGAGGAGGAAGAGCTGCTAATAATTAATTACTCATTTAAACCTAAATGAGTACACTCATCACAATTACGGGAGTACTTATTTTCAAAGGTATAACTGCTAAGATGCTATCTCTTAATTTACTGAATTTGAATGGCCCTGGTCTGTTTTTATGGTTCTAACAGTGTTCTTTGGGTCTGACACTTAATGACCTACTTAATCCACTTCTCTGCCAGCATTTATCCTTAACATAGAAATTCTTCCTCTGCTTAGCTAATGAAAATGTGATGTTCATCAGCAATGAACACGTCATTTAAAACTAGGTGACAAAGTCTGATTGACTATGGCGCACATTTGCAGAACTGTTAGACTTGGCAATGATTTCTCAGGCCTATCTAAATCCTTTCTTAATTGACTTTCTAACTTGCATCCTCACACTGCTCACCAGCTAGTTTTGGACATTATTTCTCACTGCCTCTGATTCTTGACTACTTGGCCCTTTTCTCTGATTCCATGCTGAGTTCAGGATGCTTTATTCATCTTAGTAGTAGAGCTGGGCGCACTGGATCCAAACCTTTCGTAGTTAATATTTGGGTCTGAATGTCATGGCTTTAGCCAGTCTCTGCTTACTATACAGTATTGTTAATGACATTGTTTCAGAAATTGCTGTATAAAGATACAAATCTGAATGTACTGGGCTGAGTGGTGTGGTTTTTCATTTATTTTTAAATCAGATTTTCAAAGCCATTATAAGCCTCCTGGGTTATATCAGAATCTGCGAGGTGGAGTGTTCCCTGGTTTGGGGGTTTGTCCTTTTCCTAACCATTTAACTTGGTGAATATGGAATGGCACCTTTGTAGTAAAACTGTCCTAGATGCATCTTGACATACAGGGTGTGCACTCTTCTTAGTGCATATATCAGAACGTAGAAAAGCCTGAGTTTGAGTGCAGCTGAATGACAGTGTCCTTGTGGGCACAGCACTCCAATGCCATGTCTTGTTAGGATCCCAGGAGACCGATATCATGCATGTCTCTAGCCAGAATTTTGAGTGGGAACTTTGATACAATTAAACACTTAAAATCCTGTTATTGGAGAATGATGGTGCAAAGCATATAAACTTGTACATGATTAGTAGTTTAAAAATGATAGCGTTTTATGGTTTATAGTTTTTACGAGCCTGTCAAAAGATACAGAATTTGGAAAAAATATGTTTTTGTGCACCAGAGGAAAAAGTGTAGGGCCAGATTCTGCTTGGTTTATTCCTAATAGTCCCACTATAGTTACTCAGGTGAAGAAGACAAACAAAAATTGTCTTGTATAGAGTAATGCAGTGAATCCTTGAAAAATGAATACATGATAAGGAAACAAATATGAAAGACAGCTGTTCCAGTGAACCAAAAGGTGAAACAGAATAGAAAATTGAATTGAAACACTACTCTGAGTGTCCAGCATGTCATGTGTTCTGGAATATAGTTCAAAAACACCATGTCAGTTTTATTTTTATTGTAATTTTAATATGAAATTAAAAGAAAACAAGTATTTCAAACACAGCTTTCTTATTAAAATATGTCTGTTAAAGTTTGATACTTGGTGAAACCGTATAAATTCTTGCAGATTTTCAGTGACTTACTCTTGGCCTTTTTTGAGGCTTAAAAGTATTATTCAGTAGAGAGACTCATTTGCAATTTAAACTTACATTGAGTTATAGCATTGAGAGAGAGAGAGAGAATCAAAATCCAACTCCTAATTTTTGAAGTTCACTCACTGGTTGATGAAGGAGCAGCGTGGACTTCGATTTCTGTACGTACATTTTATCTGTAAGAATCCCTTTCAGCCTGCGGTACATTGTAGGGTTCATTCATCAAAGATAAAACAATTCTTGCTCCTGTTACATTAGATGATGATTAAAATATACAGTGCATCCATATTTTCTAGATAAGTTGAGCATGAAGAAACATTGCGTAACATGATTATAAATCAAGTAGATACATTTCTACGACTCCATAGCAAATAAAAACTCCACAGGATTATATCTCTAGCTTTGGTTTTGTCTCAGAATAAATCATTTGAAAGGTAAATGTAGACTACAAAAAGATATGATATAAATTGCTAATTCTGAATGTTTGAGTAATCTACATTACTAGAAGTTGAAAGTCACGATGTTTGCCACTGGAAGTGTAATTTTTCTGAAGTTTGCAATAAGGTCATAGATCTCACACAGACCTGGGGTAGTGGGAATTTGGGCTTTCTTTTTATATTTGTCAAATAATTACTATATTTCCTCTGGTATTTGCTTATTTTTCCTGTTGGAAAAAGCTAGAATTGAAAATTTCTTTTTTTTTAAAAAAAGTCTCACAGCGTGACTGTTTCTACGCTACTGTAGAAACAGTCATGCTACTGTTGTAGTAGTACTACTATGTGTACTACTCCAGAGTGTAACAGGAGGGCGTATTTATGGCCCTCCTGTTACAGTCTGGAGTAGTACATCCAGATAGGAAAAGGGTTCATTTGAAACTCAGTCATCTTAGTAGTTGCAATATTGATGCGTGGTTGGATTTATTGGTCTTGAAATTGCTTAAGCAGAAACAAATGGTTCTAAACAGTCATTACGGTCCAGCTCCTTTGTGTTACCCTTACACAAAATTAATTGACTCAAGATTTTAGTGTGTGTGAGAGAGATAAGGCTGCTCTATCTGGGGTGTCCCTTTGCGGTAGGTCTCAGCCTTACAGGGATGTCTGTTGTGTTTTCTTTCCTCTAGAGCCCCCAGAAATAGTCCCCAGACTCTCTCCAAGTATAAATATATCCCTTGTGGGATTCATTTATTACAAAAGTCCCACGACCCTAGTTGAGATTTCCCCCAAACAATATGTATAACATTCAGCCCCAGTCTCCCTCACCCTTTCCCAGCTCCCCAACACGGACCTCTCCTGTCCTGTACAATGACAACCATACCAGCCCTTCCAGCTGAAGAGCAACCCTTCTGTTCCCAGCAGAAAACCACACCCCCTACCCCCAGCATCTCTGCTGGGAGCATTTTAGCCAGGAGAGCATCCCTCATTCCCTGTGGCCCTCTCATGGCTCCCCTGTGTCTAGCTCTCTGGCCCTGGCAATGTTAATGGGTAAACTCTTCTGCTGCTACCCTACTACAGCCCTCTGACCCAGGCTGTGTGGCTTGGGAATGCCAGCCAGCAAATCCCTCGTGTTGCTGTCCTGTCTTCAGCCTTCTCCCAGGAACCACCATCTGCTTCTTTCCAGGACCACCTCTAGGCCCCTCGCCTGCTCTGACTCATTGGGACTCTTTCTCCGGGCTTCCTTCAGGGACATCAGCCCACTGGATCTCTGAAACTTCACAGACCCTAGCTGCTACCTTTCCTAAACTGGCCCAAAATGGGAGCACCTGCTCTGGCCTAGGGGAACTGGACTTACCTCATTTACAGGGGCCAGTCACTCTAGGACAGTGTGATGTTTATAATGTTATTCCCAGAAGTGCATCATATACATGTAGTATGAAATAATCTGCATACAAGATGTCTGACTGCTGACAGTAATTTCTCATGCAGTATGTTTCTGTAAATATGAAAGCGAGACTGTGAATCAGTTGTTTGTGATAGATGAGATATGGACCAGGACACTGGGAATATATATATTTGAGCTTGAGGGCACTGAATTATCCTTCCTTTTAATAGTAAAAAAAATGATTTTTAACAATCAGATTAGAAACACAAGGCTGGGACCTTTTTGTTCTACGCTTCATCTGGTGGCCTTTCTCCCCATTAGCACAGTTTGCGTGCAGTGCCTCTAGATCTTTAGCATTTGGCTTTAGTGGTATATTGGATATAACGCAATTGTCTTTTTAGACTAGGGTTCAAAATTTATACCTTACTGATCCACAGCAATGTCACCAGTGGAATTATTACAGCATATTCGTGGAACTCTGGATTTTATTAGGTTAAAATAATTTTCAAGACCTTTCATGATCAATATTAGCTTGTTAATTATAGGGACAATAGCCTGTAAAGTCAACATATGCCAATCCATATTATACAGTTATATGAAGCTCTTGTAATCTCAGATACTACTATGTGGTCACTAGCAAATGCTAACTTTAATATCAGCTGTGTGGTATTTTTAGTATGCTGTGCACTTTGGCTCTTGGTTCATTATGGCAATACAAAACATATCGAACAGTACAGAGCATAACTTGCCCCCATGATGACTGATTGATTGGCATTTGATCTCTTATTTATTATTCATAACAATATGCATGTTTAATAAATGCAAATCAGGTCTAAAAGGAGGTGTTCAACTATGTTAACCAAAAATATGGGTTTGATCATAAGTTAAGTTTTCTGTAGAAACTGTATCAGTACATGTATGGAAAATAACCCGATTTTATCCTATAACTCAATTCTTTCAGGAATGCATCATATAATTTCCTTTTCCCCAATAACCTCTCTGCATCCTCCTATTTCTGAACTGTTTTTCTTTGTTTTGTGTTAGCTTTGTTTATCTAAGGACTCCATTCCCTGTTGTTAACTTTAAGTATGTGTGTACATAACTGCAGGATCGTGGCCTTAGGTTGCAAACCCTGAACAGTAAGGAATGTACTATACTCCTTGTTATATAGTGATATATTATTTTGCAGTGCTGTTTTGAGATCCACAGAGCAGGTCTGAGGATAAAAAAACTATTAAAATAGGTGTTTAGATAGTCAAACCAACAAAAACTCTCAAGCCATTATAAAAACAGGATCACACTGAATGGAGACATCTTATCAACAACGAGGACAGGTGGAAATAGTCTGGAGAGCCAGTTAGTATAGAGTTCAATTTTCCTGTTTGTCACAATCATTAAATTGGACATTATGGCAGAATTTTTGTAAGATGCGTTGATCACTTCAATTTATTAGATGATGGGAATGGTTTTAGAGCCAATGAATTCGAATTCTTGTTTCAAAAAGAAATAAACTGCAATTTTGCTTACTCCTTCCTCAATTTCAGTTTGTGTGGTCGTGAAGAATATTTAGAAGCATACTGCCGTGTTAAGTGGTCATTCCTGAATATATGACTTTCCATGGGCCTGCATGGAAGTGTAACACCTAAGCTTCTGGATGGTGACATAAATGACTGTAGGGACTCTGTCCGATAGATAGACTATAAAGATCCCTATCACTGTATTAGCCAAAACCTCAGGCTGGAATAAACTGAGGATAGTGAATTCCAGTTGAAAAATATAATCTCATTGGGTGAAATACTGGACCTACTGAAGTCAGTGGGAGTTTTGCCACTGACTTCGGTGTCAATTCTGCACCCATAGAGGCCTGGCCTACACTACAAACATACATCGGTAGGAATACGTTGCTCAGGAGTTTGAAAAATGCATACCCCTGAGTGAAACAGTTACATTAACCTAACCCATAGAGTAGACACTGCTGTGTCATTGGGACAGCTTCTCCCGTCAACATTATAGCAGTGTTTTAAGTGTAGACCTGCCCTGAGTTCGTGTTCATTCATATCATAGTGAATCTGAGACACAAGTTCTCAACGAGGGTGGAATGTTGAACTAACAAGTGACAATAAAATGTATTTATATACTGACAAATTGCCTTGTATGTTTACATTTTTTCCCACTGCAATATGTTGAGGCACAGACTAAGTATAAAAATAGCAGGTATGAGCAGATTGGACCTTGTGAGGATGCATCAGGGTCATTTTGAAGTGATGGTTTATATACTCTAAGCAATAGGCTTTACCTGTTCTCAGTTAAGACATCATTAAGTTAATGATGGCATACGTTGACTTCATTTAATGTAGTGTCCTTTTAAATAGACTTTAAATCTTCATTTAGAACCTTTATGACACTTTTCTGTGTACAGTTTCAGTTAAGTTTGCACAAAAGTGCAAAAATGGTCTCTTAAGATTCCAGGAGGCGAGTTGATTTAATAAATCCACTTACTTTAAATACAGTTTTTATAATTGGTAATTTGTTTTCCTGATACTTCTGGTAACAGCTGATCCTTACACTCCTGCAACACAGGAGTAATAGAATATGTAGATATTGTTTTTGTCATCTTGTATATGGAATGGTATTGTACAGAACATGCAGAGTATAAAAATAATGTATTTTTTTAAGATAAGCCCCAAATGCTGAATATTCAGTTTCTTTTTCAGAAATTTGGATTAAGTTACTGTGGTTCCTGTCCCATCTTTTCATTTCTATCCTTCATCCTTTAGTCTGCATTGTTCTCATTAGATGCTACACACTGTAAATAGTCCCCTGTGCAAAGCTTAAACTCCTCATCTGCAGCCAACCAAGATATGATAATATGTTCATGTTTCAGTCAGGCAGCGTTATATCTAAATAGCCCCACTGCAATGGTGTAGTCATGTTGATGTGATCCAGAGTGGTGTTCTAGGAACTCTTTTACAAAAAGAGACCCTTTAATTCATTGAAGGCAGCTGCCATGTCTGAATGGAAAGGTGTATGTTGGAGTTCCTTGAATGCATTCCTTTTCTCTCCCAGAGGAGACACTGTAGGGTTATTTAAGTGTTACTGGGGAGAGATTTTTGATGCAGTAAAAGTTTTAGGGAGATAGTGATGATTTGATAAAAATGCTACGTGCTCATAAATGTTCTTGTTCTTATTTTGACATGTTGAGGGTTGACTATTTAACTCGCAGTATATATATTCCCTAAGAGCATGTCTTCACTAGCAATGTTGAAGAGTGGCATAGCGCTGGGAGAGAGTTCTTCCAGTACTATAAAAAACCCACCTCCACAAGGGGAATAGCTACCAGTGCAGGGGTGTGGTTTTTCACACCCCTGAGTGAGAAAGTTGCAGCACTGTGAAGTGCCAGTGTAGACAAGCCCTTGTGCTATCTATCATTTAAGGGGAAGCTAGAATTTGATCTCGGCGCTCCAGATCTGAAACTTTCTCTGTTGAAGTCGCACATTGATTTTGAAGTAATTTTCTTAGCTTACTGATTCACTATGAAGCCAATGTATCTTTCCGACTTCCTTTTTTAGAATGTTTGTGTCTGTCTAGTCTTTTTGAGATCTGTGATTATTGGCTTACTGATTTGTTTTATGTTTAACCAGGAATTACTTGGGTAAGGACTTTTTATGTGCTTTGTTTGAGCAATTCACTTAAAAAATTTCTTCCCCATTCTGCAAGTATTACATTTAAGATCAACACTCGATGTTGGTGTGTGATAAAACTTTGAATCTTGATCTGCTGTTAGATCTTTAGGTAAAGATCATGTCCATATGTCTCCTACAATATAGTTCAGGGATCGGCAACCTTGACATGCGGCCTCCCAGGGTAAGCACCCTTGGTGGGCCCGGCCAGTTTGTTTACCTGCCGCGTCAGCTGGTTCGGCCGATTGCGGCTCCCGGTGGCTGTGGTTCACCGCTCCTGTCCAAAAGGGACTGCGGGAAACAGCAGCCAGCACCGTGCCACTTCCCACAGCACCCATTGAACCAGAGCGGCGAACCGCGGCCAGTGGGAGCGGCGAACCGCGGCCAGTGGGAGCCGGCCGGGCCCGCCACGGATGCTTACCCTGGGGGGCCGCGTGCCAAGGCTGCCGATCTCTGATATAGTTTATCCATGTAAGTGGCATTAAGATTCTGCTTTGAACCCCGGTATAAAAGCAAACAAATTGGTAAGACTGAAACATAACACCTCGTTCCCCTTTACTCGTTTGCTGAGCTCTTAACTTTATATATAAAGGGACTGAAGAAGTTCTAAGGAGCTGCCTGTGCAGTAACTTTGTGCATGTCTTGCACACCCATTTGCACACTGGCAGTCCTGAAAATTGTAACTCATGCAATCACTAAGAGTGTACAAATCCCATTGTCCTTTATCTAACACTAGGGATATTTGGACATCACACTTTCTGTTTCCATTAGGACAGATTGCAGCAGCTTTTTCCTTTGCTACCTTCTTTCGCTAAACTCTCTCCACCAGTTTCTCATTGCGGATGAAATTAAAGGAGTAACTCTAATTGTGTCTAGGGTGTTGCTGCCACTGCATCATTACTGAAACAGTATTTTGCAGCTCGAAACCTGAGTCCCATAAATGAGAAGAGGAAGATGATGAGAAAGAGAGACTTCAGTGCTCCTCTCCCGGGCTGCTGTTCTGTTATGGGAAAAGTTATTCAGATAGATCCCCATCTGTAAATTGGGCAATACCACTTCCCTCTCTCCCAGGACTATTGAAAGGATAAACACATTGAAGATTATCAGGTGCTTACATACTATGGCAATAGCAAGCATAGAACTAAGTAAGAGATATAGTTGCTCCTCTTGCTGAAGAATCAGAAGAGGCAAAAAATAGTAACAGTTTTATTGCCTTAGAAGAATGGGCTATAAATGCTGAGAGTTGCACTATTACAGCAGTACTTGTGTCTGTTTGTCAAGAGATGGGTTGTCTCACCCTGGGTAGAGGCAGGCTTTAGTTTAGTTGAAATTTGAACTTCAGCTTCTTGGAACCTGTTCACCTGGAATGTTTACATGAGCAATACTTCCCAACTGGAGCAGAGCTTGTATCCACTTTCCCCACCTGCTCATTCTGCTGCTGTTGTTTTAGCCACTTATTAATACCCACAATTTGGTCTGTCTTCTGTATTGCTGCTTCTATGGTATCTGTCACTGTCTCCCCACCATGGCCTTCAAGCCCAATGTGCCACTTCTCTTCTTTAAACATCATGATAAAAAGAATCCTTTGCTCTTTAATCTACAGTGGGACTCTGTGTGCATGTAAAGAATACAGGTGGGGGAAATAAAGTGCATTGCATTGCACTCTTCCTGGGACCACTCCCAATGTCAAGAAGAGGTGGGAGGATTCCCACTCCTACACTCAGAACTTGGAGGGTGAAGTCCATGCATGCACTGTGGATTCCGTGTTTTTCCTCATATTACACAATGCAATGCAATGTGGATAGGTTATACTGAACCAGAGTCTGTTTAACTCTGATGCCAGTGTGCAGTGGCCAGGAAGAGCCTTGTGCAGGTTATCCCTTGTAAGAGCCAAGCAGAAATGCAGTCCCTGTGCTTAGGGAAAATCAGGGACTGTTCAGTTCTTACTCCCCTGGCACCAGCTTGCATATGGAGCAGACTATACCCCATGAAGGTATGTAGTAGAAGTCATACTCCCCTTGTGTGCTGGGAAGTTCAAGGAGGTGCTCTACAGACTGACTCTCCATGCTTCCTCTGGGATTGTGTTCCGCTCTCTCTCTGGGCTCTGCACATCTGACATGATCTATCCCTTTAGGAACAATCCCGCCCGCCCCCGCCCTTTTAAAAAAAAAGATATAAGGAAGAGCAAATCAAATGAGCACATCTTATGCCAGTGGATAATAGTTACCACGGAACACCTTCCAAAGAGCATTATTTGATATGAGCATTGGTTTAACTAGTAATATAATGTTCAATATAATATGGTGCAGAGAGGACTTGCTGTTTTAAGGAGATGTATTTCTGGGCATACCAAACAACTCTTTCATAGGTTCAGTGGTTTTAAAATATTTGTTTTTTAAATGTGTCCCATGTTAAATATCTGGCCTGCTGCCTGGAAAGTGTTCTTGCACCATGGAATCATGAATCCCTGGGTTAGGTAAAGATTTAAGCACTTATAGGCTCCCACTTGTTAGAGATCTTTCATGCATATTAAATGCATACTTTCAAAAAAACCCAAAAAACCCCAAAATCCTGATCTTTTAATGCTGTTTAAAAACATGTCTGCCTTTTGCTTATATTCTAGGCAATACTGTAGATATTTAACTTTTAATATGGTGCATTTGATACAATTGAATAAATTCTATGGTTTTGCAACAAACTCAAGATGCTTTGTATTTAGGACATAAAAGTGTAACTGCATTTTTGTATTGGGTGGTGTGGGGCAAAAAAAGTAAAAATTCACTAAGTTAAGGCTTATAATTTATTTAACTGAGAGAATGCGTGCAAAATGCCTTTATCTGTTAAATGGACACTCTTTGCAATTCTATAGGCCTTCCCTTTCATTGAATATAACTTAAGCATCAACGATAAAAGCATTGAATAAGGAGCCTTTTCATTATTACAGTATCTCAGCATAAAAAAAAAATCAAACTTAGCTATGGCAGCTCCATGTTAGTTTTCTTTTAACATACTAATATAATGAAGGATGAACTTGATATAAATGTGTGAAAATGTTCATGGTCGATGCTGTATCAATGTAATATATGTGATTTGAGAATGTTTATCTTCTGCTTTTGCCATAGCCAGTATAGACAGAAGAGATTTAATTAATATGATCATTATTCCCTTTTAAAAAAAAAGTTAGTGTGATATTATCTAGTGTTACTGAACACCACATTAGGGTTTCAGACTGTAGAGGTTCTTGAGTTGAAGATACCCTCTGTGACAAGCTTTTTATATGCATATTAAGAAAGACCAGCTTCTCACAGGTTACCTAATTTGCTAATTAATCAGCATTCAGATCAGGTATTTGCAGTGAAATTAGCATGCGACAAAGGGCATTTTTGAAAGAGTTTTCTGATGGGAAAACCAGTCAGAGTTTAAAATAACATTTAAAAACATGAAAGCAGTTTTTAAGGGTTTAGATTTTCAGTTCCATTGTATGTGGCTGCTACAAGGAGGAGGGAAAATCAAACTTTGGAAAAAGGGCAAGAGAGGATTCGGAATAGTGAGAAGAATTATTTGCTTTGAGGCTATAACATGAAAATAATGGTGCCTTCCTAGAGATTATGGAACTTCTCTTAGCGCTTCTGTCTGTATCGCTATCCCTTGTGCAGGGGCAAAAGGAGATAGAGAAGCAGACTCCACCTCCCTAGCTGGAAGCAACAGAAAAGGTCAGTGTGCTGGGATGCCCAATTCCCAGGTAGGTGGAAATGGAGATCATCAATAGCTGGGAGAAGGAAGAATCCTTGGAGACGGGGAGAGAGGAGGACATCCAACTCAATCAGGTTACTAAGGGGCTCGTCGCCAGAGGATTTACCACATCAAGTTATGTGCATGGGAATGGGATGGGGGAACTACTGTCCATGGTGTAAATCTGTCTTCTGGATGAGGACTTTTGCCATCTCTTGTGATTCTAGCATCTTTGTTTGGAGCCCTGACTTGGTTTCAAACACATCCTCAGCCGTGACGGTATTATTGCTAATTCTTGATTATTATTGTTGTTGAAGAAAAGATTCTGAATTTTGTTTCTTTCCAGCTGAAGAAGCAACCCAGACATTGTTAGTTAACAATGCAGACAGCACCATCATCTTGCTATCGCAGTGCTGGGGTGAGATTAACCCCTGGATGAAAAATCTAATCCTAGCAAGACAGAGTTCGCGTTGGTGGGACAGGAGAAGCACTTTGGAGAACTAGCCAAAGGTATATCCCCTCTGACCCTGGAAGGTGTCTCCTTTCTCATGGCCCGGATGGAGGTATGCAGCCTAAGTTTTACAAGATCCCACACTGCTCCTGCCTACCTCTATGGTGACAGTGCACTGCAATGCCTTTTCACCCTCTTCAGCTGTCCAGGAAGCAGTGCCTGTGCCTTTCAGCTGTGAACGTGGCCATGTCGATCCATCTGTTCATCATAACCAGGCTCAACTGCTTCTCTGAACTTCATCTAGGGATGGAAAGGGAGGTGATGAGAGAATTCCAGGTGGTTCACCCTTTAGCAGCCCTGCGGCTACATTACACAGGGTGACAAAAACACATCACTGAATGGTTATTTATGTGACTTTAGCCACCCTTTTGGATATGAGATTGTAATCAAGATCCTGATAATTATAATCAATATGCTGGGTCCCGTTTGTTTCAGCAATTCTTTCCGCACAATCTACCACAACCGCTGTGCTTTATTAGCGTGCTGGAGCTATTGGTGCCCAGCATGAAACTTACAGGGGCAAAGGCAGAGGGCTTTCTCGGCTGCTGAGGCTCAGCTATGAAATTGTCTTCCACCACACAGGTCAACATAACATCTTGCCACCTTCTGAAATTTAATGTGAGACCTGCCTCTTTGCAAACACTTTCCTACCATAGCAACTGTAAGGAGTGGTCTGAAGATGAGTTAATGAAACCTTCTTTGAAACTCAAACAAGCTATGCTATTTTCATGCTGTATAAGGAGTTAGGGAAGGAGGAAAACAAAGCCCTATGAGACTGTTTTTTGCTTTAGATCCTGAGCACCAACAAAATTACCATCAACTGATAGTTACATTAGAGCTACCTAAATAAAATCAAATATGAATGTATTTACATTTTATCTAAATTTTAAACCTTTTGGATTTTTTTTTCAGCTGGCCTAAAACAATCCTCTAATTTTGCATCCACAGCAGTGCATGCATTGTGTGCAATGGTGTCTTCAGATCATGTGACTGGAGGTTAGCTTTCCAGTATGTGTATGCCAATATCCATTTGCATTTACAAAACTGACATGCATACAAACACTTCCATACAGATTTTTGGGCCACAGTTGAAAATTTAGGGAAATTACATAAAACCAAGCCTACAGAAAATGATTCAGTGCCCATCTGATGGCCACAGTTAACACCCAAGCATACGTGCACACATATGGTAAGCAGTATTTATAGCTAATACAGTTTTAAGGGCTTTTTAACATATGGGCACTAGATGAGTGTTCTCTTAAGATGTATTGTACTGAAAAAGAATCATATCCGATAGAGATCAGAAAATTATAATGATTTGCTTCCAAACCTCATTGGAAAAATTGTCAGACAGTGTGGTCAATTGTATCTCTTGGATCTGTTGTTTCTTCTGGCACCCTGCTTTGGATCACCACTGCACCTGCAAAAAATCCAAGAAAGATGGTGGCTCTTCAACAGGAAGGGGGAAAAAAAGTGGGCAGTTAAACTGTTCATCACTATAGTACTTGCTAATGATTTCTGTATAGTAACTGTAATGAGTAGTTGAGAGTAATACGGTGTGTACCCATAATAAATTGCTTCCAGATCTGTTAATTGTCATATTTTTGGCTTTCAGCCAACTTGGTAATGAATTATGATGTTGTGTCCTCATGTTATACCTTTCCCATATGGAAGATTTCCTTACCATCTTGAGTGACAGTGACATAAAGTGGATAAATGATGCCTGGATTAAATACATTAGCTAATATTACGAGCAGTAGCTATGGTAGGTTGCAGTGAGTTAGACATCCTTTACAACACTCTTCATCTATCCTGTCTGACTCTTTTTTTTTTCCCCCCTTTGGTACCTTCCAACATGGTGCTACCCTGACTTTGGCACATTTGTTGTGTTGTGTCAAAAACCCAGTACTACAAGGTAAACACCCACTTTATGGATATTCTGGAGAAGGGAAAACAGCAGCATCCTGTCAGCCTCAGAAGTGATGCTTGAGTCTTTGGAATGAGTTGGAGAAAGTACGCTTCATGTTGGTTGGAGATTACCTTCCTGGTGAGGGGACGAATGCCAGAAAATTCAGAGTTCACCTTCAGTTCAGATAGGCCCAGAAGAATTAAGCATTTGTCAGAGCCCCAAGAGCAGAATTTAACCTTGTGTTTGTCTTTAACACTCCTTCCATTCTGTTGACTGCAAGTGGTGGCTTTTCTTTTAGGCAAGAGAAAAGTGGAAAGACCTGGAGAGGCTTTACCTCACTTCCGTGAGCTGTTCCTACATATATAATTTAACACTAGACTGTATGTATAATTTAACATGTGGAATAAGCCTAACATTTGAATTGCACAAGTGGAACATTTCAGCTTACAAAGGCAGATTACTTTCTGCTGCAGAAGTTCAGTTTCTTAAATAAAATAAACCTCTTCCAGGCACTCGCAAATGCTGCTGAAACCCAAAGGCAGTGGTTGCCTGACCAACACGTCACTCCAATAGTGGCTGACAGGGCCAGTGCGCAGGTGCCTTGTCAACTGATACTGTATCACAAGTTAGCCCTCACTTTTGTTCTGCAAACTGAGCCAGTTATTAATAGCTCTTTTAATAGAGTGTCCTAACTGTACAATGGTGCTTTTCCAACCCACCAGAATTCAGACTCCTGCTTCAAAGAGCTTATAGTCTAAATGAAACAGATAACCAGGAAGATAGCTCAAAGGCAACAGATGGAAAAGATACAAGAGGGGAAAGGGGAGGATGCAGTGCAGCTCTCATGAGAGAAGATTTGATGTTCGCTTTTTCGTTTTGAATTTTTGTTTTTAGCAAGGTCACTATTTTTACTCTTAGGAGCAGATGGGCTCAGAGCAGAGATCAGTGAGCTGATTGAGAGAAGCGGGGAGATGTTTCTAATGTACCTGGGGAAGGAAACCTGTTCTAGACACTCTGAGTGCCATGGAAATAATGCTTGTGAGGAGACTTTGGATAGCTTCATCAAAGTCAACAGAGCTAACCTTAATTACATCAGTTGATCAGCTGGTGTAATTAAGGTTAGCTCTGTTGACTTTGATGGAGCTATGCTACTTTATTCCAGCTGCAATTTTGGCCCAAAGAGGACAGTAAGGAGCAAGGAGTGGGTGGGTGAGAGGGCAGAGGAACACATCTTATAAACCAAGGGTCTCAAACATGCGACCCGTGGGCGCCTGCCATAGGCGCCGACTCCACTAGCAGCTAAGCTCCAGACATTACTGAGTGTTTATATTTTATTAAAATCCCTCTTTGCATTATAGTTTTTAAAAAGCTAATACATTGAATTTTAATAGCATACTATATTTCTCTTCATTTTTTTCATTTTTAACTATACTTTTGTATCATTGTATGAAAAGGGTTCAGTGATGTGGCTCTTGGGCCAATTTACTAGTTCTGATGTGGCCCTTGTGGTGATTTGAGTTTGAGATCGCTGTTATACACTTAGGCCCTTTGCTCAACATTGACCTTTCAGTTTTCATGCACATTGCTCCTCTTATTCTAATATACTGATAGATCCTGTACCTATTAGTGACCTTAAATTGGCACTGCCAAATACCCAAAATCAGAGTTGCTCCATTCTTCCCTACCCCAGCCTCTTCCCTCTCCACTTCTTTCTGACGAAAGGGTGTCTGCAACAGAACTGTTAGTGACACAGACAGTGCAAAAATAGAAGCAAACCTTTATTTAAGACTTGCTTGTAAAAGAAAACTGAGCCTGGAACAACATGAAGGGATAATTCATGGTGATTGCTGTTGATCAGTCCCACAGTCTGTCTTGCCATTCTGCAAAAAGTTTGCTGTTCTTAAAAAAGTTTTTTTGTTTGCTCATCTCCAGTGTTTTTTTTTTAATAGAAAAAAAATCATGAGGTCATTTTGTGTTGTTCTGTGGTTTGGCCGAAATACTACTTCGTTGCAATTTGGAACTGTTCATGTGCTGTCTGTCAGTGGTCCTTGCTTTGACTTTTTGGTTTCGCTATTGCCTCTAAGACCTGAGTCCTAGTTTCAGTATTTCCCTGTAATGACTGATGCCATCACTTACATTGGCTATGGTCTTTAATCTGCGTTAGATAACAGTTATATTGCCAATGGTGGAGGAAACAGAAGAAAACTGAACTCGAGTAATGTCTTCTTGGTGAAGGGGGAACTCCTCTTTAAAATGACTTTATTTTAAAAAGAAATTGAAGTTGTGGAGACTTCACCAAGTCCATGGCTGCAAGAGGTGTGTAAAATAATTAAATAGAAAAGGAATTTCATATACCTGTATAGGCCAAGTAGTGTGCATTCTCATCATACTAAATTCCCATTGAAGTCAACAGAAGTTCTGAATGAGGAGGCTGAACAGAAATAGGCCACATATGAACTATGAAGCTGGCAGTAACTGTAATGTTCAGGCTTGGAGTTTTGTGTGTGTTTTCCTCTTTTCGTTTTGTGCAGGGAAGAGGGCTAAAGAAAACTTTCAGTGATGTATACTCACATAAATTTAGGACTTCATAGACTGTGAAGGGGGAGATATAAGACTTGACATTTTTGGGCCTATAATATGAGTGAAAGTTTGCAGTGACAGGCTCTTGCCTTTTAAAACTATGCCTATTTTTTCCCAATTTGGGGTCTTAACCAGGTTTTAGTATTTTATTTATTTTTGAGTATTTTAGTTATCGTTTTCAGGGGCAGGCTATTGAACAGAAAGCCATATGTTAGATTCCACATAAAGAAAACTGATTAGCAACATTATATGTGAAGTGGTTTCAACATTACATGAATGTAGTACCAGCTGAGTAAATTTCAGGTTTGATTGTTCCCATTAGAGTTGATAGAATCCTGAAATCTTGCATCACAGTATACTAAGAAGAAAATAGTAACCAATATCTTTGAAGGACATCTAAGTGGTTTGAGTTGCCTACTGGCGTCTTGCAGAACATTGCTTTGGTTGCTGAATGATAGATGTAACAGAAATGCACTAAATGGGCTCGTGGGTCATCTGTAGTAAAATGAAACAACTTCTTTTTAATCTGGTGTACAGATCTTCACAGATTACTTTTCTTTTCAAAAATGTTTATACATGAATTGGTAGGGGACACTTTTTCTCCACGTGCAAAAAAACCCTAAAAATCGCAGATGATATATCCTGGATTTGGCCAATCATGTGCCATAGCTTGTGATCCAGTTAGTTTGGTTTTAGATAAACAAAATTTTGGAATAGATTTACAAACTGATTTTAGTGCGAAGTGTTCATTATTCACTGCTGTTCTGGATGGAATTAATTATCTTAATTACAGCTTTTCTCTCTCTGTTATTTTTCAGGTATCCTACAGAGTACAAATTTATAGCCTGATCGAAACATTTCATTTGTATTTCAGCCCATGTCTGTATGTATCTTTCTTAGACTGGGGTGAGCTGCAGAGATGTGGTTGGGAATTGCAATCAAAGCAATTAGAATGAATATTCTTAATACCTAATGATAGGCAGCTGGGGGCCAGGGGGGAGAAGGAATGCTGCTTTTCTGAGGAGGAAGAGGAGAGTGAAGAAATGACCTTGAACCTTTTAATGTGCACTGTTGCTGCATGTAGTAAGCGTGAGAATAATGGCTTCAAACAGCAATACTGTCAATTACTAAATCCCAACAGAACTGGTCAAAATCTTAAAACTAGTAGAAACTTCTAAGTGTAATGTGTGTGTGTGTGTGTGTGTGTGTAAGCCAAAACTCATCTGTCAAAAATTACTCTTCAGGAGTTTATAGAATTTTGCACTGCTGACACATCCCTACAATGCAATGTATGTCTGGGTCAGTACTGCAAAACTCTGCTTGCCTGTTTGCACAGAGCAAGGAATTTAAGCAGAGAAATAAAATATTGGAGTTTTCATCAGTTGTCATGATGAAAGATGGATGAGCATATTTTTTGTTTGGCTAGTAAACTCTGACAACTTGGTAAATTTGGTATAATGTCCATGATATTATAATGTTTTATAATATAGAGATAATATAATGTATTATACATGTACATATGTATTATATATCTGCACATAGGACAACGTTTACAATTATGGCTTTTGACTGATTAATTTTGCTATGGTACTCCCTGTCCTTGATACAGATTGCATAGGAAATACCATTGTGATGCTGATGACTTCCCAACTACAGCGGTAATATTTTTATAATGGCAGAAAGAAACAAATCCATTTCTCACAGGCTTTTTACATTCTTTTCATAATGTACTGTTCCTAGTTTAGTGCACAGTAATGTGTGTATTCTAGTTCTTTATTTAGAGTCAGTGAAACATCTTGCTGATGCTCTTCCATTAACCTTGCCTGGCTGGAGCTAATGGTGGTATCATATAATATTTTGCTATTGATTCCCACCTTCCTCTCCCCAAATTGCTACATCAACACATGGGGTGAATGGCTATTTTGAAAATACCTGTTAGGATTAAAAACTAGAGATAAAGGGCGCTGACAATTTCCCCTTTAATTTACCCTTTTGGATGAAAGCTATTACTGCAGCAGTCTAACCTCCAGCTGGGAAGGATGGCAAGTACCAACCTTTTGGGTATGTGTCACAGGGTCCGTGCCCCCTGTGGTCTCTCTGGTTTCAACAAAGGCCTCCACACAGTCTTAGTGCTGCCCCACGTGTCTTTTATTTACAACAATGTCCTTGTGAAACAATCTGTGCACCCCACAACAGTGGCCCCACAGTTCTGGGCTGTTGGCCTCTCAGCCCCCAAGGTACCTGTCTCGCAGCCTGGAGAGAGCGTCACAGCCTTCCTCTCCCTGCCCAGGCCCTTCTTCCCCTGCTGACCATGAGTCCCAGGTGCAGCTGTGGCCCTTTAACCCAGCTGAGCTCCCTGCAGTAACTCTCGCTAGGGCTTTTAGCTCTGCATTCTTGCAGCTAGGGCCAGCCCCTGCCCTGGAGCCTCTTGCCTGCAAGCAGGGTTTACTCTGCAGAGGCAGGGCACTCTAGGGGTTTTTACCCCTGCCCTGCCACAGTATCTTTTTGGCATAGAAAGTGCAGTGAAACCAACAGGCCAGCTTCATTGATGTCTTTGTGCAGCGCATTGCGTTAACCACTTTTCCAAAATCTAATTGACCTTTGTTGTATGACATGTTTTAGCCAAATAGTAGATCAAACCCCTTTTGCTGGAATTTACTCTAAGCACAGTTTATTAGATTTTATGCTGTAATTGTGGTACCAGCTGTTGAACTAGTTGGTGGCTTCTCTCCCCCCATGCTGCTTCTGTTCATCCTAGACTGCTTCCAAAGGGATCTTCATACAAATTCACTGTGACTTATAATGGAAGGATAGGAAAGAAGAGCACTTAGCCTGGGTGACTGAAAATGCCTTCCCTGTGGCATTTGCTCTGTGCAGGTGCAATAGCAAGATCTCTTCCACCCCTCCTGGTGGCACTCGCAATTTACTGTGGTTGAAATCCCCTGGACATTTGGAATGTGTGACTGAATCCCAGCTATGTGATCAGAAGGCTCTCTACAGCTTTCAAAACAAACAAAAAAGTGGCTGAAATGTGTGCTGGTGTATCAGATTCAAAGTGATATGTTTGTCTACTGGGCCTTCTCCAAGCTGTGGAGGAAAAAACAGAACAAGATTCGTTTTTCCATATTTTTTCTCTATAGCCCCCAAAAGACTTGATGACAGAGCTGTCTTCTCTAATCTTTTCTATCTAGTCTGTATTCTGTGCTTCCCCTCCTCCTTTCCTTCTGTTTCACAGGCTCTCTCCTTTGACAGAACACCAGTTTTATTCTCTAGCTCCCTTTTTAGCCCACATGGGTGTCTAGCCAGTGCCCCAGCCCTAGCTAATACATTAGAGTTTGAATAAATGTATAACAGCAGGTAGCAAGCGACTGGTGACAGTGTGACATATTGACTTAATATCTTGTGTAATGTGATATGAAGGATGTGCCTTTTGGTGTGTATTTTCATTTTAATTATTTTTGTTGGGTGTCTTAGACAGACACTTGTAGGCAGTTCTGAATAATTGTCTGAAATCATTAACATGTTTATTAAATAAGGAAGGAGAGTGCATTATCTGATGAATCAATTATGTAAATGCACAAAAAGCATAAGAGATGAATCTTTAACTGTTGCTGAACTGCATCCATTTTCCTAAATTATAGATGAAAGTGTTTTCTTCTTGTGTGTGTGCCTTTGTGGTGATAGTCTCTACGTTATTGCCTTAGAGCTTAAAGTAACAGCAATTAATTGGTGATATTGTGCAGGAAGAGGGCATTTCTGTTATACAGAAACAAACATTAGTGTGCATACATCCTTTCTATAGTAGGGCTAGCAGATGTGTGCATACATCCTTTCTATAGAGGGCTAACAGATGGTCTAGAGTGAAGAACAAAAGTAATCTCATCTGAAGAGTCTGGATGACATGATAAACTGACAGTGAAACTCCAGCAATTTATTCTTTCATCGGGGCGCTGGGAAACAAATCTCTAGAAAATCTCTGACTCTAGCTTTGTTAGCAGTATGTTCTCTTTTGGGTGACGTATGATAAAAAATGCATCCTGAAAATCTGCCTGTCCTCAGATAAAAAACGAAAGGATTCTTGGTCACTGTGCACCCGGAAAATTCACTTCCTTCATTTAAAGCCCAAGGAAATAGCAGGTGGGTAATGGACTGTGTGGAGCTGGAGAAGTAGAACTATCCTACTCCCACCCACATCCACTGCATCTCTACTCCAGAGAGAAGAGGATGGCTTTTTTGACTATGAGGCTGGTCTTTTTGGGACTCCAACAATTGGAGTCCTTCCTGCTTTTCTGCAGATCACATGTATGAAGTGGGGCAAACCACTTAATGGGAAGAATGGCACATCCTTACTGCAAAGATGTGTATGTGGAGATAGGGAGCTTCCTGTTTGTGAGGCTCTCAGGGGCTACAGCGATGGCAGCATCGTAAAAGCTTAAAAGGCAGACAGGTTCATGGCAGCTCTGCCATTCTTTCACAGTTGCCCCTGCGCTGGAGCAGACGCTGTTGCTCCCCTGCATTCTCAGAGGTCACCATTGCGGGGAGGTGAAGGAAACCCGCCTCCTCCTGGCGACCTAATATTTCGCTGATATCCTCTACAACTGTGCCTATTGGGGTTTGCCTCTATGGCTATATGCAGGGGGTTGTGGAATCTGGAGCTGTGTAATCCTGGATGCAGTTGCAGTATTAGCCCCCTTCCCAAAGTACCCCTCAATGGAGGCTGACAGAGAGCTTATGCAGGACACTCCTCTGACCAGGGTAGGGGTTGCAGAATCCACTTGCAATGTCCATTTTGCAGCTCCCTGTTTACGTCCAGTCCCCATAAAGGAGAGCTGCTTTGGGGACTTTCTGCAGTCCCTGCTCCCTAGGTGAATTTGATCCTTGGAGTAAAGTAACTCAGGTTATTCCCATTGGTTTTACTCCTTACCCAGTACTGAATGCAAACTTCCATTCAGTTTGTGTAAGCATTTTATGTGGGTACGTCTGTTGGTAGTTGTGGCTGATGTAGCCATGTACAACCCTTACACAAACTGAATGGAATGGTTTTGAACATCAGATCCGGTTACTAACTCGAGGTTGTTTCCAACTCTTGAAGGCCAGCAATTTCTCTCTGTCTCCCAATCCTGACAGTTAGCATGAGGAGGAGGAGCCTCTTATCCTTGACTATCTTGAAGGACTGTGCCCTACAATGGCAAGGGCATTATGCTATGCATTGCTAAAGTTCACTTGGCATAAAATCAACAGCCATGTTATGAAACTTAGACTAAAGAACTGTAATGCTGTGCTGCCATGTTACTCAGCTTTCAAATCATGATCGTGTATTGTAGGGCAATGCATTTAAGTAGGTCTAAAATGGTTACTGTTTGTTGGAAGTGGTGTCAGACGCCACTGGTGTGTTGCTCTGCACTTGTTTGGTGATAACAGTCAGCTGTGTGCCTGTTCCCTCTTTGTGCTGCCCTGGCTTTGTGCAGATAGCTGACGCAGCAGACCGCGGGAGAACCCCCAAAGACCACAGACTCTAGTAGGGTACAAAGGCACCCGGTCAGGTTTATTGTCAAACAAAGCACAGTAATAGTTTCCTATAGACTGTACAGGACATACTATGAATATGTGCCCCCTGACAATGGACACAGCTCAATCAGTGGCGGAACAGTCCGCTGCCCCATAGGCCAGACAAAGATGTCCACTCAGAGATGCATTCTTATACACGGCTACAAACAGGTTACACATCACTCTTGGTGCAGTTAGATACAGCCCCTCTATGCATTAGGGTGCTGCCTCGCCCCTGCTATGTGTTGGTTCAAATAAACAAGTCTATCCATCACATTGTCCTTTTGACCCTGTCTTTAGGATGGGTCTGCCTGTTCCTTGTTATCTCTGTGGAATGTTCTCGTACGAGGATGTCCTGGTGCCACCCTGGCACACATTCCTCTTATTAGTGCTTATGTATTACTATGTGCTTCAAGCAGCCGTTTTCTGCGAGCAGGGCCTGCCTTTGGCTCACAGCCCAGCTTTGCTTAGCAATATCTTGACTACTACTTTGGTTCAGGCTTCAGGCCTCACACTGGGCCTCTGGGCCTTATGTTTCAGGACCTCGTCTTACTACAAGAAGAATTTATGGGGTGCCATTGTCACAATTCAATCATTGTGGTGCCAGGGAATCTTACCAGCTTAGCTAGAGTGAGTAAAGATCTTAATATGGCTGAATGTAAGATCCTTTGGCTTCTGCTGAAATTTTACCTATAAAATCTCATTTAAAAACAGTCCCTTTCCTGGAATTCCCAGTGTATAAGTAACAGAACCGTAAGTGTGTCATCTTTATTAATTGTCAAGATTTAATCAATCATAACAGAGCTAACAGACATGTCTGGTTGAGTTGAAAGATGAAGATGGAATAGCTAACAGATATCACTCAGGAGCGAAGAGGTGCCAGAAGAGATGACAAATGTGGCTGGACGTGCTCAGGGAAAGATGGGCGGGGGGATGTCTCTGCACAACACAGCACCAGATGCTCAATGGTGGCCTCAGGGAAGCAATATTAAGCCTTGTACATATTTAGAAAAATGAAAGAATATGTAAAATGAACAGACTGAAGATTGTCATGTAACAATATAGGAATCTATTAAGTGTGTGAGGAACAGATCAGTTTGCAAGTGAGAAGTAAATGAGATGACATAGTAAGGATTATAGTAGCGGGGGAGTGCTATTAACAGTCAGGGCTTTGTTTTTGTTTGTTTTGTTTTAAAATCAACAACGACACAATGCAACTGAAAATAGTGAATTTGTATATATCTGTAATTGTGACCTTACTTGTGGAAGTGCTTCACTCCACCATTTACACAATGGTGAAGGTCCTGGTGAAGGCGCTGTTCCTACAGGCAGCTCCTAGTGAGCAGACTTCTATATCTGTGCAGAGGTTTGAGATGAGTGATGCTCCAGTGGTAGGGCACTAGCCTAGGACCTGGAAGACTTTTGTTTTCAGTTCCCTACTCCACCCAAGACATTGGGCAAATCGCTTAGCCTCTCCATTCCCTCATTCCCCATTTGCAAAATGGGGTGTTAGCAGGTCCCTATCTTACAGGTTGTTGTGAGCACAAATACATTAAAGACGGTGAAGCACTCAGATACTATGCTAATGCTGGCCATATGAGAACCTTAGGTAGATGCAAAACTCTTTGCGGGATTGGAGCCTAATTTATTGATACCTTAAAATAATCATATTAAAATATCGTTTTCAAGGTGTTTTAAATTATTATACTGGCATGCTTTAAAACTCCTTATTCAATATTGATATTACCTTCTGCCTGGTTAAAGTAGATCGGTTAATTTCATTTCTGTTTGTAAATGGAGGTTTCTATGCACTAGCACAGAGGTAGGCAAACTATGGCCCGCGGGCCACATGTGGCCCGCCAGCCATTTTTATCTGGCCCGCCAACTTGATCCTGGCCTGGGGGTGGAGCCGACCATGGTGTGCCCCAGGGCTGTGCACTCTTGGCCAGAGCCGGGCCGAGCACGGTGAGCCACGGGGCCCCAGCGCTCCTGGGCCAGGGGCCGCGCGGGGCTCTGCTCCCAGTGGGGGGCATCTGCCACGGGGCCCCAGGGCTCCCGGCCGGGGACTGGCCCAGGAGCGCTGCACGGCAGTCGTGGGACCCTAGGGCTCCCGGCCAGGGGGCGGCCCAGGAGTGTGGTGCAGCAGCCACGGGGCCCCAGCGCTCCCAGCCGGGGGACCAGCTCACGAGCATGGCGGGGCAGCTGTGGGGGCTCTGCATTCCTGGCCGGGGCTGGCTCAGGACCATGGCACGGCAGCGGCGGGGACCCCGTGCTCCCGCCCGGAGGCCGGGCCAGGCGCGGCTCAGCAGCTGCAGGGCCCCTAAACTCCCAGTCGGGGGCCAGGCGCGGGGAGCCAGCCATGGGGTCCCAGCGCTCCCAGCCGGGTGCCAGGCCAGGCGTGGGGAGCCGTGGGGCCACGCACTCCCTGGCCTGGACTGTGCCCAGACGCAGAGCCCAGCATGGGGGCCAGAGCGCTGGAAGGTAAGCATGGGGGAATTTGCAGGAAGGTCCCAGGAGAGGGGATGCCTCAGGAGGGGGCAGTCAGGGCACAAAGAGCAGGGAGCTTAGGGGGTGGGGTCCTGGGTGGAAGTTAGAGTGGGGGGGTCTCCAGAGCGGGCGATCAGGAGACAAGGAGTGTGTGTGTGGAGAGTGGGGGTTGGATGGGTTGGCCGTTCTGAGGGGGGGGTAGTCCGGGAGTGGGAAGTGGGTGGGGGTCGGATAGGGGGTGGGGCCTTCCCTACCTGGCCCTCTGCATAATTTTGAACCCCAATGTGGTCCTCAGGCCAAAAAGTTTGCCCACCCCTGCACTAGCACAATACCACTGAATTTTTACATTTCCAGTACCAAAAGTAGTTTTTCATTCAGATATTAAAAATAATAATGAAAATATTTATTCTCCTAGTGAGTATGATAAAACAGCCTCCCACCCTTCCACACAATAGTTAGGTTTTTTGCTTTTTTGTTTTGTTTTTTTTACCAAAACCTGAAACTTGAGCCCAGGCTATTAAAAGGCCCTATTAAAAATAATCAGAGATTTTAATATAATCATGGAAATGTATATGCTTCAGACGGGTGGTATTGTAGGCATGGTGTTTTTGTAAATGTTGGTTCAGAAAGTCTTCACTACTCCCCCTCCTTTATACTATAAATACATCTTTGTGAGGAACTGTAAATGTGGCTATAATATTTTGAAACTGGTTATAACTTTTTGATGCATCTCTTGGCTTTCAAGATGAAAGGATTTACTCATAGAATTTACACTTCTCTGATTAAAAACAGATAGGTGTACCATAAATAGAATATGCTGTATATGAAGGTAGGTACAGTTTGGTGTTCTGAGCAGAAGGCTTTTCTCTGAAAAACAGCCTTCATTGACAAGCAGGTTGTCACAATTTTCAGTAGTGCCTCCTTTCATTTATTATTCATTATGGGAGATTAAATAGTGTAATTCAGGCATAGACTGGCAGCAGATGCTAATAAGCCATAACCCCTGAGAAAATAAAAAAATAGTGAAAATATCAAGGGTGCGATAGGAAATGCTGGAAATATATTCTTTAAAATATCAAAATGCTCTGTTTTATTCCTTCTTTGCTTGCCTGCCTTTCTGTTATATTTACCCTTGTAGTTGGATCAGACATGTGAAGGACTGTGTGTGTGTGTGTGTGTGTGGTGTGTGTGTGTGTGGTGTGTGGTGTGTGGTGTGTGTGTGTGTGTGTGTGCTGCATACTGCCTAATGTATGTTTGTACCGCTGTCTTCTAAAGATACAAGGTTGCCACTCTCCTGGTATCGGCCTCAATCTCCCAGGGCAGTGGGGCTAAGGCAAACTCCCTACCTGCCTTGGCTCTGTGCAGCTTTGGGAAGCAACAAGCACATCCCTTTGGCTCTTAGGTGCAGGGGTGGCCAGGAGGTCTCTGCATGTTGCACCCTGCCCTGAGCGCTGACTCTGCAGTTCCCATTGGCTGGGAACCATGGTCAATGGGAGCTATGGGGACAGTGCCTGCAGGCAGGGGCAGCGTGCAGAGCTGCCTCGCCGCCCCTGAGCCTCGGAGACAGACATGCTGGTTGCTTCTGGGAGCTGCCTTGGGTAAGTGCCACCAGGCTGGAGCACATACCCCTCACCCAGGAGTGAAAGTAGACTGAAGGACTTACCGGTACGGGGTTGGGCTGGGGCCGGCTCTGGACCCCAGAAGGGGCGGGGCCTTGGGCAGAAGGGGCCAGGGTGAGGGGTGGTCAGAGCCAGCCCCAGCCTGCCTTGTACTGGTAAGTGCCTCTCCTCTCTCCCCCTTCCCCCGCCGGGGTAGCAGCTGCAGCTGGGGGCACTAGCAGCAGTTTAAAGGACCCAGGGTGGTAGCGGTGGCTGAGCCCTGGGCCCTTTAAATAGCTGCCAGAGCCTGTTGCTACCCCAGGGCTCTGGCAGCAGGGCTCTGGGGCTGTTTAAAGGGCCCGGGTCTCCCGCTGCCTGTACCGCGCTGGCCCTTTAAATAGTCGCTGGAGCCCTGGGGAAGCTGCAGTGGGGCTCAACGGCTATTTAAAGGGCCAGGGCAGTACAGGCAGCGGGAGCCCCGGACCCTTTAAATAGCTTCTGGACTTCTGTTGCCGCTACCCCAGGGCTCTGGGGGCTATTTAAAGGGCCCGGGGCTCCCCTGCTTCTACCGCCCCGGTCCTTTAAATAGCCGCCAGAGCCCCGGGAAAGCAGTGGCTATTTAGAAGACTGGGGAGGCAGAGGCAGCAGGATCCATGACCCTTTAAATAGCTGCTGGAGCTCCCCTGCTGCTACCGCAGGACTCCAGCAGTGGGGCTCTGGTGGCAACTTAAAGGGGCTGGAGCAATTGCAGCCTGGGGAAGCTGGGCTGTCCTGATATGGCGCACCAGCTCTTGCCAGTATGCCATACTGGGGTGTACTGGCTTTTTTCACCCCGCCGTCACCCCACTCCCGCATCCAACTCCCCTGCACCAGCCCTGAGCCTCTACCCAGCCTGGTGAAAGTGAGTGAGGGTGAGGGAGAGCGAGTGATGGAGGAAGCAGGGATAAAATGCCTCGGAGGAGGGGCGAAGCAGGGTACTGGCCTCAGGGAAGAAGGCGTGGCAAGGTATTTGAGTTTTTGCGATTATGCAGTTGGCATCCCTACGTGGAAAACAGAATGTCAGACCTGTCCAAGTTTCTTTAACCGTATTGTCTAATAATGTCTGGCCCATATAATAATACCTCATGACTACAACTCATATTCTACATTAGCTCATTTGAGTGGGCTTGTGTTTTTTGGAGAGGACGGTCTAGAGTTAGACTTTTTCCCTGTTGTTGATTGTGGGGCCTATAGGTCACAGTGTTCGGTATAAATAATGACTGTGAAGTCCTGTGCAGCCACAGATCTGTTGCAGACTATGTGAGCATGTAGATAGATATATTTATAGAAGAATCACTGAAATGTGAGAAATAAGCCTTTGAAGTGTCAAGCCAAATATTCTGGGGGGAATAAGATTTCTTGTCCACATCAGAAGCTTGCATTTCATGTAGAGCTATCTCATTTTGCCCAAAACATTTCCCCATGGGTTAGAAAAGCTGAAAATAATAATAATTGGGGGGAGCAGCAAACATCTTCCCTGAAATGTGTTTGTTTTATCATACAGTTTCTTTCTTTCCACCAGTCCTTTCCCTCATTTATTTCCCATCCTGCCCTACAGAAGAATTCAGTAATCAGGAAGGCAGAGCTGTGTTGCTGCCCACCATGAGCCAATACCCTTGCAGGTCTTAGGCTGGTAAGAAGTGAGTGTCAAGGAAGGATAAGGCTCTTGGCTTTTTTCTGATGAGTGAGCATATCAGATCCTCAGTGTGCTTGGGGTTCAAGTACTGGGTCATTGTGAAAAGATCTCCAGGATGGTTACATGGTTCTCAGTAAGTTATCAGCACATCTACTGCTGCTATGAAACCAGCCAAACCCTAGAGTAGTTTTATTGGTTTGCCATTAGAAAAGAAAAGAGAGAGGACATGTAGGAACTTGAAGAAAAAAAAAAGTGGAGTGATCTTTTTAGACTGCCTCTATTAAGGAATCCTGAATGATTTTTGGGTAACTGGGTTTATAAACCAGGATACAGTGGTGGCAGTGATTTGCAGATAGATCAAAACGTAACAGATTAAGATGGCTCCTGAAATTAACTATCTCACTGATTGTAATGTTTTTATAGACCAGGGATTGGCAACTTTTGGCACATGGCCTGCCAGGGTAAGCCCCCGGGTGGGCAAAGCCAATTTATTTACCTGCTGCTTACGCAGTTTCGGCCGATCGCAGCTCCCACTGGCCGCGGTTGAGCTGGAGTGGCAGACATGATGGTAATTCTCACCAATAATTGTTTCAGAACATCTCTTTCAGGAAGAAGTCCCTCTTTGCAGGTTTTGTTAAAGGGGCTTTTTAAAAAAATCTCTTTAAATGTTGTAAAGAAAGACCAGTGTTTTGTATATACAGGTGTTCAAAATGTAACTCTCTGCTTTCTCTAGTGTATTTGTACACTACCTGGCATGATTTGTCCCAGTGCCAACTGAAACATTTAAGAATTGCTGCAATACAAATTAATAGTAGTAATGCCCTGGATCTGCAGAGTATAACACCACAACAAAGATCTTAAAAAACAGAAATTTTCAAATAGTTTGTGGTGATGTTATAAAGCGCTTTTTGTTTTCATGGCCATAAACAATTTGCCATTTAGTAGGCAACTCATATCGGTCCTCTGATTCTGTCTGTCCCCTTTTGTGATTAATGAAGAGTGCATCATGCACCTAAATGACTTTTTAAAATGAAATAAAAGCCACAAGTTATTTCATTTAAAAACATAATTTGTACACTTCTGTGTCACCGATTTCATAGAAATGTTGTCTTCTGAGACTTTTGCATGCTGAAATGATGCAAGGTTACATGGTAAGATGTATGATCATTGAAAGAGCATTTGTGACCTGAGG
>ML677366.1:27855509-28112623 GCA_007922305.1 Dermatemys mawii | reverse complement strand
AATGATGTTACATTTACATTAGAAGTCATGTGTCACTACCTATTGCTTAATCATTATCAATACACATCATGGGTACTTTTATATAAGCCCATTGCTATGCTGACTTAATAGAATGTAAATTGTGTGAGCAAGAGTATGGATTTAAGAAAATGTTTAAATGCTCAAATGGAGTTTCATTTTGCCTTAAGGCTCAATGAGAATAAGTGTTTAATCTCTTCATATAACCTGCATGTTTGGAATGCGCTTGCACTTTGGCATTTGAATAGATGTGCACTGCTGTAGGTAAATGTTAGCATGCAGCAGGCACTGTAGGCAGAGAAGCTGGCTGCCAAGATCAGGCATTTTTCAAATGTATTGCTATAGTTTTGAACAGGAAGCTGAGACAATCTTAAAGAAGCGAGTAGCAATAGATGAAACGGTGCCTATTGGTTAACAGCGTTTGGCCAAATATCAAGACCCAGTTGGGAAGTAGAACTTACAATTTAAATTGCAGCCTATTTTATATTGAAATATGTGTTAAGAATTCTTTTTAATTACAGGATGTTAAAGCTTCAAAATTAATATTCTTCAAAGTAAGTCAGAGTAAAATAACTACAGACTTAGCTGAGCTGCAGCTTCATTAAAACTGCTCAAACGGCTGATGGAGCTCTAATCAATTTTGTTCAGAGATAGAGATCTTTGAAAATTCTCTGCAAATCTAACTATTAGCTTTGATACTCTCTAATTGGATGTTGCTATCTCTGCTCATGTTGATCAGTTAATTGCATCCATAATAGGAGGTTGTAAATGTATAGCCTGATCCCACTGTCCTGAAATTTAGCAAAATTCCGTGGATATAAAGGTCCATTTTGAAAGCCCCTTGAAGCAAAATTTTGTAGGAGATTAGTGCAAACGTGTATTTTGTCTAATATGGGTAAGTGTCTGAAATCTGTTTTGGAGGTTATATTGGAATCACAGATGTTCTAACAGAATCAAATCATCAATGAGGGCAAAGGTACCAGAATTATTGACAGTAAATTCTGTGTGCTCATCTGGTAAGAATCATTAGCATTAAATGGAACTTGTAAATCACAGAGAGTTTTTTTGATTTTCTTTCTCTTCTCTTTTTTTATGATATAATTACTGATGCTGTTTTTCTCAAAAGGTGAGAGAATTTTTTTCCCTACAAAGTAAAATCAATAACCAATTTTAAATATAGAATATCACCATCTTGAGAGCTATCAACAGTGCATAGACCATGGAGAAGCATGGACAGTTAGTATTTATTTTAATAAACTGCGGTGTATAGGGCAGAGCCATGATAGGGGTTGCATTATGTCATCCATTGGAACAAAAATCAGATCAATTATTCCTTTCTTGCAGATTGTCTATTCGGTCTCCATCATTTTCAGTAGAAGAGCATTTTGCATTATTTTCAAGGTCTGTCTTTTAGTTTTGGGAGCTGTAACTTTCAGGACCTACCATCTGCCCATTATCCTTTTGATGACCATGGGCCAACATAGATAGCAGATACAAGGGCAGTGTGTTGCTTTGGCTCCCAAGTGACTTAAAAACTTTTGAAAATTTTACCCCAAATCCATGTGTAGGCACCTACTTAACTTTCAGAAGTGCTTAGAACAGATGCTAACAGGCTGGTATAGCTACAGTTTTCCCCTCCATCTCATATGTGTTTGTGTATTATAAACCAGGTGTTCTTACAATGCCAGAAAAAGTTTTGCAACCTTGGTTGCTTCATTTGAGCCATCCTGTGCAGTTTGTACACCTGTCTTACACACAAAAATGGAATGGGCCTATTTTTAAAATTTGATATGGAAGAAGCCAAATCTTTTGAAAGCTTTTCCTCTGTGACTTAACATCAAGATGGTGGAAATATTGTAAAACAATGGATTTCTTCCATTTGGCTCTGAAATTTTGCAAGAACAGCATATAGATCTTAATCAACTCTATTCCTAACTCTGTTCCTAACTTTGCACTCCATTAACCCTATGCTTAATCAGAATTTGATTTGACCATCATCTCCTTGGAATTTCTTCAGTTACTAGGGATACTTAGTCTTTCAATAATGCATATATTCAGTCTCTGTTCTTAAATGTCATTCCACAACATTTTCTCATGTATGATGTCCCACCCAGTCTTTAACTGGCCAAATTATTCTATATACCCCAGAATAAATACTCAGAATTGTGTGAAATAATTTTAGGATTTTTTTTCAATGTTGTGAGAGAGAGGATAAATTTAATGCAGGCACTGAAAAATAACAGGCAAAGATGTGTGGAATTTCCCCATCATTTGAATGAGAAGCTACACTTGGGACTTTGCTTGTATCTGAGCTCCTTTGTGCTATCATTAATATTAATGTTTGACCTTAGGCACTTTGATGTTGAGAGAGGTTGTTTAATACAAAATATATTAACAAGAAACGCCTGTGGTTTGTAGATGTAAATACAAAATACTATAATATTTTGTGTTACAATTCATTCCTGCATCCAGCACAGGAGTTTTATGTAAGGCCTCCCTCATCAATTCAGTCTTTAACATGGGGACTGAGGGCCTTGTGCAGTTCTTTTGTACTGGAATGAATTTTAACTTTGGAGAAATTATCTGGAGTGAAATGGATGGATGTTCAGTGAACTACTGTTTTCATCTGAAAATATGGATTTTATAGGGTCAGACACTTTGCACAGAATCAATAGAATAAAAATGGATGTAGAACTACCTAGTTCCCTAATGGAAATGGTTATGAGTAATTAATATTTGTTCAGTGCTTCATAGTGGTTGGTTGTTTTGTTTTTGTTTTTGTTTTTAATTTCAAATTAGCCACTCCCATGAAAAAGAGTTTTGTTCACTTTAACTCAACTGGTTCACATTTCTTATGAGTTATCCTTTTATCCCTATCTCTCTCATTTCTTCCCTAAGGAGATAAATTGTCACTTCATCCTTCTGAAGGAGTTTCTTCACATTTAAGGTGGGGAGATTGTCTGGGAGCCTGAGGAAAAAATAGACTTGCATTATTTCCATGAAGGTTTGTAAACGTGCCAAATGTATGTTCTGATTTTATGCCCAGCTGGAAAGCCATTTAGTGTTAGAGACATATGAATTTTCAGATTATTCATTGTATTATTTTAACCCACTTTAATTCATAATGCTAAGTGATTTTTTAAAAAAACCCATGAATGTGAATTCTGCCTGGTAGCCTTATTAGTTTTTCTCTCCTATTTGTTAGCATCACAAATGAGTTTGCTCTGTGCTCCAAATATTCTTCATGCTTATATCCTTTAGTACATCTCCCAGTAGAAAGTAATCTTGAAGCCAAACCTGTTTTTAAAACTACTTGCCTTATGGCAAGGTGCTCTGAAGGTCAGCACATTTCTTGTAGCATCATCATTTGAATTGTCCCCATTATTGTTGATCATTTAATCAACATCCTGGTTTTGCAGGAATGATTCTTTTTTTGGAGTATGGGATGGTATCTTGTGCTTGAATGTTTAAAAATAAATGGATCTGTGAAGATTTTCCCAATTTCAAAAAATAATTAAAAAAACTCTTATGTTAAAATAGGTCTTGGGGATTGCGCCTGTCAGTCTAATTACATTGATACACAAGAGGAAGCATGAAGTTTAGTGGTTAATGTATAGGTGTGGGAGGCAGGAAATTAGGATTCTGTACCCACCTCAGTCACAGACCTACTGTGTTACCATGGACAAGTCACTTGATCCCTTCATCCCTGTTATGTCAGTTAATTAATGTTTATTGTGTACTCTGATAGAAAGTACTTATGTAAACACAAAGTGGGGTAGTGGTGTTAAAGAAGACAATAGGGCTTCATGATCAGATAGTGAAATAATTTGTAAAAGGTCAAAGGCTTGCAATGTTAAATCAGATTAAAATAAAATTTTGTGTCCCTACAGATTATTTCCAGAAGCATAATCAAAGGGGAAAATATATAAGATTTGACATATTTGAAGTTTTCTCATATATTCTTGTTTTTGTCCTAACTTCTGTAAAGATTATTTAATTATTAAAATGAAGCTGGTTGTTTGAATTTGGAAGATTTTGTATACTGTACTGTCCTGATAATCCCCTTAGCAATTATCACTCCAGAACATACTGTCTTGTACAATGTGCAACATGGAGTGTCTCTTTTCATTTATAGAGAGATTCTTCACGTCAGACAAAACCCTATGCCTGTAATCCGTAGTAGATCCCTGTTTCATCAGTCACATACTCAGAGTTTCATTTGTTTAATCATTTGAATGACAAAGATTTAATGTTCTTCACTTGTTATTTTCTGAAGTAAATTGGCTGGTAATAGTCATATTAAATTTACTTAGTCATGAGAACCAGATCTGGTACCTGGAGCCACCCTAGGAGGCCTTGTTGGGTGAAGATTTGAGGTTGGAGGGCACAATCAGGAGTACCTGTGATACCAGGTCTAAGACTGATTTTATTGCTGTGTGGAAAATGCCCCCTGCCACACTTTTGCTGGGTAGGTGTCTCAAGCTGCAATATTTTTATAATAGGATTTTATTGGTCATCTGATTTTTTTTTTATTATTGTTTGCTAGTTCCGAAGGGGCAGTGATGTAAATGAAATTCTGCATCTTGCTGAGCAATTTATATAGAACACAGGGAAGTGCACTGAGACAGTGAACCAAGGGATAAAACCTGGCTCTGCTTGTTCAGGAGCCCTCTTTCAGTGGAACTGATGTGTTCTGCTGCATGAGGTGCTGTGTGCTTTCCCCTGGATTCTAACCCTGCAGGGGTTTCTGCGTGTCAGTATGCCGTTGGGGTTTGAGGTTGAGCTGCAGTAGGGATGGAGAGGGACCAGAGGATCCATGATGCTGGGACTCCTTCATTCTCTCTCTGCCCTTTCTGGAGGCAGCTCCTACCATTAGGCTGGATGGAGTTTGTGGTCTGCAGAACATGCCTTGGTGAGGAGGGATCTTTTCCCCTGCTTCCCTCATGAGGCATTTCCCAGCATCCAGCTGGGTTACCATTGGCGGATACAGGATTTTGATCTGTTGTGTGTTAACAGCATATTGCTTTATCCAAAACTCTGTGTCTAGTTAATTAATTTATTATTGTTTTCATTTAGATCCTTCTGGATAAACCTATCAGACTTATTGAAAGTTTTCCCCATCATTGCTAAGGATCAAAACTCTGGATCCACGCACCCCAAATTTGAGTAGAGTTCAGGAATTAATCTAAATTTAGGTCCTCTGGCCCATCTCTAATTAATACTCTTCTTTATTAAAGACTCTGGGTGCTCATCACTTATGGAAAAACAAGCCATACGTTCTGGAGCCTAAATATGGATTAGGAGCCTAACATTAGGTGCTAGTTTTTTAAAATTGTCACTTTTATGGCTAATCCAGCTTCAACAGAACCAGAGAGGCATTTTGCTTTTGTTGACTGTCAAAAGTGAGGCTTGAATGCTAATAAGGTTTGGCTCTTTGGTAACTGGGGAATTGGGTTAACACTCAAGTAAGAGGGAAAAGGTAGCCAGTCTTCCCTGTCACTCTCTCCTGAGCCATCAGTGTCATGATAAAAGCACTGTTCATGCTAAGGTTGAAATCGTGCTAGAGGTAACTGTGTTTAAACATGCCTCTGGCACCAGTGATGGATAGCACTGCAGGAAAAGTGTAACTTTCACAATGGTCTCAAACTGTCCCTTGTATAACCAAGATAGGAGAAGGGGTATTGAAGAAACTGTTGAAGAATTGGACTGGGTTAGATATTAAGTAAGGGATGTGGGTTAAGGTGCAAATTGGGGGGGAGAGGGGATTTTTTAAAAAAATGAGAGGTGAAGGGAATGGCAAAAGAAGAAGGCAGGAAGAGATGAAAAGATAGGAAGAGAGAAGGCAAGGCAAGGTGAGAAAAATGTGAAATGGAACTAAAATAGACTCTGGTTTTCAGAGTTAAAGATGACAGAAATTAAAGTAGCTATTCATCTCTTCAGCTTGGCTGAATACAGAGGAGTGGAAAAGCTAAGGTCACTTTAAAGGGTAGATCAGCAGTGTAACTTCATTGTTCTGTGTTCTTGCTGCAATGCAAGAGCCTGGAAAAAAGGAGCAAGATGAATTGAAGACATATAGTATATGGTATCTTTAAAAGAACAAAAAGATTCTGCTGATTCAGCATGAAACATGAGCAGAGATGCCTTCGAATGAATCAGTTTTATTCATACTTTTGTGATGCTCACCATGCAAGGAATGGATACTCCTTCAACTATATTATCATGAACTGTCCCATAGGAATATGGGAATTACAATATTGGAACAGACCAGTGCTCTATTCAGTCCCATTTTTATCTCTGACCATGACCAGTAGTAGCTTTTTCAGAAGGAAGTGCAAGAAAACCCAGCAAGGGCCAGTAATGGAATAGCTTGCCCACAGGTGAAATTTCTTTCCCCTCACTTAAAAGTTGGCATATGCCCTGAAGCATGAGGTTTTAGCTACCTTCCATATTTGCATAATATTGTGTAATAGTCTAATCCCTTTTGAATTTTGCCTTGCTATGACCTCACTGATGTGTGTGCTATCGCTTTCCCCTGCCCCGTGTCTGTCTTTTTTGTTTAGATAGTGAGCTCTTTGGGACAGGGACTGTTTGCTACCCTGTGTTTGTATGTTGCACAGACAACATTAAATCACAGTTCTTCTTCTTATATGTATGTATAGACAGACAATCTGATGTTTGGAAACACAGTTTCGCAAGAGCGATGGAAAAATATATCATAGTTCATTTAGGGCATGACCATTTTCCCATTTTAAGTTACTGGGGAAATGTTTGGGACCTTCATGTAATTCCTCAAGATATGTCACTGTAGATCTCAGGTTTTTCAACGCAACCAGAAAGTTAATAGTAAAAATTGGGCAACTTGGTATTTCATGAAAGGATTTGATTCTGGGTAGGGTGGTTCTGTACACTTGTAGCTACACTGAGTTCTGGTGTCCAAAATATCCTGAAGTCTGCACAGGAGCCACTGGCTTTATGTGACATACATATGTGTTAAATGTTTCCAGCCCAACTGGGGAACTGAGGGCTTAAAAATAAACATCTTGGAATTTGGCTATGAAAAAGCAAATAATGATGAATCAAGGTAGATATTAGCCAATGCTCACATTTCTAATAATGTTGAGACTTATCCAGGGAAGTGCCAAATGAAACACTTTAGTTCTTGTGGGCAGTTTTTGTTGCACAAGTGTTTTAAAAGCAGATTTGATCGAGACTCGCTGTTTAAAAATGCTGCCTTAATCTTTTGTCAAGGATTTTTCAAACATTAAAATGTGACTTCAGCATTATTTTGATGTTTCATCATGTGTATATGTTCCAAGGTAATAAAACTGATACACTTTTGGCCCCTTAATGAAGGGAGCAGTCTCCCATTGGACAGTGACATTCCGTGGCAGTTAGAGGATTTGCATAGCATTGTCCTCAAATGCACACATTGTGCCTTTAAAAAAACATTGAGTTCATATTTCTCCCACCCTTGGATGTTTCAGTACCTGCATATTAAAATGAAAAAGGTTAAATGAAGGAAAATGCCACGCCTCCTCAGAGATTGTAACCATACAACTTTCATATGCTTTCTTTGGAGCCTTGGCTTCAGGACTCATTACTTACTATATGACAGGGCACGTCAGAATGAACATCTGAAGGTCTAAGTTTCAGCGGTAGTAGATGCCCCACTCTGTGGCACAGTGTTTCTGCTCACCCTTCACAGTATACTGATGCACACTATTTGCCAGACACTGTCTGATCAGCTAAAAGTAGTAACTCTGTCCTCTTGTTTTCTCCCAAGTAAGCAAAGTCAAGTAAAATTACTTCTAAAAATTTTCTGAAAGTTGCAAAGCCAGAGCTATTTTTTCTGTTAATTGGTAACTCTGGAGAACATACAGTTCTGTAATACAGTATGTTAATTATCTACATTTATCTATGTCAGGTATTTTAATATTTATCTTGTTTGAACTTTCTTGTTTTTGTTAGTCTGGACTGTTTTCCTTTACTTTCCCCACTCATCTTAAAGGCTGTATAGAAGCATCCAAATTGTCATTGTTGGTTTTTACAGTGTGTAAAGGATTTTGAGCACTTAGGTCTATCTGATACCTTGATATTTTTTTTAAGATTTTTTTTTTAAATAGATAAAAACATAATTTAAAAAAACCTAATAAGACAAACAAGAAAATGTGGAATACATTATAAAGCTACATCAAAGTATGTTGAGGAAATCCTGAATATAAGTAGTTTCTGGGAAAGTAAATGGGATTCACTATGATTAAACTATCACTATATGGTAAGCCTAGGAAAAAGGAAATCCTTACAGCAATGGAGGAACATCATGTTAGCCTAAAAAGCCAGTGAAAACACCACTGAAAGCTGGCTAACAGTTGCTACTGTTTTTTGTAATAATACACTTTCTTCAGTAAGAAGAGTTCTATATTTCCCACACAGTGTGAATAACATCCTGTACATCCTGTTTTCTGTCTCTCTTGTAATGACCACAAACTTTAATTCAAGCCTTCCTCATCCATTATCTACTGATTTTGTTTTCAATATCTGATTTCAGTGATACTGTATTTCAAAAGAAAAGTGGGGGGGGGCCGGGATGTTGGTGAGAGAGGTTATCTGGCTTCCATCTCTCCTTACAAATGGTGGAAAGATTTTTCCAGGAAATATTGGACTCCTATGAAGTGACAAAGAAAAAGTAGAGATCAGTTGAGCTTTCATCAGTTGTCAGATTTCCTGGATAAAATGAAACTGGTGAAGTACAGAGTCACGGGACAGACTTGCAAAACCCTCAGCATTCTTCAGGAGTCAGCAGGCCAATAGTCAGGGGAAATGGAGGCCAAGGCCCCAGTGAAAATCGTAAACTGCAACTGAATTAGAAGGGCTATAGACAATTTTTTCATGGACTGTAGATTACCAAGGAGGGAGAAGCTGAATGGTTTGTAAGGATGTGTGTCCCAGAACAAATGCATTCTTTTGCTGCCTTTTCTTGACATCAGTCATTCTTACAACCCCCTGGTTTTCACTTGAAAGAGAACTCTGAGTAAAAGGGAGAATGTATTTCAGTGTCCTATCTGCAGAAGAAACCACGGGAATTGAGCTGGTCAAAAGTTGATATTGAGAAAATAAGAGAAACTTGCTCTTTAGTTGGTTGCAGTTCAGAGTCGATGTGGTCTGTTCAACGTATGGACTGGGTGGCACTGTCTATTCAGCAGGGTTTGCAATGTCTATTCTGACTTCAGTAGGAGAAAACAAAATATAGGTGTCCCCTTTTGTGTTTGCAAAATGGTATGATTTCTCTGCTGAGATGTTAAATATATTGAAGGACCCTCTCCTGGATTGTAATGAGAGACAGTCAAAAGTACAGACACAGTTAACTATCCTGACCTTTCCATGTTCCTGAACAGGAGGAATGTCATAGCTAAATAGGATGGGGGTTCTGGGATAAAATAAAGGATAGTGTTATGAAAGGCTGAAAACCTCTGGTTTAGATACTCCAACACTGGACAAGAACCATGACAATTTCTCATTTCAATGTAGGCAATCTCTGGCCAAAAAGAAACTCACTATAAAGAAGGAATATGCAAGGAGAGGAAAATAATGGATACAGGTGTGGTTTTTCCCCTTTTCATGTCCTTTCCTCTCACTACTACTGGGAAACTTGGAACCAGAAGAGAACTGTATGTCTGTTAAATGCTTTTCTGTTTCATAAGAGGCAAGAATTCCAATTCTTGGGATATGCAGTACTCTGTTAGCTAGCTAGTGTAAGGGCCTTAGTGTTCCAACGCACCAATACTGAAGGAGTAATTGCACAGCATTGAGATATCTCAGACTCCAAATAAAATATAGTGTGGTATACCCAGAGCAGACTGCTGCCAGAGGGGTTGGTGGTAAGGGAGGTAACTACAGGTTAATTGGGTTCAGCTGAGCAAGGTTGCCAGAGTCCTTTTTAAATCCATCCCGACTAGGAAGGAGGAGGAGAGACACAGAGGGAGCGAGGCTGCCAGCAGGTTGGGGGCAGCAGGACAGGGAGCCATCCCAGAAGAGAGGCAGCTTTGCCCTGGGCAAAGGGGGAAAGCCCAGCCAGAAAGGAGTGATAAGGGGAAAGGAAAGCCTGCCCTTGGGCTTTCTAGGCGGTTTGCCTCACCAGAGCAGAAAAGACTTAAGCCGATGAGCCAGAGAAGGCACCTTGCCACAACAGTATATAATTGAATGAGGTTAAGGAGAAAGAAGATCTCTTGAAATTCTTGATGGTTCTGACCACATCATTAATACTGCTGTCTATTAAGATGAGAATCTGTTTCATAAGAGTGACATTCATCACTTTCCTTGTTCATGCAAACAAGAGAAAGTCCAATCAGGCTTGACATACAGGAAACTAAGGGACCATGAAGGTGTGTCTGAGAGAGGCCTAGACACCTGTAGCTCAGGTAATAGACTTTAGTTGATTTAAAGGTAAATTTCTTCCCTCGCACCACCTGAATGTGTGTCCTTTTGGACCCCCATCAGCGTAGTATCATCAGGACAGAACATGACACCAGTACAGGATAAAATTTCATTTCCGAAGCTCTGCATTCCTTATTCAAGCAACATCCCCATTCACTTATCCCATGTGTCCATTCATACAGTACTTGGACCTTGGTCAGTCAAATCTCCCCTCAACTTCAATAAGGATTGCAGGATTGTATTAGCAGGAGTGTTGTAAGCAAGACATAAGAAGTAATTTTTCTGCTCTACTCTCTGCTGATTAGGCCTCAACTGGAGTATTGTATCCAGTTCTGACATGCGCCACATTTCAGGGAAAAATGCGGAAAAACTGGAGAAAGTCCAGAAAAGAGCAACAAAAGTGATTAAAGGTATAGAAAACAAGACCTATCAGGGAAGATTTAAAAAATTGGGTTTGTTTAGTTTGGAAAAGAGAAGACTCAGAAACTTTAAGGTCAGAAGGGACTATTATGATCATCTAGCCTGACCTCCTGCACAATGCAGGCCACAGACTCTTACCCATCTACTCCTGTAATAAACCCCTAATATATGTCTGAGCTATTGAAGTCCTCAAATCATGGTTTAAAGACTTCAGGGTGCAGAGAGGAGACATAACCGTTTTGAAGTACATAAAAGGTTGTTACAAGGAAGAGAGAGAAGAATTGTTCTTCGTAACCTCTGAGGATAGGACAAGAAGCAATGGACTTAAATTGCAGCAAAGGAAGAACTTCCTAACTGTCAGAGTAGTTAAGCACTGGAATAAATTGCCTTGGGAGTTGTGGAATCTCTGTTGCTGGAGATTTTAAGAGCAGGTTAGACAAACACCTGTCAGGAATGGTCTAAATAATACTTAGTGCTGCCATGAGTGCAGGGGACTGGACTAGATGACCTCTCAAGGTCCTTTCCAGTTCTATGATTCTGTGATTTCACCCTAAATTCATACCGTAGTATGAAGTTTCTGTCCTGAAGCCTGGCTGCTTTTCTGAAAATTTTTCCTGCTGTACTGAAATGCTGTGTCCGTAACATTTCATTGTGAGATAGAGTTCCCGCTATTTTAACACATTTTACAGTACACTGTCTTTCGTCAAATGAGAGTCCAAGGAATGTTTTAGTCTTTGAAGGTGAAATATTTTGGCACTGAACTGGGAAATGAAGTACTGTGGTTTCCAAGGGTAATGTTACTGCTTGGGAAAAATCATGCCCTTAGAGTTAGGTGATTAATCAATGAGTATTCCAACCACTCCATACAGTGTATCTCATTATGTTATAGGTCAGAATTCAGTAACCATCTCCTTCCCAGTAGTGCTTTCATCAAAAGGCAGAAAAAAATCAGAAGGGAAAATATGCAAACTATTATCAATTTAATATGCAATTAATTTCAACTGAGTAGCACTTTATATATAACAAGTCTGAGGCACCTAAAAGTGCATAGCTCTAAAATAGACATTTGCTATGTTGATGTGGTGAGCAGACAGTTTGAGGCTAGCACTGCTCAGGGTAAAATGGACTGTGTTTGGAAATGCCAGAATTTCAGAGAAGGAAAATAACCATCACCAAGTTTTGATGCTCAGAGTACTTGACTTCTGTCCAAGAAAATCATTTATTTTCTCTAAGTATTCCCACTGCAGAAAGACTTTTTGCACACCAACACTCAAAATGATGTCTTGGCCAAATCAGCATTTTGTGAGTTGCTGTAGTTATTTGAGTGAAATCCTTTATGTGCTTTAGGCTGACAGGGTCTTCAGTGTAATATTGGTGGCCTACTGTTGCACCTGCTTTAGGATTATTTCTTTTAAGCTTTTTCTCATTAGTCTATAATTTGTTTGTTTGTAAATGATTACTGGTACTTGCTGATTTTGTTTTGGCTGCCCATTTCCCGGCACTTAGCTATTAAATGCCTCACACAAATGAGTAAAATGTAGTGTAAGATTTAGTTCACATAGAATATGAAAGAAAAGTATTCTCTTCTGATTACATGTTCATAGAGGAATAATACCTGTTATGGAGCAAGCTAAACTTTAGACTCCATTTAGACCTTCCTGAGTGCACCCAGGTTTTGCTACCTTCTCCTCTCTCTGGATGGAACCGCATGGTCCTACTGTTGAATCTCTGGACTGCAGCAGCAACTCCCTCTCCCTCCGTTTTCCACTGGTGTTAACATGTTAACAGGCCCATATGGGTTTTGGCATCTGTTTCTGTGATTATGAACCAAATATATTGTCACTTAGTAGAAGTCCTTCCTTCCTTTGGTATAAAATACAATGGTCATATTTTTTTCCTCAGCTGTTACCAAACCATGGTATGCAAGATCAAAGATTTTCCTTAGTATACGAAATAGTTATTAACCCTGGTATCTCTTGACAAACCTGACTTTTCATTATGACTGCTGTAGTCATAATGAGACAGACTGTGTATAGCCCTCCAGGGCTCTGTGACAGCATGCTGGGCTGTGGGCATATCTTACTAGGACCTCATATGCTGTCTAAGAATGCATGTCAGCAGAAAAATAGCTACTGGGACACTAATGCAAATAACTTGTTTCTAGCAGCTCACTGAGGTCAATGTTGATTCTTATTTTTTTCATTTCAAAGCAATAAACACTCTACTAATTGTAAATATAGCATGCACACACGATTTGCATGACACTGAATATTGATTGCTGTGCAGTTTTCTGTTAAATGCCATATTAATTTAATAGTTTTTCAGTAATGGAAACATTGCTAATGTGAAAATCTAGCCTTTTTTCTTACTGAATTGTTGGTTACCATCTTCCTTTTTCTGTCTTTGTTAAAGTGGAGAGTTTAAATTTGCAACTGAAATTTAGTTAATATGTAATTGAGTTAGGGTTGGCATTTAAAATCTTTGCCATTATTTTTCAGTTGTAAGTTGTGTGAGAGGGTGGGATGAGGGAAAGGGAGTGTCACAAAATAAAGAAGATACAGAATGGGAAAGGCAATGAAATCTCTTCCCCATCTTGTTCTAATTATCAGAACTCGCCTCACAATGAACCAATCATATTTGATATTGTTAAGGTTAAACCTGTTGCTTTTAGAGGTAAAAATGTGCATTACTGGGAATGACAAGGTGGGTGAGGTAATATTTTTTTATTGGACCAACTTCTGTTGGTGAGAAAAGCTTAAAAGCTAGTCTCTCTCACCAACAGAAGTTGGACCAATAAAAGATATTACCTCACCCACTTCTCTAATATTTCCTCTCTAATACCCTGAGACCGACACAGGTACAACACTGCATACGTTCCTGGGAGTGGCATTTCATGTATTTATTTATAGGTAATATACCATAGCTGCACTGACAGTAATGAAATGGATCTCCCTGAAACAGGGATGATGTCCTCACGCGTAACGAATGCCACAGTGGAAGGTAACGAACAAATCCTCTTCCACATGGACATGCCACAGATCTCCTTTTTCATTCTAACGTACAGCATCTATAACTCTGGCATCATTAAACTGCCCCTAGATTTTGGCAAGACTGCCATTATATTCATAACTTTCATTTATAATTGTGCCTTTGATCCCCAGCAATCCAAAATTCTCTAACATATATATATATATATATATATATGAATGGACTCCAGTCCTCCAAACAGCTACACGTGAGCATAGAGGTTCTCCTGTCTGGTGAGTTTATCCACACTGGGGCCATGGCTTTTAGTGACTACCAATGCACAGTAAGCAGAATTTGCCCAATAGAGGTAGATGTTCTTGACAATACACAGAAGCAGAAAGGAGAAAAGATAAAGAAAAGGAAAGAGCATGATAATATTTGTATAGAGATTTCTTTCAGGGATCCCATCTTCACTGAGTGTGTCCAATTCCCCTCTGACCGCCACCTTCCCCTAAATGTTTTTTTAGATTAACTAGTAAAATTTATTTACCTTTTCAGACTGATATCTGTAAAATTAGTGAGTGACTGCTAGACTCCTGATCAGTTTGCTGATGAACTATATAGGATTAAGTTGAGCAGTTCCCAAGTTCGATGTTTTCATCAAGGAATGCCATATATTCTGGACAAAACTTTGGAGGGGAAAAATAACATGATGGTGCAAAAGAATTCCAAAAGTCTTTGAAATGCTCAGTCAACTAATTACAACTAAGAACAGCTATATGTACGCTGTTTTTTTCTATCCATTTATCATCTACATAACAAGCTTGTGGCATATATGTATATTTGTCAATGAATCAGAGACAAATGTTTAGAAAGTCTATCGGAAATCCAGTTAATCAGTTTGATTCATTACAGTACTTAGTAGTAGTGATGGCTGAGACTTGAAAGGTTTGCCATTTTCTCTGCCTAAAGTTCAGTGGATTCCAAGCCAAACAACAGATATTAATATCTTAACTTTTCTTATCTAAAGAAACTGTCAAATGTCTCTAAAGATTTCGGCTGGACTGAGAACAGCTTTTTTTCTTTTTCTGTGTGTTATTGATTCTGCCTGAATCTGAAACAGAAAGAGGATAGACGCACAAAAATAAGGGTGAGGGGGGATTTGAATTAAGGTTTGGGTCCTTTTCAATTATTATGAGACCATTTACATAGTCTTTTATTTTGTCTCTTCACCCACCCCTACTTAACTGCTTGTGGAGATCTTTGAAACTCTATTATTTTATTCATTAGAGATTTGCCTGCTATTTTCCCCTCTCCCCCTTGTCTCTTTGGGATTCTGTGAACATTTTTCCTGCACGCTGTGCCAACAGCAGATTTTGTCTGAGTGTTCTTTTCCTCATTAACATGAATCGAAGTGAGACGTCAGAAACCCCGGGACCATTTGCAATGACAGGACACTGACAATGCTTTTTTCTTTTATAGCCCATAGGAATAAAACTATGCAAAGCATCATTTCATTATTCACATTATGATAACCTGCATAAGTTACGGATCATAAGCTAGGGAAATCATTTTCTTGCTGTCCATTGTCAAATACTCAGTTAAAATGTTGAGAGGAAAAATTAAACAGAAAAAACTTGAATGATATAACTAGTAGTTTTTTGGCATGTCAGTTTCTCTCCAATAAGTTTGTCAATTTATCATGTTAGTGTGCATAGATGAAGTGGAGATGTGCGATGTGTCTTTATAAATTTTTGCATATTTTGGAATTGGTACCGGTATGTTTTCTGATGATGATTATATGTTCCGGGACTAGATTCAATGCCCATTGAAGCCAATGAATGCCCTATATTGATTTAATTTGGCATTGGGTTAGGCCCTAATGTCTTGATTCAGCAAAGCACTCTAAGCATGTGCATAGGTCCACTGACTTGAGAAAATGCTTAGTTAAACATACACTTAAGTGCTCTGCTGAATTGGAACCCTAATATAGAAGATGAAAGAAATATTCATTTTAGGAAATTAGTCAAGTATTCATTTGCAAAATGAATTAAAAAAAAACCCAAGTATTTGTTGATAAATAATTTACCACCATGCTGTGAAGTAGCTTTAAAAGGTCACTGTCTGATTGCTTTGTGTGATTGTGTTGTTTAAAAAAAAATCTTTTCTGTTGTGGCCTCCCTACTTGCTGTGTTTAAAAGCTGTGCCTTTATAGTAATGTTGGCACTTGCCCTAATTCTCTCATCTCCCTGGGAGAGTTTACACAGTCCTGAGGATGATGCAGTCTCTAGCATTGGGTAAGACCACGTTTAAACTACAAACTTTGGCAATGCAAGTTACAGCTAGTATATTGCAGTTGTGCATGCATACTTGGCTCCTTGCGCTGGTGCTGCATGTGCTCACCTGGAGTGCTTGTGTTGATGCACAGTGTGGTGCCCCATGTTTAGATATCCCCATGTGCAACTCACCACCATCCATCACATTGTCTTTTGGGAAGTTTCGGCAATGCATTGTGGGGCAGAAACGAGTCATGCAATGGGGACTGGGAACAAAGGGTCTAATTCACGTCATGCAACTTTCTCCATCCTATGATGTCATCTATGTCCCATAATTCACGTCTTTTTTTTTAAAAAAAAAAAAAAAAACCACCAGCATGGCCTTCCTTGCTGGCTGCCATCTCTGGGAGAAGCATGGATCCCTGCACAATATACACTATTGTCATGAGCGTTGCAAGCACAGAACATGTGATCTCGTGGTATTTGCAGAGCCACAAAGAGAAGCACATCAGTGGGGAAAATGATATCTTGGAAGATAGATTTCTGTGGGAAATAGTGAAAACCAGTTCAAAGTTGTTGTTGGAATTCGTAGAGAACCTCTTCTGGGATTCAGAAATGAGCACTGACTGGGGGATCACATCATAATTCAGATTTGTGAGGGCGAGCAGTGTCTGTAGAATTTACGTATGGGCAAGCCACATTCCCAGATCTGTGCACTGAGCTTGCCCCATCCCTCCAGTGCAGGGACACCAGCATGAGATCAGCGCTATCAGTGGAGAAGCTAGGAGAAGTTAATCATACTGTCTAAACTTGCAATGCTGGATTGCTGTTGGTCAGTGATCACGCAGGACTGTGACTCTCGGTCATGTGCAGGACATAGTGGATGGATTTGCAGCAAAGGGGTTCCTGAACTCTGGGGGATCAGTAGATGGCATACACATCCCTATTTTGGCACCAGTCCACTTTAACCTAGAGTGTGCCAGTGGAAAGGACAACTTTTCAATGGTTATGCAAGTGTGGTGGATCACCAGAGGTGCTTTGCAGACATCAGTGTTGGGTGGTGAGAGAAGGGGCATCATGCTCATATCTTTAAGAAAAGTGCAAGCAGGGACTTTCTTTCTTGACCAGTGGCTTAGCACTGGTGATGTTGAAATGACAGTAGTGATCCTGGGACACTCACCTACCCCTTGCTCCTTTGGCTGTGAAGCTGTACACCAGCCACCTAGACAGCACCCAGGAAAGATTCAGGTGCCAGCTCAGCAGGTGCAGAATGATAGCTGAATGTGCATTTGGTAGGTTCAAGGGACACTAGCACGGTTTACTCACAAGATTGGATCTCAGTGAAAAAAATCCCAGTGGTTATAGCTATTGGTTTTACCTGCATAATATCTGTGAAGCAAAGGGCCACAGCTGTGTTGGAGTGTGGAGGTGGAGCAGCTGCCTGTAGAGTTTGAACAGCCTGAAACAATGGCTATTAGAAGAACTCAGCACAGAGTTATGAGACTGAAGGAGGTCTTGAAAGAGCATTTTAACTATGATTCATGACAATGTGTTGTGGGTGGGCTGTGCTCTGCCTTGCCCTGGAGTTTGGGGGCCTGTTAAGAACTATGTGGTGCAGTTGAATATTTAGGATAGTTACACTGTGTATCACTGTGTGTCTGAGTTCTGTCACACTGTACAATAACAAGTGGGTGCTTCCAATATTGCTAGTCATTCTGCAGCATATGTTGTGAACTAATAAAGATGAATTATTTTCCAAAAAATATGATTTATTGAGTAACAAAACCAGTGCAAAACAAATCTGTGAAATTTTAAAAGCAGATAAATTTAAAAATGTAATAAATTAACAGAACAGAGCTTAACAAGGGGAGTGAACATTTATGTCCATTTTGGTTATGTTCATACAGCCACCATGGCTCTCCCAGATGAGTGTATGTGAAGCTGTAGTTGACCTTACTTTCCCCTCGCTGTAGAGTGGTATGTTTAGGGATCCGGGCCCTGATGTCATGTTGAAGGGAGGTGTAGGAAAGTGCTGAAATGGAGTTCTCCATGGACTGCAAAGGGATGTGAGCCCAGGTGTGACATTACACCCCATATTCTTTATAGTAATATTATGATATGAGTATGTATTTTGTGCAAGATAAGGCATGTGAGATATCATTGGAAAAGTTATGATTATTCTATTTGTATGCATGTCAAATGTTTGTATCTGAAATTAGGAATATTGTCTGTGCACATATTACAAAGGTTTTACACCTGGGGAACACACATTAGACAGAATGCAGTCAGTCTAGATTGCTGGCTGGAAAAGGTCATTAGAAAGAACAATAGGTCTTAGAAGATGCTAATTTTTCACTGGAAAAGCCTTCCTGGGCAAGCCTTCTTGGGGATGCTGCAAACAGCCATTGGTTTATGGGCTCATGGTGATGTGATCAAGTCACCTGGTACTGGATTCCATGATAATACTAGTACTTCTCCACTGTCTGGCGGTGCGAATCACAATGGAGGACAAAAGTTTTCCATCATATGTAAAACCTATTTAAGCAGGGGTGTGACATAATCAGGGTTGGTTCTGCACTGAATCCCCACCCAAGATGACTGCTGAAAAACATCTAAGAAAAAGACTGAAGGGAGTGCAGAAGGACTGAGCCCAGACTGGAAGGTTGTCTAGGCTGTGAATGAAACATCTGAAGTTTTAAGCTGCTGCCAAGTGCAGCTGGCCTTCAAGAATCTCTGCTATCTGCCTAAAACAACATTTAGGGTGAGATCTTACTACTTGTAACCAGTTTCTTCAGTACCGGGGTAAGCAAAGTACAGCTGGTGGGCCACGTCCAACCCACGGGACCATCCTGCCTGGCCCCTGAGCTCCCGGCCTGGGAGGCTAGCTTCCAGCCCCTCCCCATTCACAGGCTATCCTCCCTCCCTCACAGGCTAGTGCCTGAGCTCCTGCCCCTCTGAGAAGCATGGTAAGGGAGCAGGGCAGCATCTAGCTCTGGCAGGCCATGAGGCTGCCAGTCACATTGCTCTGAGCAGTGTGATAAGGGGGCCAGGGTCAGGGCATTGGATAAGGGGGCAGGGAGTCTCAGGGGCAGTCAGGGAGCGGGAAGTGGATGGGGTTTGGATAGGGCGTGGGGCCAGGCAGTTTAGAGAGGCACAGTCTTCACCACCTGACCCTCCATACAGTTTTGCAACCCTGATGTGGCCCTCGGGCCAAAAAGTTTGCCCACGTCAGCTTTTGTATCTTAAAGCTTAGATTGTGTGTTTGTTTTATTTGCCAGGTAATCTGCTTTGATCTGTTTGCTATCCCTTATAATCACTTTTGTAGTTTAATAAATTATGTTGTTGTTTTTTTTGGTCTAAAACCAGTGTGTTTGGAAATTATAACTTTTGGGGAGAGAGCTGTGCATATTTCTCTCCACATTGAGGGAGGGGTATGAATTTCATAAGCTAATCCTGTATAGTTCTCTGTGCAGTGCAAGAGGGTACAATTTTAGATTTACCCTTTAGAGGGGGTGGGAGTGCACTTGAGCACTGGGCAATTGCTTCTCTGACCCTTCCCATGCAGAGCTGATCTCAGCTTCTGCGTGTATAGCTGCAGTTGGACATGTCTCTGTCTGTATGTGTGCTGGTGAGAAATCAAGCTTGGAGAGCTGGGTAACTTGTCGCAGCAGCACAGTGTAAAGAGGAACCCAGGCTGGTGGATCAGGCAGGCTCAGTGGTATCTCAGTTCCAAGTGGAATTCTGGCAGGGAACTGTCACACCGGGATTGTTGAACCTGTAGGTGCACAGGAGTCTGCAGCGTCTGTTTTTGCTGCTGTGAAAGCCCCATTATGTCCTGGAGCATTTTCATGTCGTTTTCCTCTTCCTTTCTCCTCTCTACTCTTTCCTTCTCATGGCTGTCTGCTCGGTCCCTTTGCTTATGGTCTGATGCAGGACTGCTGTGCCTGAGTGGCACCATTTTCCACAGGTGCTTGTGATTTTAGCTGATATCTTGCTCCTGAAGGCAGCAAAGGCACAGAGAGCACAGCTTCTGCTGGTGTCCTGAAACTGCCCAGGCCTGTATGCCACTAGTCTATGTACTGCAAATGGTGCCTGCTAAAGTTCTCACAGACTGGCATGGAAAAATGTCCACACGTAGGCAAAGAAGCGGGGCTGCCAATGGTAGAAATGTTTAGGAGAGGATTGCAGATTACTTCCATGAACGTTTCATTGAGATCTCACAGGTGTATTCAAGGGGCATCCTTGTGTACATAAAAAAACTGCTCCTCAGCCTATAGGGAAATGAAAAGCAGATAACAACTCCACTTCTCTTTGTACTGTTACCTCTTCTAGTACAAGTAAATGAAAAGTTAATAGTGTTTTCCTGCAGAGGTTGAGATGCCATCATCATAATGGGAAATTCATTGACACGTATACCTGAGGTCATATACCTTACACTTTCAAGGAGTGTGGGAGGGTTGAGGGATGTGTACTCTGGCCTGGTGGCGCTTACCTTAGGCGGCTCCCAAAAGCAACTGGCCTGTCCCTTTGGCAGCAGCTCCTTGGTGAGGGGGAGGGTGACAAGGGGTCTCTGCGCCTTGCATTTGGGTGCAGTTCCTGGCCAATGAGAGCTGTGGAGTTGGCACTCAGGGTGGGGGCAGTTCACAGAGACCCTTTTCCCTCCCCCAGGGGATGCAGGGACGTTCTGGCCACTTCCAGGAGTGGTGCAGAGCCAGGGCAGGCAGGGAGCTTGCCTTAACCCCGCAATGCCACTGGACTTTTAGTGCCTAAAATATCCCAGTTTGGCTTCAGTAGCCTCCAGGAGATAGAGCCTGATTCCGGGGCAGTCCTGGCAAAACTGGAAGGGCTGGCAACCCTATGTCTTGGTGGTAATGAGTTTATTGCCAGTAAACATGGTCTTCTGAATATACTAAGTTTTAACGTTAGTTCAGAATAACCTTTTGTAGCAAAACACGTGGCTTGACCTGTACAATCAGGGCAAAACCAGAATAAATTAGGGTGTGAATTTAAATAACAATAGTTGTTCTGAAATAACTCTTCTGTGAACACTCATTCCAGAATAGATATTCCAGTCAGTTTCCAAGTGTAGACAAGCCCTTATAGAACCTTATTATATTAAATATATGTTTTAAGTAGTCTATTTGCATAAGAAAGGAGATGTGAGATGATCACATCTTTTTGCATTTCTAGCGACTGACCTACATTGATAATGAAGGCAGGCAAAGCACAAACCAGGTGATGCAGGCAGACCTCTAACCATTGTTTAAAATTTGATGGAGTTTCATGAAGTGTTTTGAATCATTTTATGATTGCCCACAGTCTTAGAACAATGCACAAATTTGCCCATTAGATTAGCCTGGTCATAAGATACTCTATTACCTTGTTTTAAAATGCCATTTTTTCTCTGCAATGGAAAGCTTTAACAGGTGAGACTTGAATGTCCTGAAGCCCTTCTAAGATCCCTCAGTACATACACATATATTGCATTTTTTCTTTTGGGAGAACAGGCTAGACAGTTTGCAAACACCTTGAAACCTAAGTGAAATCTTGAAACTTTAAGATAAAATGAATCAACTTACTAGGAGTCTTTTGGCTGACACCAGATCAATAGCACCAGTCATGCGACTGCCATTAAAGATGTCTGTGTGGTGGTGTGCTGCGTTGGGTGGAAGTTATCATAAAGGTTCCATTCATTTATTATTACGTTGATGGAGTCAGAGCTGTTCTCAGTTAAAGCCCAATTTTTATGTTACATCAAATGAGCTTATCAAAAGTGCTCAAACTTATAAATAAAGCAGTAGTCAAAATGAGCAAGGAGAGAACAGAAGTTCCAGATTTCAGAGGTGCTACGCGCTCTCAGCTCCCACTGACTTCTCCTAGAGCTGCAGATGCTCTGCCCCTCTTAGGTTTTCGCTCTTTGAGCTTGATCACCAAAAATAACTGGGAAAAAAAAATGTGCAGTTTTCAAGTGAATTATCTCTTCCCTCTTCACCTGCACCTCTACCAATGTAATATATGCCATCATGCGCCAGCAATGTTCCTCTGCTATGTACATCGGCCAAACTGGACAGTCCCTACGAAAAAGGGTAAATGGACACAAATCAGATATCAGGAATGGCAATATACAAAAACCTGTAGGAGAACACTTCAACCTTGCTGGACACACTATAGAAGATTTAAAGGTCAGCATTTTACAGCAAAAAAACTTCAAGTCCAGACTACAAAGAGAGACTGCAGAGCTGTATTTCATTTGCAAATTTGATACTATCAATCAAGAATTGAACAAAGATTACGAGTGGCTAGCTAACTACAAAAGCAGCTTCTCTTCTCTCGCTATTCACACCTCCAATTCAGTTGCTAGAGGAACATCTCACCCTCTCTGATTAGAGATAACAAGCTGGTTCAGCCTCATTGGACTAACCCTGTTATCTCCCACCTGGTTCTTGCCTACCTATTTATACCTGCCCCTGGATACTTCCACTGCATGCATCTGACGAAGTGGGTACTAGCCCACGAAAGCTTATGCTCTAAAACTTTAGTTAGTCTTTAAGGTGCCACAGGACTCTGTCACTTCTGCAATTCCAGACTAACACGGCTACCCCTCTGATTCTCTTCCCTCTTGCTCCCTTCCTCCATAATTTTGGCATTTCCTATCATCTGAATCCTTGAGTTTGAACCTTAACATTCATTCAGTGTGTTTTGATTTGTTTGTGTATGTATAATAATAAATAAAACAATGCAGTTGTTAGATACTTTGTCTTCTCGGGATTGAGACAGGATGAAGGATAAGCGGTTTAATCTGAATTTTGTAACTGAATTCTGGAAGCACGTCTGGGAGTCAGCACACCGGGGTTCTATTCCTGGATTCTGTTGGTGACCTGCTGTATGACCGTAGGCCAGTCACTTCACCTCTCTGCCCCCTTGTTTCTTTTCCCACCTTTTGCATTGTCTGTTTAGATTATAAATTTATCATGGCAGGGACTGCTTCTCACTAGTGTTTGTATAGAAGCTATCACAATGGGAGCTTGATCTCAGATGGAGACTTTTGTCGCCGTTGTAATATAAATGAAGGTTTTGTTTTCACAAAAAACATGGGGTAGAAATCTTAGCCCATTTGGCCCTGTTGTCACTAGGAAAAAAGGCCCGTTCTTACCTTTCATTAGCTAATGTGTGGTAGACAGGGCAGTTTATAGCTTTCATGCATATTAGCAACTCATCATAATAATGAGTGAAAGCTATAAAATGCTTTCATTAGAAATGCATCAGGTGTTATTTACCTCGGGGTAAGAATACACATTTTTCCCTATATAAGGCACCCCCACTGAAATTGATGACAGAAGTCCCATTGATTTCAGTAGGGCAGGATTTCACCCTAGGTTTGGATCTCGTTTTGGGTTTGTCATGCCAGAATTAATGGGTTATAAAAATGGACTATTTCCATTTAATCTGACCTTGCATCAAGAGAAGTACTGGAATTTTTCTTCAGACCTGGCCAGGGTTAGACCCAGCTGCACAGAAAATGGACTTAGAGTCCATGGATGCCTTGCTCCTTTTTGAGAGTCAGAGCAACAACCACCTTTTCTTTAAATAAATGAAAAATAAAAGAAAAATCATTTTGTCTCTAGCTAACCCAGCAGATCGATTGTTGCCCCTTCATCTCACAACTGCAGGTAGACTGTTTTGGCTTAGTCAAAACTATTTTTGCTCATTATAAGGGTAATTTATTTAAGTAAATTGGAGATGTTAGAAGTTTTCTCTATGCTTGTCAGAGTTTATATTGGATGCAAACTGACAGAGCCCACAGGCTGTGGGGCTAATCATAGAAAAAAATCACCTAAGTGGGTTTGTTAATTTTCTTGGTTCCCTTGGTGATCTGTCTGCATAGCATGAAGTTCTTCAATCTGACTCGGGGAACAGAAGGATATTTTTTGCATTGCTGACCGTGACAAGGAAGTGCAGGTTTTGAAATTAGAAGGCATAGAAAGTTGACATGTAAACAGAAAAGAAGGTAGAATGTCTGGGATTCATTGCCTGCTGCTAAATCTTCAAAACAATTATTTGAAATGTACATATTTCCTTGTTCCTCCTAAGCAGAAAGAAGCTTTTTTTAAAAAATGGAGAGCATGGTTGAATATAATTATGCTTAGTTTAAAAAAGAAATTGAAATGAATTAGCATAGTGTTCAATAGAAAAAACAGAGAAAAAAATCACCTTTTCCATCAAATTTGTTAAGATCTAAGAGAGTTTGATGTTGTCTCTTTTTTAGATTCATAAAACACACTGTACTTGCAATGTGGCGTTTCAGGGAGTTTGCAAGGCACATTCAGCAAGTTTAAATGAAAGGAATTTAATCTCCTCCTGCATGCAAATGATTTGGAGTTGCAATGTTCGCAGAGTCCTTTGTTTGTGTCCCAGTGAGTTCTGGGCACAGGTTTTCGAGGTGTCTGGAGCCAGTATTTTATAAATGTGAAGGGAATTGAAATATGCTACATGATGTACTGCACCTAGTATTCTAAATTCTAGAGAGTCATTCATGATAGGCTTCAGCAAACATATGCAGAATGTTTAGAGCAGGGGTGGGCAAACTACGGCCCGCAGGCCACATGTGGCCCACCAGCCATTTTTATCCGGCCCGCGGGGGCTTGGGGCCACTGGCCCTGCGCTCTTGGCCCAGGGGCCAGGCCAGTGCGCCGTGCATTCTTCCTAGCCTGGGGGCCGGGCCAGCGTGCCGTGCCACGGGAGGTCCTGCCCTCCCAGCTTGGGGGCTGGGCTTAGGGCGGGAAGCCGTGGCGCCCCGCAGTCCCTGGCCCACGGCTTGGCCGAGAGCGGAGAGCTGGCCCACGGCTGGGCCCAGGACGGAGTGCCGCGGTGCTCGGCACTCCCCAGCTGGTGGCTGGCCCAGCCCGGGAAGCCGCGGCACTCGGCGCTCCCGGGCCAGCAGGCCAGGGACCCGCGGTGTCCGGCGGCCTCGAGCCGTTGGCCCGGCCCAGCTCTGCAAGCCGCGGTGTCTGGCGCTCCCAGGCCGGTGGATGGGCCCAGGCCGACAAGCCGTGTAGCCCTGCGCTCCCGGGCCGGCGGGCTGGCCGAACTTGGCGAGCGGCGGGGCCCCGCGCCCCGACTGGAGCATCGGGTGAATTTGGTAAGGGGTGGGGTAGGTGGTGGGGTCCTGGTGGGTGGTGATTGGGGGGGGGATCTCGGGAGCAGGTAGGGAGGGTTCAAAGCATGGGGGCTTAGATTGCGGGTTGGGTTCCAGGGGGTGGTGGGGTATCGGGAGGGGGCAATTAGGGAACAAAGAAGGGGGATTCTTAGGGGGTGGGGTCCTGGGGCAGAGGTTAGGGTGGGTAGGGGTCTCTGGAGGGGGCGATCAGGGGACAAGGAGCGGGGGGGGTTTGGATGGGTTGGAGGTTCTGAGGGGGCAGTCTGGGGTGGGAAGTGGGTGGAGGTTAGACAAGAGGCAGGGCCTTTCTTACCCAGCCCTCTGTCCAATTTTTAACCCCAGTGTGGCCCTCGGGCCAAAAAGTTTTCCCACCCCTGGTTTAGAGTATCAACAAGTCTCTAAATTGGAGGAAAGTATCAGTATATTTAGCAGTCACTTCACATTCTTCTTCCTGGATGACAGTATTGTTCAATATTAAAGATTAAAACAAAACCTAACCAAGAGTTCTGTTACTATAACTCTAAATGTCATGCACCCCATACATAAAGTATTTCTCAGCTTAATTATGGAACTTCTGAATTTCAAGAAATCTGTTACAGATGTAGGAGGGATGGCCCTCTACGGATAGATGTAAAGACATTTCATGCCAACAACAAGGAATTGTTTGGGATACTAATTTATATGAAGGATTTTTAAAAAAACAAAATACAGAAAAGACAGAAACAGTCAACATGACGTAAGGGAAGAAAACAAAAGATTATGAATCATTTTGTGTGTGTTTGTATATATGTATATATATGCACATATTACATACGTACACACATACATATATACCATGATGGGGGCTTCAATGATTTTAATTATAGTCATTTGCCAGACTGATAAATCTCCATTCCATAGGTATGAACTACAATTTTTGAAATGGCAAAACCATTTTAGCTGAAACGCTTCCCCTCTTGCTTTCTTGAGCCCACCTACAAATAAATAAATAAATACAGTTTTTTCTAACCTAACCAATACAAAACAAAAATCATCCTGAGGAAGACACCGGTATGGAAAACGTTTGACAAAGTCTTAAGATCTCTTTTCTTTTGCTTTTAGGGAGCTTTAACTACAATGATGTTTGCACCACCTATAATTCCTGCCCTAGTCTACCATTGCTTCTCTTGGCAGTTCTGATCATCAGCTTCTGTTCTCAATCTTTATACAAACCAATCTTTTTCTGGGTGCTGGGAGCACGAGAGAGACTGGCCATTTTTATCTTTCACACTAGCCTCCACAACAGTCTCGTGTGTGTGTATTGCCACATAGAGATGTGAAATTCATGAGATACACTGAAAATCGCTGTAGTAAGAAACAAACTAACAAAGCACAATGATTCTTGGCATCTACAGGCGAGTCGCATCTTACACGGGGGTTACGTTTGGCAGTCAGCGCGTAAAGCGAAAACCACATATAGTCAAAACTCATTGAGTTTAATGGCGGGTGGAATCGCTTGCACTACAGATACAGTTTTTAAATTATTTTTCTCTTTTTTTTTGCCGACTGTGTAAAGCTGAAATTGTGCATGTTAAATGTGCCTAAGATGTGACTCTCCTCTACTCAAGCTGTCAGATTTCACTAGGCACGGAAGGTAGCCTTGAAGTTAAAGGTAAATGGCATTAAGAGAGAGAGAGGCTGAGGAAGGAGCTGAAAACAAGAGAGCCAGAGTTCCCCTGTAACGGCCCTGGTGTTACTGAACAGCAGATGATGCAGTACACAGCTTGAGGTAGGACTTTGATTTTCTTTTTGAGGAGGATAGTTACATGCTCACTGGGGAGAGGAATGAAAGATCACATCTCACCATTTTTGTGCCATTTGGAAGGATTTACATTGGCTTCCTCCAGAATTACTGTTTGCCAGGGTTTATCTTGTTGAGTGGTCACAGGAGGAAAGAGGCCATTTACCAAGGTCCTCCTTTTTTACCTGTGGGAAAGAAAAACTTAATTGAAAAGTCCACTCCTACATCTTACCCAGCAACCCCCAGCACAAAACTAGTTAAAACTTACTTTGTCAGGTTTCACGGGTGGCTGGATTTTTACAGAGATGGGCTCAACTTTTAGATTCACATCCCAGCTTCCCTCAAGTTCAGGGTGATGTTATTGATCCAGCATTTTTGTTCAACCCACTTTCAATATTTTATTTATTTATTTATATTGCCATAGTGCCCTAGGAGTTTGGATACAAAGATCCCCAACTGGAGTCTATTTGGAACTGGGCCTTTTAGTTTAGGCCAATCTTGATTTATTTTTTTCATTTTGCAAACTAAATGTAATTCAGGGGTGATGTGTGAGGAAAAGGTTCAAGCATAATGTCCAGAGAGCTGTTTGGGACTGAAAGATCAGTCTGCAACTCCCACAACTGATAAACCTATCAGTCAGTTTCATCAAAGAGTTTATAGACAGGTAGCCTTGACTTGCAAACTCTGTCCTGTGCAAAGACCCTACTTTATTCCAGACTGAACTAAAATAGGAACACATGCTTCTCTTCCCTATATACCTTTTACCGTTTGGGGTATTTGACAAAAAATAACAGTGAAAAACAACGTTTGAGTATATATGTAATCAGTGCACCTTTAGCAAGTACTCTATGAGGTAAGAATCCAAAGCTGGCAATAGTATTAGGGGATTAAATGAACCACTACTGAGGATTTGGCTAAACCCCAAAGGTTTAAATTGTTCACCAGAACAAGGGCGGTGGATGGGAGATTGTTCCTCTCTGTCACTGCCCCAACACATTCACACAGAGACAGCATTGCACACTTGGCAAAGTGGATCATGGAGTGTAGGTGATTTTTCTCTGACTCAGGCATGGTACACTGCTGAAGGCAGAGTTTATGGATCAATGGTCTGATACAGACCAGCAAATTCTAGGTTCCTACACTCCGCTCCAATTGGCTGCCCATTTGTCAGGATATAATCCTAACTATTCCACAGCAGGATATATTATGCCACAGAAGGCAGGAGGAAACAAAATAAGATATTTTGAACTTCTTTTTAAGCTTGAAAAACATGCTGATTCAGAGTCATAGTCCAACATTTTCATCTGCATTTTGCCTGTAGTTTTGGGTCACAGCTACAGGAGGACAATTCCAAAAATCTTGCAGCTCCCAAATCTGAGCTAGCTTTTGCCAGATCAAGGGGTTGAAGGCCCTTCTGTACCTCTCCTTCCCCCCTGTTTGTGATCAAATGTCTAGATATTGCTTTTGGAGCTGATTAAAAACACCAAAACCATAGTGTAAGATTTTAAGAGGGTCACTAAAGTGGAGCAAACCCCTATACTCTTCTCTGCTGCCATTGTCAAAAGAAATGAGCTGTGAGCAGATGCCGTCAAAAAAGCCCAAATGACATTTTCTTCTTTTCCAGAGGAAGAACTTTCTCTTTGTACAGTGTGTCAAGTTCCAAAGCCTCAAGCCTCAGCTGAGCCTAATGCCAGTGTCATTAAATGAATCTGTTTTCAGTTACTTATCTATTTCTGCTTGAATGTGGGGATCGTTCTCCTCATGTCTGTTCATTATCTTCTGCGTGTCTGCTCCCATCTGCTGACTTTCCCAAATTAGTTGTGGCTTGTTCCTAGAGATGGGGCTTTGTTAGGGTGAGCTTTATAAAAATGCCTTTGGTGGTGTTCTAACGTGGGGAGGGGTAAAGAATAAGAAAAGAAGAAATCCCAAAGGCAGCTAAAGATCACCCAGTGAAAGGATAAAAATGAACAATGCCTCCTCCAGTGAGCCTAAAAATACAGTACTTCCCTCTCACATGAGCTTTAGTTTTTGAAATAATAACTTGATTGTACAATGCCAGAATTGTTATGGCCTCAAGAAAATACAAAGTCTGGGAACTTGAAATAAAATGCTAGGTCAGAGGAAACATAACTTCAAGTTTAAATTAGATCCAATATTCTCAGTAAAGAAATGTGTATAACTCAGAAGGAAGGATGGTGTGGTGGTTAAGGCATCGGGCAGGTTAAAGAAATCCTGGCTTTGCAACAGACTTCTTTTGTGACCTTGGGCAAATTGCTTAATATGTATGTGTCTCAGGTCCCTGGCATTTTTTTAAAGTAACATGAGAATGACAATTCTTTGCTATCTCATGGGAGAGTGGTGTTCATAAATTGATTGGTCTTGAGTTGCACATGTAAATGAGAGATTGGCTGTATTGCTGACAATAGTCATGATTTACATGGAACGAGACAGCGGTAAGGATGTGGAACTGAAGGAGATGGGAGAGGGAAGGAGCAATATCTTCCCGTGAGATATTGAAGGACCAAATCCAGTTTGCTCCATTCATTACAGATTCTATGGAACCCTTCGACACCCCATTTAGCAAGCTGCTTATGCGCATGCTCCACTGCAGCCATCTGAATATTTTCATTGATTGCAAAAGGATCTTTACTCACAAAGAGTTGGGCATGGGCTTAAGTAGTTGCTAAACTGGAGTTCCAAAGAGCAGGAGTTTGCCCACATGTCCTTGGTCCACATTTCGTATCCCCGTTGCTGTGTGGCAAGTTATGTCCAGTAACATTCTGTCCAGTAGTGTCCTGCGTCCTGCACGTTCAGGTGAAGTTGGGTGATATAAAGCACGGTGGCGCTAGCTCCTGAGCTAGAATAAATCAGCTTAGATCTGCAGAAGTTAATGGAATTACACTGATTTACATCAACTAGGACTCTGGCCCTATATAAATAGAAACTAACAGCTCTTCGGCTAAAGAACAAATCACCCCCCAATCATATTCGCTTGTGATTTCTTTTTCTTGACTCCACTATAAAACTTGCCCTGTGCTAATGGTGGTTATTTTATCAAGTTATCTCAAAAGATCATCCTGCTCAGCTAGAAGGGGAGATCAGAGGAGCAAATACGTAAGAAGTTTGGTGTGGTTTTAAGGGTGGAGGAACCTATTTTACACTGTAATGACAGTATTTCCTAAACGATTTCAGGATGGAGAGTGGTGTTGTCTGAGGCAATGACTTTGTTAATTCACTGATACAATCGTGTATGTATTATACTAGCTTATTCAGCAGAGGGTTGGAGGGAGAACCTTGGAGTGGTTTCCTTTTAGAAGGTCAATTATGTCAATGTCTAGATTTTTTTTTTTTTTACATCACTGTATCCAAGGATCGGTGGGTAGCCGTGTTAGTCTGGAATTGCAGAAGTGACAAAGAGTCCTGTGGCACCTTAAAGACTAACGAAAGCTTATGCTCTAATACTTTAGTGGGCTAATACCCACTTCGTCGGATGCATGCAGTGGAAGTCTCCAGGGGTAGATATAAATAGGTAGGCAAGAACCAGGCTAAAGATAACAGCCTCATTGGACTCACCCTGTTATCTTTAGCCTGGTTCTTGCCTACCTATTTATACCTGCCCCTGGATACTTCCACTGCATGCATCTGACAAAGTGGGTATTAGCCCACGAAAGCTTATGCTCTAATACTTTAGTTAGTCTTTAAGGTGCCACAGGACTCTTTGTCACTTCTGTAACCATGGAGGTAATGTTTAGGCACAGCCAGTCCACATTTCTCACTGCAGGCTGAGAGCAGGTTTTGCACTAGAAGCACCGTTGCAGCTGCGCTGATGTAGCGCGTCTGGTGTAAATGCTCTATGCCAATAGGAGAGCAATCTCCCAACAACATATTTACACCACCTCCGCGAGAGGTGGAAACTATGTGGGCAGGGGATCGTCTCCTGCTGACATAGTGCCAGTGTGGATAGCACTGAGGTAACTTTAATTGGCTTTGCACCGGTGCAGGAGGGGAAGGTGCCTTTTTCACACCTCTGAGCAACATAAGTTAGATCGACTTGAGTGGTAATGTAGACCTGCCCTGACATCATAAAGCAACACATTCAGCGGAAAAAACAGGCTTTCCTAATGGTAGACATTGCAACTAATTGTTCATCCGAGGTAAGATGAGCCCCTTTTTACTGTCTCTCTGATGATGGCTTTTTATTTCCTGCTACAAGCAAATCTAATTTGCAAGTGAAAAATTTCATTATAACTAAAGTTGCCTGTAAGGGAATTAAAGCCCAGCACATCCAAAAGAGTTCAGCAGAACATACAATTGCCTTTTAAACAAAAGATTTACGAACCCAATTCACAATTAAAATAACAATTGCTCTTAAGTGGTGCTTATTATTTTTAAAAGGGTAGACGTTCCAACAATAGAATTCAAACAGAATAAGTCAGCTTATGAGCAAAACATACAGTAAGTAATTGGCAAAGCTCACTTAATATTTCTTGTTTGCTATCCAAGAGCTATTCACAATGCCACTGTAACAGTATGTTGTTGGTACAACAATGCTGACAGTTTTTGAGATGAAAAGGAAGAGAATGGAATAAATCACACACATTTCACCAAACGGTCTGATAACACTGCAAGACTGAGAGCTGCTAGTACCTGTGTTACTTCAAATTGCTCTGTTATATTAATTAATCCTTTCTCTGCTGACCTCTGCTGCAGTTTCTTTACAATGGCAGGATGTGACTTGTTGCCCCTTGAAAAGATGAAGCCATAGCAGTTGATACCTCTGGTGTATGGGCCAGCATAGGAGATGCACTGTATCCAGTGCACCATGTAAATTAAGCAACATAAACTTGGTTAATATATGCTGTGGGGGCTGGCACTCCTTGTGGTAGGAGTACAGCCTAATGGATGGTATAGATGGAAATCTCTGAAAGGCATACTGTGACTGAGAGGACAGTAGATGAAGTGCCCAAGGGGCATGTCATAAACACACCTTTCCAGTTTTGTTTTTTATATATTTTTCTAAATTTTAAAAAAGAAAACTATGGAGAAGGTTTTTGTTTTATTTTTCACCAATAGAACCTAACTGGTGGGTGAGGAGGACATTTCACCAGGAATTAGGATTTCTTACTTATGAGCTGTCATGTGAGATTTGAATGCTTCAGAACCTGAGTGGTGACTGGTTAGGGAGGACATAATAATTTCACAGGGTAAAGGGCCCTGTCTTGTACATGGTGTGGGATTCCCCTCCAAACACACAAGCCTCAAAAGAAAAAAGATCCTTTTATATCCTTTTAATTAACTCTGTCTTGTAATAAACCATGCAGTGGGCAAGTCAAGGTTATGACTGTGTATCTGCCCTTTGAGTTGTAATGTTCTGCATCTGTGCAACACAATACAGTGGAGAACATACAAAAGGGTCGTGGGAATTTAGGTATAGGTTGGTGAAGAAAGGGACCTGGAATAATAGGAAAGTGTAACTGCTTTTTGAAGATACAGTACTCTGTATCAAAGACACCTTTTTGATGAGGAAATGCTCTTGTATCTAACAAAAAAAAAATCTGCACTGGGGAATATAATCTGTTCCACAGGGTGTTAACATTTGGATATATCTAGTTTGAGGTGTATAGAACTATACTTTAAAACATTTATTATATGTTACTTCAAAGATCTTGGAAAGACTCTTGTTCAGGAATACAGAAAAATTCCTCTCAGAATGTAGTTCTCTAAATCTGTTACTTTTAGTGGCCTCTGTTTCTTTGTCATTATCTAGAAAGCTCCAGCGATTAACATATGTGAGTCCTGCTTTCTTGAACAGTCTCTACTCTAGAGAGACACTCAGAGTTAATTTTTCAGTTGGTTTTAACTCAGCATTTCAGTGTGCTTATTTTGTGTGCATACCTGTTTGCTTTGCAGAGAGTTAGGAATCTACTTTTAGAAGGCCATGTTTTGCAACATTTCACTCATTGGCAAAGAATTCTTAACATTTTATTATTTGTTCAAAAGGCTCTTTTTTTTACCCATAAATTAAGGGGTTTGCTGAGAAAGGAAACCAACTAAAGGAAAACAATGTGTGCACAGGTAGGCGATCTAAACGGCTTTTGTTATGTTGGTTTCTGTAGAGAGACAGAAAAGGGCTCAGGAAGTGATAGCATTACGAGGTTTCAAAGGCAACTATCCTGATTCTAACCTTTTTGCATATTTAATATTATGCTGTGGACTGCTTTGTGTAGACAAGACAAAATATTGGTCTTGCTTTTGTCCTCAAAGGATCACTTTGATTTCTTACATCGTATTTCCAGTGAGGTTGCAAATTGCCTCCACTGTGGTGTAGCCTTGGTGTGACGGCACTTTGGATGTCTGCCCTAAACCTATTATGAATTTATATTTCCGTCTGGAGCTCAGACTTGCAATGTTAGGCTGCCAAGGCGGTATTCAGTGTCAGTTCCATCAAACAACAACAGTCCTTTAGTTATCTGGTAAATGGACAGACCACTGAATCATATAGACTTACCTGATGGTGTTTAATTTCCACCTGTCCCCACCAAGTAATTGTTCAAAGCTTTAAATGTTTACTGTTGAGTTTTGAACTCTGTTGCATACCTCAGGCATATGAATTATATGCCATAAAGGAGGGAAACCAGAGTTGAAAGCTTAATAATGAAAATCTAACATTTTATTTAATCTCTGATTACCTTGTGCACGCTCTTAGAGGCTGCCATCCAAATCTCCTCTAGCTGCCATCTGGCTTCCTCCTGTGGTTTTACTACTTAAGCAGGAGGAAAGCCTGTTAGGAAACACGGTCCAGTTTCTGACCAATGGGAGCTTGAGGCATAGGTGCTGGAACTAGAGGTGCTGCCGCACCCCCTGCCTTGAAGTGGTTTCCAGCATCTACAGGATTTACAGTTTGGTTCAGTGGCTCTCAGCACCCCCCAGTACAAATGGTTCCAGCACCCCATGGTTTGAGCCTTTTACCTGTGGCTTTGTGAAATGCCATATTTCATTCTCTCCCTCAGCTCTTACTCTCTATCCAGGATTGCTCTCTTCTGACAGAGTATAGCTCTAGCTGTAAAGAGAGAACAGCCCCATTTCTCCCAGGTTTATGTTCATGGGATGTCACAATCTGGTTGACAGCAGGAATTAGGCTCTCTCTAGAATTATGCATCCTGTCCTTCTGGGAGTGCGGGGATTGGCACAGTAGCAATAGGAAACGACCTGCTAGAGTTGCAGTCTCCACTGAGGTGCCTGCTGTGGTATGGGTGCTGTTTATAAACTTCAGGTAAATGACCCTTCCAACATGAGAATGGGAAACATTGCTCAGTATAAGACAGACTCTCCACCTGCTATTGTGTTTTAAGACCACTGAACCACCCATCTGCCAATGCTTTCCCTGTACATTTAAAAGTTAATTTGTGTAGGCCACTATTAAAATCATCCCAACTGCTTTTGCGAGTGAGTAATATTGCTGTCGAGTAGATCCAGAATAGCATGGTGATGCTGTCCATGTGTAAAGACAAAACTGAAGATTTTAGCGGCAACCCCTTTTGTAAGCAATGATAAGAACAAAATACTGTGGGCCTACTGTCTACTGCTGAAAACTCTTCATACTTCCTGAACTCTAAGTGCATTACTATGTACAGTAGACTCTCGATTATCCAGGATGGTAGGGAAAAAATTAGTCTTGGTTAATAAAATCCTGGATAATCACAATCCATAGGAAATATGGGGAGAGGGGGTTGGCTCACCAGCCACCCTGTGCCAGGTGGAGTGGGTGTTGGTTCACTGGCTGTCCTTAGCCCTGGTGGGGGGGGGGGGGGTTGTGTGCTTGGGGCGACAACAAAGCCAGAGCCGGCCCTGTGAGTTACATGTAATTTATTTTTGACATCCGGGTTAATCCACTTTCTGGTTAACCCAATCCTGGATAATCAAGAGTCTACTGTATTTCATATAAGAGCTGCAAAAGAAAAAAATGTGTTAAGACCAACTTTATATCTTACTGTTTTTTAATATAAATCTACAGCATGTAGTGTAGCAGACCCTTGAGGGACTACAGTAAAGACAAAAAGGGCTAACTGAATTGTATGAATAATGCGTAATGCTCATTTGTAGCTGTTACACTGCATTCTGAGAACTCTTTTTTAACAAAAAATATGTACAGTCTGTTTTCATGTTATGTTCCATAGGAATTTTACTTTACCTTTGGAATTATGGTTTCCTAATCAGCATATGCAAATCAGTCACCCGTTCGGGATGGTTTTGACTAGGCATTTAAAAATACTGAAAGCAAGTATTGCCATTATGGGCTAGTTACCTGCAAATTTTAATTATAAAAAGATAATAATAATTAATAATAAAAAGTTGTGGTAGGACAACTGAATGGTTCAGGTGCTTGGTAGTTAGATACGTTGTCTTCTATCTCTAAGGCGCAATGTTGAATCTTTCCCAGTTAGGTTATGCATGAAGAATTCAGAATTCATGAATAGCAGACCCTATGTGAAATGAGCTCCTTATCTTTCTCCAGTTCTTAGCAGACTGGTGTTGGCATCACAAGAGCCATAATCATAACTGGCCACCACTCTGAACCTTAATTGGTTGTCCAAGCAGGAGATCAAAAGGTATGTAGAATGGACTGCCCCTTCCATTCCTAATTGTAGTTCCTCTTAATCAGAGTGGAAGCATGTTGTTGAGACAGTAAGAGGGAATCTTGCACTGCCGTTACTTATGCTTTATGTAGTGGGTGAGTAAGCAGTGGGCTACAGTCTATCATGGCCATTCTGGCACTTTTCCTGAGCACTGTGTATTTTAAAAAATGAAATAGGAAATCAAAATAGAAAATTTTTAGAAATAACTGTGCATAATATTCCATTGAGTGGGCATTTGGTTAATGCAGAAATATAATTGATCATCATTGATTAAAAATTCTCTTTGGAAGAACTAGCCCATATAGAAATGTTACCCCACTAGGCGACCAGGCAGGTTTAAGGTACCTAGCATTATGCCTAGAAAAAGTCATATTTTCCCACTGTGTGTGTAAGTGACAGGTATCAATTTTGAGATGGAACAATTAATGTTTCTAACCACCTTTTGGAAAACATTATTCATTTTCAGAGCATTGAAATCTCCCTTCAGCTTCACTGCTCTTCTCCTTCACTGGAAAGCCAATGGCCTTTCCTATTCCCCTGGCATTTCAGCTGTTCATCTCTAGCAAGTAACTGCAGCTTGTGCTGCTCTCAGTTTTGTTTATTTCTTGACTATCTATTTACACATCTGTCTTATTATGGCACTTGAAGTATGACTAGGCAGTTTCTTTCCTTGTGAAAAGTGGAAATGCTTTGTCTTTGTTTTATAAACACTGATTGTGTTCTTTAGCACTGGGGATTGCCAGCAACTTTATGCTCTCAAACTCCTCTTGGGAATAGAGAGTTTTTAAAGCTAATACATTCTTTGCTTTTATAGTGCCCTCAGCCTTAGGAACTCAAATCTCCCCCTGACACCCTAAGGAATTAATTTTTCTGGTGAGCAAGGGAAGTGTTATCCCCTTTTCGCAGGTGGGGAAACTGAGATACAACAGTATTAAGCAATTTGCTTAAGGAAGTCATGGGAGATCTACTAAACCACTTGGATAATGGAACCAAACACTGACCTTTCTTTAGCATCATAGTCTGTCTCTTCTCTCCTCGTTCTTTTTGTCTCTTCTCTGACTCAAAAAGAAATCTATATAGATACATGTACATATATCTTTGTGTGCATGCGTATTTACCTATAGCTATAATAATTTACTATATGGCATGGCAGGTGGGATTGGAATCCTCACTTGACCACTATACAGTTTACACTTTTATGAAGCAAGCACAGCTTTCTGACCATTTGCTTTAAAGAGGTGTTGGAAGCAGAAAGCAAATTCTGCCAAAAGCACACAGAGTGGATGGCGTATAGCTGACTTGCATGAAGAAAATGTTCCTTCACCTCAAATAGCCCTGCAGGGTCTGTGTCTGATTACAATGAGATGCACACTCTGTCCTAACACTTGGGTAGAGCTGTTAGCCCACACATTAAATAGAAATTTCAAGTCTGGTTTAATAGTGTTGAGAGTCAGCATTATCCTAATCCAGCAGGAATGGATGTATGGAGCTAAACAATATAGGTGACTATACATTTACCATTGCCATGGCAACTTCAGATGATGATTTATTAAGCTGCATTTTTTTCACATTCCAGACAATGCATTTCTGTTGGTCTGAGCTCTCCAGAGAATTTATTTCTTTCAGCTCCCCGAGAATTTTTTTTTTTTTTTTTTTTTGAAAGTGCAGAACAATGGGGACATGTTTATAGCTACCTTTTGGCAGGAAGGGGGAATCAGTTGTTGTTGTTGTTGTTATTAGGTCATTAATAAATAAACTTGTAGCAGTCAGTTGGTTATCACTTACAACTGCAGCACAAACCAGTGACTCTAACATAGCAATTAAGAATAAAGGACCAAAGGAAGAGAAACAGTGTCAAAGAGAGAGTATTAATAGAACATAAGACACTTCAGGAACAGAGAGAGAGACCTTTTGGCCCAGCTTGGCTGTTTCATTTTATTGATCTCCAGTCCTCTGTCCTGCTTTCTTTCCTATGTATCTATCTCTTCCTGCTCAGAGCTTGTGCTATCTGTTTCCATAGCCACCACTCGGCTACTAATGCCATATAATTATTACTATAATTGTGTCATGACCGTTTGCCAGCCTGCAAGCATGCACGGCAATAGCTCCATTGAGCTCAGTGGAACTTCTTGCATGCATAATGTTACTCATGCACCTAAGTGTGCACAGTGCTGGAGTCTTGGTGTTCTCAATGACCATAGCGGTCATTGCAAGCCCTCCTGTAGCAATGTTTGGAGAAGAAGGCAGGAGTCTTCTTCGTATCTGTGCCATAGTATGCACTCCATTCACTGCCTTCCTTTAGAGGCAAGGCTACTTTGCTGACTCTGGTGTGCCAGCCAGCTACAGCCCCAAATAAAGCCCCAAACACAAATGCATTTGTCTTAAACAAAATATTTTATCTTCAGTTATACAGACACAGAGAGAAACTCCATGAAGAATAAGGATGGTGGCTACCCGACCCAGAGAAATTACATAAGCTTCCCAATAGAATGTCCTTCCTCTTAGTGAGAGAATATCGAAATATTAAATGGAGCTTCCCATAGCAGAAAAGCATTCTTTCCCTCTCTCATATCAAAGAAGTATCCCACAGAACATCTCAGTATTGTCTCATAGTATGTCAGTATCCAGTTGGCACAACCTGCTTTGTGGTTGGGTTGGCTCTTGAAGTCCAAGTCTCTAAGAGCGTTAGGACATTACATCATTTAAACACTAAATGCTTCTCAGGGGAAAAAATATTTTAAAAAAGGGATTTTTTTTTCCAGGCAACTTGTTTGATGCATGTCTTGACTGGTGAAGTGGGCATCTCCCAAACAGCACTCCTGGGTATCACTAAATTTTGTTTAGGTGCACATTATTTAAATACATCAGGATAAACAAAAAACTGTATTACTTGGACTTACTTGTGACAGTTGTTCTTGTTTATGCCTAATTTTATTATTATTTAAGTTATGCCCCCTACCAGGTGGCAGTTGTGAATTTATACGTCTGTTTATGCCTCTGTGTGTGTGTGTGCAGACAGATGACATAATTTCTTTCTGCATCTAATATGTTGTTGTGTGGGTTAGCCCCTCCTGTAAGGAAGTGGCAGAAGCACAGCTTGAGGCTGCCCAGATATATTTTCTAATCACATTGAAGTTCTTTCATTTTGTCCTGTCCCCATGGTAGCAATCGGACATACAGCAGTTCTCTTTGAGAAACACTTTTTTCCCCTCGCCAAGTAGCCTATTGTTCATGTCACAAGCAACCGTGATTATTTTATTTGGCATGATTTGTTTACCAAAAGCATTATTAAAGAACTATCAAGTGAAATAGCTACTGGGTAACTAGAAAAGCATTCATGAGTAAAACAGTGTTTTGTCATAAACATCTGGGCCCTACTCTCACTTGCACTCAGATCCCTTTATACCACTGCGGCAGTGTAAATGAGCCTTAAAATGGGAGTTCATTAAAGTTAGTTTAAAGCCCCTTCACATGGCTAGAGCAATATACAATTGCCTTATGTGTGAGCATCGGTCTTGACGACAGAGAGAGCCTGGGCTCTTACCTGGATATTCCTTCTAACCCCTCTCTTGTCCACACACACAAACATTCTATCTGAAATGGCTGGTACTTTCAACCCAGGCTACCTAGGGTTGTGGATTAGAGCCCTGGTTCTCCTTTCATTTAGGCTGGTGACCCTCCCTCTTTCCAGTGAAGATGCAGACTAAATCGCTCAAGTGCTGACAGTCCTTCAGTGCCCTCCTATAATTCCCCCAGTAAAAAAATTCTCCTACAATTCACTTGGAAAGAATTCATAATGTTGAAACATATGACAGCACAAAGAACCATGGGATAAGCCCTCAGAAATTCTAGTGACACACATGGAAGAGTGCAGTACTAATGAGAACACACTAATGTGACTATGGCTTTGCAGTGTAACTGCTCATATCTGAGCTAGGCTGATGTTCAGCGCTACGCTGGTATTGATTACCCATGCTAATTCTGCAGTAAATAAGGTTCAGGCCTAGTTTTCAAGCAGGCAGCTGACTTACAAACCTGGTTACTCCTGGGGGAATTCTGTATCACTGTGCATGTGAACAATTCATGATCTCCACAGACTTCTTTGCTTCTCCACAGAAAAATGAGTTTTTGATGCAGAAGCAAAGTCCTAAAGAAGTCACGCGCTCCTCCCCAGCAGTTCAGGCAGGTCAGTTCAGGCACCTGAAGCAGCCATAAATCACAGCAGGGAGGAAGCTGAGCAGTTGTGTGTGAGAGAGATATACTATGTCCCTCTTGCTCACTATTACTGCACATTTGGCTTGGAGGGGCAGGACTTTTGGGTGTTTCTGAGTAGGTAGGTATGGGGCGGGCTCTGTCCCATCAGGCAGAGAAGAATATAGCAGCCTGTTTGCTTAGTGAGTTGTTCCCATTGTTCTTAGTGAATTCCCCCAGGAGTATAAAACAGGTGTAAATAGGCTCCTTTACATTGCCAGAGTGGTATAAAGACAGTATGGCCTTATAAATGTTTATGGTGCTTTACTGATTAGAACTGGTATACATTTTTGTACTAAAAAAAATTCCTGTCAAAATGTGCTCCATGAACTGTTTGTTACCTTTCTGGAAATCGCCAATAGCCAGTATAAATTGTGAATTTGATTCCCCAGCCCTCACTTGTTCTTCAGTTGCCTGTGATGTAACACTGAGCATATGGCTGCATATATTTTTTGCATAATAGAAATAAAGGGTCAAACCTAGCTACTTGACTATTAAACAAAGGGAGTTTGGGGATTTCTTCCAAAGCTCCCCACTCCCATTCTCCATTCATTGTACTGTTGTTTAAATAAGTTACCAAAGTAATTGAAACCAGTGTAATTATATTGCTTTGTTTTGACAAATAAATATGTAGAATTTTTAAATATTGTGCCCAGAATTTTTAATTTTTGGTGCAGAATTTTTTATGTTTTGGTGTAGAATTCCCGTTGGAGTAAAACCTGGTGAACAAGCTCTTTTGTCTTTGTTGAATAATATTTTGCTCCTCCACTATATGTTGTATTTAGGAGTGATCGTGGAGTGAATGGTTTGAACTGTTGTATTATAGTAACACTAGCCTACTGTTGCTGTTAGTTTTGTTCCTCGTTAAAAAGTTTGTGAATTTGGACATTTTATAGGATGGAAAAAAAAGTTCTGTTTCTGGTTGGCTGTTTTGGTTTTTTGTTTGTTTGTTTTTTGGGGTTTTTTTTTTTTTTTGTATTTCTTCAGTGACAAAAAACGACTTCACTTTCTCAGACTTGAATACAGGGATATTTAGTTTATGGAAATGACTGAGTAGTGATCTAAATAAGTTAAGTCTCAGCTATTGGCAAGAGCTCTGCAATCTCATTCACAGTTTTCACACTGAATCTGAAAAATACATTCACTAAATTAGTTAGCTACAGTATGTAACATCTCTGACACACATGCTCTTCTATTTGTTAATGTCACAAGATTCAGGGTTTTTTCATATATTTTGCTGGACTCTCAGTTAAAACCCCCATTTATTTACAAGTTGCATTTTCAAAAACAATGATGTTGGGAACTCAAGTCCCATTGAACATCAGTGAGATTTGTGATTGTGAATCATTTAGCCACCTTTGAAAAATCTCACCCTGCATCATCGAAGTAGATATAACATTATTATCAGAACTAGACTTAATTTTTAAAATTTGGATAACTTTTTCTGAATATATTTACATTTTAAATTTTGCTTACCAGCTCTATAAAGGGATTGCAAAACAGCAGACATATTGCATGAAAAAAGCACATGAAATATTTTCATCATGAACAGATGCAGGAAATATTTTTTGTACTTCAATTAAGATTAGTATTGATGTATCCATCCTTTCTGCAATATTCATACACTGCGATGTTTGCTTCCCTTTACATTACATGGACCTGAATTACCTTGAGAACTTTGCCACCGACGGAATGATTACTGCCAAAAGAAGGGATCTCTTGTGCATCTCTAAACAGTTGCTTGTTTGTTGATTTATATCATTTGGCTTTTCACAGCCATGTCAAGTTTGCATGCAAATATCTCGACTAGATGCCACAGTTTATGTATGTCCAGTGTAGAAGAGTTGAGAATCAAGGTCCTAGATTAAAAATAATAATGTAATATTCTTTAATTTTTTTAAAAAAAGGAAATGTAGCGTAATGTATTACAATGAAAAAGTGACACTGACAGTTACTTTGCCTGTCCCAGCCAATGCTGGCACGTCCCAGAAGCAGCACCGGTTGAGGAATGAATAAGAAATTCTTGCTTCTGGCACTGATTGTTCAGTGCTATGATTGGTGAAATCAGCGCACAGTGCTGCTGAAACAAATTTCTACTAAGAGTGTGGGATACAGGGGTTAATTTGTGCCAGGGATTGTCAGGGCTGAGCCATAGCAATTCTAGGCTTGGCAGTTCATAGCTCTGGTACCTCTGGGCTTGCTGCATCAGTTATGAATGTAAAAATATTTGCGTGAACCCCAGCTCCTAATTGCTTGAGCCCCAGCACCTCTTTTGTTACAAATGAAGCACTTATGGGATGGCAGACAGAATGGGAGAAAGGACCGTTTGCCTACTACCTTTATCTTTTCAAATCCTTCCTTGCCCGCTGTAAAATCCAACTGGCCTCCCTTGCAGCGGTGTGGCTTCAATAGTAAATAAACAAATATATATATTTTAAAAAGGCAGTGCCCCCAGAGGATCTCTGTCTGAATTTAGCAGCTGGGGAGCTGCCATTCCACCATTATCATCATGTCAGCGCAATCACTGGGAATTGCTGTTGAGGATTTAGAGCAGCTTGGGGATAATTCAGCCAGCCAGGAAGAAGAAAAAATCCCATAAACAGATTGTTAAAACTACTAGCAGAAGACAAACAATGCAAAAAAGGAATGTTGTCTGCGGAAGAGAAAGTGCTTTAATCTCCGAATAAATTAATATATTTTAGGTTTTAAGGCCAGAAGGGAACATTATGATTATCTAGTCTGACTTCATGCATAATGCCAGCCATAACATTTCACTCAGTAATTCCTGCATCAACCCTGTAGATTTTTATTTCCACCTACGGGGGCTTCCCTGGAATTTGAACCCAGAATTTGTACTTACCAGTACAAGCAAGAAGCACATCCCAAGGCTGCCAGCGGCTGAATAGGTAGTGTAAGTTTTAGCAAGGTCAGTTGTTTAAATATGTTTCATAAAGTTGTAAACTCATTGAAATATAACTGTTGTGCTATGGACATCTGTCCCTGAGAACAGTCGAAACTTCTTCCAGTAGTTCCACTCCGCAAACTGGTGAACAAAATGTTTACAGCAGATATTATATACAGCCAATCTCCTGCCATACCCCTATCATTCGTTTAGTTGTATAAGAAGTTGGTAGTATAATGCTATCCATTTAAGCAAGAATGAAAGGCATAGTTCAAATTTGATCTGCCTTGGTGACATAATGTGGGAATAGTGAACAAAAATTGCCAAATGAATCAATCTCTTTCCCCAGAAAGGCATATGGTATACATTGCTGTTTTGTACAATGACTCGTTACTCTATCAGACCAGTCCATGCAATAACATGCTTGGAAGCAGTCACAGTTATAGTGGTATATTGGGAGAGATTTGTGCTCTGAAACAGCTAGTAGTGGCTGCATAGCAAGGTGTGGTGTTATAGTGCAAAATTTGGTGGTGGCATGGTCCGTTATAGTGTATGGGTATATATAAGGCATAGGAATAGATCAATAATGTGGAAGTTGCACAGTGATCTCATGTATGTGTCTACCCCAGGGACAGAGTAAGGCACAAAATGGATTTCTTTATTAGATGTCAAGAATGAAATTCTAGCTCAATTGAAGTCAATGGGAGCTGTGGCCTTGAGATGTGTGGAGCCAGGATTTCACTTCAAATATGTATATAAGATAACTAAAACTTGATTTTAAAAAAGGGACCCAAATCAGTCAGATGAGGATGAGAGAGATTCATGAGAGATGTGAAAGGATGAGCATAAAAAAAAAAATAAGAGAAGAATATTTTACATCAGGATAATGGGCAAAAAGTGAATTCTGCTGTTTTGAAGGCATTTCACATGGACGTGTAAACATTAATAGATTCCTTCCTCTTGCAGGACTTACTCAGGAGTGAGTTAGATTAAAATAAAAGCTCAGTGGACTGTGGGAAGTATCTTTGTATTACAAGTATAGCAGTTAGAAATGTTCGTAGAAGTACATTTTTCTATCAGTGCTGAAAATAACACCATGTATATGTTGACTTTATAGCGAGCAATATAGTTAGAGTTTTTTTAAAAAACCTTCAGAGCTTTTAGAAACTTCTTAAAGGATCGTTTTTTCTCATTTCCCTGAAAATTTCCCCCCTTGAAATAGCTTATAGGTCAAAAACTGTAGTTAAATGTGACTGTATAGTTCATTGTTACGTTAGTCCAAATGAGCCCTTAAGTTTGGCATTTCTCTGTGTTAAATATGTTTGGAAATGAACTTTTGGCGTTGAGAAATCCAAAGTCCTGGTACTAATGGGTTAACAAATGACCGCCATCTGTATGAGCCCAAGGTGAGGAGAAATTGGGTGAGTGAATAAGCTTTTGTGGGCTAATACCCACTAAATTTGAAATGAGATGAACAGATTTTTCCAACCATTGCAAAATCTAGAGTCCTCATGTGAGTTCTGTGTTTAATAACACTTGCTCTAGAAAACCTGTGTATGTACCAAAGCTAGCTTGTATTGAAATGTAAACTAGGAAGCCAGCCTGATTGGAAAGCTCAACAAACAAATAGATCTTGCTCTACTTAGAGTGTAGTTTTATGTTGGCATTTCAGGATTGCTTGAGGATTCCTGCAAATTCCTTACTACATGTGAAATGGCTTGTTCCATCCAACTTGAGACAAAGAGAGAGGCCAGAATGGCAAAATATATGCATAGTATAGCTATGTTCTGAATGAATAAAGGAATTGCATGAAATAGCTTATGTCTTTTACTGTCTTCCTTGATGCCTGTCTTCCAGAGTTTTGGGGAGCATTCAGATTATTTTCTTTCATTCTGACAAAAAGATGCTGCAAAAAATTGCACTGATTACACAGGATGCCAGAGCTGTGGGGCTAATGATGATGTGTAGCCTCCAGGGAAGCAAAGCTTACAGAATTCTAAAACCCCTAGAGTGTATATCTATCACGGTTTTAGTTTGAACTGTGCACACACAGTGATCAGTCTGTTCCCCCCCCGTTTGCTCCTCCATCACAGAATTTCATCAATCAATCAGTGTGATCTTTCACACACTGGGTAAATAGAAGGCTGTGATAGAAGCACATAAACTGTGATAAAGGACATTGAGTAGCCAAAAGGCTGCAAGGCAGTAGTTCCAGTGGTAGAAGATGGCTGCAATATCCCATTTAAAAATGGGTCAGCGGTGCCAAAAAAGTTTCCAGCACTGGTCCTTGGAAAAAATGTGATGTGCGGATGTGCAGTTTGCATCGCAGTGCATGTTGGATCTGAGAGTTCTTTCCCCAAAGCTCCAACCCCAAATCAGTCATATGGTTACTGAGCCTTGCACAGAAGTCTGACTCTCATTGACTTTAATGAATGTTGCAAGGCTAAATTCCCAAGCACTGCTCTGAAAGGGTAACTGGAACTTGTATATGCTGAGGCTGGAGATAGTACGTTCCCTGCTTCAGTACAGAAGTAGCTTTGCTATAAAAAAAATTTTCACATCAGCAAAATTTTCACTCTGCTAGATCCTTGATGAGTAATTTCTGCATCTGAGTCCTTGCAATAAAGCATGGAATTGTTCCTAAACAGCAAGTAGAATAAAAAACAAACTGATGGTGTTAATGCCTCCTCCTTAGCTCTCACCTCTGTTTGACCATTGCTAGCCTGTTAATTTTTTTACTGTCTAAAGCACATTTGGTCTAGTCTGTGTGCTGGCTGTGAGCCATTTCAAATTTTGCTAAGCAACTCTAGTGCCAATTTTTGTACCAATTAAAACGGATTTGGGGAATGGAGCAGAAGTTTGGCCAACAGTTGCTTCCTGCATTCAAGCTTACTCCTTCTCTGTTGCTCTGTAGGGGAAGGGAGGGCATACAATAAAATAAATGCAACCACTTGATGAACCCCTGTTTGAAGCTGGCTGTTCCTTTGCAATTTGGTGTGTATGAGAATTTCTGGAGCTTGATGAAAGCTGGTGGCTGAAGTGTGGTAGAAGGGGACAGATGTCAGCGGTCTGGAGGCAACTGGATCAAATTACTCATGTCGTTTTCCTGGTGAAAGGCTTGGATGGCAGTTACTCCCTGCTGCCTTTGTTTTGTCTTCAAAGGATGATTTAGAATAAAAGGTCTATATGCCATGGCAACTTGTAATGTAATAAGAAGAGTAATACTTATACAGCTCAGCATGTAATCAAATTAAGTTGAGAGATTTTCCAGATTGAAAAAGATAAGACCTATAAACTGGGTGACTTGGGGCGTTTCAGTATATGCTGCCATTAGATGTTTGGCTGCATGTGTGTGTTCTTTCAGATTGCTGTCCCAGCTCTGCGCAGAAAGCTGGTATGGCAGACCTCAAGCGAACTACCCAATGACCACAAGATATGTTAAGGTACGAAGGCACCTGTCCCGGTTTATTGTTGATGAGGCACGGTACTATTACCCACAGACTCTACAGGACCACTAATACATGTATGCCAGTTACAATGGACCAGCACAGTGAATGGTGGGACTTTCTGTTCCCTACCTAAGGCCAGACAAAGACACTCCTTCTGACATGCCTCTTTATACCCCAATACAAACAAGTGATGTATTGCTCCTCAGATGTAGTTAGGTGCCACTCTCTGATATGGTTAATTACTGCTCCCTCCCTTTACCTTATACCTAGTGGTTCAATCAAAACATCTCTATCCATCATGCTGTCATCCTGACCGTATCTTTATGATGGGTCCGGATGTTCCTGTTATCTTTTTGGGAAATATGTTGGTGTCAAGGTGTTCTGGTATCATCCCTTCTGGAATATGTATGTGTGCGTGACCTGTGCATAGCACTTCTTAGGAATGTGTGTTTCTGCAATACCAGCCCTATTCTTGCCAGGTTCTGCCTGGCTCACAGCCTGACTTTGCTTTATATTATCAAAGCTTTGACCACTGCTATAGCCCAGGCCTCTAATACAAGGGCTTATGTTTCAGGGTTTCTTCCTACTACATACGCCACAGTCCTTCATTCTACCCAAACATGTTTTTCTCTATTTATAATGGATCTAAGCATTACTTTTTTTCCTGAATAAAATCACCCTTGTGTGACTGTTCATTGTCACTGAGGCCATCTACGGAACTGTCGCTTCATACAGTAACTTTGGTTTTCCATATTATTGTGACTGGCCACCATGTAGCTATAATGCAGATGCCTTTCAGTGCATTAGTGATTGATAGTGCCTAAGGTCATGCTTTCAAAGGCAGGCAAAGTGTACATATAGGCAACCACCCATATACATTCATGTACAAACTGGGTAACTGCACCCAAATATCTGCTAGCATGAGATGCATGAGATTGCCCTCAGCTGAGAAGCATGACATGGTCAGAGCTCTTTTCCTCTGGATGGAAACTTGTGGCAATAGGAGTATAGGTTGTTTAAACATTTAACTGGAGATAAAATGACAGTGATATAGGTATCCATATGATTACCATGGTTGCCATGCAGTTTATGTAAAATATCATGCAGCATTTTTCAGTAAATATGGGATGTAGCTAATTTATTGCATTTTCACATCTCAGTCACTCCAGGGAAAAATGAAGTGGTGATTCAATAGTAGTTCAAATAAATAACTGCTTAGACTGTACAGCACCAAGTCTTGTTGTGAGAAATATCTTCTGATGACAGAGTTGATGAAAGTGCTACAGCCGTCAAACACTTATCAGCTATGAAAAGTATACTATATATGGTTATTGCTGTATATAGGGAACATTCCTATCCCGTCTGTTGTTCTTCATTGCTTATTTTTGTCCCCCATTTCATACCTCCTCTTTAGCACTTGAACCTTAAAGTTCAATCTGTTGTGCTGTTACATATTTTTCAAAGATGTTGGCACAAAAAAAACACAACCCCAACCAACCAACCAACAACCTGAAGCACGGCAGTAAGAATTACTGAAGAATTACTAAAGCACGGCAGTAAGAATTTCTATAAGAACTACCATAATGGGACAAAGCAATGGTAGATCTAGCTCAGTATCCTGTCTTGCAACAGAAGCATCTGGCATTGGCCATTGTTGGATGACAGGATACTGGGCTAGATGGACCATTGGTCTAAAGAAGTATAGCCATTCTTATGTTCTTATGGATTCCTGGACCCTCTTAACAATTACTTATGTATCAGTGGCTTTCAGTCTGTGGTTGATGAAGGTAACTGCGAAGATATAAAATACTGAAACTTTTGTAAGGTGTTTGGTTTGTATCCCATGACATTCTGGTTAAAAATCAGATTAATTCCAATTAAAAATCAAATTATATAATATCAGTACAGTAATCTTAAATGGATTAAGAACTAACTGATAGATCTAAGAAAATAGCTAATAGGGGAATCATTATCAAATGGGGATATTTCTAGGGGGGTTCCACAAGGATTGCTACTAAACTTTGATGCTATTCAACATTTTGATCAATAGTCTTGAAGTAAACTGAAAACCATTGCTGATAATGAGACATAGTTTTGGGGGAGAGGTGACTAATGGTGGGGACAGCTCACTGAGGTAGAACTATCTGGACCATTTGGTAATCTGGACTCATGCAAACTACATTGACACAAATGCAAAGTTATATCTAGGAACAGGGAATGCAGGCCACACCTACAGAATGGGAGACTGTGCCTGGACAGCCATTTGGAAAAGATCTAGGGATCGTAGAAAGACAAGCAGCTCAACATGAGCTCCCAATGTGATGCTGTAGTAAAAAGGGCTAATGTGATTTTTTTGGATGTGTAGCCGGGAGCAGTGATGAGTAGGAAGGTGATTTTATTTCTGTATACAGCCTGGGTGAGATTGATGCTGGATACTATTTACTGTTCTGGAGTCCACATTTTAAAAGGAATGTGGAAAAATTGGAGAGGGTGAAGAAAAGAGCCACAAAAATGCTTAGTGGGCTGGAGAATATGCCTTACAATGAGAGACTTATAGAGTTTAAACTGTTCATAATCTTGCCTTAGACTTAGTTCCTCCTGTACCGCTGACACATCAGGGAGTCTGGTCCCATCACCTGATTATGATCATTTGTGAGTTGTGGTAACTCTTCCTAGGTGATGCCAGTGCATTCAGCATCCTCTGTCACTGACTTCTGCCAGTTTTTCCTTGTCCTTTCTTGCTTTCTCTTTCTTCACTTGGGTGCCACGTATCAAAACGAAGCTTGAGACGTGACTTGATTTGTGTGTAAATATCTTTAGGGGGAGAAAATGCTGGATATTAAAGGGCTTTTTAATCTAGTAGAGAAAGGCAAAACACGAACCAATGGCTGGAAGCTGAAGACAGGCAAATTCAAATTCGGACTTCACGGTGTCCGCAAATGGGTGAAAGCTGAAAGCGTCAGTGTCAGGTCAGGTTTAAGACTAGCAGCCGTGTTAGTCTGTATCCATAAACAAAACGAGGAATACTTGTGGCACCTTAGAGACTAAACAGTTTATTTCAGCATAAGCTTTCGTGGGCTATGCATCCGATGAAGTGGGATATAGCCCACAAAAGGTTATGCTGAAATAAACTGATTAGTCTCTAAAATGCCACAAGTATTCCTTGTTTTAATCTCAGGTCAGACTCTCAGAAAACAGGGCAGACATTCCAAACTGGTGGTATGCTCTAGAATTAGATTTAACCAAACCAGCAACAAATGCGTGCATCTGGAACACTATACTAACTTACCATGGAGCCACAGCCAGTACCAATAGACACTCCTTCCTATATTACCACCCAGACAAACTGGGCTTAATGATAAACAGTTACTGAAACCAAAAATCATCATACTGGTTACTCACAGCCCCAAACGGCCAGTCACTTACTCCAGGTCAAAGTATTCTTCAAATTTCACCAAAGACAACACTGAAGCCAATTTCTTTAGTAAATTAAACTAAAGATTTATTAGCTAAGAAACAGAAAAGAGAGTTATTGAAAAGTTAAAGCTGGTAAATATAGGTGAATTAAAGTGTGTGTGTCCAGTAAGATAGCAGAGGTGTAGTAATTTGCTGGTTTCCAATAGTTTCTCTGGGTTACCTAGAATGGCTCTAGGGGTCTCGGGATGCTCAGAACTCCAGCCCATCAGAAGTCATCAGTCCAGAGATGAAAAATATTCCCTTTAAACCAGAATATGTAGATCTGGCACACAGTAAACAAGCTGACCGTTGTCTCCACCCTCGTGGGTTTTGATGAGTAGCAGCTGCTGATTGAGCTGTGAATGTCCATTTTTGAACAAGAAATACTTCAAAGTTCACATTCTACTTCTCGTGCATACGAAAGAAATCCAGTTACAGTGATATCAATTGCCAGCCATTCGTTACGATAGGAATAGATAAGTGAAAAAATGATAGATAACTAACATTCATTAGATTTCAGGAAGTTTACACATCAAGCAAATTCTCATTGTAATGCTAACAGAAACCTCAGATCTAGGATTAATTAAGCAAAGGGTATCCATATATAATGCAAATTAATAGGTTACAGATCTGTGAAGACAATAGCACTAACATTTCTTTGTACTATTCTAACGGAGAAGTAAATTGGCTTGGTCCCATTAGAGTGTCTCCTAGCATTCTTTTGATTCCTATCAACACAAGTGAATGGGCCTATGTCTACTAGCCCACTTAACATTTCTTTGATGTCCATACACAAGTGAATTGGTACGCTTAACACTTCTTTGAGGTTTTGACCTGAGCTAGCTTGCTGTCAGTGCCACATAGGAATTAGGCACAATTTTTTAATTAACCCTACTATGAAGGAAAGTAGTGGATTCTTCATCTCTGGAAGTGAGGGAGGGGACCAAATGAAAGGTAAATAGACTTTAATTCTGGTATGTTTAATTTCCACCCCTCAAAATCTTCTGCTTTGTACAGGTAACTCTCTCTTATGGTAAGTAATAAGGAATCTGGTCAGTTCATTTCCAAGTAAATGTTGAGTATATTCTTTTAAATTCTAGTAGAGGGCTGTGAGGCAAAGCAGACATCATCTTGACAGGTTTAAGATTAGCAGCCGTGTTAGTCTGTATCCATAAATAAGATGAGGAAGACTTCATAGCACCTTAGAGACTAACCAGTTTATTTCAGCATAAGCTTTCATGGACTATAGCCCACTTCATCGGATGCATAGAATGGAACAGAAGTAAAATGTATTTATATACACAGAAAGCAAAAATAAGGTTGTACATTAGCATACCAATTCTAAGAGTCTTTAATTTGGATGGGTCATTATCAGCAGGAGAAAAAAATACCTTTTGAAATGGATCTCTGTGTCTGACAGGAGATAACTATTGAAGGTAAATTAACTAGGGAAATTAACTAAGACATCATCTTGTGCATCTCTAGTTAAATCCATGAGCTATGTGTTGTCCAAAAGATGCATGGTAAGTGATTTACATAAATACAAGGCATTTCATTAGGAACAGGGAATTGTCACTTCAGTAGTATCTTGGAACAGTAAGGCAGAGTATGGCAATGTGACTGAACTATGCTGCTCATGTTGACTTATTGTTCTGATGCTCAGATGTCACTCTTACTATTTCTAGTTCCAAAGTTTAGTAACAAAAATAAAAGCATGGCACAAAATTTTTCCTAGTGTTATATACTGACAGCAAATTCTGCTGATGGAACTGCAGGAGGACTATTGCAGCTGAAGTCCAAGGTCTCTGAGAGTAGCTGAAAGAGCCTTCATATTCATTAAAACTATTTTAGAACAGCTTTTATTTGTGAGTGAAAATAGAATATATCTCCACATAAAATTAAATTATAATGTGTTCTTTGATTAACATAGTAACGAAATATATTTCCACTTTTTTTTACCTGTGTTGTACTTTGCAGAGTTCTAAAAGACAAAACAGTTGTCCCTCCCACTTTCTCGTTGGTTATCCTCATCTTAATTACACCCAGGCACCACAATGCATTCCTGTTTGTTCTGATTTGTTTCTGCAGTCCAGAAAGATTTAATCAGAATGTGCCCACTTTGATCTCTCTCTCTCTCTCTCTCTCTCTCTCTCTGGGCTGGTCTTCACTAGGGCGGGGGATCGACTGCAGGTAAGCAACTTCAGCTACGTGAAGTTGGTGTATCTACAGCCGACTTACCTCCCGTCCTCACAGCGAGGGCAGTCGGCGGCGCGCTCCTCCATCAACTCCGGCTTACTCCTCCGTGGGAGCTGGAGTTCTGGAGTCAACGGGGCCAGCGCTAGCGATCGATTTCTCGCGTCCTCACAAGATGCGAGAAATCGATCGCTAAAACATCGACCGCTGCCTGCGATAGTGAGGACGTACCCTCTCTCTCTCTCTCTCTCTCATATAAAATTTAAAGTGCAAATTGTTCTGCTGCATTTGGGGCTGGGGAGGAGCCGGAAGCAGCAGAGGTGGTGTGCTTTTCCCTGCAAGGGGATGGGCAGGCTTTGATTGTATGTTCTGCAAAGTGCTTTGGGAATGGCACAGCTCAGCATTCCAGGGGAGGAGGTGAGGATAATGGTTCTGCTGATATGTGTATTATCACATTTTGTCTCACCCCACAAAAGGTGGCGCCCTGGACATTGGAGGACCCTGATAGTGGTATCAGAGAGGTGGCTTTTAATCTCCTTGTAGAGGTCAGCAATATTTGCCCCATGTCTGCAGAGACTGGAGGTGAGCATCATGACTCAGGCTGTTAAGATAGTCAACCCGATAGCCTACAGTGAAAAACAAACAATTCACAATCTGGCTCAGTTACCTGAGACTGCAATTTATATTATTGTACAAAACATAATGTCTTCTGAAGATAAATTCATTTGTTAGGCTGCTAATGTGTTTGTTTCCTGAAAACCAGACATTACCTCAGGGTTTATTAACCTCATTCAAAGTCAAGAACCACCACAAAAAATGCACAAAAGGAATATAGGGTTAATACTGGGCTGACCCGACACTTTCCTCATTTTGCCTTGTGAGAACAGTTGATCATTTCTGAATAACACCACTGAGATGTCTGAAGAGGGTATTCAGTGCACCTAAAACGGGGACAAAAGAGTTTCTTTTCTTCACAAAGTAAATTGCAGTCCTTAGGGGGAAGGAAGGTAATCTTTAAGGTATTATTGGTTCTGAAGCAGGTGTTCAGTCCTTGGGGATATGTGTTGTCTTGGGTCTAATGTTGAACAGACTTTTTCTAGCAATGGAGTCTTTGTTGTTGGGTTTTTTTAACACTTAAGAAGGTCGTCTTCTGTAAATTACAAAAATTGATATAAAAGTTGCTTTTTAAGTCAAATGCGGTTTCTGAGCTCCAAGGGCCGACAGCTGTTCTAGTTTTGCTTGGGGACATTTTCACAATGTGGATTAATCAATGTTATGAACTGGGTCCATGGGGTTTTGGGAATGTAATTGGTTTCAGATGACACTTTGCTAGTCAATCTGTGAAACAGCCGAATGTTGACACAGCTGAACAATTCCAGCTGTTTCCACGCACCCCTTCTTCCCTCCCTGGATGCTACATCCTTTTTCCTCTCTCTCATCTCCCTTTTCTCTTTGTGACTTTGCTAAACAAATTTATCTTCTTTTCTGGCATTTTTCTCTGCTTTGGTTTCCCTTCTCTTCCCAGCATGCCTTCAAAAATATATGATCCTGGGAATGTTTTCTGACATCCACCTTTATCATTTTAATCTTTGTTTTGTTTTACAGCAATTCACTGGTTGCTTTGTTGGAAGGAATAGAATTAGATTTCTGAGTGTTTGGAGGCAGGTATTTTTGTTCTTCAAAAGTAGTGGAATAACCTTTTTCTAATTTTTTTTTTTGACTTGAAGGTAAATGATGAAAGAAATGGAAGGAAATGTACTGTACAGGGTATTTATTGCTTCATTTAAGAATTTGCTGTTATTTCTTTACCAACCAGTCTAATGTCTGATTCTGTGAAGCAGCAACAGACATGATTCTGTCAGTTGTCAGTCTTGTTGCTTGAGAGTTGTGTGAGTGATAGAAAGATCAGACCACACCTGCTCTGAGTTGATACACTTTGAGGGTGAGAGTCTTAAATTGCGTTAGTGGTTTTCAGTTTTAGGAGTCTTTATTTTTAACTCCACTTTTTTGCTCCATGCCACACTTATGTGATATTAACCCCCGATGAGCAATCCCCACCTTGTTCCAGTCCTGGCTTTTCTAAGGGAGACAGGTAGTCTTTAGTTAAGATGTGAAGTGAGTTACAGAGTTGATGAAGCAGAGCAGTAAATGAAAGCTGTGTCACATTTCAAGAACTGCAGGAGTGAAGGCACTTGCACCAACAGAGGCCATATCATTTGTGGGCCAGAGAGCTGTGTGAGAAAGTAGAGGGGAAGAAATCGCAGGGAGCAAGGTGTGTGAAGTAGGTTAGTACAAGCCTCTAGAAATTTTTAAAACAAGGAATTCCAGCAGTTTTTTTAACTAGTCCCTGAAATGAATGGGAATTCAGTGGTCTTTGAGGATGGGTAGATGTGGCTTTGTTGCTTTGTATATGCAATAAGGCTGGAAGCAGCTCTGTTTGTATGCTGGAGTCTGGAGAACTGGGATTTGGGTAGCAGAGTGAGGCGGGAACTCTAGCTCTTCAGATATGCTCATGGTTTCATTAATGGCTGCAGTGATGGTGATTTCTTTCATTATTTCACCGAGGCAAAGTCAGAAACTCTAGAGAAAGGACATGTGCTCTATGTGTTTATATACTGCCTCCAATAACAGATCGTTCTAATATAAAACTTAAATTAAAAATTTCCAAAATCTATTTTCTTCTGACAGGATTTAGCTCAGCTACATTATTAAAGTAGCAAAGAGCACCTCCAAATATAATACTGAAACTTGGTAAGCTGAGTATAGTACAGCATATCTCAGTAAGTAGTGTAATGACTGCATCCCTATGTGGATTCTTCATCATTACTCCAACATTATGAAACTCTACCTGAAAATAGGATCCTTTAGCCAGCTACTAAGAACAGCCTTCTGTGGAAAATGAACAATATTTAAAATTTATACTAGGAAAAGAGAGTTTGTATAAATGTCTGTGTGTGTATATCTGTATAAATATTAATTTATGGGAACATACAATATATTGTGCATCCCAGGAGGAAAACATAAGTACCATTGGTCTACATAAATGATAATTTTAGGGATTCAGAATGATGTGTGTGATCAGAATGCAACATTAGTATCTTCTACAGTATATACAGAAATATGCAAATCTGTGGACCACGGAATGTACATAATTGTACAATCATGTATGTCATTTCCATTTTCACCTGCATTCTTTAAGAACATTCTGTAAGAATATGTCTCTATACAAAACACCAGTGCTGAGGAGGAAGGACGGTCCTTGGATTAGACACTGGGACTCAAGAGGTTTGGGTTCAATTCCTGGTCCATCCATGGACTTCTTGGGTGATTTTAAGCAAGTCACTTCGCCTCTCTGAGCCTCCATTCCCCATCTGTGAAATGGGATGATAATGCTTTCCTTCTGTTTCCTCTTCCTTCTCTTTTCCTCTTCCTTCTCTTTTGCCTGCCTGGACTATATCAATAGTTTCTGCCTCAAGGATCTCAGTCTCTCACTAACAGTTTTTAAGGGCTAGTCTTCACTGGGGGGGTGGGGATCAACTGCAGATACGCAACTTCAGCTACGTGAATCATGTAGCTGAAGTCGGCGTATCTGCGGCTGATTTATCTGCTGTCCTCATGGCAGCAGCAGTCAGCAGCATGCTCCCCCGTCAACTCCAGCTTACGCCTCGCGTCAAGCTGGAGTTCCGGAGTTGACGGGGGCAGCGCTGGCAATCGATTTCTCGTGTCTTGTAAAGACGCGAGAAATTGATCGCTAAAAGATCGACGGCTACCTGCGGTGGAGAGGTCTTACCCTAAAAGTCTTCGTTGACTATGCAGGAAGTGAAATTACTATTAATATTTTAGTATATATAAAATATATGACAGGGTGGTTTGATGACATCACAATTGAATTAGTCTGCAACAAGTTACAGTGAAAGTCCTGTAAATTTATCCTTTCTTTTTTTAATATTTAGGATGAGATTTTTCAAAGCTAGGTATAAACAACTGTTGAAGACATAAATGCACATCAAGTATTTGTGCACGTAACTTAGTGAACACAACTTACTGGCAACTCAACCCTTGAACTTAGTTATAGATTTTACACAAACTATATTTCAAAATATTTTGACAAATCTTGTACGTACACTTTCTCTTCCTACCCCACAGCCATACTAGGATTCAGTTTAGTATCATAATTGTGTTTCCCCAAAAGCAGAAAATTGGAAGGGAAGACAAGGTGAAGACTAATCCTATGCTAAACTGAAAGGAAAGTTCATAGCACTTCTTATGATTAAACAAAAGTAAATGTAACAAGAACATACACCATGCTCTTCACTCTATATGCTTTTCTTATCCTCATTTAGATGATCCATAAATGGTTCTTGTAGGTTCTTAAGATATCCCCCCTCTGTTCTGCCTTGTGTATACTGCTCTTTCATACCAGTTCATCCATAGAATTGGAGTTCTGGAGGTGCAGAAATAGAATGCAGGTAAACATTTAGTGGCAGGAGGTTCCATTCTACTCTATTATGTGACCAAATGAATATCTTCTCACTTTGCTAAGTGGTTTATAATCTTTGTTTAGGGTATTTTAACAAATGTCCTACTGTTTTTCTTTCTTAGCCCAATGAATTTCATTACTAGTTATTTTTGTGGTTAATGTCAGACACACAGACCCCGCCCCCACACACACCCACATCCCACCAAACAAAAGTAGGAACAGTAAAGCAGAATCTTAGTGTGGTGTACTAGACAATGTTGTCAAATGTCTAGCTTGACCTATTGATGTCGCTAGTTAAATACGATACAGCTAAAAGCTAAGTTTATCATACACTTTGTCTCGTATTGCATTTTTTGGCCTGCTGAGTGAAAAGTAATCTCAGCAAAAGTGCCAGCTGAAAGTGCACAGTTCTTTGAATAGAAGAAGAAATATATGCTCCTATTCTCTTCACACAGCAGAACCTTGTATTTTCTCAGTGAATCAGAGACATAAAGTTTAAGGCCAGAAGGGATCACCAGATGGTCTAACTGACTTCCCGCATATCACAGGACACCAACACCACCAAGACTGCACACTAATGCCAACAACTGAAATTATAAAATATTACAGCCCAAAGGAGTCTAGGCTATGTCTATGTGCCGTGGCCAGAAAATAGGAGGGACCGAGGTGCACCACTATGGCAGGAAATTGATTGAAACATACCCCAATAATCCTGTCTAGCAGTCTGCACCCACTCGCTGCAGGGGAAGCTGAAAACCCTCACTGTCACTGCCAATCTGATCTGGGGAAAAATGCCTTCCTGATCCCACACATAGCCATCAGTTACATCTGGAGCACGTGACCCATTGTGAATTACTATTACCTAGCAAATTAGGAATTAAGTCAATGAACAGTCGTTCAAAGGCAACGATAATGCATCATCACATACTTGGTTACATTTATTTTAATGTATGTAGTTTAAATAATTTATGTTACTACACAATGCTGTGCATTATTTTCTGTAAATACAACCTGAGACATCTCCACAACTCTCTGCTGTTGAAGCTTTGAGAACTCTGATACATCAAACAAATACAATCAAAACCAGCTCTCAAGACATTTGCCAACCACAAATGTGATGCCTTTGTTTGTATGTTGTACTCCTGACCTCTTGGTCAGCCTTCCCTGTTTAGACACCAGTCCCACAGTCAGATCTGTGGGGTAGGAGAGGACCGTCAGGCTCAGGTGGAGACTCATCGAGTGAGTGGAGCTCCTTCAAGGCACAATAGCCCAAATTTTCAATAGAGGCTGATGGTTTGGGTTGTCCAACATGACACATCCTCAAAGGGATTTTATTTTCGGAGGGAAGGTCCTCAGAGCTTTCTGACAATCAGGCTCCATTCAAAGTGTCTCAAACGTGTAAAAACCAAAATCATTAAAGAAAATAAAATCCAGAGATCTTTCTATGCACATCACCTGCTGGACCAGGACTTTGGAATGTATATTCTTTAGAGCTGCAACTGCATTTTACCGTGTATTTTTATAACATCAAATATAATGGCACCTTAATTTTGAATAAGGGTCTTTGGGCACTGTCCCAATGTTAATAATAAGAATAAATAATAGGAGGAGATGGGCAGAGACAGAGTGAAGTTATTTAAATCCAAGTGATTTAAATCACTGGTTTTAATCATGATTTAAATCAGCAAGAAGGAAAGTTTGATTTCAACCATGAATTTAAATTGTATTTTGCATTTGTACTTTGGTTACTTTCCTAAAGAGAGGTGGTTTTTCATTGATTGGTGACCATTACAACATTGATTTGCAGGTTACATTTTTATTACGTTTCAAAGTAGTGCATGGTGCATTTCTCATTTTACTAGTTAAATGTTAATTTAGTTAATTTTTTTACTTTCATTTATGTCAGGCTCTATGTACAAACCAGCATTTTAATTTTGTTTATTACCTAAAACTAACTTAAATGTTCTAGATACAAAAGAAAAAATATTTATCAAAACATGTTTTGCATTTAAAAGTAACTGATTTAGTAAACAAAGGACATATTATTTGTAGTTAGTGAATTGTTTTGTTTCTGGTCATGAAGATTTTAGAACCAGTCGATCTTATCCCCACACATCTAGTTTTTATTCATAGATTGGAAGAGTAGAACAATCTTTCTGGCTTTTTCAATTCCCATTTGGTTTCTTAACTTTGAGTGAGCTAGTCATTTAGCTGAACTACTTGGATGAACTGAAATGAAGAAAATAGTCTCTTTGTACCTTCAGAAGAGGCTACTGCTGTGAAAAGTTAGTTTAGCATTTAAACAGCTCTGGTTCCACATGTTTTAATCAGTGACTTCCCCCAGTTCAGAGGTTTGACTATATTTAGAACTTGCAGCAAATAGGTACTGCTTAATATTATTTTTTGAATTGAATTTAAATTAGTTCGATAAATTATAATAAATCCAGGCCATAACATAGGTTGCCAGTTTCAAATTTAATTTTAAATAGGTTTATTTAATTAAAAAAAACTAATTAAAATAGAATAAAATTTTGATCTTTTTTAAAATCAATTTTTATGTATTATAGGCTGATAACACCTATAATGGCTGTATACAGATTAGTGAAAAGTCTTGGTATTTTAAACATAAAAGAGTGTATGGAGGCATTTGGAATGGTGTTTGGAGATAGTACATTGTCTGTCTAATCACACATTTGCACACCATTTACCCATGTTCATAAGGTGTTACTCTTGCCTTCTCCATGAGTTTTGCCTGAGTGAAGACTGTTGGACTGTTATACTTTTATGGTAAATCTATACTACAGATTTATTTATTTTTGAAACATTTTTAATCACAATATATTAGCATTTCAAAATAATCCAGACGGAACCTTTTGCATATTAAGGAAGATGTTTTGTGCTGTCATGCACCTCACTTCAATCATTTATATCACTTCTTGTAAAGCAGTATGTCCCTGTAGTTTACAATGGAGCTGTTACAGCTAACATATAATACCTGTATCTTTGTAGATGACATGGATTTGCATAAGATTTGCATGTAGATACATAAAATCATGTACAATTTTTGCATCACATCTGCATCTGTTTAGTTGTGAGGGAGAATGTTCCTCTACTGACTTGTGTATTATCGGTAACCAGACTCGTGATTATTGAGGTTGTGTTACTCTACACAAATATCATACACATGCATTTTAAGTACTCTTGCTTTTGAAAATGATAGATTTACAGGTATAATTTCAATAATTAGAAGGTGATGAAATCACAATATGTTAATTGCAAAGAAAATGATACGAAGTTATGTGTTCAGGCGTCTCACCCATTGCATAAATAAAGAGGTTTAGCCATCTTGGGTTACCTAATACAACTTAGCCTTGGGCTGTACAGTTTGTAAAGCGATCTAAAAACAGCAATGGTTAAAAGAAAAAAAGGCATTAGAAGGAAGCAATCCTAATTCTTTTGTGCAGAAGCATTTCATTATTCACCCCATGTATTAAAGAACCTATTGAATACAGCAGCTTGATATTAGTTGACCATTTTAAAAATTAGTAAAATTACAGACTTGACATAGGAATACTTCTGCCTCTTACAGATCACAAATGACATAACCTGTGGCAGTGAAACTTTGGTATAATGTTCTCTGCCAGTTTGTCCCAACAAGGAACCTTCTTTAGGTAACGTGGTCCACCCATTTTCTAACATGTCTTGTGAACAGTATTTTAAATGGTGAACTTAGAGAGGAGTTTATCACTTGGCATTTGGTTTTCAACATTCAGTCAAAAAGGAACCCTGAATGCTCTGGTCAGCATTGCTGACCGGGCCGCTAAAAGTTTGGTTGGTGACGCAGTGGTACTAAAGCAGGCTCTTTAATTACATAGTTACAATGGACCTTAGAGTTATATTTCATATTTCTAGTTTCAGATACAAGAGTGATACATTTGTACAAATAGGATGACCACACTCATAGAGTATAGGCTTTATTATGATACCTTACAAGAGACCTTTTGCAGGAAGCATATTCCAGTTACATTATATTCACACTCATTAGCGCATTTTCATAAAATCCTATAGCGTGCCACATCACAGATGGTTCTCCTGTTGATGTGGAAACTAAGGGCTTGTCTACACTACTGAGTTAGGTATAGACTCACTACATTGCTCAGGGCTGTGTGACAAATATGGACAGTGCTGGAAGGATGCTTTCTATTGCTGTAGTAAGTGCCTATACTATAGGACTACAATTGCATATCTACAGTGCCACAGTTCTGCCACCAAAGTGTTTCTAGTGTAGACATACCCAAAGGCTTGATTTACACTTGAAAGTTAGGTCGACATAGCTGTGTTGGTCAGCAGTGTGAAAAGTCCACACCCCTGACCGACACAGCTATGCTGAGACAATCCCCAATGTAGGACACAACTGAAGAATGCTTTGGTCAAAGTAGCTAGTGTCATTTTGTTGGTTTGGGCGGCATGTGCATTATGGAGTTATGCCGGCATAGCTACAGAGACGAGTTATGCTGGTATAGTCTCTGTCGTGTAGACATGACCTAAGATTTTAACATGACAAGTGTGATGGAGTCAGACCAGAAGGGTATAGGAGAGTGCTGGAAGGCAGGTATATTAGCCTCAGGATGTGCAGATCCCTGTTCCCTGGATAGCCAAACAAAGGCTACATCAGGCCAATCAAGACACCTGGGGCCAATTAAGAACCTTCTAGAAAGGAGAAGAAACAACTAGCCTGATAGGGACACTTGAAGCCATTCAGGGGCTGGCTGAAACTTGTTAAAAACCTCCCAGTTAGTCAGGTGGAGGGAGCCAAGGAGAAAGGAGCTGGAGAAGAGGAAGCTTTGCTGTGACCTGAGGTAAGGGAGAAGTGGGAGAGCTGTGGGGAAGTGGCCCAGGGAAAAGTAGCAACTGTGTCAGTGAAAGGTTGGCTGCCAACAGCTGCTACCATTAGGGTCCCTGGGCCGGAACCCGGAGAAGAGGGCAGGCCCGAGTTCCCCCCAACCTGCTACTACTGATACGCTGCCTGGAAGCGCAGGACCCACAGAGACAAGGCCAGACAAGATAGAGAATATTTTCTGTGTCTGCATGTTAACAATCTCACCCATCGAGTTTAGTATTTTCCTTCCTCCTCTTGTTTTATAACCGTGAACAAGAAAAATTGGGAGGGGATGTTCTGGTTGATGCAGAGGTTTTTAATGTACAAACAACCATGGTTTTCCTACGCAGAGTGGTTTACATCTTTTTTTTTTTTTTTTTTTGGTGGATAAAACCACACCCCATAACTATTCTGCTGACAGCTGTGGCTCAGTAGAGCTTTCTTGTTCCTTCGAAGTTGGTGCTTTTTGATCCAAATAAATGAAGTTCAAGGTAGGGGAATCACTGTTGGTGGGAGGAAGTGGGGTAAGAATTAGCTACTTCATCTAAGCACTTGCATCTCTGGCTAGCTTCTGAGCCCCCCCTCTTGCTTCCTCTGTGTCTGTTGTTAGTGGCTGTAAAAGAAACTTGAGAAATACATAATTTTTCCCCATAATGAGAGATCTCGTGGATCTTTTGAAGCCAAGTTCAAATAGAGTTGAGCGGATTCAGAAGAGAAACCAGTTAAAAATTCTTTCCTCTTTCAAGTGGTTCACTTAATTTCTCATGCTCTAGATTTAAGAAGGTGAGAAGTTGCCCCCTGCGGAGATTCCTGGCAGGCTATTTAAGATTTTTGTTTCATGAAGGAAGTTCAGATGTGGTGGAAACTGGATTATTCTGTGTGAAGGAAGCTATGCATAACTTGAAGGTAGCAGCAAATGTAAGTTGTCCCCTCCCCTAGCATGTCTTTTAATTGTTAATAAACATTACTAGTCTGTATGTGTTAAACATCAGTGCCTCTTGAGGAAAGCTAGGTTGTTATACGAGCCAGGGAAAACAAAGCAGTAGTCAAACCTGAGTGTCACAGCTGGGTCCCGTTCTCCTCTGGAAAGACACCAGTGTATTGTGAACAGACCGTACCGCTGATCCCTCCTGCTCCTAAGCCAACCAGGTCTGGGCAGAGCCAGGTCACTGTTCTTAACAATCTGAGTCCCAGAGGCATGCTCCCAGGTTTGACCCTATGTCTGCCCCCCCTTTTTGGGAACGTGGGGCTGAGCAGTCTGGCCACTGGAAAACCCAGAACACATTCCTCAGTCCCGCTGAGTCCTCAGTTGCTTACATACGTTCCCTGAGAGTCCTACATTTCTGTGGGAACTCAAAGCTTCTCAATTAATCCCTTCAGGGACAATGTGGCAGGCTAGCAAGCAAAGAATTAGAGGCTTAGGAAAGGAATTTTTTACACATAGACGTTTTCCTCTTAAACAGCTATGGAGAGTTTGGAAAACAATGAACAGTCCTGAATGCACCCTTGTGCGTGTAATCTCACCGCTCCTGTGAGTCCTGGGTTTGATCAGTGTCCATAGGTAGTCCTTCATTCCTTTCCTCCATGGCCTAGCCTTCTGGCATGATGGTGGTAGTTTTTCCCGTTTCCACAGAGAACTCCCTTCCTTCATGGGCTGTGGGTATGATAGGCTGGGGAGGCATAGCCTCCCTAAACAGCCAGGCATGGCCCCGCCCACACTCCACCCCACCCCACCCCGCTTCCTGCTTGTCAAGGCTCCACTTATCTTCATGGCCACAGCTCTGGCCATGCCTGAGCCACCCACCTTCCTGGTGCTCCGGGGCTGGGCAGGCTGGGAGGATTGAAGGCTGGGGGTGCTCTGGGGCTGGGGCCTCTAGTCTGGGCCTTCTGGGCTCCAGTGGGTGACACAAAAGGGCAGGGCCTTGGGAGGAAGGGGTGGGGCTGGGGGCTAGCCTCCCACAGGCAGTGGTTCACGTGCCACCCATGCCTTCCTTATTTATTGTCTCTTACCCCTTTGGTCAGGTAGCCAGCAGAAAAATTGCAGATCTCCAGGCATGTGCTCTAGCTGGGGAATTCCAGTTCCTGTGCAGAGAATTCATTGCTTGGGAGATGGGGGACTTTGATTGTCTCTCAAAAATCAAGTAACAGAGTTGATGACCCTAAACCAGTGGTTCCCAAACTTCAACAACCCGCGAACCCCTTTCACTAAAATGTCAAGTCTTGTGAACCCCCTCCTACAAATGAACATTTCCATGGATTTTCTCCCTTATCTCAGCATAAATTATAAAAGCAGTGATCTTAGAAATATAAAATTTGTTTTATGACCTGCTTATTACACATGATTTATTAATTATTCTTTATCATTTACAGCATTTTTATTACATTATGAAAATGGCAACACTCTTCCAAGAACTCACTTTTGTAGCTTATATCACTTTTGATTAAACCTGTTATAAGACAAGGCTCCTATCAGAGGTGCTAGTAGAAAAAAGGGTGCAGGGGCACTGTCAGAAAGTGGGGGGCATGAAAAAAGGGGAGGGACCCATGGAGAAGTGCTGAAGTGGGGGGTAGCATGTGACCCTCATCCTCCCACTCCCCATACTGGCGCCTCTGGCCCTTACGTTTCATCAAGGAGTATCAGATGTGAAACCGAATGAAGCTATTTAAGAAGCCAACCCAAAGAGTTCCTCCTACACAAGCATTCAGGTCTTCAGCCGTCTAGGCAAACAATGCACATTACAACAAAGCTTAAACTTGTTCTTCATAGTAATTTAAAAACAACACTAGCAACCTGTTTCATTTTAAAAACAGCAAAAAATATCCAGCTCCCTTTCTGTTTTGTAAAAGGAGTCTTGAAGTTTAAATCTCCTCAAGTGTGATAGATATGTTTACTTTGATCTGTTTCACTCTTGGAAGTCCCCAAGGCTCTGGGCTGCTGGTCCCGTGCTGTCTAAGGTCCCTATGGACAGCTCTGTCTGCTATTAGGGAATTTGAACCCCCTATAACATTTCGTGAGCCCCCATGGGTTCACGAACCCCAGTTTGGGAACCACTGCCCTAGACTGATCTCTCATATTTGCTCAGACATTGTTCTCAGTGTCAGACTGCTACTGCAAACTGGGTTTATTAACTTTCAGTGGCGATTTCAGTATAGCATGAGGTAGTAATTGTTTCAGAAGATGACATTGAGAGTATTGAAGAGAAGGGAATATTGATATATTTCTGGTGATCCCTGTAATTAAACCTGTCTGAACCATTTTGCTTGACTTTCTGCAGTGATCTTGTGCACATGTAGTTGAAGTAGGTTTGTTAGTCTTTTTGTTTTTTCTTGTGGTTGGCCACATTCTGTTGCATGTTCCATGGTAGTGTTTTGTCACGGTATTATTTAACGCCAACATTGTCCTTGTCAAATTACCAAGTGTGGTAACATTAAATCTGTCTGGAAATCTGTCTTAGGTTCATTTCAGTCTGGCAAAGCAGGGCATCCTTTGAAAAAGGTCAGGTAGTTAAAGAAATAAAAATCAGGAAGAAAGGCTGAATAACGGAAAAGCAAAGGGACAGGGGCACGGGGGGGGGGGAAGGAGGGACAGAAAATCAACATCTTTTCTAGACTTGAATTTTTACTACAAGTGAGATAGTGATGTCCGGTTTCTGATTTGCATGGTGTGAGCATCATATTTGCAACTATGCAAAATGTGTGCAACCAAAGTAGAGATGAACCTAACTCAGAACATCAGAATGTATCTGCCCTGAACTTTGTGGAAACTGGATTTGTATCCAGACTCGTATCTTTATTTGAGGCTTTCTTGCATTAATGCACCTTCCATCTTAGCCAGTGACAGTTAAGGAAACAAAATAAAGGTGCAGAAATGGTCAGTGTCTGAGAGTGGCTCGAGAACACTACGAATTGTTAGGCTACCAGGAAGAGACATTTATATCACATTATTGCATTGCAGTCACCCTCCCTTGCAGAGGAGGAATCCTTATTTTTTACTTTTTTTTTTTTTGTTTATTGCATAACTCTAAATAAAGGTATGTCTAAGGCATTGAAGCTCAGGAGAGAGACTAAATGGTACCAGTTAAATTTTAATGTATTGTGGCCTGACAGTGAGAAATAATATTCTTTGCCTTTTTATCCTGAATTTCCCTTTTGACTTGTATATTAAGCCTCCCCTTGCCCCAAGCAGTAACCAAGTGTAAAAGATTGAATTAAATTCTAGTTAGAATGACTTTACTTTAAATAGTGGAATATCTCAGATCTCATTCTTTTTCTTGTCTCTCTCTCTCTCTCTCTCTCTCTCTCTCTCTCTCTGTCTAGTCTACAGAGACTTGGCAGTTTCAGGTACCCTTGGGTGTTCAAACGTAGATCAGACTGTGTCAGTGCTGCCTTTGATATTTTCACCTCCAAAAATGTCATGTAACAACCCGCTCTGTTATTTCACATTGAATGTGAAAGATTCATTAAAAGGTTAATTTCAACTCCTGTTGAGTTTTATTCAATTAAAGTTGATGCTTTTTGAAGGATGCACCCAGAATATTATTGGAAGAAAGAGAGGAGGGGTTAGTTCTAAGTTTCCACTGGTTATACACAGAGACACACAACAATCCCCAGGCATGCACACAATACTCACAGAAGCCCAGGCCACCAACACCTACATATTCTGTCCTGCCCAATGGATGCACTCACAAACACCATCCCCAATCACCCCACTCCCCACCAATATTGCCACTGACCCACGGCACATGCTACTCTATTGCCCCACTCTCCTCCATCGACACATGAACACTCATGACCACTGCCATTACCTGATCAGCATGCTGACAGCCCTATGCTACCCCCACCAGTGTCCTCATAGTCAGTGCCATGCCACAGCCACAGGAATGCACATAGTGACATTACAGCCCCCGCAGCAGAACTCAGGAGCACGCCACCCGCTATCTCACTCTTGCTAGTTACCGCTGCACACCTGCATTCTAAGGCCATGTCTACACTATCCACCGGATCGGCAGGTAGAGCTCGATCTTTTGGGGATCAATTTTTTATGTCTCATCTAGATGTGATTAATCGATCACCGAGCACTCTCCCAATGACTCCGGAACTCCACTGCAGCGAGAGGCGCAGGCGGAGTCAATGGGAAAGTGGCAGCAGTCAGTTCAGTGCCATGAAGATGCCAATGTAAGTCGACCTGAATACGTCGACTTCAGCTATGCTATTTGCTACCACTCATTTTATATTCTATACTGAAGGGAGGAGTAGAGGGCATTTGCAGAAGCACTCATTTGTGAGGCTGAGCAGAACCTTTTTTACAATAGGACTGAAACAGTCACTTACAGTAACACATCCTGGTACATCTTTTGCTTCTTCAGCTAGGTCTGTCCTTTCTCTACAGAGTTTGGCTTGGCCTTGATTTTCCCACAACCCCACCTTGTACTTCTCTCATTGACTGACTATGAAATCTGGATTACAAATAGATTTATTAAAAATACATACTGCACTGCTACTCACTTAGTTTGTTTTCTTTTTTAACCATTACCTAGGACCAAGACAAAACATGTATTTTGGTTTCTGCTGTGAAAGCCAGCAGACATTACCCAAATTAATGCCACACTTTTTTTTTTATGGTTTATGGCCCATTAATGGCTCTTCATGAAGCACTTTGAGAACCAGCCAGGTCATGAGGGAGTAGGAACAAAGCTTTCTCATTAGATGATTATTTTTAAAAGGAGTGACCTTTGGAATGATTAAGCTGGAGAACTGGTGTACTAAGAAACCCATAATGAAGATGCTGGTGCACAGATAAAGCCATGTTCAGTTCAGTCATGTGGTCATCAGAAAAAAACCCCCACAAAACCCAACACACCCACCAGTGTCAAAGAAAGGCAAGATAGATTTAATAGGAGAGGAGGATGTGGGCTAAATCTTAAGAAAGAGAGAGACAGTTTTGAAGATCTATCCTGCTTTTAAGTGTTGACTTGTACAAAGTTATTACAAATATGGGTGGTAATGTGAAAATGTCTGCTATTCTTGTTTCCTTCCCATTAAACTGAATCTGAGTGGACTTGTGAAGAAATGCTACATTTTCATACACAAACCACTCTCTAGTTTTCATGGGCAAGTGAAATACAATAGATTTTTGCTAAGGAACAATGCCTTTTCAAAAAAATGTATGCACTGGGAATGCAAAACATAAATTACAAAAGCAAATGTAATTTGAAAACACTTTTTGTGGCAAAAATACATTTTCTGTCAATCAGTGCAATAAAACACTTAAAGAGGCACTTTGAATGAATGTTTAAAGCATCATGTGCACATCCCATGCAAGATGCAGGTAATGCTTTGAAGTTACATCCTGTTTTATCTTAACTGTTTCTAAAAAGGATAAATGTATTTATATATTTTCCCATACTAAAATAAAAAGTGCAGTTTAAGGCACTTACAAATGGACAGGGTCCTTTCCCTGCCCCTAACCCTCCCCTTGTCCCACCCCACCCCCCAAAAAAAAACCCCACAACACACCTAGGTGTATACTTTGTGAACTTGATATCTTGTTCTCTTTTCTGTTCCATTCTCTAACCGAGAAGGAAAATATCAAGTGACTCCAGTGAGTGTCATCACATTTATATCACATCAGGGACAAGGGTTACCTGATTCATCAAGCTGTGTTTTTATGAATCCACATATTTCCTTTAGCTTTAATATACTGAGTGTCTCAATCACCAGGCTATTAGGTTTTCCCATGTGAACTCTGATCATATGAAAACAGAAGATACAAAGTTGAGACAACTTGTAATTTAATTGGGGTATGAAGCTGGAGGACAGAATGAACAGTTGGGTGGTTTTGGTCAGCTTGAAATCAGGCTGCATTTCAGGCAGAACAAGAGAAAAATCAGATTTTTACTGGCGTGAATTAGAAAAGCTTTGTACCAAAATTCCCAGACAGCTAAGTGACTTAGGGCTAGTCTACATTACCCGCAGAATCAGCGGGCAGCTGTCAATCCAGCAAGAGTCAATTTATCCCGCGATAAATCGACCTCCAAGCACTCTCCCATCGACTCCGATACTCCACCAGAGTGAGAGGTGCAGGCGGAGTTGACTGGGGAGTGCCTGCTGTCAACTCACCACAGTGAAGACACTGCGGTGAATAGATCTAAGTATGTCAACTTCAGCTTCATTATTCAAGTAGTTGAAGTTGCATAACTTAGATGGTTCTCCTTCCTACCCGCCCAGTATAGATCAAGCCTTAGTAGCATAAGTCCCATCTTCAGAAGCAACCTAAGAGCCTAAGTCTCATTGCAAATCATTTGAATTTAGGCTTCAAAAGGTATGTCTATACTACAATGTAAGCCTAGGGTTCGTGGAACTTGAGTCAGAGGACCCTGGGTTAGAGAACTCAGGGCTTGAGTGTCTGCACTGATTGTCAAGCCTAGGTTAAGAATTTTCTAACCTGGTCTCAAACTTAGGGCTTCTGAAGTCCACAGTGGATACAGAGACCCAAATCTAATCAACCACATCCCACACTTCTTAGCACCCTCCTGAAATGTGCCCACTGCGGTGCTTTATTCATCATTGACTGTGTGAAAACTTGACTGTCCAGAGGACAAAGAAAGTCGGTCTGTAGGATTATGGAATATATTTTGCAGATTCCAGAGCACAAATCCAGTGGGGTGCATCTGTGCTGCAAAGCAATAGGGTTTAAACTCTGGATCCCAGCTTGACTCAGGCTCGGACCCCCCACTCCCGAGATCCTGGGTCTGAGCCCTGGGTTAGTGCAACTTGTGTGTAAATGGAATGAGGGTTAGGCTTGAGCCTGAGTTCAAACCTTGGACTTATGCTACTATGTAGACATACCCTAAAAGCCAAAGTCACACATATTTTTGAAAACTTGGCTCCTGGGTTTTCCTGTGGCTTAATCCAGTACTCTATGTGATCTCCTCCACTGTTGGTCACCTACATTACCAGTTTAGTCTACTACATTCCACTGAAATCAGTTGAAGAAAGGAGTCTATTCTGTTTGGTCCATTCAGCTTTCAAAGTGGGGTGCTTTGCCTAGATGTATCTTGAAAATATAATGGCATCCCAGGAGGTAGGTATATTGTGAATACTCTCTAATGCTATTTTAAAATAACCAGTCTAATTTGAAATAAATCAGCAAAAGAGCAAATTTTATTGTTCAAATGATAGCAGTTTTCATGCACAATAGATGATGAAACTCATCAATTTAAAAAAAATCATTTTACCACCTTTATCTAATAACACCTATGCAGTGTTTGTAGGAAGATATGCTACTGTACATATTTTTATATCTTTGCTATTTTACTCTTCATCTGACAGTTAATAAAATACCTGCAAGTTCTAATTCTGAAAATTAATGGTCCAATCTGTCACATTTATTATGACATATGTAGCAATGGCTGATCTTTTCACTCTCATATTACTGACAGTGTTAATTGCACTGATACAAACTTCATTGATAGCTGTGCAAACAGTAATATTATTACATGTACTTTTCTGTAATTTAGGACTGACAACATCATGCCCAGCTAGCCATCTTGCTTTCGAATTATTGGCAGATTGCTCAGTGAAGCTGTTGGCAGAGCAATAGCCTAATGCTATTGTAGTTTCTGCTGAGGAGAAAATTAAGTCCTATTGGTCCTGTGCCCATCCTACAACAAGCCCACTGAATGTTTAGAGAGTGAGTAGGAAAGATTCTGAGCATTTGGAACAGCAACAAATCTTCTGTTTAGACCACCCATGAAAAGGTTCTGTACTGCCAACTTTTACTTTTGCCTTTTCCTTGCCATCATACCACCATTTATATTGAGCTCTCATCAGACAGGTCAGCATTTGGATGCAGGACCTCCAGGGAATACCAAGTTGCTGCAAGAAGTCTAATGCTAATGAATCAACAAATGGCGTTCTCTTCTTGTGAATCAGTGATGAATGCTCCAAGATGTTGCTTGGAGGTACAGTAATGCTGGATGGGTTTCTTTTAAATAATTAAAAACAAAGTCCTAACCAGTTCTGGCTACTAACTCTCACCTCCTCCCACTCACCCCTCAAAATTATGGCACTGGTCACAAGTGTTTGGATTGTTGATCCTGGTATTCTGACTTGTGTCAGAACCTCCCATTAAGGTTCAAGTGCGGGAAAAGTCATTCTTCCCTTCCTGTCTTCACACTGTTATGTCATGGCTCTGTGCACTGTTAAACAGCTACTATGTTCCACCCTAGTGCTGTTTGAAGTAATTCCTGTTCAGAAATAATTTAGACAGGTGCTTCAGTTACAAAGTTCGAATCCATATTTTGTATGGATCAGAGAATTTATATGTGGGATTTTGGTTTAGTTGGTGACTTAGAGCCCAGCCCTGAAAATTCAGACCCATATTTAAAGTCAGGATGTTTTTAGATCCTGCATATTTTGGATAAATCTCTAATATAGTTTTTACTCTCTTTCTCCTTGTAAAGCTCATTAGTATCCTTTGTGATGGGGCTATTCTGGACATACAGGGAGAAGAAAATGACTACCTATTGTGTGTGAGAGAGAGTCACCTCAAAGTGTAAAGAGAATAAACCAAAGTCATAAATAGGTGACTTATCAGGAAACATCCCCCTTTTTTGCAGTAAGCAGAGAAACTGCCCTAGTGGTGTTAGCTTGATCGTGCCTTGTTCTTGTTTGTGTATCTGCTTAGCTCTGCCTTTGATTTATTTTAAGCTCAAAGGCTATTCCTATTACTGAGAAGGTTCCTGCCTTCCACCCACCTTGGGGAGCTGTAGCAGGTTCTTGGTGCTGTTTGTTTGTTCAGTAGATCATGCACATGGCTGTACGATATGTACAGAAAATCTTTTGAGCATTGTCTTTTGCTGACACCTTTTCTAAGCTTCAATCTTTCTTTTTTCCAGAGCTTTATTTCCCAGTGTCTCCTAAAAACTTTTTTCTTCCACAAGATAATTTCTCCATAGGATAAGCCTGGATGATTCTTGCTATTAATAGTAAACACTGCCACTGCTTAAGGGCTGAGAACTTCTGAATTCTAAATGTTTGTCAGGTATGCTAAACATCAGGTTCAGCTCTGCAGTCTTATGAGATCTCATTTTGGGATGAGAACAGTACATAAGAAATATCACTAGATGGCATAACCATCCTGGTGTACCACCCGAGTTAAACTGCACTTGTAACAATTGTTTGTGTCTTTGATTGTAGTCTGAAATAATTTCTGTTCAAAAGATTGTATATTCTGGTCCTCTATAACATTCTCTTTACAGGGAATCACTGGACTCTACAATGGAAAAAAAGCAGTAGGCTAGTGTATGCAGTTATATGAAAGTTAGAGGTAGACTTTTGAGCTCAACATATTTCTGTTACTACATCACAATTAATACAGAGAACAGTGCCGAGGAATGAATATTTTTCGTTCCTTTTCTTGCTTTCTTGACAAAGCATTCTCCAGCGATGTCTTGAAAACATCCTTCTACCAAAAGCGAGGTTTATTCTTTCTTGAAAATTATTAGGGATAGTCTTATACATGTCAAGCTGGCTATGACATACAGATTCACTAGAGCGAATCAGCACATTAAATTCAAATGCACTTAAAAGTTTTAAGCACATGTGTAAGTGCTTTGAATACCAAAAAAAATTCTTAAGTTCATCCCTGAGGTTAAAGCAGCAGCTGAACTGTTTTCTGTTTTCTTAAATTATAAATTTATTTATAATGACAATAATATTGAAAGATCTCTCCATTTAAAGAAAAGGCATGGTTTCTATATTGATTATGGCAGGAAATCCTTTCTGAAACCTGGAGAGAGGTAAAAATACAATGTATGATGTATGATATGTGAAATATGTATGGATCTAAATTACATTTCCTTGATTGTTGTTTAAATGTAATTTTTTAATTCTAAAATAGTCCTTTATTTAGAAATATAGACTTTAATAAATAATGCATTTCTAACTGTTTAAAATACTTTTTCTGAAACATGATCCATATTACAAATATTTTTGCACTATAGCAAGAAGTTAGTTGTCTGAAAGAGCACAACCAAGTTCTTGTCAGATATGTGCACTCATCTCCCATATTCGTGAATAAGAACACAGTTTTGGCCTTCAGTTTATGATAAAGGTTTTGCAGTATTTGTTCACAAGTGAGTGACAGACTTTCAAGTGAGTAGTTACAAAAATGGAATCTTGCACAAGTCAAGCAGTTTAACACATCTGTTTGTTAAGGGGGCACATTAAAGATAAAACTGAAATATTTTAAAGAAATCAACCTTCCAATACCTGATATTATGGAAACTGAAAAAATTTTAAAAGCTTACTTTTCACCTTTTGAAGTTGACTTATTTTTTCACCTGGAGAGCAACAATAGGGTGAGTTAGCTTCATTTTAATTAGTTTCACATTTGGGTTCTGTGCTCTTTACAATTCTTGTGAGTTTCGGTTGCAACACCCTAGAGAGTGTTTATATCCATTTCTTTGAAACTGTAACAAACAAACTTGCAATTCTTTTGTTGATATTAAAAAAAAACTAAGCTAAGGACGTACATCTAATTGAAAGTATCTCTTTGAGCTGATGAACTGGTTCTACATGCACAATGCCTTCCATCAAGGGAAATACTTATTTTTTTGTAAAAATAAGAACAAAAATCCTGAATCTTGGAGATGCAAGACAGCCATGTAGTTCCAACAAAGACAGTTGCTGTTTTCATTAATTCATTCATTCTCAATGTATGTTGTCATGTGACATAGCAACTGAATAAAGTTATTCCCAGAGTCTAATTGGCTAATTATGAGGAAGTGCTGGAGCCTGTATTGTTGGAGGTAAAGGGAGGGGATTGAAAGCTCAGTTCAGCCCATGTGTAAAGGTACATGATGGAGAGAAAATAACGTCTCCATATTTAAGATTTCAGCCACAGTCCAATTATATGACTGAACTGATTCCCCCTTGTAACTCTGAAAAGAGGGGAAAGAAATCCTCATACTTTCAAATACGTAGTGTTCAGAGCTCATTGATAACTGGAACATTTTCTGAATGTCTTCATTTAATTTCAGCAAATGCTTCTTGATCTCCTTTTTGAAATATTTGCAGTGTCTGATGTTTCTTTGTATTTCTCAATCTGCCAAACAAAATCGAGTCACATGAGGAAATAGAACTTCAATCACATACTTAAATTTAAGCATATGTGTAAGTGCTTTGCTGGAGTAGGTTGAGTCCATGGGTAGCTTTCAGCACTGGATGATGCAAGAGGCAGTTTTTGAGGGTTCTAACAGATATTTAAGAATTGCCATTATTTGAAACTTAGACATGATTCTCAGTCAACTGTAATAACGAGGGAAAAATTGGTGAGGGAGAATATTTTTATCCTGGGGTTCAGAGCCCATCTTGACTACCTTTCAAAAGTGGAAGAAAATTTCAGGATAATATAAAATGACTCTTCCTTTCAGCATGCTTCATCAAAGTTCTCCTTTGGCTTGGTTTTCTCTAGATAGGTAACAGAGGATCAGAGCTGAAAACTTTCCAGAGGTTACATAGGAATCATCTGACAGCTGGACACACAGTCCTGCTATACAATGTAGTAGATGCATAGCGTATCCAATAGAGCAAGTGAAAGTTGGTTCAAATTGCAAATATAATATCCTTATTCTCACTGTTTTTTGTTTAGTGCTTTCAGATCTAAGGATGGGAAAATCCTCACAAGTTTACCAAATTGAAACTATTTGCGCCAGTAATCTCAGAATCTGAACAGAACACACAACCTTTGGGAAAAAGAATTGTTGTACTGTAACTAGGAGTGTGTATGTGTATGTATATATTTTAAAGATGCTGGAAAAGACTATAAGCTCTTTGCAGCAGCAGCAGCAGTCTGTTCACTGCCTTTTTGTACAATGCCTAGCATAATGTAGCCCCAATCTTGGTCAAACCCTATTCACTACTGTAATAGTTAAGATGAATAACAATAATTAATAAGGGTGATTGAACCTAAGATCAGAGATGACAGCCTCATGCTGAGAAGGTAAATGAACGTTACAACAAATTTTTGAAATAAAAGCCAGTGAAATTAATTAACTAATGAAGTTAGTTAACCTCATTGGCTTTTATTGTCTAATTCTTCTTCAGAGCTGGGTGCTAAGCATCCAACAAAGGTGTGAGGTTCTTTCCCTGTCATTGGAAATGAAGAAATATATCTAAGTTATTGTCAAAATACAGAGCATCTGAGAGGTTTTCTGGATGGTTTGGTTTCTTTAATTCAGATATCTGCTTTTAAAATAGTTTCAAAGCTCTTATATTAAAGAGACATCAGAGCAAATGGATGGGAATAACATTGTCACTAGTGAGAACATTCGTAATGAGATGCTGGACAACAGAATGTGTACTTTTGATGCCGGAATAGATTAGGAATCTAAATATATTAATGTTCTTGGAATGTATTACTAATCAACTTGGAGGTCAGGCAGAGACATTTAAGGTGACCTGAAATCCATATTGAGCTTATAATTAATATTTTGGTGTTATATTGTGTACAATATTTGTTTTTATTTCTTTGTGAGATTTTACCTCCATAGGAATACTGTTTTATACTGGCACATTGGCACAGAAGTATATTTTATGTAGATTTTGTAAATCACTTAAGAAATAAATGGAAATATGAGAATCTAGTGAGCATAAAAGGTCTCATACTGATGTCTCAGACACTAGAGATCTTTCTATCCACAACTAGTAAAGTTAATCCATGTAACTGCACACTTTCTACACACACATAAACATATTACATCTGAGTTCTATAAAATAATTAAAATACCATTAATTATGTTGGGGGTAATGGCATTAATAACTGCCTTAGGTCTGTAACAAACTTTCAGGCTGGCTGGTCTTCCTAGCTAATTATTAATGTCCTGCGTCTAGAGAGTTGTTTCTTAACTAAACTAGAGACTGTCCAAGTGGAAACTACAAATCTGAACACTTCTGAATTCAGTGAGCCTTGGCTCCAAATCAGATTGTGAGGTTCTGACCCATCTCTGACTAAGTCATGAACATGAAAACCAGACCTACACTAATCGTAGGTCCTAGGGCTTCCCATGTAGAAGTTTAGTTGTTGACGGGGATTGTTATGGCTCATGCTGGGACTGACATCACATCCACCCATAGTCCAGAACTGAAGAAATGCTGAGCGCTGCACATGCCAGCAGTTCCCTCCCTTCAGACACTCTAATTAGAAGCAGGTTGAGCTCCTTGGTTGTGATGAACAGGAGTATGTGCAGGCAGAGTTTTGCTGAAATCAATGTGTGAAAATAAAGACATCCTCAGGGAAAATTGTCTTCAGACCAGCCCTTCCCCATGCAGTATGGAGAACTCCTTACTTTGTTGGGTGTCTTCCTGCTCGCTCTCTCTGTAGTTGAATGTTCAAGCATATGTCTACAATAATAGATTTTTGTGTTGGTGCTTCCACTGGTGGTATATTGACCACCTAGTGGTCCTTTTTCCTATCTCATGTATGTCCCTTTTTAGCATGTCTTGAAAGCTGCCTCTATCTAACCAGTGTTCTGACCAGTTTTCCCTATCTGATCATGCAAAGTAGCTTGCAAAGCCATGTACCAAGTCAGTGGGAGCTCAGAAATACAGACCAGGACTTTTGATTCCAGCTTCCAGTACTAACCGCAGGACTTGTTGACATCTCTAAGGAAGTTCAATTCTGGCAGCATGATTCCCACATTGAAGCTTAGTACCTTCCACAATCAGAATGAAAAATTACAGTGGCCTGAGAGAGAACTCTGTTTTGGCTCGAAAGGTTGTCTCTCTCACCAACAGAAATTGCTCCAATAAAAGACATCACCTCACCCACCTTGTCTCTCCCTCTCTAATGGAAAATTAAGAAACAGACAGAAGAATTCATTTTGTAGTGCTCACCAGAGAATCCAAGTGCTAAAGTCTCTTTAAAAATGATCCTGCTGGAAAAGAGAGGCACTTGGAAAAAGGACAGCTCCAAGTGCAACTAATGATCCTCTGTGTTTCGTTACAGCATCCCTGAGTGGGTAAGGGAAAAAGGTGGTTATTCCAGATGAAGCAGTCCTTCTTTCCTCTCTGCACTAAAATGGTCAGGGTTAGGTGAGCCATCTGCTTCCACTTCTTACATTAAAAATTAGTGGGTCGTGCTATTTAGCACATTGCAAAACCCAGCTGGAGGAATCCTTGGAGTGAAAATGTACAAAAGCAGTTCTGTGCTCCCCTGATGATTCTCATTTGAGAGGTGAAATTACACACAAGCAAGTACATAAATTCACTGTTAGCACCTGTTCTGAGACCAGTTGTTGTTGCTTTGACTTATTACAGTCCTGTGAGATTTGCTAAAGTTCAGCTAAATGTGACTCAGAGGAAAGGGTGTCAACTAGCTGTCCACAACCACCATCTCTTCATGCATCCCTTCACATTCTGTCATTCACCAAAGTTTTCTTTGTTAACCCTGAAAGTTACTCCTAGATTTTAAGCAACTCAGGGCTGTATGGGACAAGACATGTTTATTTTTGTAGTGTTTCTTGTGCCACAGTCTCCATCTACGAGGCACAGGACCCCTGAGTTAAGGCGCTGATCCCCGTACTCACAGTACTGTCAGACCTCTCTCCAGAGATTGCCATGACGCATGTCACCTTTACCTAGCCGGTTTCCCTGGTGTTGGTCCAATCGTGTGCAGGATCATTCCCGATTGTGGCACCAGTGTCCAACTCCCCGGTATTGCTCTTTGGGTCGCTACCTGAAGTCAGGTCGGTTTTTGCTGAAGACATGACTGCCAGATTCATCAAGAGCCTTGAGCGCCTCTATCCGCACGTCAGGGACCCTCTCCCTCTGTGGGACCTGAATCTGGGTGTTGTCCCGACTCACGGTACACCTCCCCACCGCCTTCGAGCCTCTGGCTTCCTGCTCTCTCCTCCTCCTTTCCTGAAAGTCACATTTTTGGTCACATTAATTTCAGCTTACAAGGTCTCTGAGATTAGGATGCTTACCTCGAAACAGTCTTTTACAAGGACAAGGTCCAGCTGAGGCCCCACCCAGTCTTCCTGCCCAAGGTGGTCTCATAGTGTCATACGGGCCAAGACTTTTTTTACTCGTCTTTTTTCCAAAGCTGCATAAGTTGGAGGAGGAGCGTCAGCTGCATTCCGTAGGTGTCAGAAGGGCCCTGACCTTCAGCACTGAAAGGACCAAGCCATTCTTCAGATCAACGCAGTTGTTTGTTGCGGTGGCCAACAGGTTGAAAGGTTGGCCAGTGTCTGCTCAAAGAATTTCTTCTTGAATCACTGCCTGCATTTGCTGCTATGGTCAGGCAAAGGTACCACCTTGGGTGAGTGTAAACCCCATTCAACCAGGGTGCAAGCCTCTTTGGCTGCTTTCCTAGCCCAAATGCTGATCCAGGACATCTGTAGGATGGCCAGCTAGTCATCCATCCACATGTTCACATCCCTTTATGCGCTTTTCCAGCAGGTCTGGGATGATGCTGGCTTCAGTGGAGCAGTGTTACAAGCTGAAAGACTGTGAACTCCGAGCTCACCTCTGAGGGTACAGCTTGCGAGCCACCTAGAATGGAATCACCATGAGCAAGCGCTCGAAGAGGAAAAAACAGTTACTTACCTTTTTTGTAACTGTTGTTCTTCGAGATGTGTTGCTCATGTCCATTCTACTACCCCACTCTCCTGGCCCTCTGTCAGAGTTGCCGGCAAGAGGGAGCTGAAAGGGCGTAGGGCCATCGGCACCTGATATATTGATGCATGAGCGCGTCGCTCAAGGGAGCGCCACACCCAACCTTACAGATACTGCTAAGGCAAAAATCTCCAACAACTGTGTACTTAGGAGTGCAACCATCTGGAATGGGATGGACATGAGCAACACATCTTGAAGAACAACAGTTACAAGAAAGGTAGATAACCGTTTTTTCTCTTCTAGCTCACAACTGTTGTCTATCACTTTGGGGTGTGAGTTCTAAGAGGCCCCTAGAAAGTTTACTCTGTACTAGTGAGCTCATTTTGGTATTTCCCTCATAGTTTGTTAACCAGAATTATGAAAAATGTCTTCTACCCATCAAACCTTCAGTGTGTGCAGCTAAAAACCAAATCATATTTTGAGCATGTATAATCTTCACTAAGTGAAATCCTTCTATGGGGTATCTGAAACCCTTCATTCAGAATCCCTTTTAAAATCTATCAGGGTAGTGGGAGAAAAAGAGAAAATATGTAGTAACTAATTTGATAAACAGGTCATTAAAAGGTTACATGAGACAGAACAGATGGGAGGAAAAACAGTAGTGGTTCTATTATGCGCCTCCATCCCCAATTACTGAGCTATCACCATTTCTTCCCAGACAGCGAGAGAGATCAAAATTAATTTCCTGTGGCTGACCAATTACACATATTGTAATTGTACAAAACAAGTTCTGAGAAATAAATTATTTGAGATTGCTGGCAGCACTTCCTTTCCTCTCTCTCACTGCAGAAAAGCTTGATAGCTGTTGGCATCTATATCTTGGTTGATTTGTTCAGAAACCATCTGAAAATGACCAGCCTTACCCCGAAGCCTAAAAATAAAGAACCTCTCAAAAGCATCTTTAAAATGTTCAGTTGAAACACATTGTCTGGCTTCGATATTGGAAAACAATCTGATGATGATAGGAATGCTCTTATATTGGCATTTCTATTTCAACGTAAAGGGTTCTCAGCCTTGCTTCTAAAATTGTGTCTATAATTTTTCATGTGAATAATTCTGAATTTGTGTTTGCAGAACTCCTCTGCGTATGCAGATTTGGAGATTTGGGCTCTAGATATTGCATTGGACACAGGATTGGGAGTCCAGAGACTGAGTTTTGTTTCCAGCTCAGCCACTAGCTTTGTGTGTCACGGTATAAGTCATTTAACTTCTTTGTGCTTCAGCTACCTTGTTTATAACCTGGGGATAATAATGCTTTAGCCAGCCTTGTAATGTGCTTTGAGACTTGTGCAGTTTTGGGTTGTCACTTAAAGCTGCAAGTCTGCTGCTAACATTCACATCTTGCATATTTGAAAATCACACTCTCTAACACTAAAGAACTTCTTCCGTCTTTCTGTTGATGGCTGAATCTCTGCTCGCACTAACCGATGCTTTTGGATAGACAGCGTTCAAATTTGTGCTTTTAGGTAGCTTTCTGGCAAGCACTTGGAGTGAAGCAGAGCCAGAAAAACTCACCATAAAAAGTAAGTGACTCCACATACTTTATAAACCTCTGCCAGCTCATTAACATTGTTGTTTAGAGATGAGCCCATACTGCAGAATTTGGATCCAGATCTAAACATTCCCAATGTTTGGGGGCATTTGAATCTGGGTTCCTGGTTTGAGTTCAGAAAGAATGTATTAATATAGAATTAGGATAATTTAGATTAAAATAAGGGTATCATGCCAAGTGAGGAAGAATAAGAAGGTATTTAAGGGTGATAACGCCTGCCTAGAAAATGCAATTTGGTGTTATGTACTTTAAACTTCCGATATTGAGTCCAGAGAGGCTGAGCAGTGTAGATGGATAGGAAAGACCATATCTTAAGTGATGTTATGCAGAAAAAAATCTGCAATATTTAAACATAGGCTAGATGTGAGGACCTGGGGGGAGGTCTGAATTGAAGATGACACCCAGGTTAAGGTCTCAGTGGCAAGCAGGATGGTAGTGGTAGCCATAATGGTCAAGAAAGAAGGTAGCAGAGAGGGGCTAAGATGAAAAACCATGTTGAGCTGGAATGGCAGCTAGACGTCCACTGGGAGATGTCAGAGACAGAAGCTGGGATTTAACCTTGATTAAAAGGAGACAGGTAGATGTGTGAGTCAGCAGCATAGAGATGGTAGTTGCACTTGTGTTTGTGATGAGGCATGGAAGAGGAAGACAAAATGTCAAATGGAGGAGCATGGTCAACAGAGTCATAGGCAGCTGACTGGTCAAGGGGGTTGAGGATGGAGTGCTGGTTCTGAGCTTTTGGCCAGGAAGAGGTTGTTAGAGACTTTGGTGAGTGATTTCAGTGGAGTGTAAGGGATGGACAAGGTCTAGGAGGAAACTGGAAGAGAGGAACTCCAGAGTATCAGTTTAAACAGTGTGTTGAATGACCATAGAAATGTCAGAGAGAAGGCAGAGGGAGTGGTAGTTGGTAGGTTTTTTAAGGTGGGAAGAACTAAAGCATGCTTGTATAGTGAGGTGAAGGAGCCAGAGAAGAGAGAGTGAATTGTAAGGAGACGAGTAAGGGAAAGAATGAGATTTGGCACAAGGGAGATTAGGAGATGGGATGGGATGGAGTCACAGGGGCAAATCAAGGTGTTAGAAGAATAGAGAATAAACGACTATTGTCTGTGATGGGGGAGAAGAGAAGGTGAGTCAAGGGGAAGGTCATGTCATATTTTATCAGTTTTCTCTTGGAAGAAATGAGCAAGATTCTGTGCAGAGAGAGAAGTGGAGGCAAGAGGGAGAGGAGGATTTGAGTGAATGAAGAGTTGCAAAAAGATGGAGAGATTGTGGGCACAGGATTCAGTTAAGTTAGAGAAGTAGAGTTCTTTAGCTAGACGGCAGATCTGAAAGAAGAGAACACAGATTTGTAGTGGAGGAAGTCAGCCTGGTCATGGGATTTCTGCTGAAGATGCTCCACAGTGGGAGAGCATGAGTGGAGGAAACAGATTTCGGGGGTGAGCAGGGTAGACCTTGTGATGGGAGCGAGGGGCAAAGGTGTCAAACGTGGAGGAGACTGGCCACAACCATATTGGTGGAAAAAAACAAGAAGGAACAGGGGTGAGAAGGCTGAGAGCAGACAAGAGGGCATCAGTGCTGCCACAATCACTTCACCAGTCCCTTTTATAAGGGGAATGGGGAGGAAAGAAAATCCAAAGATTCTTTGCTCATTTGACAGAAATGACTCTCCCTAAGAGTAGGCTAGTGGAATTTAGCAAGGTTTCCTGAACCTTAAAAGTTATGATAGTATGTTATATTTGTGCATGTGCATAGTTTCTAAAGTCTTCAGATTGTAATAAGTGGCAGTACCAGAAACTGAGTTCTGTTCATTCTTAGCTATTAGTAACTGCTGTTGTGGCTTCTCACTCCAGATTCTTTATCTTCACTCTTTTACACTGCCCACAGGGAAACAATGTGAATGCTGCACCTTTAAATCTTAGACCTGCAAGAGAAGTCGAGTAGATCTTGTTTCTAGATGTCAAAACGTTCTCTTCTAACCTGACCATTCCATGGAAGAAGTTTGTTGAATGTGTGACTGACTGACATAATGACTGATTGGCTGATAACTGCTGCTGACAGTGATTGATTGAGTGCAAAATTATCTGTTCTTGTTACTCTTGAAATTGAATTCAGATTGGTTCTATCATAGCGTTACCATGGAGATGGCAACCTGCTGTAGCAGGTGACTGTTAGCTGGATTGTGCATTGTGATCAATACCTACTTCCTGTGCTGATCTGGAGATGTTATTAAATATTGGTTAGGTGAGAAAAAAGATACTTATTATTTTAAAGTTTGTCCTGCTTTTTTCTTTAGTGCCAAGTATTTAAAATGTAGAGTTTTACAAAGTTTGATTTGTGACTAAAAGGTTGGAATAGAATTTAACAGAGTTGAAAGGAAGAGAGCATATGGAAATTTAATAGACTAATTTATTATTTAGTCAAAAAGTCAATAATGTGTAATACAAAGGATGCCATCTTCTATATATGCTTTTAATCTTCTATGATTCTGTCATATGTTATATTCAATAAATAGAATGTTTAAAACAATGTAGGTTATTTTTAATCAATTCTATGGACTTTTCCATGACTGTAAGTGACCTGCTAGAAGTCTAATTTGTGTCTAATTTGTACTTAGGGGATATTTGTATGTTAATAAATAAAATGATCAAGTTACAGTAATATATTTGAACTTAACTTTCTGCTAAGGATTTTAAAGTGCTTGAGAATTATTTGTTGATTATTCTTCAGAACATTTCTTGCAAGGTGCAGACGATTATTATACGCATCTCACGGAAGAGTAAAATGAGGCTTAAAGTTCTTGAGTGAGTTTTTATAAGGAGACTCACACTCTATAAATGCAGTATTCTAGTATCTAAACAATCTTCCCTTCAATTAATAACTGCCACTTCCAGCCAGAAAAGAAATAAAGCAGTAAGTGAATTTACATGCCAGTAGAGATTTTAATATATAATTTCAATACAGAAAAGATCTTTGAGTGCCTGTTCCCCACAAGTTAACTCTGCCCATCTAAAATAAAAAAGGAAAATAGAAGGGGATGAGTGTGTTTACTCTAGCAGCTATCATCTAAATAAAAAAATATTTTTATAAAATCCTCCAGTACCTCATCCATGGTCCCTGGAGACTTACATGTTGTATTAATAAATTCAGCCTCAGAGACCAAGAAATTAAAATCCATTCCTGAAGTTGATCATCTTTTTGACAGAATACATCACATTATCTCAGTGTTTTTTCTTTAAAATTTTTTCTTTAAAAAGTTAGCCTTTCTGTAAAGGCATCTGGCTTGCTCAAAGCTCCCAGCCACATAACTGATAGCGTGTTAACATATTTCTTTCCTTTAAGTAGGCATTTCTGTACCCTATGACAGTTGTAGAAGAGGTTGTGGGAGTACAAGTTGCAAAACGATCCGTACGCTGATGACAGAAAAATAGTCTATATAATAAAAGATCTGACCCGGATCTTTGTCCAGAATGTGATCCAAGCTATATGTGAATATCAAAATGTAAAGTTGACTTTTCTGTTTAAAAACCTGTGTGCTTTCGTGCTTTGTATATGATATCAGAAGGAGAAATACTTAAACATAATGCAAAATGCTTTTAATTGCAAGGAATTTATTACAGTAAGTACTGATAATTACCACTATTATATATATATATATATTGTAACAAAGCTCCAAGTCTGTACTTTTGGGTCCTGCACTTCCTGGCAGATTTAGGGGCCTCAGAAACTCATCTAGGCCCCAGAGTGACCTCCCTTTCTCAGTATAATTGGAAAGAGTCACCACCTAGTGAGTTTACCTTCATCACAGGCCAGTATGGAAGATGGAAAAGGGGGGAGCCCGGGCCCGCCCTCTACTCCGGACTCCAGCCCAGGGACCCTAACAGTATCAGCTACAATGGCTGACCTTTTAGGCACAAAACACAATACAATTCCCTGGGCTACTTCCCCACAGCAGTCCCTGCTTCTTCAAACTCCACTTCACCCTTACCTCAGGGCCTCCTTCCTTCAGTATGATATGTTGTCCTACACTCAGTCTCACCAACAGCATAACTTCCTTCCACAGCTCCTGACACCCACACCCACCTGACTAACTGGGAGGTTTTTATCTGGTTTCAGCCAGTCCCTGATTGGCTTCAGGTGTCCCAATTAGGCTAGCTGTTTCTACTCCTTTCTAGAAGGTTCTTAATTGGCTCCAGGTGTCTTGATTGGCCTGGAGTAGCCTTTGTTTGGCTATCCAGGGAACAGGGACCTGCACATCCTCAGACTAATATACCTGCCTTCCAGCACTCTCCTATATCCTTCTGGTCTGACTCCGTCACAATATGTAAAAAAAAAAAAAAAAAATGAAAACAGCTATGGATGGCCATGGCATTGTGTAAAGGTGCGAAAACATAGCCTCTGCCTTAGAAGCATACAGTCTAAAGATGTGAGTACAGAACAAAGCAATAGAGAACAGTGTGTGCAAAGTAGGCTCTTGCAGCTGGAATGCCACAGGTAGCTGGAATGCTACAGGTGGGACTTCAGGAGTGTTTTCAAAGAGGAGTTAGGATACATTTATTGGAAGGTCAGTCTCAAGTGCAAGGGATATACAGAGGAAGGTATGAAGGTTGTAAATGGGTGAAGGAGCAACAGAGCAGTTGAAAAAGAGCATGTGAGCCATGAAAACTTGCCGAGTTATGAAGTTCTTGTAACATTTTTGGCCATAATTTCTATCACATAAATTTCAGTTGATAATTCACGTTTCTGTCACTAAAAGATAAAATAAGATGTTGAGTGGGAGAGTCCAGAAACTTCCTTTCCCAACTAAATTAGTGTTCTTGGCTTCTTGTATTTACTTTCTTGAGTCTGGATCCTTACATGGTAGAAGTCAGTGTAGCCCAGTTGGTGTCAGTGGTGTTACACATTTTTACGGGAGCTGAAGACTTGGTTTGGAGATTGTCTAGTTCTACTTTAAAGAAATGGTCCCAAATTGAAACAATGGGGCTGAATGCTTGGAAATTTGAGCTGGGGTTTAGAATCTTAACCCAGATTCAGATTTTGTAGGAGTTCCTTGTCTTGCTGGGCCAAACTAAAATCCCAGCTCCAAACACTACTTGTTGTTAGAGGTTTTAACTGCAAAATTAATTTTGTTGCTTGGGCCTATCTAATTTTTTAAGGTTTTCTTTTTTTTTTTAATAGCCCATCTTACCATTTTGCTTGTAGCGCTCTGCTTCTTTGTAGCATTTTAATTAAGAACTCCAGTGAAGTTATTTGAAAAGTGAAAATCCTTTTTATTCTTTCTCTCTCACAATAAATGAGACATACGACATTGTCAAAATATTTGCCTACAGATTTGGAAGCTTGTAGCTACTGTGACAGACCAGAACAATGGTCATTAAATGAGAAATAAATGCAATAAAGTATGCATGCACGTTTTCTATGACAGACGGAAGTAGGAAAAATAGCTGTTAAAACAGTATTTTTAAGTGTCCCAAGGTGATTTCAAATCTGGATATTACTTTCTGGGCTTATCTTTTATACTTTGCCTGGAAGTGAAATCTCTAGAAACAAATTTATAAGCCTTGACTTAACTACTTTATTTTTTCCTGGCTAACTTACTGTTCAGCACCATTATTTACAGGGCACTCTGTCATCTGAAGTTCTTATCAACAGTTGACTTCATTACAGAATATTTGCCAGTCCATGTGATTAAAAAAGCAGAGATGGGCCCAAACCAAGTCCTAGATCTGAGCACTCTTGAGGGTTAGGGAGTTTCGAATTTACATCTGAACTCTGTTTCTTTGGCACATCTTTAGTAACCACTCTATATTCTGATTACAGGGAGGATATGCAGACTTCTGTATACACAGGGCTAAATTCTGCCTTAAATTACATTTCAGTAATCTGAAGTTGGAATTTGAGCTGTTACACTTTGCTGATGTTCTGGTTACTCTGCTAAGGCATGAGAAATTTAAAAAATCTGTTTTACTAAGAAAAATTGAATTATTCAATATTTCCTTCGCTGTGGGATATGTGGATGTGTATAAATACAAACTCATGCTACACATATGCTCTCTCTCCTATCTATCTACAGTATATATGTGTAAGTAGATCACAGTTATTGACTGGAGTGAGATAGCTGTTGCCATTAAAAAGTGACCATTAACAATATTACTTATTAGAGTGCACATTCCATGTCTCTCCCTAGTATTGTTTTCCACTAAAAGCAAGGAAGATAATGAATATACATTCCGCTAAATCTTTTTTTACTAAAGATAGAAGATGTTAACACTGGTTTTGCTGATGAAACACTACGTGGTGTTTAAAACTATGAGCCCATGCGTAATGCCTTAACAAGTCAAAGTCATGCATTTAAATGGGAAATTAAATAGACAGCACTTGGTGTGTGCTAAATGTACAGTAGTGCAATATATTGAATTAGAGAAGGTTTTCATAAAGAAGAGACACTATATGATCTGTACAAAACAATCCAGATTAAAACTGGGGTAAAAATCAGTTAACAATTATTTCTGGTTCTGTACTAGTGTGGGCCGCTCCACGCATCTTCTGGAGTATATCAGTCAGTCAGTTTGCTGTGCCTGTGACTAGCTATTTAAATGCTCAGTTCTGCGAAATACTGAGAGAGTCTCCAGAGGGCCTTAATGGGAAGTGGAGGAGTTTGGTGCCTTGTATTTCAGGCTTTAAATAAATTCAGGTCTCAATGGCTTTACTGCAAGGCTCTATTAATGTGCTGAAGTCTTCATGAACACTGTACTTGGATATTTGCCTCAATAACGAATTTTTATGAGGAAATAGGCAATGTGTTCTAGTGGATATCCCCATGGAATGAGACTCAGGAGAGCTTTATTCTGCCCTTTGCTGGGCAAGTCATTTTGCCACTCTGTGCCTCGGTATCCCCAGTTATAAAATGGAGATGATTCGCTTACCTCCTTTGTGAAGCACTTTGAGATCTGCTAACAAAAAGAGCTAGATAAGAGCTAGATATTATTCTTAGATTATTTATTTATTTACTACAAGACTCAAGGAGACGCCTTCCACTGTTTTCTTTCATTAAAACCTATCTCCAAATCCTGGGCTCAAGGAAATAGGAAGACTATTTTATATAGCAGTCACCTAATGCAGCTGTGTGTAGAACAGGATGTAATATGTTAGGCAACAGCTTTAATAGAAGTTTGTTCCTTCAGTTTGTTCTGGAGGGCATGGCTGGGTGCCTGTTGTTCACAATGCCATACTAGGTAGTGATTTTATAAATGGTCTATGGTCTTGACTTCAAGGGTATGGGGTCCTTTGGGTAACGTAGTATTTATTGTTAATCCAAGGTTTGCAAGATGCAAGGCATATTAAATGTTTTATTAGCCTGTTCTGCAGTCAGAATTGCCAAGCTATGTGTAAGTTATAGCTAGAAGCTTCCCTCTGTGTACAGTAGACTCCTGATTATCCGGGCTTGGGTTAACTGGGCTGCGGATTAACCGGGATGTCTAAAACAGGGATCGGCAGGGGAAGTCTCAATGTGGGGGCAGGCGGAGTGCTCAGCCTGCCGTTGCTTTGGGGTTTCCCCTACTGGCCTCTTGCCAGCTGGTGTCTCAGCCCAGCTAGCCTGGGTATAGGAAACCCCAGCTGGCAGTGAGCTGAGACCCCGGCTGGCAGGAGCCTGGGAGGAAAGTCCAAAGCGGCAGCAGGCTAAGTGCTCAGCCCACGGCCGCTTTGGGCTCTCCCCACAGGCTCCTGCCAGCTGGATTCCCGCCGCCTGCCCCACTCAGCTCCTGCTGCCAGCCTGGGCTTCCTACACCCAGGCTAGCAGGAGGAGCTGACTGGGGAAGGCAGCTGGACCCCGGCTGGCAGGAGCCTGCAGGGGAAGCCCCAAAGAGGCGGTGGGCTGAGCGCTCAGCCTGCCGCCACTTTGGGCTTTCCCCCACTGCCCCTTGCCAGCCAAGGTCTCAGCCCGCTGCCAGCCGGGGTGTAGGAAGCCCAGGCTGGAAGCGGCTGAGACCCCAGCTGGCAGGAGCCTGGGGGGAAACTCCAAAGTGGCAGCAGGCTGAGCACTCAGCCTGCTGCTGCTTTGGGGTTTTCCCGCTGGCTCCTGCCAGTGGGGGTCTCGGCTCCCGCTGTCAGCCTGGGCTTCCTACATCCAGGCTAGCAGCGGGAGCTGACTGGGGCAGGCGGTGGGACCCCGTCTCCGCACAGGGCTGCTGGCGCCCCCCTCCCCCCAGGGCGCAGGGCGGCCCAGGCACTACTCCCACAGTAGACTCTTGATTATCTGGGATTTTATTAACCAGGATTAAGTTTTTCCCAATCATCCCGGATAATCGAGAGTCTACTGTGTTTGGAGCTTTGGGAGTTGTATCTGATGCCACAGCCTTTGCTTTAGATCGGGGTGGCCAACCTGAGCCTGAGAAAGAGCCAGAATTTACTAATGTGCATTGCCAGAGAGCCACAGTAGTACATCAGCAGCCCCTCATTAGCTCCCTCACCCCGCTCCCAGCGCCTCCCACCCACTGTCAGCCCCACTGATCAGTACTTTCCTGTCCCTCCCCACACCTCCCAATCAGCTGTTTCATGGTGTGCAGGAGGCTCTGGGAGGAAGGGGGAAGAAGCGACGGCACAGTAGGCTCAGGGGAGGGGGTGGGAAGGGGAGGAGTGGTGGCAGAGCCAATGGCTGAGCTGGGGGTTGAGTAGTGAGCACCCCCCGATGCATTGGAAAGTTGATGCTTGTAGCTCCAGCCCCAGAGTTAGTGCTATACAAGGAGCCACATATTAACTTCTGAAGAGCCGCGCATGGCTCCGGAGCCACAGGTTAGCCACCCCTGCTTTAGATTATTTATGTCATTTTTTGGCTAGTTTGTTTGATTATCCATAAAGAGTTGGCACAACTGGTTATAGGTGATGTGCAAAGCACTCTAGGGATTCTTTTCTGAATTGTGCACTGTTACAAATGTATGTTTTGTTAACCTCTCCATTAACTAAACTGTTCTTCCTGGATATGGAGTATGCTAAGCCTGACAGCATATATCTTACCTGAAGTGACATCCTTTTCCCATGGCACAAAAAGGACATTGCTTAAGGTAAAGGCAAAGCTTTCCAAGTGATGAGCTAGAAAATCACTTTCCTTCTGCAACTCTTTACTTGTGCAGAAATGCTTCTTTCTATTACAGCTCAGTCAGATCTGGGACCAAAGTTAAAACATCTGCAAAGAATATTTATAGTGCTTGGGAGAAATACAAAAATGTTGATCACTAATTGAAATTAGAGATTTTTGTCACACATGAAGAGCTATAGTGTGCATAGACTATGCAGGATTTAGTATAAATTCTAGTATTTCTTTCAACTGTCTTCATGTATTCTTGATTATGGAGTCCATCCCCATGGATTCATATGGGCCAAAAAAAAAAGTACTTTCATAAGCTCTTATAATGTCCTCTTATTTCCTCTGAGCTTTTGATCATCAGTGAACTAATTAATAATGTTGAAATGCAGAATGGTACTCATGCTTCTAATTTCAGCAATGGAATGAGAGTCTGGGCTTGATGCTGCAGGAATCAAAGTCATTGGCAAAATTCTTGTTAACTTCATTTTGAGCAAGATTGGGCCCAATTGCACCAACTTTAGCCTTAATATTTTAGCTGAGTCTCCAATGGAGTAAGCGTGGTCTGTTATGAGAACTCTGTTCAAAGCATCAGCTCTTGAGATTGATAATCTTGGCCTTTCTCACTCTATTTTTAACATTTCTTTTTAATGAAAATGTTGAGCTTGAATTTGGTTTGGAGTGGACACAACCTCGCAAAGCGTGATGATTGTCCAGAACACTTTGGTCTGCAAAATGGTATCTAAATCTGATTTGAACAGGTTTTCTCACAGTATTTTGTAACATTATTTAAATCACACTTTACTATATCAGTGTTTCATATACATGAATCCAATATTCTTAACATGCCTGTAAAGTGAGAAATTATAAATTTATTCCCATTCTTGCATTTGGAAACTAAGAAACAAGGAGACTAAGAATATATTTTCAAATGTAGGTGCCTAAAGTTAGGTGGCTTGATTTTCAGTGGTGCTGGTCACCCATAGTTTATGATGACTTCACTGTGTGTTCACATATATTGTGCATGCTCAACACCTCTGAAAATCAAACCACTTATTTAGTGCCTAACTTAAAACATCCTAATAAAAAAAATTGGCATAAGTGACTTACCGTAATTAAAAGAGGAATCTGTAGCAGAGCAGTGAACAGAATTCCTGTCTCCTTGAGTCCCGTTTGTACACCACAAGATCATCCCAAATTCCATCTCCTTTCCAGCCCAGAAGTTCAGTGATAAGCTAAAAAAATAAATAAAGGGGGGGAAATGGCCCTTTTTGAACTTCAAAGTTCATTTGGTTCAGACCATAGTTTCTCTCCTCCAGTTCTGCTAACTTGTAGGAAAGGAGCTGTAGCAAAGCAAAATGACTGCTATTAATTTTTTTTAATCCGTAAAATTAAGCTGAGGGCCAACTGAAAGACTGTGGTTTTACTGAAATAACATATCTAATTAGCTTAGGGCTAAATAGCTAATGCCAGTCAAGGATTTTGAATTCATGTTTGGGCTTAATGTACACAGCCCTTAAATATTCTGTCATAGTTAGCTATTTGAAGTTTAGGGACCTTATACAAGTGTAGCTAAAAGGCAACCTCCCCCCTCCAAAAAATAATACTTAAGATTTTACATTAATATTCCTAAATATTAAAACTTATGGTAGAGTTACTGCTGTTTTCTGAGTCATTCCTGAATAATACCATATTATTTTTTGTGTAAGGATAGGAAGATTGGATATTTTGGGATGGTAAATGTCTTCACTCTGCAGATCCTGACATACAAGCATTCAGTATTGACATCAATTAAATCTTACATAATTCATAAAAAATGCAGTATATAATATTGAAATTCTAATTATTGCAGTTTTCTGGTAGGTTACAGCAAACATAGAAGGCTCATATATTTGGAGACTTAAAACCTTTTGAACTCTAGCTGTTGGATTCATAATCCACGTAGCTGCTCCCTTGAACTTTATAAAATCTGGAGCCTCTTGATTCAGGATGGAGAAGCAAAAGTGGACAATTTTAACGATGATGGATGTGTTGCTAGGGACTAAAATTAAATGGCTGATAATTTTGGTAGCTTGAAGAATGATGTTATTTACAAAAGTTCCATTTTGCATGTAATCAGATGTCTATTCCCATGAGCTCAGTCATAATTCATATTCCACTTTAATGTGTCTGGAAAATGTGATTCTTTTTGTACAAGTATTATTTTTAGGATGTTATGTTTCCTTGGTGCATACACAATGAGCCCCAAATCCTGTAGGAATGTGTTTAATTGGAAATTTTTATCCTCTGGGCCTGGTTAATTCAAATATAGGGCTATGAACATTGCTTTGGTGCCTTAAAGAATGCAGGGATGGCAAATTATGTGCACAAAGACAACTGAGAACCAGTGTTTCTAGGATGTGTTTAGTGAAAGATGCTGGTTTTCTGAAGATTTCTTTTCTGTCTCTACTGTACTCATTTATTTCCTATATTAATTCTCCAGCCTAATAAACTGAAGTTATCAGTGCTTTATAATCTCATCTCTAGCGGTTCCTTGGAATTATAGTGGTCCACTTCATAGGCATTCTTTTGTCTGGAGCAGTGATACACATGATGGATGAATGCGCCGCCTTTGACCTGATAGCTAGTGAAACACATTGTTCGTGATATATTTCTAAGGTTTTTAAAGATCTGAAATTTGGCCAATAATTTTTTTCATCCACTCTGTTTTTGAAAGATGGGTATTCACACCTACTGAGTTAGTCTGTTCTTCCACCATTTCTTGGAGATGTAAACTCTGTGTTTGCCTCTATGGAGCTGCTAACCAGACAGAGAAAAGAGGCATTTTTTTAATATCGTGTGCAGCGTATGCAGGGCATTAGGTCTGGCTTGGACTGGGCTGATATGGTGACTCCATTTTTTCCCCTCATAGTAATAGTAAAATAGGTATAAGGGAACTATAGGCTAAGATGGAGAGGGAACAAGAAATTGAAAATAATTTTTAAATTCTACAGGAAGGAATTCGTAAATGTTCGGTCAGAGAAATTGGGCAGTCACCAGAGAAATGGGAACTGAGTGCTAAATTTTCTGAAGAGCACAAATACCAGTTGAATACCCAGATTATCACAGATGTGTGCCATAATTTAGGAAAGGGAGTATCTGAAGTCAGCAGCTGGTCAGGGAAGGGAAAGGCCATCCCATCTAGAAGACAGCTTCAGATAAGTGTGTGGGGAAGGGGAATGGGGAGGAGCTTTTAGATAGAGAGGCCTCGAGGCTCAGCATCATTGAGGCATCACTGAGGTGGAAACACCAGGGAGGAAAGGAATGATATCACTCCAAAGAGCGCAAGCACCAGTTCCATGAGCTCCATCTTCCTTTTCTCCAAAGCTGGGGTGCATAAGGGGTGGATTCATACCCCTTCCCTGAGCATAACTGGTGGGGCCTTCATTTTTCCTCTAAAGCACTGGGGACTGGGAGCTTTAGTCCTCTTTCCTCCAAAAAAGAGTGAGGGAGTGGATGTTTCTCTCCATCCCACCTGGATATTTGTGTAATATTTGGCTCATTAATTACCATGAATATAAAGGTTTCAGGCAAATTAATTGTGCTCGCTCATGCACAATTGCTAATTGTGGACCCTCTAAATAAAAGAGAAGGAAGGAGAACAAGAACTGTCGCTATGATGAGGGATGTAAACACGCATACTAATACTACTAATGAGTAAACAGCCTCTATCTGGTTATAACAACATGGGCCAAATCCTGCTGTTACTAATCAGTGTGGATTCTAGTGAAGCTCTCACTGAAGTATACTTAGCACTTATAAAGAACCCAGCTGTGGTAAGTGCTTAGTCCCCCACTCCTGCAAGCTGCTGAGCATCCTTACTTCTCATTGAAATTAGTGGGAATTGAAGGCACTCAGCACCTTAGAGGAGGTGTTTAGCTCCTCACAAGTGAGGATCCACATCTCTTCTACAACCCAGCCCTGCTTTATGAACTCAGCCAAACTCGCAGTGACCTCACCAGGCCCTTATTGAGAAAGGCCAAACCTTATATTTCTTGCTCTACTTTTCCACCCAGTACAAATCTCACCTAGTCCAGCACATTTCACTGAAGTTAAATGATCTGTCACTATTTCCAGCTTTCAGAATTTGCCACGTATTACGATGTTGCAATTTCTCATCATTTAAAACCTTACGGGACCTACGAGAATAAAACAGCTTTGCAGTTATTCATATTCTGGTCTTAATGTAAAGGAAGGTACTTTGTTTTACAGGAAAAATAAATAAGATATTCATTTTTCAGTACTACACATTCCTCGGGTTAGTAGAAGTCATAGGGGAGAGAATTAGATTTTTTTTCTTAAAAATGTATTCTGGGATTTGTAGCTTAAATTTGTTTTGCTGAGACTTTGGAGTCAAGTTTTATATATAGTTTTTGATGTAGGACCTAATTAGGCTCTCCACATCTTAATACTTTCTGCTACATCTGCATTAAAGATAGCATTGCATACATTTGCATGCAATTTACATTAAAAAGTTAGCTATGCTCTGTGCAATAATCATTTTAACTGAGTACCATTGACAGCCAATATTGTGAATAAGCATAGAAAATATCACAATGCACGTGGCGTTCTGTCTTCAGAAATTTGGGTTTTTTTAGTGCTGTAAATTCATTAGGATATTTCATGACAACCATTGTTGTTAATCTAACAAAGCAGTAAGAACAGCTTAAAGGCTTATAGCTTCCACACCAAACTTAGTGGAGATGGGCACAAGCCAAAAAGTTTGGAGCCAGATTAAAACTTCCCCAAATTTGAAGGTGTTCATTCTGCTACAGGTATAGGTATCGGTCACGAAATTCCAATCTGGATTTAAATTCCAAAGGAATTCTTTATTGGGGCTTTGGTTCAGAATTTTAGTTTGGTTGTAAGATCTACATTTCCACAAGTTTTAGGGTTTTGCGTGGTGTTTGCTCTCTGTGTGTGATTTTGTTTGGGGTTTTTATATGTACAAAAGATATAGTTTTATTACAGTACTTTTTTTTCCAGAATATGGAGCTGCTAATTGACAGAAATGGGAAAATTTAATTTCAGAATATTTCTTTGATGGTACTTTTTTAAAAATCTAACTCAAATCAAGAGACAATTGTACAAATATCAAGAAGTCAGAGAGAGAAACTGAACAAATTACCTAACAGGACAAATAATCATTGTATTTCTAGGTTTATGCAAAGCTATGGAATCCAAGAAATGCAGATTCACATCTTGAATAGTCTACTTAAAGAGCACTGGGGCAGAAGTGCCCATATTTTACTGAGCAAAACTATGTCTGTTTTTTTGCTTAAGGGATCAACAATTTTTATGTTATGATTATGATGATGTCAACTTTTTCAGACTCTCATAAAAAAGGCATGAAAACAGCTTGGACTCAGCTAGTGATTAGGCTAGAAAGATCACACAGAGGCAGATTCTTTTTAGACAGACTTCAGATCTGATTCTATCACTGGCTGGAACTAAAAAGTGACTTTCATACTCCAGATGAGTTACATAGACCAATAGAGTGAAATATTAATTTATATCTCTCCTAGTAAGTAATAAGAAAAATTAAGAATAGTGAATAAAACTTATACAATTTCCCTCTGATCTGCTGATGGATAGTAGGGCCTCTTTCCATTTACCTGATCTGATATTTCCTTTTTTCTATATATTCGTTCCATAGACAGCTGTCACAAAAAGACACATCTGATGGTTTTTTTGGAGGTCTGCAGTGTGGTGAGCATGGACTTCATCCTGCACCATTAAAGTGAATTGAACTGTTTCCATTCACGTAAATGGGAATAGATTCAAGTGATATAAAGCAGTGTGCTCTTGAGCTAATTCAAGAAGGTAACAGATAATCCCACCTTGTCCCAGCTGGCTGACAAGGTAGCCTGCAATGACTAATAACTTACAGCCTGTGCCATGACATCATTAAGGCTACTCATATATTTAAAGTTAGGCACCTGTTTAAGTGCCTTGTTGAACTGAAGCCTAAAGCAGCCATCTGCTCCTGATCCATTAGTGGGAGATGATTCCAACAAGGGCACAGTTCCAGTAGTGGGAGAAGTTCCATTAGTACATATAGGCCTGATCTATATGTGAAAGTGATACAGGTAAAACTGTGAATTGGAGGTCGTGATTTTTTGTTGCTGGTATAGTTATACTAGTATAAGCCATGTGGATGTAGTTACACTGGTATAAAGGTGCCTTATACCAGTCTTGTGTATTACATGTCCTGAACTGGAATAAACTACACTGTTTATAAGCATTTTTATAACTGTGAACACCCTAGCAGGGGTGGGGTTTGCCTCTGTGTAGTTAAAGGCTAAAACTTTATAGTGTAGACAAGACTTTTGCTGATTTATATGCACAGACTGGTGCGACTTTAATAATAATAATCATTAATAATAACCATAGTATTTTCAAAGTACTTTGGATTGTCAGTCTTATTGAAATACTAATGTTAAATGTCCTATGAAAAATATGAAGATAAATAAAGGTTATCCTCACTTTACAGATGGAGAAGAGATACAGAGACCTAAAAGGTTGCTCAGGGCAAGTCTATGGTAGGGGGAGGATAAGAATGCAGGACCTTGACTCCTATCTAATGCTCTTTCCTCTAGACCAGAAGTTGGAAAACTTTTTGGCCCAAAGGCCACATCGGGGTTCAGAATTGTATGGAGGGCCGGGTAGGGAAAGCTGTGCCTCCCCAAACAGGCTGGCCCTGCCCCTATCCAACCCCCTTCAGCTTCCTGCCCCCTGACTGCCACCCTCGGAACCTCCAACCCATCCAACCCCTCCCCCCCCCCCCCCGCTCCTTGTCCCCTGACTACTCCCTCCAGAGACCCTGGCCCCTAACCACCCCCACCAAAACCCCACTCCCATCTAAGCCCCCCTGTTCATTGTCCCCTGCCTGCCCCCTTCAGAGACCCTTCCCGCCTCCCCAGGACCTGACCCCTTTCCAACCTCCCTGTCCACTGACTGTCCCGATCCCTAGCCACACCTCTGCCACATTTTCCATCTCCTGACTGCCCCCTGGCTCTTATCCAACCTCCTGCCCCTGGCCCTGGCCCCCTTACCACGCTGCTCAGAACAGCGTGTCTGGCCCGGAGCCAGAAATGTTGCCACACTGAGCTGATGGAGCACTGTTGCGCAGCCCTGCTCGCACAGCACGCTGAGGCTGCGGGGCGGGGGAGGGGGAGAGAATAAGGGAGGGTGGAGGAGCTAGCTTCCCCAACTGGGAGTTCGGGTGGCTGGACAGAATTAGCCCATGGGCCGGATGTGGCCCACAGGCCATAGTTTGCCCACCTCTGCTCTAGACCACTCTACCTCTCTGAAAACCATAGAACAATTACATGAACTCTACAACTTACATTTTAGCCTGTGAAGGCTAAACTAGTATATAGCTGTGCAGTTGAAATCAGTTTCTGAGTTTGTGTCAATACAGAATATTTCCTTTGTGCCAGGGGATCAGTTTGATTGAAAAGAGCTCTGATTTTGCTGTTGTAAAAATCACTTCATTGTGAGTAAGTAGCTGGCTTCCTGATTCATAATAGTAAAAATACTTTTATATAGCCACTTTTCATCCAAGAATATCAAGGAGTTTTTTCCAAAACATTACTTTTTTCAAAGATCCCTCTGTTTGTAGGTGACTATTGCTATTATATGCATTGTGCAGTTACATAAACTGAGTCACACAGTGGTTAAGGGACATTGTTAGGAGTGCACATGTCCAAGCAGTATGCAATGGAGGTTGAAACTGAACCCAGGAGTCTTTTGCTAGACAGAAGTCATTTTGTACCATAACAACTTTTCTGTTTAAGAAGGCAAGGTGAGTGAGGTAATGTATTTTGTTGGACCAGATTCTGTTGGTGAGAGGGACAAGCTTTCAAGATAACATATTACTTCACCCACTTTGTCTTTCTGTTCAAGTGCATTTTTTAAGTTGTGTGAATTGTTTAAAAATGTCTGAAATGAGTTGTACATTTCTGTACTTGCTGAAGTGTAAACTCAGTTTTGAAATTCATGAACTCTTATGTGCCCCCAGTTTGGAGAGTCCTTTTACCAGGTAACATTTCTGCTTTAATATTTACAGATAGATGCACTAGTTCTCTTGATGATGGTAATTAATGTGCTGCTTTTATCCTATTATGTGGGATTTAACACGCTGGAGGGTAGCTTATGGATCCTGCCCTTGTCGTAAGTACCAAGAAACTAAAGCATGAGAATAATGCAGAAAATGGAGCATAAAAAATTAATGTTTTACTAATGAGAATCTTTCAGATTAATAAAACCTTATAATAAACAGATGTTGTTGGAAAACAACAGAGAGATCCAAATCCATCTCAGAATGCTCTCTTTGTAATTGATTATTAAAATTTGTTTTGATGTCGATGCTTTATAAAATATATTCTTGGCGACCTTTTCTTATTCTCACGCTGTTTACTTTTTGGGATCCTGATTCAGGAAAGTACTTCAGCACAGGCTTAACTTAGATTTTCAGAAGAACTCAACTTGCCAAGTGATGGGCTCTTTAGAAAATCTAGTCATACTAGTTTTTTAAATGGGAGCTAAAATTTTTTGAAAATCTGGCACCAATTGTGGGAGCTGAATAGAATTATGGAAATAACTGATTTTTTATTTTGGTGGCAGTTCTGAAAAATTTGGGGGAGAAAAAAAATACCTTAGGTGTGGGTTGGACTGAATCTGAAATTTTTCCGAATTTTTGATGAATTGAAAAAGTTCATTTTGAACATAAGAACATAAGAGAGGCCGTACTGGGTCAGACCAAAGGTCCATCTAGCCCAGTATCCTGTCTACCGACAGTGGCCAATGCCAGGTGCCCCGGAGTAAGTGAACCTAACAGGAATCAGAGCGGTAGCCGTGTTAGTCTGGAATTGCAGAAGTGACGAAGAGTCCTGTGGCACCTTAAAGACTAACTAAAGTATTAGAGCATAAGCTTTCATGGGCTAATACCCACTTCGTCGGACGCATGCCTCCGACGAAGTGGGTATTATCCCACGAAAGCTTATGCTCTAATACTTTAGTCTTTAAGGTGCCACAGAACTCTGTCACTTCTGAACCTAACAGGTAATGATCAAGTGATCTCTTTCCTGCCATCCATCACCCCCCTCTGACAAAGAGAGGCTAAGGACACCATTCCTTACCCAGCCTGGCTAATATCCATGAATGGACTTAACCTCCATGAATTTATCCAGTTCTCTTTTAAACCCTGTTATAGTCCTAGCCTTCACAGCCTCCTCAGGCAAGGAGTTCCACAGGTTGACTGTGCGCTGTGTGAAGAAGAACTTCCTTTTATTTGTTTTAAACCTGCTGCCCACGAATTTCATTGGGTTGCCCCTAGTTCTTCTATTATGGGAACAAGTAAACAACTTTTCCTTATTCACTTTCTCCACACCACCTCATAATTTTATATACCTCTATCATATCCCCCCTTAGTCTCCTCTTTTCCAAGCTAAAAAGTCCTAGCCTCTTTAATCTTTCCTCATATGGGATCTGTTCCAAACCCCTTATCATTTTAGTTGTCTTTCTCTGAACCTTTTCTAATGCCAGTATATTCTTTTTGAGATGAGACCACCACATTTGTACACAGTATTCAAGATGTGGGCGCACCATGGATTTGTGTAAGGGCAATAGGATATTCTCTGTCTTATTCTCTATCCCTTTTTTAATGATTCCTAACATCCTGTTTGCTTTTTTGACTGCCACTGCACACTGCATGGACGTCTTCAGAGAACTATCCACGATGACTCCAAGATCTTTTTCCTGAGTAGATGTAGCTAAATTAACCCCCATCATATTGTATGTATAGTTGGGGTTATTTTTTCCAATGTGCATTACTTTACATTTATCCACATTAAATTTCATTTGCCATTTTGTTGCCAATCACTTAGTTTTGTGAGATCTTTCTGAAGTTCTTCACAGTCTCCTTGGATCTTAACTATTTTGAGCAGTTTAGTATCATCTGCAAACTTTGCCACCTCACTGTTTACCCCTTCCTCCAAATCATTGATGAAAAAGTGGAATAGGATTGGTCCTAGGATTGACTTTTGAGGAACACCACTAGTTACCCCTCTCCATTCTGAACATTTACTATTTATTCCTACCCTTTGATCCCTGTCTTTTAACGAGTTCTCAATCCATGAAAGGATCTTTCCTCTTATCCCATGGCAACTTAATTTACATAAGAGCCTTTGGTGAGGGACCTTGTCCAAGGCTTTCTGGAAATCTAAGTACATTATGTCCACTGGATACCCCTTGTCCACATGTTTGTTGACCCCTTCAAAGAACTGTAGTAGATTAGTAAAACTTGATTTCCCTTTACAGAGACCATGTTGACTTTTGCCCAACAATTTATGTTCTTCTATGTGCCTCACAATTTTATTCTTTACTATTGTTTCAACTAATTTGCCCAGTACGGACGTTAGACTTGCCAGTCTGTAATTGCCGGGATCACCTCTAGAGCCCTTTTTAAATATTGGCGTTACATTAGCTATCTTCCAGCCATTGGGTACAGAAGCCAGTTTAAAGGACAGGTTACAAACCCTAGTCAATAGTTCTGCAATTTCACATTTGAGTTCTTTCAGAACTCTTGGGTGAATGCCGTCTGGTCCTGGTGACTTGTTACAGTTAAATTTATCAATTAGCTCTAAAACCTCCTCTAGTGACACTTCAATCTGTGACAATTCCTCAGATTTGTCACCTACAAAAGATGACTCAGGTTTGGGAATCTCCCTAACGTCCTCAGCCGTGAAGACCGAAGCAAAGAATTCATTTAGTTTTTCCGCAATGATTTTATCATCTTTAAGTGCTCTTTTTGTATCTCTATCATCCAGTGGCCCCATTGGTTGTTTAGCAGGCTTCCTGCTTCTGACGTACATAAAAAAGTATTTTATTATTACCTTTTGAGTTTCTGGCTAGCTGTTCTTCAAACTCCATTTTGGCTTTTCTTATTACATTTTGAGGCTGTTCCAGACCAGGGCTTTGAACCTAGAGCTTTTATATTCCAGGTGAATGCCCCAACTGCTGGACTAATGACTGAAGCAGTGCCACGACCAACACGTCCTTCTCCTCTGCCTCCTTTTGTGGCCGCTTTGTGAATGGCTGAACCTATTCATGTGAAATTCACAAATACTATAGTTACAAATCTATGAAAAACTTCATTTTTCATAGATTTGTCCAGTTCTTGTTCTTAGTCATTGAAATCCTAGCCCTGATCTTTTGAAAATCTTGTTGACAACATATTCACAAATACTTAGTACACAATCTGTAACATAGACTGATGTATGCTTGGCCCCAGCAGAAGGATTCCATGCGCAGATTGCAATACACCTGACATGTAGAACTCCATTGAATTCTCTGGGAATTATGTACATGGAGGGGACTTCCAGGTTGGGTCTGCAGAGCTTTCATCTAAGAAAGTGCATACAATACATTGTAATGGAAAGTTAGAGAATGCTCGAAAATGCTTTGCTGTTAAATTCATGTTCTGCCGTGATAAAAGCAACTTAAGCTTCAAGCGGTGTAAAATACTTTGCAGCCTGTACATTGTAAGTTAAGCAGTGTATTTTATATGACAATTAAATATGTTTTTTACTGAGCTTTTTTTAGCCACTTAGTGCTTTCAATTGTGATATCCTTAGGGTTTTTTTAAATTAAATTTGAAAAGTGAATTGTTCTAAAATTTAAGAGTGAGAGGAAATGACTTCTAAAGCTAAATTCAGGAAATGAGATAAATTTGTAGGTTTATTACATTTATTGATCTTTGAGGCAGAGTCTCAAAATACCTTGCATTTTGATGTACGCTTTAGTTACTTGCCATGGAGATAACTGTTAAATTTCATTTGGAGATGAATTAGCAGTTTCCTGCAGTGAATTGGTTTGTTAATCTGCATGGCTTTGTTTCTGTTACTTTGCATCCCCCGGAGAAAGTATCAAGGAGAAACCGTGGACTCTCCATCACAGCCTGATGTAGCCTTTGCTGTCCAGGTTTTTCAGCATGTGTAGCCAAGCAAACCTGGAACCCAGACTGACAACAGGGTTATTAGCTGTCTTTTGATAATCTGCCTGAAAACCATGGGGGAAAGGACATGGCTATAAAGAAATTTTGATTTTCTTGATTGTTAACAGGTAAAAAGTGCAAAATGATTCTTTTCAATGGGATTTCTTCTGTGTAATGAGAATGGTTTGGGGCCAAATTCAGCCCTGGTAGAAGGCCTGTGAATTCAGTGCAGTTAAGCTAGAGCTGTGTACAGAGGACAGGGTTCTTTTAAATATCTACTTCTGCTCATGAGTTTTTGAATTCTGTTAGTCTCACTGAGATTAGGTCAAGACCTCATCCTCACTTAACCATGAGAACCATTATCCTGGGTCTAATCTACTTTTTCTCATTTTCTAGAAGGTCAGGGATTTTTGTGTGATGTTGCCGAAGCTCAGTGGCACAAAGTTTATGGCAAGACAGCTAATTTACTTTGTTTTTGCAAGGGCTTTTGGGGCATCAGGATTGTTAAACAATAACTGATAGAAGAGTATACTTGGGTGTTGGCTTTAAAGATCTCTGGTGAATCCTTGCATCTTTCACTGCCCTTTGGAAGCTATTCAAGGAAATTTCCATGGCCAGCTGTCATGGTCATTGACACATTTATTGGGACCCCAGACTTGGTTGAAGCATAAATGTCATTGAGAAGAAAAGGTCACAGGCTTACCCTAAAAAACAAAATAAAAAAATCATCATGCATGCCCTAAAAGAGTGGAAATTCTTCTTGCTACATTATTTCTCATTGTTAGTGGGTGTTTTTATGTCTTCCTATTTTAAAGGTAAATTAATCTTTCCCTTGTCAAGAAGCACTGTCAATAAGAAAGCAGCAGCATAACAAGTAATTTAAATCATGGAAGAAAATGTCAAAAATAGAAAAAAAAATGGAATTCTTCTGTTCTGCAAAGTTCCTGGCTAAGAAGTTTTTTTAAAATAGAAAAACTCTCTTCCGCCATGCCTTGTGACATCTGTGAGCAGAGATCCTGCAAGATAAGGATTTTACTGGAGTTCTGTAACGTATATATCATATCTTATATTTTACATCTTTTAGGTTCTTTTAGAAAGGGCTTCCTACTAACCTTAAACCAACAGGAGTGGAGCTCAAATAAATAAGGGTAAGGGTACCTGGTGAAAATATTGGGTAGAAGTAGAAGTTGCAGAAACATAAACATCCAGAAAGCGCACAAACACCACATTCTGCTCAAAAGCAGGAAAATGCATCAATTTTTCTTGTTAATCAACCATTGTGCCCTTCTTTATATTATTGGAATATAGAAATTACCACACCAGACTGGGCCAGTAGCCCATCTAGTCCAGTGATCAGTCTCTGATGCAGCCAATAGCAGATGCTTTTGAGAAAGATGCAAACAAAACAAAACAAAACGCAAACCCTGTAGTTCATAATTATGAAATAATTGATCATAGGACATTACTTGGCAAACTCCGGCATTTAGTGATTGGTTTATGCCCTTAAGCATGAGGGGGTTATACATGCCCCTTATCCATTTTATCCTGTCTCAAGTAAGAGAGGATATTCTTATTATCCATGTCAGTATCTCCTATTTTTGAGTCCTCTTAATGCTCTAGCCCTCCACGATACCTTGAGTTCCACATGTTAATGATGTGTTATGTAAAAAAATATTTCTTTCTGCCTGTTTTAAATCTATTCTCTTTCTCTTCTATTGAATGTTCCTTTTTCTTTCCCTTTGTGAGAGGGGAAAACAGGGCCGCATGATATACCATTCGTTGTTTCATATACCTCTGTTTTGTACCCTCTTGTTCATCTCCTTTATCAACAAAAGAATCCCAGTCTTTGCAATCATATGGAAGGATTCCACTGGCTATAACCATGTTAGCTGCCTGCCTAGAATCTGTTTTCTTTCTTCTCTGTTTTCAGGCGTGGACTGAATGCACTGTCCAAGGTGAGGGAATACCATTAATTTACAAGAACATAATATTTCTCATGTTCTATTTTGATCGATATTTAAAGAATGTGCAAAAACACATCACTCCTTGTTGTTTTCCCCTAATCCCAGGTCCATTTTATTTATCTTCTCCCTGTGCTACCTTGTTTCTTGCTATGTACTTCTTAGTCTCCAAGCACCCTTATCTTCACCTACTTTATGATCTTTATGTTATAATTTTTCAGTGCTTTTGCCCTCTCTCTTTCCCTTTGTTTATTCCTTCTTTCTTACTCTTTTTCCCCCTTTCTCTCCCCCTTCTGAATCCACCCTTTTATATAGCAAAGGGGCTTGTAGGACTTCCCTCACCATAATATCTGAGCGCCTCAGCCTTTTGTGTAGCAATGTAGCCATTTTACAGATGGGGAACTAAGGCACCAGTTTGAGGAGCAGCCTTCGTTGATCAGGAAGAGACAACACCACTACCAGCCATAAAAGAGAAGACTTCAATTGGCTGCAGGATGCCATTCTGTGCTGCTGCTGCTATTTTCAATCAACCCTTGGGAGATAGGGCCAGGTTCTTCAAAAGAGTGGTTGATGTTTTTCCTGGATTTCATGGCATAAGCCCAGCAATGGGAGCACTTCTTGTGCAGCCAATCTGAGGGAATGACTCCACACATCAGCTGCCTGTGAAGATGAGGGCTGCCTTCTTAATGTTGAGAAATATCCTTAGTTAAATATCCTTAGTTCTGTACTGTTGCCTTAGGGGCATTTATTTAAGAAATGTCTTCTCCAGCAAATAGAAGGCAAGATAAGCATTGTTTCCTGCCAATAGAGTGTTATCTAGCAGTTAAAGTCAGGATTCCTGGTTTTTAATAACAGCTCTGTCACAGGTTTGCTGTGTGACCATGAGAAAGTAAGTCCCGAACCTCTCTCTGCATTTGATACCTTGCAGTTTCTGCGTTTGTAAAAATGTGAGAGTAATACCTGCTCTTCTTGTGCTAATGCTGAAGCTTAATTAGTTGATGTTTGCAAGGCTTTTAAGATCAACAGAATAAAGGTGGGTATGTAAGTTTACCATTTTATATTGTTTGAAGTTAATTGGAACAATTTTGCACAGTGATGCACAGAGGCAAGCTAATCCCTTCTGAGAATGGTCAGTATTTGCTTTTACTGAGCTTCTTCCACAGGCCTGTGGAGAAGCACAGCCTAATGGCGTAGGATGAACATGCACAGCTACTCATCCAAACGTCTTGTGTAATTATGACACTGATAAAAAGATTAATGGTAAATTCAAGATGCAACAGTTAGAGCACTTTGCGTTTCTTCCCTTTGCTAATGGCCGTTACTGCGCTAACTTGAATTTTCTCCTCTGTTAAACGATTGAGACCATTCACAAAGCTGCAGCTTTGAGGGAATCAGTGCACTGATGTCGACTGTTGATGGATTTTTTTATTTTGACATCTGGCACTTTTAGTGCAATCAGCTGACTTTGTCTTAATTCTCAAGAGACTGAATTAAGAGAAACTTAAGAGACTGTCCATTTTGTTTCAGACATTGCTAGTTGTCAGAGTTTCTCCCATGCACTCCAGATTTAATACAGTTTCCGGAGTTGAAAAGCATCTTTGTTCATCTTGTTTTGGGGATCTATGTCATCTTTGTCCAGCTGTTTTTTTCAATTATTATTAGAATTATAAATAAAACTCCTATAAATAGCAAATGTCCAGATATCTAAATATTTTTCTCTTATGCACTTTGATTTTTCTATGTTCTTATGCGAAATGTGGCTAGAGTATGAGCAGTAGAAAGCAAAACAAAGTTCAGTTGTAAAATTTGTTAAGTAGCATATAAACATCTGATATTTGAATGCTCAAACTAGCACTAAAGTATACAGATGTTCTCTGTAATGGTTTGACCATCCACTTTTTTTTTTTTTGGCTTGTGTAGCAGATGTCTGTATTCAACAATAGAACCAACAGACTATTGTGCTCTTCCAGTCTGAAAGTTAGGAAAGTCACAGGTGCTGGGGTATCTACCAGATTTACTGGTACCATATCAGCTTCCTGGGTTGCAGTCAGAAGACTTTGTCATTAATAAAAACATCTACCACCTAATCAGGAGTATATAGTGCTCACCACTGGACAGTCAGCATTTATGAGCAGTTATTAACTATAGAATGATATGTGAGACTGCAGTTACTTCCTACTCTTAGAACAGGAGAAACCATAGTGTTAAAGATACTAATATGTGATAAGTGTTTTCAAATGTTGACTTTCTAATGGCATTTGCTATATAAGACTTATCCGTCCTTGACATAAGCAGCAGACTTACAAGTTGTTAATTCAGGGTAAGCATTATATGGAAATGGAAACTTTCCTCCTCCTTATGATACCAACCCTCTAATTCCTCCTGTATTTCATTGTTTTCACACATTCAGAGTCCCCTACAATGCTCAAGAGTAAATTAGTAGGATTCCCCCTGCTGTTTCTATTGAATTGAGTTAATAATATAATGAGTTGATTGTTAAATTAACAAAATAAAGCTTGCCATGTGGCTGCAATACCACTGATATCACATTATTTCCCCCTATAACTTGTCTCCTTACTGTTGGTTTCTGGCTTTAATGGTTCAGACTATGCGTCTGTCTAACGTTTAATTTGCTTCATAATATTTCCATATGGAGATAGAAATGGTTATAAAGTGAGGTGGCTGTGACTCAAAAGCCAACAGTTTTATCAATAAGAAGTTACTTCCCATATGGATTTCTTCTTTTGCGCATGCATGTACATGCAAATCCCCAAGGTAGCTTGTATGTATTGAGGTATTGATTTCTCTCTTGCTGCTTTGCAAAGAGTGTGGTGACTAAATGGTTGTGGATCTGCATATTGAACTCATTTGCCATTTGTTCATCTTAACACAGAATTGCTTTGGGAAGAGATTAGGCCATGTGCCGTATTCAACAATGTCAACACATTAATGGAAACGGTAATGTTTTGGGAAAGGATTAGGCCATGGCCATATCTAGCAATGTCCATACCTATCAGTTCAACATATGTATCCTGGAAACTCCCTCCTCCCCTTTGCTAGTTCCCTTTCTACCCCAAAACATTCTTGTCTAACTTTTTTAAAAATATTTTCCTAGTTGCACCTTGTGCTACTTCTGTGACCCATTCACTATCCATAACCTCCATTCATTATCCATAACATCCTTTACTGCCTGGGTAAGACAGTGGGCTAGTTTGTATGATCATGTCTCTTTCATGTGGCTAACCCCAAAGAATACCTAGAAAGGAACTTGCTACTTTCTCACATTAAAGGAATTTTCTTTGAGTTAGTGATGGAGCCCTCAGTTTTTGGTGTTGATCATCAGTCTCCGTTGATGACCATGTTGTTGGCATCAGATGTATGCCACTACAGATGTGTTATGCTGGATTCTTTCTTGGCTTCAGTTCATGTCCTCTTGTGTTTTAGCCCGTTTCATTCTGAAGTATTTTCATGGGTGACATACTAAGATACAGAGACCAATGAGTAGCTGTGTCACCCCTTCAGGATGCTCTTTATCATGCCTTGCTGCTGTAGCTTCCAACCTGGACTGCTCACCGACGGCCAACAGCATTTAAAAGTCACTTCCAACTTTGTCTGTGTGTATGCTGCAGCCAGACAGTCACACCTTGACTTACCAGCATTTAAGAATACCACAGGGTGCCCCCAACATCCTTCCAGTCCCAATTTCTCCACCACAAACATATGTTCTGTACTGCCCAGCCCTCTGCTGGACTGCACAAACATATTAAGTGTTGTTCCTTTAAAGGAATAATATGCACACAACTTGTTACCCAGACACTTCAACTTGAACACTCTGAATTAGATACAACAATATAAAAGTTTATTAACTACAAAGAGAGATTTTAAGTGAGTACACGTAATGAGTAAGGCTGCAATTTAGTCAGGAAGGTCACATATTTCCAAAGACCTCAGTGACTTCAGCTAGCTCTGAGGGGGAAAGTATGGCTGGGAGCTACAAGGTCCCTCTTCCTGTAGCCTGTTGGCAGCAGGGGAGACCCCTGCGGCTCCTCACAACCCTGGTACAGCCAAGGGACCACCGGAACTCTGTGGAGGCAGGGGGAAGCCTTGGAGTTCACAGCTACCAGTGGAGGGGGATCCTGGAGCTACCAGTCCATTCGCAGCTGTCCAGGCTGTTCATTTTATCATGGATATTTTTAGTAAGAGTCAGGGACAGGTCCCAGGCTTCCATGAATTTTTCTTTATTGCCCATGACCTGTCCCTGACATTTACTACAAATATCCGTGACAAAATCTTAGCCTTAGTAATGAGGCATAAAAGTCAGAACTTCTTAGGGCCTGACTTAAACTACGATAAATTCAAAGCAGAGTTTTCTCACCACATGCTTTCATCAGTCTTACTGACCAAACTCCTTATGTCTGGACCCCTCCCGCAGAGTCCAACGGCTGCTTCCTTTGTCTCTTCAGCTGCAGTGAATGTGATGGGCATTGGTATGAGACGGGGAGCTTTGGGGCGTTTATCCCTCCTTTTTGTAGTTTCAGTTCTCCTCTTGAAAAACCTTTCCATCTGAGATCCAGGAGACAAAGTGTGTAGAAGGCTATTCCCTGCTTTTATTCCCACCTGTTCGAACTTCCTTTGTTTTCCGTCCCTGTTTGATTACTCTGTTTACTGCTTAAATGCAAATTAAGGCAAGCACACATTCCTTCCTTTTGGGATAAATCTGACTTTGCCTGGACAGGGCTGTGGGGTCTGGAACACGTGTTAATAACATCATACAGGGAATCTTATAATTTCACATACAATGTTGCCACACATATTTTATACTCATGAGGGAATTCTGCACCAAAAATTAAAAATTCTGCACATAATATTTCTTCCTGCATTCCAAACCCCTGCCTCAGCCTGGAACCCCAACCCATACTCTGAACCCCTCAACTCCACCCTATAGAGCATCCTCCTGCACCACAAACCCCACATCCCTGGAGCCACCCCAGAGCCTGCAACTCCAGCTAGAGCCCTCACCTCCTCCCGCATCCCAACCCATTGTCTCAGCACTGAGCCCCCTCCCACAGCTTGAACTTCTAATTTATGGCCTGACCTCAGAGGCCGCACCCCAGCCTCCTACCTCAACCCAGTGAAAATGAGTGAGTGAGTGAGGATGGGGAGAGCGAGTGATGGAAGGAGCGGGGATGGAGTGAGCAGACTACAGGCCTTGGGGGAGGGGCAGGCAAGGATGTTCAGTTTTGTCTGAATAGAAAGTTGGCAACCCACCCCAGAAACACGCTGAGGCCCTGCTCTTCCACTCCAGATGTGCCGGGTGTGGGCCAGGCAGGCTCAAACAAGCATTATCCAAGTGTGGAGGGGCTCAATGAGGGGGAATCCAGGTGTGGGGGTGAGAGGGTTCTGTATGGGGCAATCTGGATGTGGGCAGGTCAGTGCAGGGTCCAGGTGTCGGGGGAGCTGCATGCACAGAGGCTATTGGAGGAGGGGGTTCCAGATGCAGGGACAATGGAACTCTGCAGGGGGTTCCTAGTGAAGGTGATTGAGGCTCAGCAGAGGCATCTGGGTGTGGGAAACTTCCCTTTGCTTCCCTGTCAGAAAGTCATTTTTCTTCGGGGAAGCAAAGAAAACTGCAGGAGACATGAATTCTGCACATGCACAGTGCATAATAATTTTATCAGAGCAATACTGACCAGCAAATTATGAATTTTCCAATGATACCTTACAAGGCTTATTTTGTAGAAAGACTATTATAATAGTGCCTAGGGTGTGAATACAGAGGTGTGTTCCATCACATGATGGCATTCATGCTTATGTCTTTCAGAAATTCTTAGCCTTTAGGCTTGTGCAGAACTGGGAAAAGTATGGCTTTGAGTTCTAATCAAAACTCACCTTCTTTTGCATTTTGTTGTGAATTCAAAAAGATAGAGGATGTAGATTTCCCTGAAGTTTGTGAATATTTAGCTTTGGGGCTTTGATTCTGTCTCACCACCTACTAACTCATTAAATTTCTGGCTTTGACCAGTTGAATCTCTTGTGGTTTAATCTACAATTAACTTTGAGATGTGGGCTTGACTAAGGGAAACTTGCAGGGCATGTCCCCACGAAGATCAAAACCAAAGATGCTGGCATAATCCCCTGTGAAATGAAACTGCTCAGTGACTAAATTCTAATATTTCCCTTAGTCTGTTAGATGAGAATTTAACATTAGCTACATATTAGTTTCATAATATCAATGCTATTCTTTCAGGCTTTATTAAAAAAAAAATCTTCCTTCTACCTCTGAACGGTTTCAGATGACTAATCTATTTTATAAATTATTTTTCTACCCAGTGAGGAACCTCAACATGTTAAATATATTCTGTAATTTTCCATCTGGTGAGTGGCTCAAACTGTTAATCGTTAACACCAGAAAGGTTGCTATTCCAGCTGGTAAACTGCTCGAAACATTAAACATTTTACAGGAAGTTGCTTTTCCAGCCTCTAAGTGGTTTTAAATGTTAGGATTTTCTTTATTTCTTACAAAAAAGAAAAAAGTCCATCTGCACTCAGCTGCTCCAAACTTTCTTAGCATTCTAGACCTGCTTAGATTTTGCTCATGAAGCCAAGTGTGAAATCCATGGCCACAAGCCAAATCCTGTCCCAGGAGCAGGAGATTTGCAGAAGTCATTTTGGAAGCTACCAGCAAATGGAAAAGCAACAACTGTATATTTAGAAAAGAAAAACCTCTTCAGAAATCTCATTCTGAACTGTGGGTGTTTTCAGTCCTTCGGTTGTCTCTAGGCAGCTGAAACCTGTAGTGGGTTGTACTTGGTTTATATTGATTGCACTTGCATTAGTAAATTCACAAGTTAAACCAATATCACCATTTTAAACTAATATAAGAGCTGTCCACCCAGGCATTTGCACTGGTTCAATTAAGTCACTTTTTAAAACAATTTCAGTTGAACTGGTTCAAGTTTTTGAGTAGACAAGGTCTCAGATTATAAACCCTTCAGGCAGGACTCTCTCACACTATATGTTCATCTAGATAGAGCCTAGCACAGATGGGGCCTGTAGGTCTTAACATAAATTAAACTGTTTTCTTAGGACAATTCTCTTAATAAGCAATTGGTATGGGGACTATTGGCAGGCTATATATAGAGAGAGAGGTTGGATAATTTGATGTTATTGTTTATATAAATATCTTAATTATGGACTCAAAATTAATGTGGTTTTCAAGCTGCCTTGAAAGTTCTACTTTTTCACTAGCCTCAAACCAGCAAACAACTTCACCAAATCCTCCATTCTTGCCATATAAAGCATACTGTGATGTTGCATCGAAGTGTGATATTTATTACAATGATGAGATGTTATTAAAGTATTCTATATAAAGCCACAGGAGAACCTTTAAATGTTTGGTGCTGGGGAGCAGTTTCAAGGAGGATCTTAAAGTGTGGATGCTTACTGACATGCGGAGACCACTTGTCAGCCTGTGTGACCCTCCCACATACTGCCACCCCTAATTCCCAATCAGGTCCTGGCTACAGAAAGGAAGCCTGCTAACCCCATCTGACAGAAGTCACTGGCAAAGAGGAAGTGGCAGGTCTGCACATTCCCTATAGCCTTTGCAGGTCATACCATCTTCTCTCTTATTTGACCTATCTGTTTCCTAAGCTTTCCACTTTTATTCTCCTCTGAACCTAGGACCCCTTTTCCTTTCGCTTTATGGGGTCTCCCTCCACCCTTGGGTACGGTCACTCCATTCTCCTCCTCTCCTGCTTTACCTATGAAAACCCAAAGAAGCTGTTTATAGCTAGTGAGTAAGGTTTCTGATGGTTGCCACTTTTTGTGGATAGTTGTCTGAAGATGTCCATGCAGTGTGCAGCGGCAGTCAAAAAAGCAAACAGGATGTTAGGAATCATTAAAAAAGGGATAGAGAATAAGACAGAGAGTATTTTATTGCCGTTATACAAATCCATGGTGCGCCCACATCTTGAATACTGTGTACAAATGTGGTGGTCTCATCTCAAAAAGAATATACTGGCATTAGAAAAGGTTCAGAGAAGGGCAACTAAAATGATTAGGGGATTGGAATGGGTCCCATGTGAGGAGAAATTAAAGAGGCTAGGACTTTTCAGCTTGGAAAAGAGGAGACTAAGGGGGGGATATGATAGAGGCATATAAAATTATGAGTGGCGTGGAAAGAGTGAATAGAGAGAGGTTATTTACTTGTTCCCATAATAGAAGAACTAGGGGCCACCCATTGAAATTAGTGGGCAGTAGGTTTAAAACAAATAAAAGGAAGTTCTTCACACAGCGCACAGTCAACCTGTGGAACTCCTTGCCTGAGGAGGCTGTGAAGGCTAGGACTATAACAGGGTTTAAAAGAGAACTGGATAAATTCATGGAGGTTAAGTCCATTAAGGGCTATTAGCCAAGCTGGGTAAGGAATGGTGTCCTTAGCCTCTCTTTGTCAGAGGGGGATGATGGATGACTGGAGAGAGATCACTTGATCTTTACCTGTTAGGTTCACTCACTCCGGGGCACCTGACATTGGCCACTGTCAGTAGACTGGATACTGGGCTAGATGGACCTTTAGTCTGACCCAGTACGGCCGTTCTTATGTTCTTGTCTCCAGATACCTTTTCTGCCACAGATGGGGAAACAACGTAGGAAATGGAGCAAACTCAGCAGATGGAGCATTAAAAATTCATCTGGATAGGACAGTGGCCATGAAAATGCTGCTCAGTCTCTTCTTCCCATGGCAAAGAGGCAGCAGCTGAGGACAGGCCAGTAGATGGAGATCCTGCAAGCCAAAATGGGACTCTTGTCAAGAGTACATAGCAATGTCTAAATACTGCTCAGAGATATAGATAGGCTTACCTAGTTAAATGGGTGACATCCTGCGCAGATCATCTTGAGCAATGTGCTGAAGGGAATATTTGATTGTTACTAGAAAATGTGTAGCTATCAGGTAGGGGAAAGGATGAATAGGAGGAAGAGGGGCGGGTTTTAGGAAGAAAAGCCTCTTTCAAGGTCACCTTTTACCAAAGCTGGGGATGGGAGATCGAAGGGAGCTCTCATACTGCTTTTGATGGCTGAGGGTTGCTGCAGTGTTGGCAAGTCTCTCAGGAGTGGTTCAGGAAGATCTGCTGCCATACCTGAGGCAGACACTCATTTATCTGAGACACTGTGCTCTGACTGCTAACAACCAGCTCAAATTGGCTTATTTTTTCACATTTGTCAAGGAGCCAGCTGCATTGGCTCAGCTGTGCTTCTACAAAGAGGGAAATACAGAACCAGAAGAAGTTTTACAAGTCATTATTCATTTCTCTTCTCTCTGCACCCGTCTCTTGATTTATTTTTTTTTTTTTTTGCGGAGGGAAAACTCTGTTTATATCAAGTTTTCCTTTGTTATTTGGAACTCTGGGAATGTTTTCAGTATATTTCCTTACAGACAGATACTCCAATCTGACTGTATGTCTCTTACTGTAGTCCTGGATGAAGATAAGTCATTGTCCGTTTGATAACAGAATGCCTCTTCAGCACTGAAAAGGCTTCACCCCTCTAAGGTGGTTGTCTTAGGGTTTACTACTCATTGACATGTGGCCACATTGGGTGGTTAGTTCTTGACAAGTCTGACACCCCACCTTTAGTCAGTTACCCGTGGTCTTGCTCCTTCTCTGTGTAACTCAGGGTGTTCCCTCTTCGTGGCTTGGCCCTTTGGACAGATCACTATAGTTTTCCCCTTCTGGGGTATCAATATTTCTTTGGACTCACTGTATCAGGGAGTCTTCTGATCTCCTGCCAAGACTGTGACACTTTCTCAGTGATTAGTAGGGGAACCTGGGCCCAGCCATTACTCTGGGTTCCATCCATCCCAGAGATCTTATGTCTGGCAACAGTGGACTACGCAATCCCAAATGGTGTTTCTGTCTCCCTGGCCTGCTTCTCATATTCCCTCCCTGTCTCCCTTCTGTGTTACCACTGCAGCTTTCTGTGGGTATTTGACCCTTCTCGGGTTCTTGCCAGAGTCTGTAGCCCAGGGCTGAATCCCAAGGTTTACTCTCTCCCTTGACGACCTCCTTCTCTCACAAACTCTTCTCTTCTTTAAGGAGTGACTGCACAATTCCTTCCTGAGGTTCACTTCCTGGTTGTATGCCATTTGAGTCTGCCCCGGCCCTCACTGGGCTTCATCATCAATCAGCTTTTTTAGCTCTTCAGAGGGTGCAACTTGTCACAGCATTGATTATCCCTTTTTACCCACTCAGGGCTTCTGTGGGATAAACACCAGGCACAATGGTGTTATAAGATACTGCATGATTTCAATACCATACCCATGTATTTGGCAGAAAAGAACCAAAGATAGCTGGTGTATTGCTGCCTGGTAGGAACTTTAGATGTCTGTATTACCTAGAGTTTTCTAGAGTACCATTCTTCCCCCTTCTCCCAAAATCATTCCTGAAAAGGCCACCACCAGAAGTTGTTGTTCCAGGAATAACGATACTGCATCAACAGAAAAGTGGAGAAGCAAGTGTTGGGATCACCTGGAACCGTATACAGCCAGGTGGGAATGAGAACATATGTGTTGAGTCAAAGAATACTGAAGCTGCGCCAGCTGCTAGCTGCAGTGTGTTTGTATCTATATATTGCTAGTAGTCGTGAGATGCAGTTGACCTATGTATGAGCTTTAGTGGGAGTGCATGGCGATGCTCTTGTGTGGTTGACATTCTTTCTTGGAAAGTAATTTGGAGCAATAATAATAATTAATAAATATCTAGCTTTGACTTTTCATCAGTAGATCTCAAAGCACTTGACAAAGGAGGTCAGCACTTCTGTCCTCCATTTTAGAGATGGGAATGCTGAGGCACATAGAGGGGGAGTGAATTGCCTAGGTTACTCAGCAGGCCCATGGCAGAGCTGGGAATAGAATCCAGGTCTCCTGAGTCCCAATCCAGTATTCTGTCTACTAGGCCACTCTGCTTGTCCTTGAGTGAGTGTGTGGTGCCACACAACTCTGTCTCATTTCTCCTCCCGTCCAATGTAAATGTGGGATGCTGGGATGGCTAGTGATGAGACTTCATGGGTCAATATGCTTTCATACATTGATACCACCAAGATGTATATCTCTGTTTCATACAACCCATCACTGCTACTTAGTGCCTTTTCTAGTGTCTTGTTCAGGTTGGGGCACAAATGAGAGCTATTGGTTAGATGGCTGAAGAAACTTGTTGCTAAAATGGGGATTATGCTGACACACTGAAGGAAGCAGTGAGAAGATGTGGTGAGAATTTTATCTACCTCTTTGAAGGGTGTGTGCCTGCAAATTCAGAGTTGGCATGCTCAGGTATTTTTGGCTCTCCAGCTGGGGTTAACAATAGCAGTAACCAGGAAGAGTTACTCCCTCCTGTGGAAAGCACTGTAAATATTCTTACCAACAACTTGGAGATTTATTGGTAATGTAAGGGAATCAAGCTATAAACAAGAGCAATTGCAGAGAGTTCTGTTGTTTTGGGTTGTTGTTTTTTTATTCTCTCCATCACCGCAATTCATTTCTTAGCTATTTCTGCATGAGCAGGATAGGGTATGGTGCAAATGTCAGATTCATGACCTAAAAAGCCCCCATGCACCTTTCATTTAGGCTCTTAATGGCTATTTTATTTAGTTAGCCCCAGCAATTATATCTGGATATGTTACCAATAAGCAATAGACACATGGTACAGATTTCTTTTATGAAGCACAAATAAAACATGTGCCATCTGTGATAGTAGGTATGAAAAGACATTTTAAAAAATATCGTGTGCCAGTAGATTACTGAGGAAAAACAATTCAAATAATATTTTCTTTGACAGTTATTTTAACACAATATTTAACTTTTTTATATTTAATTTTTTTTGAGGGACTTACAGATGTAAAATTGTTAGTGCAGGGAAAAAAAAGAATGGGAAAATATCTCAGCCCAAGAGAATTATGATCTGTAAAGTACAGCTCAATATTGTTGGAAGCATTGGTGGCGAGTCAACAATTTTCCATTAAGTTATGCTATTGAGTAATGGGAAATTTTTATGATTTTGGTTTCAAGTGGTTAAGCAATTAATGAGGTGTTCCTGCTGCATTTTTTAAACCTAAAATTTGAACCGACTGTTAACATACAGAAGATCAGTGATGAAAACACAGAAGTTTTTTAAAATATTCAGCCCTCTGGCAGTGAAGCCGTAAATTTCTTTGGAAAATAATATCTGTAAATAAATCATTTTTCTGGTTAATAACCAAAGTGTAACTGAACACTGTTAGCTTTCCAAATCACCATTTGTTACCCACTAGTGAATTATTTTTGAAGAAATGATTTTAGCTCTTAAAAACATGTTTGACAGTTTAGTTTATGCTGTATTTTCAGTTTTGTTTTCCTAACTTGTTGCTAGCACCCTTCAGGAGTGGAAAATTGCTCATTTATTAGCTATTAAAGATTGACTTAGTAGCCAGTCATAACACAGGATGAACTCTGTATGCTTTTAAAGCAACTGCTCAATGAAAATGTAGGGACTTCTGTAATACCAAGGTAACCAAGGAAGCTGTTGTATGGGGAAACTTAAAGTTTACCTCATAGAATGAATAAATAGTTGACTGTATAAGAACCCCTTACTTACCTCTGAGGGTGTTTGTTAGGAATTATTTATATTAGCAAAGCCATTGAAGATGTCAAATCCTATAAATACTACAGTTTATTGATAGTATTGCTATTATAGTATCCTTATTAAATAGTATTCATGGTATGTGTTTATCAAATAGTATTATTAAATAAAAGTATAAATATTGTTTTATGTAAAACAGCATGAAACCATGTTCCAGTAAATACAGCATTAGAAAGGTGACCTTGAAGTGTCTTTGAGGCTGTTGCATTTATCAGGTAACTTTCTCTCTTTCAGCTGACTTTGAAAATGGATCTGTACAGTGGAGCCACTCAGTGTACTTCAGTGGTTCAAGTCAACATTCTAGCTCATAGATTGTCTTCCCGAAATATGTGGCAAATAAACATTTATGATAGTGGGTGAGAGTAGTGAATATTTCTCTCTTTCCCATCACTTCCAGAAATAGGTGCTGCCAAATAATATGCAACGACAGACTATATAATCCTGTCGTTCTGTGGTCAGAATCTCAGTTGGAATAATAGCAGAGAAGGAACTTTTAATGGCTTAGCTGCACTTGCCAGAAAGTCTTTTTGAAAGAGTGTTTGAATTTTCCTTGCTCTGCTCTCCACATACATTTCTTTGACTGATTTACCAACCGTTTATTTTAACCCTGGCAAGCACTGAAGGGTTATTGGGCACTTTCAAACCAAAAATATCTTTTGAAATGTTTGGATATGTAACTGACAACCTTTCAGGTTTAAAGAGGTGGATTTTACTTCCAAAAATAGGAGCAGACAGAAGAAGTAGAAATATATTATAATACAATAAGTGACACATTTTCATAAAAATAATAACTTCTTGGCAGCAATATATTTGAAATTTCCAACCAAGTCTAGCCTTAATTTACGCATTTAGACAGACAAATAACAAGGATTTAAAGTCTTTCGTCAACTGAGACATCATGCACAGAAAATTTTAAAACTTCAAACAAAAACTTTCCATTTCTATCATCACTATTCGTTCTAAAAAACCCAGTGACACAATTCCTTGGAAAATAAAAGGTTTGAAATCTAAATCCAAAGTCTGCAAGTTGGGCTCCTCTGTATTTCTTAAGAACAAAACAAATTCACTTAACCTACCACTTACACTGTGCCAGAATACATTTGGGTAGAATATGGCAGTTGTACAGTTGACAACAACAATAGTTTAGGATTTCTTGGGAATTTAGAAAAATACTAAGTTAATCAACTTAGTGCAACCAGTGTTGTTTTTCCAAAACCTAAGCAAGCAGTCATTGAAAGGTTAAAATTCCTGCTGGCTAATATTCTAGGGCTCTCTTTTCTCTATTATGTATACATGTGTGCACAGTATGTTTATATATACTTATATAAATGTTAACTCTATAATATCTAATTAGTGAATAAAAGTCCTTTGCTAGTAACTGTAATGATATTCATTCATCATGATGAACTCGTGTTTTCAAGGTGAATATGATATGTGGCCATAGAAATTGCATTGTAATAAATCTAAGAGTATCTTTTATTTAAAAGAAAAATAATAGAATATCAGTTCTGGAAAATCTGGTTTAACATATTGTATATTTGGAAGGTTTTGCAAAATAGGTAAAATCTCAAATGTTGCCAATATTAACATTTCTGGTCTCTCATCTATCCATGTTTTTTTAATGCTTTATCAGGCTATTTATCAAATATATTTCATAAGTTACAGTCTCATACCAGAAACTGGCACATTTTTTGCTTTATGAATATAGGACATATTATATAGTCTCTTCTTTTGGTATGACCCATGCTGACCTTAAAAATACCAAGTACTGGAGTTTGTCCCTCAAAAGCCTCTGAAAATCATAGTTGAAAGATATGACATCCTCATGAGAGATTATAACTGAGCTTCAACAGGGCTTGGCTATAGTACAAGCTACAACCTTCACAGCTCACTGAATCTAGTTATGCTTCACAGTCCAACTAAGTTAGATGGGGCATGTTCAAATGACCAAAATCAGAGGTGTAACAAAAACAAGCGAAAAGTCTCTGTATGCTGTTTGACTAATCCCTTTAAGTACCACAATATGTCTCAAGACATATTGCTTTTATGATTCAGCAGTCAAGATGCTAAGTGAATAAAAGCCAGCACCAAAAGCTTTTTGTGGGACTTCTGAATACAAAATCTGGGAATTTTTTTGAATCTCTCATCATTGTGATTTTTGACACATGATGTAATTTGGAGTTCTGCATAAGGCGCATGGAGATGAACATATATCCAGCAGGACCTCCTAAAATTGATGCAGATGTTATCACCTTGTGGATTAATATCTGTCATCTAATGGTAAATGCTCTGTCAGTTTTCATACTTGAATGTAACTAACTAGAGTAGATTTCTAGAGCAGTTAGCTTCCTTGAATCTACTACTGGATTTTTGAAGTTAAGAGAAAAATGGACATGGGGAGCTAAACAATTATAACAAAAATCATCCAGTGACTTTGCTGTGAAACACATAGAAACGTTTATTTTAGAGTTAGCAGTTCTGGAAGAGATTGTTGGTATATATAATTTGGTCATTGAAGAGTTAATTTGCCATAGCTGGATTCTAATTGCTAAAATTAGTAGATATTGTCATATGTAGAATGTGTAGAAATCCAAACAATCGCAACAAATCCAGCTGAGCTTGCAGTTTATATCAGAATCCAAACTATTAAGGATACTGTCCTTCTGTTAATCTAGAGAGTCTACTCCTACAAAATTCCATTCCATATACATGCTCCCTCCTTAATCTGTCCTCCAGGATCACAGGAACAGCCTCGACTGCAAGTAGAATAATGTTAAAGTGAGGCCATGCCGCCCAGTCTGTTTGAGTTCATTCTTTATTTTTTAAATAAGTTTTTAAGTGAAAATTTTTAGCAGAAGGGGAGAGAGAAGGACTAATGGAGCCTAGTCCTCAAAGCTGAAGGCTGAGAGACTCAGCACCTTTTCCAAGATAATTGTGGAAGCTATATAGATAATCCTTGCTATTAGTTAAAGGGATCTTTCCATACCTCCCCAAGCACTGCTTTGAAACTTCCCCAGTCAGTGTAGTTTACTCATAAGGAAATTCTGCACCAAAAAATTCTGCACACAATATTTTAAAATTTTGCATATTTCATTTGTTAAAATAACACAATATAATCACACCCTTTTCAATTATTTGCTGACAAGTATTTGAAATAAATTAACAAAATAATTGAAAAGGGTATGGTTGTATTGTTGTGTTTCTGTGCTATTTTGACAAAATATGAAGAATTTTGCAGAATTTTAAATTTTTTAAATTTTTTGGTTCAGAATTCCCTCATGAGTACCAGGGTTCTGTGTGGCACAATCTGAGTGCGGGCAACTAGGTGGGGAAGCTGGGTATCGGGAGGGGGAGAATCTGGATGCACAGGGGCTCGATGAAGGGTTCTGGATGCAGGGGAAATGGGAGTCTGCAGAGGAGTCCAGGTTAAGGTGATTAGGGCTCAGTGAGGGAGGGCTGGGGGAGTGGGGAGCTCCTGATGCAGGGGATGAGGCTTGGAGGTGTGAAGGTTCGGGAGGCTTGGGGGGTTCTTGGTGCAGGAGGCTCCGGATGCGGGGGAGGCTAAGTGAGCGCAATTGAGTGTCCAGGGAGGTTAAAGTGTTCTCTGACTGGTTTTTGAATGTTATAATTCTTCAACAAAAGAAACTTAAAAACAAACTCCAATGAGAGAGTGCAGAACTGGAATTAATTTGCAAACTGGACACAATTAAATTAGGCTTGAATAAAGACTGGGAATGGATGGGTCACTACTCAAACTAAAACTCTTTCCCCATGCTAATTTTTTCCCCTACTGTTACTCACACCTTCTTGTCAAATGTTTGAAATGGGCCATCCTGATTATCACTACAAAAGTTTTTTTTCTCCTGCTGATAATAGCCCACTTTAATTGATTTGTTTTGTTAGAGTTGATATGGCAACTCCCATATTTTCGTGTTCTCTCTCTCTCTCTGTGTGTGTGTGTGTGTGTGTGTGTGTGTGTGTGTGTGTGTGTGTGTGTGTGTGTGTGTGTGTGTGTGTGTGTGTGTGTGTAAGCTTGCTACTGTATTTTCCACTCCATGCATCTGATGAAGTGGGTTTTAGCCCATGAAATCTCATCCCCAAATAAATTTGTTAGTCTCTAAGGTGCCACAAGTACTCCTCATTTTCTGCAAGAGAGCAAAGAAAATCTGCGGGGGCGGGCATTTTTCTGCTGTGCCGCAGTGATGCAGAATTTCCCCAGGAATAGTGTTGTTCGTAGCGGTATGTGGATCTTCTCTATAGGTTGGAGTGATGGTGAACTTAAGCCCTGACTTGTCAATACAGATAAGATTATACAGTAACAGATGAATCTCCCAACATTCTGTAGCTTGAGGGTGATATTTGAGGTGTCTGTTGACCATAGTTTCCTGCTGAATTGAGAACCTCAAGTTCATTTCGGTTTAATATTTCAGATTGCTGTCCAGGATGACTTTATTGGTGCAGCTTTGTCCTATGAATAGAAAGGGCAGGGGAAACTGAAGCTAGTTTTGGTTCTTGTTCTGTATGTAAAAGCCATACAATTTAATATAACTAAACCTGACTCATGTCATGACATGACACTGTGGGAGGAGACAGATGCCAGAAATAGCCATTGGTTTAACTAGCTCTATTGCCAATAAAGGAATGTCATAAAGTTCTTTGGGTTATTTTGTTATCATATTAAGGGCCTAATTCTGCAGTGTGCTGAATGCTTCCCATGAGGAGAATACCTCCCTACTTAGTTGACGCAAAGAGTCCAGCACAATGTCACGTTGGTGGGCATTTTGGAATATTAGAAATAAAATGACATGATTATGAATGGGAAAGCTATTTTAGAACAGAGTTAGTGGTTTCTGCAAAGAGTTTGTTACAATTTCTTTCTCCTTCTCATTCTACTTCTTCATCAGCCAGACTCATGGGAATTAAGGAAGTCTTGGATTTCCAGGAGGAGGGACATGAAACATGACACACGTAAAACTTATTAAAAAAAAATTAAACATTTCTTAATCAAAATGGTTTTCAAAGGAAGTCTCCTTAAAGTGGAAATAGCCTGGATACAACTTGGCATGCTTGACTGATCAGCTGCTAATGTCTCTAGTGATTGGTGCTCTAAGAATACCTGGATAGCTATTTTTATTTTTCTCACAGGAAACAAGCAGGGTGACTTTATGGCATTTAACTCAGATACATCCAATTCTTAAGATGCATGTTCTTCTCTGTTTGTTATATTATATAATGATACATGATCGCTTATGGCTGAGCCCTCTTGTAATTTGAATATTTATTAGAAAAGCGAACACAATAAAGTCTTTTCTGAAGTCATCCCTGTGAGGCTCAGTGTGATGTTTGCATGAGCTCCCATTTCATATTTATTTGCTCTTGTGATGTTTTGCAGTAATAGAAAAAGTACTGGGCTAAATTCTGCTCTGCGCAGGACCAGCTCCACTTGCAGTGAGCCATCTTAAATAGGCTTTTACCCATGTAAGTGCTAATTTGAGTGCCTAAATATAGGACTTATGTGTAATGTTTAATAATAATTTTCATTAGCAGATCTCAAAGTGCTTTGCAAAGGAGGTCAGTATCGTTATCCCCATTTTCCAAATGGAAAAGCTGGGACACAGAGAGGTGTTGCGGACACCCTGCAATCGAGTGGCAGATCCAGGAATAGAATTCAGGTCTTCTGAATCCCAGCCCAGTGTTCTAGCCATTAGGTTGCACTGCCTTGATCAGTTAAGGCATCTGCATCCAAAACTGGGATAGTATGGACTAAATTCAGGGGTGGTATATATGAAGTCCTGATTAATTTCAGAGAGTTACATTTGGGCAGAATTGGGCTGGAGAGGGCCTGGTTCACTACTGCATCACTCCAGTTCTATATTGCCATAACTCTCTGGTGTTACATAGGCATGAAACTGGAGTAACAAAATAGTGAATCAGATCCTAAAGGTAGCCTTAAAGAGATGGCAAACTATGGTTTTTATTTTGTCTCCTCTCTGTTTCCCATCCACTATTATTCCATGGCATCTGCTGATAGAGCTAAGAGGACAAACTGATAGTGGCTTCCCTGCTGCTAGTGTCACCCTCTCCTGGCCATTAATCCAGCAGTGTGCCTGAGTGCTCAGCATGGCGGATTACTTTGTCTGCATATTTTTGGCTTTCCTCAGTCTGGGCCAATTTACTTGCTAGGTGCGATGAGCCAGAAGCTGATTGGTGTAGCGTGCTACAGCAGAAGCCAGCTGAACTTTAATACGCGGCAAAACATCAATTTGAGAGGTTATTGTGTTTACAGGTCCTCATGTTGGATAAATCACAAAGAACCTAGGCCAAAATAAGCAGCCAGAGGTGTTATTTTCTTCTCCCCTTGTGGCAAGGTGATTATGTTTAAGAGACGTGCAGGAATTTCCATCTTTCCAGTGAAACCATATAAGAACCTGCTTAGTGATCTGTAGTTACAGCAAATGCTGAAGTGGAAGAATATTTTCATTCATCTGCACTAATCTTCTTTTACTCCAAGATTTAGAGAGAGAGAGAGAGAGAAAAAAAAAATGAGCTGGTGGAATCAGAAAAATCTTAAAAGGTTGGCTTAAGCTTTAGCTTTGCCAGCTCTTTCTCCAGCCAACGAAGGAAGTGACAGACTTCTGCGTTTGTGGAGGGGGTGCTGGGATTTTAATCACTTGAACAGTAACACTTGCAGATTTTATTACAGAATAAATAAATATAAAAAAACAGTAAGTAACAGACTTCAGGCACAGTTGTGGTAAAAACAGCAGCAACAACAAGAGCAGCAATTTATAAATAAATGTAATTGATTTCTTTTATAAATAGACCTATATGTACATTTATGAATGGAAAAAGCATCAATTAATGATTTTAAGTTCAGGATAAAAGGTGTCTTGAGTTTTCCTGCTGCTTATGTAATGTATATTTTGTTATGCCATCAAATTAGTGATTGCTTACATTATCATGAGCTGCACAGCTCTCTCCCTGCCACGTAGACAGTGTATACTGAACGATTAAAATGTTTGAGTTATACCTTTTCTTTCCACTTTCCTTCAGCCTATGTGGTTGTCACATTTTCAAGGACATTTCCCACTAGTAAAAGATACGATTTCTCACTCCTCCCGTTCTGCACTGAATCAAACTTTAAATAACATACTGTTGTCTACATTAATATTTTCTTTCCTATTTGTGGTGCTATTCTTGCTGATATAGCCAGTGCTTAATTTATAAATGGGATTTATAACTGGTTCATGAAAATTTTGTTTCAGGGCTGAACCTTTCCATTTAGAAACTCTCTCTCTCTAAACAGTGTTTAGAAAGTAACAGTTTATAAATGTACTGAAAGCAAAAGAGACATTCTGCTGGCGGCATATAACAACTAGGGAAGAAAAATATTGAGAATGGACAAACTTTGTGGAGTTGTGTTCCCTCTCCTTTACCCAAGGACAGTTCAAATAAAAACATTACCACACTTTTCTACTTGAAGGGAAGCTTGTGCTAGGGTCTGTCAATAGATGAACAAGGACACACACACGTTCTCTCCCCCTTCCCTCCCAAAAATGGTTGGCACAATTCATTAGCTCCTACACAGTATGTATTTTGCATTTTATTTGTACTAGAATGTTTTCTCTCTCTCCATCTTATCTTCTTTTATTCATTTTTCTCTGCTGCTTCTACATTCCATTATGTATCCCAATGTATTTTTCCTTCCTCCTCCTCCTCCTTTCTCCGAAGTGGAATGCAAACAGTACTCCTGAAGTGGGGTTTTAAGGCCCCCTTGGATATTTGATTTTAATATTGGGCAAAATGATCCCTCATCCCTAATAATTATAAAATATATAATCCCCGGAGTTTAATGTAACAGAATAGTCAGTGCAGTGATATGTTAATTGGGTTGTGTGTTCATACTGAGGTAGTAAAGCAATAAATCATCAGCATAAGGATAAGCCATAATATAGGTATGCAAAAAATTTGATACTATATAGTATGCCATTTGCACTGACATTTTTAGTTTGCAGTTGGTTTTCACTCAAGATGATAGGCAGAGGGCCAGATTTGCCCCTTTCTTTTTCCGTTTCAGTAAGTTGCCTAACTTACTAGCGGAAAATGACGTGAATGTGAGCGTGAGTTTCTACAGCTATTCCACATTGCAGGTGTAGATCTCGAGCACGTAGCCTGCAGGGGCTGCTGCAATACATGATAGAGTAATAGATTCCAACTTGGCTAGGAGGGACCATTGTGGTCATCTGTTCTGACACCAGCTGTGACATAGAACTTCCCCATAAAAATTGTTAGGTAATGATGATAATTCATTTATTCATTCACTTCTGTGTTTTTTAAAAACACGATCATCTCAAAAAACAAAACAAGCCCTCAAACCTGAAGGTTAGTCTGTATTATGCCTTTCAATGGCTAAATCCTTGGGAAGGCGAGGCAAACTCAAGGGGGATCCCCTCTCAGATCTGATCCCTGGTCAATCTGCTGTGGAGGTGGGGGTTTGGCTTTATGAGATTTTATGGAGAGCCGTACTCCAAACCCTACAGATGGGCTGTGTTCCCCTGGCGGCCAGAGCCCTCTTCACACAGGCTCCGTACCTTCCTGCTGGCTCTGGTCCCTGGTGCTTCTTCACCTTCCTGACAGCACCACCCCAGTGGAAACTCACTAGCAGGATTCCCTTGGCCAACAATTGCCATCACCAAGGGGGCTCTCAGGAAAAGATAATGTCACCCTATATTATCTTACCAGGGAGTTTTCCACAGCCAGTACTCGATTTATCATGGCGCTAATGGTGCCACAGTCAGAAGGGGTCCTGGCCAACCCGATCCTCGGGTCAGCTGAGCTGGTCAGGAAAGCTGCCCCCACCCTGGCTCCGCCCTCTTCCCACCCCTGCTCCACCCCATCCCCACTCCAATGCCAGAGTGCATCTGGAAGTTGCAGGTTGGTAAACAGTGCCCTCCTGTTGGGCTGTGCAGAGCGGGGCTGCTCCCACTATGATGTGCCTGATTGCCCCCAGCTTGCCTTTCACTCTGGAGACTGACCATTCCACCCCTCCGCACCTTGACCCCTGGAAGCCCACAAATATCTTTGGCGATGGGGCCCCAAAAAGTTGATCCGGCCCTGTCCACAGCACATTAGAAGGACAATGTGCATCTATTCACTTGATGTGGGGACACTATTTCCTCCACAGCCCATTCAGCCCACGCCATCCTCCCTTCCTTTGTATCCCTGCCCCACAGAGAGTCCTATGGAACTCTTAGCAAGGGGGAGACGTTGCTATGAAGATGGCTGCAACCCCTCCCTTCTGCATGTGGATCTCTGGGCAACAGTTTGTTGCAGCAAAAGTAGGAATAATTACGTTTGGGAGTGTTTTAATTCTGGAAATAAACAGCGAGTGAAATGTGTTGTTTATTTTTATTCCCCACTTACAGTGGGTGAAATAATTTTCTTTGAAGAGGGGAAGAAAAAAGTCAGATGGGGGCAAAAAGAAATCTTGCTTCTGAACTGTCCTGCAGTGCCAGTAATTGTCATGTTCTTTTTGATTAAATCTCCATTTTCAATATTCATTTGCTTTCCTTAAAAGCTTAGTCAACCTTTGTTCTGATTTCTTTCTGTTTGAATCTTTGTACATTTGGGACAGAATGTCTGAAGGTTTCTGTTTTTTTCTGGAATAAATAAAAAGGAGTAGACCAAGTCGAAGAATCCTTGAAAATATCTTGGGGAACTAACAGCAATTTAACAGTCTCACCAAGATCTTTTCCCGCCTGTTATAGTTAATGCTTTTTTTAGTGCAATCATTTTGATACGTTTTTAAAGTCATAATAAATTAAAGCCTGTTTATTGTTTTAATGATAATTTATTCAAGATGGAAGCATCCTCCTTTTGTTTAAATTCATTTTGTGAATTAAGCTAAAGTGAACTAAACTCACTTTGCTAATGAATGAGAGCATCCACACAGAGGTTTAAAGTGATCAAACAGATTTTAAATTCACACCTTTAGTCAATTTGACTGAACTTTCTTGAGAGTCCTGTGTAGATATGCCCTCAGACTTTCACTGGGACTTAAGATATGTCTCCACTACAGTGGGTACAGCAGCACAGCTGAGGCGTTGCAGTTGATTTAGATAATCCACTTCTCTGAGAGGTGGTAGCTAGGGTTGACAGAATTCTTCCGTTTACCTAGTTTTATCTACGTTGGGGGTTAGGTCAACATAACTAAATTGCACGGGGCACAATATTTTTCACGCTCCTGAGCAATATAGCGAGGTTGACCTGTGTTTAGGTGTAGACCAAGCCTTAGAGTCGAGAGCAATTTAGGAGCTTTTGTAAATGGGACAAAGGTGCTTTTGAAAATGTTACCTGCTGTTGCACTTTCCATCTGTAAAGCATCTCACAAGCACCATACTTAATCTTTGCAACACCCTTGTGAAGTAGGGAAACGCTGTAACAAATCCACCACTAATTTACAATCTTTTTCTGTGTCATTATGAGGCATATGATGGTCACTTAAACCTTCATGAAGCCAAAGGGCACTGGACTCAGAGCCCCCTCATATCATAGTATATTCTGTTCTCATATGTATAATATAAATGAATTTGGTGAAGGGAGGAGATAATAAAAGCAGCGCTCAGAATTACATTTCTGTCCTCCATGCTTTTAAGAATTTGCTGAATTCTGGTTTATTTCTACCGCAGGTGGAGCAAAGAATTCTGCGTATAAACAACAATCATTACAGGCTACTTTATAATGATGAAATCCTGGGAAGCTTTCTCACGGTGGTTCTCAACATGTAGCACATCAGCTTTCTGAGAGCTTTGTGACATCGGCAAAGTAGTGTGCTGCATTCAGCTATTAAATGGAGTTGACCTCAAGCTGAAGCAGTAAAAATACATTTCCTACCCCACTCCCACTTGCCCATGATCATAACAGAATAAATGATGAGCTGGATATTGGGCTATGGAATTTATAATGCTTGAGAGAAATGAATTGTATGACTCACTTGTAATGTTGACGATTCTCAGCTGAAAAATAAATTTCATATCTCCTATAGAGATGTCCTGTCTGCTGTATATTTACATGATTTGTAGAAGTATAGAAATTACTTTTTCGCTGTTGTTGCTTTTAACAATTATTTTAGTAGTATGCTAGTCTTTGTGGTGAGAGCCAGTGGAGTTGAAATTTGTGGAGCTACCAACACTGCAAAGTAGAGAAAGGAAGCAGCAGCTAACAAAAGAGCGTTATAGCAAATGAAGCTTGAGATATTTCCTATAATAATGTGAGAAAATATAGTTAGCTAACAATTGGTCTTGAATATGGTTGGAAGACCATACTGTTAATTACTATTTTATTTCCAAAATACAGCAGCAGTTCTCTTTGTTTGTGATAGACAGGTTTGTTGTTTTTGATCCCTGAAATATTTACCAAATCTGTTTCTTTCCTACTAAGTATTGTCTCTGGCTGAAATGACTTAGCGGGAGGACAGCCAACCTGTTCCTAATGTCTTCTGTGGCAACCACAATACAGTGTTTACTTTAACGTGAAGTATTGTAAGGTGAGTGAGTGTTTCTTGAGCCAAAGCCAATAGAAAACCACCACTACATAGAATGCCAACATCTTTCTCCTTTCTTGGAGACACATTGTCCTTGCAATCCACACAGACTCTAATAGTCCCACTGGAGACTATTCTAACATGTCAAGTTAAGCACCTGTGAAAGTATTTGCAGGATTGGCTTATAACTCATGTACATTTCCTCTTAAAAAAGGGATTATCTCTCTTTCAGAACTCAAATGCCATCAGATAGTGAATGCCATCTGGGTACTGGTGACATATTACTGTTAATTCCAAAATCGCCTCTGTTAATACCACAATCTGGGACAATTCCTCAAATTTATTACCTGAAAAGAATGGCTTGGGTTGGGGAACTCCCCCATATTCTCTGCCATGAAGACCAATGCAAAGAATTCACTTAGTTTCTCTGCATTGATCTCGTCTTCGGTGAGTGCTCCTTTAGCACCTCAATCATTCAGTGTTACCATTCACTTCTTTGGCAGGTTTCCTGCTTCTGATGTACTTTAAAAAAAATGCTGTTAGTTTTTGTGTCCTTAGCCACTTGTTCTTTAAATTCTTTCTTGGCCTGCCTGCCTTATACATTTACGTGTGATTGGCCAGTTTATTCTCTTCTCTATTTCCTCACTAGGATTTCACTTCCAATTTTTAAAGGATGCCTTTTTGCCTCTCACACCCTATTTTATTCTGTTCTTTAGTCATAGTGGCATTTTTGGACCTCTTACAGTTGTTTTTTTTTTTTTAATTGAGATATGGGGGCATTGGGGTAAAGAGGATTGATTGCTTTGAACAAAAGTAACGTATGTACTCAAACTTCTGATCTGAAAAGCAGTAACTTTTAAAGAATTTCAGTCATATATTTCTAAAGACGTCTCCAGTATAGTAATCATAATTGTGCTGTGACAGTATATGGTTCTTAAAGGGACACTGTTGAATTCAGTCTAATCCATTTCAAAAGTGTGCGGGTGAGATAGAAAGGTATAATTTGGTTATATAGACAGGGCTTATAAGGAGATCAGTTTAAATGTTCAAATCACTTTTAAAAAGGGTACCACTTCCTACAGCTCCCATTGGCTGGGAATGGCAAACCACGGCCACTGGGAGCTGCAAGCAGCCGAACCTATGGACACTCTGGTAAACAAAGTGTCTTGCGGCCAGGCAGGGGCTTATCCTACACAAGCCGCGGAACAAGTGTGGGAACCCCTGGCCTATAAAATGCTCAAATTAGTGTTGGTTCAACATCACCATTTTAGTACTTGTCAGAGCTCTGTGAGAGCTTTTACAATAATAATCATTTTGTTTGTATAAGGCCTGCTTGCCTTTGCTTTCTAGGTATCTTCCACTGGCAAGTTTCTGCACAGTAAAGCAGCTTTTTGCGCTTGAACTGTAGACATGTACAAGGTGCCAAACCATTTTATGTGCAGAAACTCCTCAGTTGAAGCACTGCAAAAATCCCCCCACCTTAATAAGAATCGTCAGGCTATTTGCATAGAGGGTCCAGTGCTCTCTTGCTTTCTGCACTGTAATTGGCCTCCAGAGCTGTCCCATAATGCCTCAAGTGACTGAACTGCTCATTGTTTTGAGTTCGGCTGCCCTGGAGACAGCACCCCTCCCTTTTCAAAGCACCATTTCTGACAGCCCTTCGGTGCTGTGCTGATCTGCTCCGGGACACAAAGCAAACCATTAATGTGGAATGCTTGTGCTGTTAAACACAGAGGCAGGGGTGCGTGTGTGAGAAAGAGAGAGACAGACCAGGGAGGGAAGCATGGACTCATGTCTGGGTTTTCTCCTGCCTCAGGACTGGTTGCTTCTTGCCGCTGTCTGAACTTACAAGACAGCGTGCTGATACACTGTCCCCCAAAACACACCGTCTCTCTTTCTTACTCCATACACTCACACACTTCTCCCCCTCACCCTTTGCCCTTCGCCCTTCAGTTGAAAAGCAGCTGGCAATGTAAAATGGGATTGAGAAAGCTGTATCATGTGATGCTGTGCCTGCCCCTTGAGGCATTGCAAACCCTTCCCAAAGCACCCTGTGGCCAGTTGCACAGTGGGATAGCTACCACAATTCATTGCTGTCTTCGCTGTTGCAAGAGCTGCTAATTTGGGTGTGCTCCAGCATCACAAGGAGCACAGTGTGGACATGCAACATCGGTTTAGTTCCAGCGATATAAATTATTGCACATAAAATTGCCAGTGCACACACGTACCCTTAGTTACATCAACTTTGTGTAAGCTCCAGCTGTCCTGACGTTTTCTGGATCTTGGCTGTCATGTAGGAACAGTGTTTCCTTCCTGCTCAGTCAAAAGTGTGCACAAAGTTGTATTGGGACTGGAAATGCAGAAAGTGAACTGCATGGGGCAATCTCTGAGTTTAAAAGAAACAGTTGGCTTGGAGCAACATGGAGTGTGTTAACTGTTGGAGCTAAAGGATGCTCACTGGAAAATTTTTCCATCTCACTGTTATAATTCACCTTAATGAGCGTCGAATAAAAGGTTGTAAAGGACGTTTGTGACTGATTGCTGACAAAGTCACGGTGTTCTGCAGCTGGCTAGGCTCCTGCTGGCAAGACATAATATATTATTGTTACAGGTCACCTAATGGTAAATGAACACTTACTGCCTCTGCGGCAACTGGATTGATTGTTGTATCCACCTCCGAACAGGCCCTGCTTTGTTTTACAAGTAAATGCATTTGTCCCTGCTGTGTTAGTGTCAGCAGATCAGTTCAAATGCAGTGAGTTCAAAATGAAGATGATGGTGATGTGTGTAGGAGGTAGTCTTAGCCTTTGCACAATTAGCTATATATACACACACATTTTCTTCTGAATGTGATTTCTTGTTCTAAACTCTTGCTAATAGAAATTCTGTTATCCAAGGCAAATGTTTAGAAAAGTCATCCAAATCTGCTCATGATAACCAAATTTGCTTTGAAGTTCATTTCAGAAATTTAGTGTATGTTCATCTGTGATAGCAAGTGTTAGGGATATCTTCCCTGCACTTCCTTCATTTAAAGGAATTCTAGGTTAATAGATTTGTCAAGCAGATGTGTTCTAAGAGACAGCCTGTGGTATGATAAAAAGGCAACTGATAGGCTAAAAAGTATTTTCTATGTCATGCAGATAGACAATGTACAGATGATAGAGGAGTCCACTATGAACCAGATTCTGAATTTGTGGTGGTGAGGGACAGATCCTTGGCCCAGCAAAGGTGCCTTTATACCACCTGAAATGGGAATGCGGAAGTTCTCTGTTGGCATAAAACTGACCTAGCTGGCTCTGCACCAGCACCTGACATATACAGGAGTCATGTCAGGTTGGTATGGGGCAACCTAATTGCCGCCTTTGACAGGGTTGTGATATTGCTGGTTGCCTTGAATTTGAGGACAACTTTGACAGTCATCGTTTGTAGAAGTGAGACTTTGTGTGACTCCATTGACCAAGATGCTGCTGGACTACAGTGCACCCCAGGTCAGTGAACAGCAACCAAAATCTTAACCCGCCAGTGTGCAGGTTCACAACTGAGACTTCCAGCAAAGTCCATCGCCTGTCACTTTTGCCGTCCCCCCCCACTTGCTGCAGGAGTTGTTAGAATGTTGGAGGCTGTGTGAGAATTTTGTTTAAAATGGATGAGCAGTTGTGCATCTGCTCATACGCTCTCTTGGCCAATAAGACCATTTCCAGTGGCAAAGTGAATTGAGACAACTAAAGGACCTGCTATCAGCTGGTTTATTTTCAGAGTAACCGTCTCTTAGACCAGTTGCCCAATTACCCCCGGCTAAGGAACTTGATCCTCACAATCAGAGCCTCATTAACCAGAGTGTTTTGGGTTTAATCCCTCTAGGGGCCTTCATGGCTACTGTACTTCACCCCCTACAGGGCAATCCCCTACTTGACCCATTTCCATCATTCCACCATGTAAAGGAGGGTTGGACTTCTGAGAGGCTGGGTTTCGGAGTGTTACTGGTTTAGTGGATAGATGGGAAGTAGTGATGTGATGTAGCTTGATTTTAGTATGGTATTGACACAGTCCTATGTGATATTCTCACAAGAAAACTTGGGATATGTGGTGTAGATGAAATTACTATACTGGGGTTGCATAACTGGTTGAAAGACCATACACAAAGAGTAATTATCAATGGTTCATATTGGAAGGACATATCTTGTGGGAACCTCCAGGGGGTCTGTTTTGAGTCCAGTGCTATTCAACATAATCATTAATGACTTGGACAATGGATTGGAAATTTGCAGATGACACCAAACTGGCACAGCATTAAAATTCAAAATGACCTTGAAAAATTGCAGATTTGGTCTGAAGTCAACAAGATGAAATTCAATAAAGACAACTACAAAGTACCACGCTTAGGAAGGAAAACTCATATGCATAAGTATGAAACTGGGAATAACTGGTTAGGTGGTAGTACTGCAAAAAAGGATCTTGGGCTATAGTGGAACACAAATTGAATATGAGCTAACAACCTATTACATGGGTTCATTAAGTCTGTTCCAATGTTGGGTCATCAAGCCATTGCAGGAATGGACCAAATGTGGATGACCAATGGCCAACTGTTCGGTTAAGTGTTGAAGAAGAAGCAATTTAGCCAGAATTTCACATGCAATGGAAGGGACGGAGCATGATATATTTAGAAACTATATGAATAATAATACAAAATCGTCAAATAATTACTGAAACTAAAGTTATAAAATATAGGTATAAAAGATAGTGAGTGTGTTGACATTATCCTTAACCTTATTACTAGATGGACACAACAGTGCTATTAGCAATGGTGAATAGCACTCTTATACTACATAAATTTTATATAATCCCTTTAACATGAACTATATATGTTCAATAAGATTTATTCTTACGTTGATATAAATGAATACTTATGATTAATTGCTTCTGTTGTAGTGGATTGGGTTGCTGTAGTGGACTATTTGTGAAAAATGAAATTCTTGTGGGGGGGTATTCACTGGGGTTATTTGCTCCTCTTTGTTGTGTCAGCGTGTGTATGTAGTTGCAATTAGTATTCATGGGATTTGTGTCTAGGGAATGACCTGCTTACCTTTTTCACTTGCTATACTACCATATAGAAAATAATTTTTTTTTCCTGTATCATTCAAGATACCAGTATTCCTCATTCAGTTATAACAAACTGCTGCTAACTGCATAGATTCTCTGTCTGTATCCACTCACTTTTCCCCTCTCACTGAGTTCTTCTTCTTTATGCTACCACTGGGAGAGGGCAAGCTCTTGGCTAGGTAACAGCAGATCAGTCTCCCTCTAGAAACTTTCTCCACTAGCTGATCCTTAAATGGCACCATTATGTAAGTTTCACAGGTTGCATCCAAACATTGTAGATGTTTGTTAGGAAAGGTATTTTCAGCGTGGAGCACCTTTTGTAGTAGCTGCCTGTAGGATGCTAGTTAACAAGCGGAGACTTGTTATAACAGATCAATGCAGCCTTTTAGAACAAAGCAAAACAAAAATCTTTGACTGGATCTGTGCCAAGGAGAGGCCTTTATGACCTATAGCAGTTAATTTGTTTAGTGTGTTGCTGATGTTATGCTAATTAGGTATTTCTTTAGCAGGGAAGCTGTCAGTTGCAAGTTTCAAATGTACCTTCCTTAACTTCAGAAGAAAAGTGACATGAACATTGCCTGAAAGTGTAAAAACATAAGCTGTCTGTGACTTTCTTTGTGTATGTGTTTTTATAGTCTGCACAAAGCACACAGAGTATGCTTGTTCTTTCTTTATCTGAAAACCACTGCACTGGCATCAGCTCAGCTGTAAATGACCTGAAAGATACAAGTCCTTATTTGGACAGTAGTAAATACTAGGTTTGTGGTGCCTAGGGCAAATCGACAATTTTGATGAGAAGTGGTTCTTTGTGCGTGTTTTTGTAAATTAGAAAAGTAAATAAAGAGGAAAATAAATAATTATGAGGGATAGAGGGTGCAAGAGCTCATAGTTCTGACTGGTTTGATCCAGTCCTAGTCCTAACCTTATATCTTCTTATAGGACATTTTCAAGGTTGATATATCTGCTGACTGGGGACATTTTCAAGGCTGATATATCTGCTGACTTTTAATTTGTGTGTAAGGACAGGTGTCCATCTGATGTCCCTGTATTCCAGGAATGGATGGGTTCTTAGATATGCAGCATATGGATATTTTTGAGAGCTAAGCCTTAGAACTCATTGTTTTATATTTGCCAAGAGCCCCTCTTCCTCTCTGCATGCTACTGGATAAGTAGTCATTGCTCTTTTTTTAGCAGAGCACCGTTCATATAGGTGTAAACTGGGTTTTTAAAAAATGTATACCAAATTAATAAATGGCTATAAAGGGATACTAGTTAACCATTCACAAAAGTAGAATGTCATTCTAAAGATTACAAGTACTATTTCTGCCCAGTAACAGTTTTAACTTTTGCATCATCTGTTTTGGTGTTTCTCCATGAGTGGGTTGCGGTCCTCACAGTGGTCACACCAGACAAATCGGGGATTTGTGAGGCTTTGAAACTCTTACAATCCAAAACGAAGAAAATCTCACCTGCCCACTCACCACACACCTTTTCCATTCATTCCATTCCGTTCTGTCAACTTCTTGAAACACATGCAAATGAATTTCATACCCTTCTTATGGTTATCTTTGATACATCTCAATTTTTTTAGTCCTTTTTTTTTTTTTTTTTTTAGAAAATGTAAAGGGGTGGTGAAAATTTTTTACTTCAAAGAAGAGATCACCAACTGAAAACCTTGACAAATACTGCTCAACATCATCTATTTCTGTCTGCCAGCTTGTGGAGAATTTAGTCACCAGGCACCCTGGAGACTGGACCAAGGGTTCTCACCTATGCAGAGGCAGTTGCTGTACCAGGAAAATCAAAACAGTTTACTTCTGTCCACGTTAGTAGGAGCTGTTCTGATCTTGTCAGAGCTTTCTTATATCTTACTGCTGTAAGACAATCCTAGCAGAATAATCACCCAGTTATGAAGTGACAGCATTCTGTGCACATAGAAACTCTAATTTTTAATTTATTTACCTTTCTGATTTAACAGCTAGTAATGTAATTTATCCAGTAAAACTGAATTTAACACTCTTTATTCCATTTCACAATGTAGTTCCTAGAGATCAAATATTTAGCTATATTGATAGGAGAACATCGTTGAGTGTGTCTTAACAGATTTCTCTCTCCTTAGCAAAAACTTATGTGGCTCAAAATAGATCTTTGAAGCAATGAATAGGTAGAAAAATCTTTGTTCTTTTCTAGCATATGATTCTTTCATTTTAGAGTCAAATCCTTTGTTGTAATGTTCTAGGAATCAGAGTTTTGCTTAGTTTCATGTGTAGGACACAAAAACCAATCAGTGCATTTCAACTGAACTTGAATGGCCCATTTGCTAGAAATTGATTTCTGACTTGCTTTAAAACCAGTAGAGTTGTGCCAATCCCTATATGGATAGAACTTGGTCCAAGCCTTAAAATTTGTATCCAAATCTGAATTGCAAACCTCATAGTGTTTGGAAGTATTGGATCTTTGCTATTGCTCCAGTCCTTTATAGCCAGAAGATCCAGACGCAAAATTCAAATCCAAATCAAGGGTCTGTGTGCTCTCCATCCTTGTGTGCTTTGATCTGCAGAGAAAAAGATTGTATTTACACTTTGTCCGCTTTCCATTAAGATGACTGGTGCTATTATTCAAGGCTCTCTGCAGACTCAGACATTAACGCGTTAGTTTTCACTGAGTACACATTTTGAAAATGATCTCAGCAGCCATTAAGGCTAGATGCTATTATTAAAATAGGAATGCTTAGATTCTGGAACACAAGATATCAGCCACAGTGACAAAGTGCCAACTTGCTGAATTCCGAGTTTTTCCTTGACGCCAATTTCTGGCAATCTGTGGGATGAAGATGGTATTATTTTCTCTCTTCTGTGTTGCTCTTCCAATTTAAAGGCTATTGTGATATCAACAGTAAAAATATGACTGGGGTTTTCGTGACACCAACATTTAGAATCTTTTATGACGACATTTGTCTCATGCAAATGTGAATCATTTGCAAAGCAGTGACACAAATGACAGTGTCTCAGCCCACAATTTGAGCTAATTCAGACAGAACAGAGGGAGACAAGTCCTTGTCATGAAAAGCCAAAATTTTGTTTGTTCTTTAAAATAGCTGGAATTTGATTTATATTAAGAGGTCTGTCCAAGAGAAAAATCCATTGGATAAAGGACAGTAGTAGCCTTCATTTGGCCCCACCCTTTGGATGTAACTGTGAGAATAGGTGCATAAAATGGGGGCTAAGTAAGACTGTAGCAGTAATAATTACCTAGATGGTTGTTTAACCATGCATTAAGTAATGAAGTCAGGGACTGTAATGTCACATCTACTGCATTACCTCATTTTCTCCCCTTGCAGACACCGGGAGGTTAAAAATAATGAGTCTGTCTGCCTTTCCCTATACCCCTGAGCACACTGAATCACAAGTACCTTCTTTCTAAAACAAATTTATTTCTTGCTGCCTCCTTCCCAACAAAGACCTGCTTGTGATGAATACCAGACTTCACAGCATATTTGTCAAAGCAGCACACCTGTGAGGGTTCCAGCACAAGATAAATTTTGGCGAGCGGGGGGGAGAGAGGCGGTACCAAGCAAGGAATAAATCTTAACATGTTCCACCAGGCTGTGAATGAGCATTCTCCTCACAAGAATCACCCCTCTGACAGTAATGATAAATTACACTCTTTGTTGACACCTTCATCGGGTTATTTATGGCTCATTAATTGAACCGAAAAGGAGACTTGTAGGCGCAGCAGGGGCACCGTACAATGCTTTTTCCAGTGGGTTGGTGCTCAAAGCAAAGAACAAAAAAGGGGGAGGGAGGAAAGGAGAAGAAAAATGCATGTTTCAGTCTACTCTGGAAACAGAGAGAGAGAGCAGTGAAAGGGGTGAGACAGCAGCAAAAGTCCAGAGCTAGGGCAAGCAAATCCAGGGCTCCTAGGGGTTCTCCTGTGTACTTGTGAAGTGTTCCAGAAGGAGTGTGTATGTTTCTCACTTCTCCCACTTTAGCTCCTCATATCCCTATGACTGCCTTATGTGTTACTGAGCAGTGAAAGTGGCATGTGTAGCTTGTCTTCTAGATGGATATAGTGCTAATTTCCCTAAGGTCCTTTCCTTCTTCTCCTTTGCTCATTCTGCTGCTCCAGGTAATGGGATTTTGACGTCAGAATGGGTGGAGAGTTAGAATTGTGACATCAGGGCAAAAGAAATTGGACGTTTCCCCACAGACAGACAAGGCTTTTCTCTCGCTAGATATAGATGCATTGTTCAGAGATACTGAGTGTAAGTGTGTGTCCCTATTCAGTGATCTGTGGCCAGCTTGGTCTGGTGACCAAGGATCATGTGACAGCAAGGACACTTCTAAGAAGGAGCCAGTCTAAATCAAGAAGAGACTCAAGGTGAGGGAAGAATCTGGTTGAGTTTATCTCTGCACCAGCCACGCAAAAGGTACCTGCAGGAAGCAGGAATAGAAACCGTAGCAGGGAAGAGACTTTAGGAAAGGCCAGGCAGCAGATCCTGGCACTGGGAAGGAATTATAGAGTCTGTTACAGATTTGCTGCTGAGTTGGTGTTGAACAGTGATGTTATAACAGGGCATACGCCAAGAAAAGATGTTAGTTGACTCACAGGCTTCTGTGCAATTATGGGGGATCCAAGAAAGGGATACTGAGGTAGCAGTCGCCTGACTGGGAGGATGTAAGGTCTTCCCATGATGCTGTGTGATCACCGTTTGTGTCAGTCTGTTGATGGAGTGGTATCTGAGATCCTCTGGATGAGAATTTCTCATACTATATTCTCATAGCCCTGCACCTTCAGCATTCTTCACAAACATGGTGTCTGGGTTTCTTTTCATTTATTGCAGTTGTGGATTTCATAGTTTCTTAAATCGCATTAGAATGAAATAGCTAGTTAGCAGCATGATATGGAGTAATGGGACTGGAAGTCAGGAGGCCTGAGTTCTATTTCTAACTCTGCTGGTAACTTTTTCTGTGGCCTTTGTCAAGTCATTTGACTTCTTAATGCTTCAGTTTGTTGTTCTTTAGTAGGGATAATAAAGTCTGTCTTCCCCTTAATCAAAGCCCGAGCAAGCCAGTTTTGTGCAGACCTATGGAAAGAAAATCCAGTTCTGTGGCTGTGCCCATTCTGGAGCCGTTCCAGTCCCAGGGCTGCAACAGCAGATGTAGGATGTGCACATCCACACTGGAGGAGGCTATTGTTCACATCCTTGTTATATTCCCCACTCACCTCTGTGCCAGCCTGTGTAAGACCTAGTGTTTAGTTTCATTCCAGGTAGTGGGGTGCAGTCCTCTGGATCCATTGCATTGGATGGTGGGTTTGATGATGCTATACCATCAGCAAATGTCACCATTTCTGTTTTACTAGTCTTGTTAAGGGATGCTCTTTGGTGAGCTGTGAATATTGTACAACTACCACTGTGGCTTGGAACAATTTACTGTAATCTTTAGGTGCCATAAAATCACACAGGGTATAGAGCCATGATTGAACCTTGCCATGATGTGACTATGGACTCAAGCACACCTGAATCTTTATGGACTCACTCAGAGGTAAAAGGATTTGTATTCCGTTATCAGTGCCCTGCACCCTCTTGTCCCCAGTTACAGTTAGACTTTGTACTCACTGTGGAGTGTATACTTCTCTCAGAAGCTTTTTGTAACTCCTGGTAACATGAATGAGAGAGACAGACTCCATATCAGAAGGAGAATTTAGACCCCTTTCTGATTTTTCCCCCTCATTTATTTTATATGAACTGATAATAAAAGAGTTAATAGAGGGTAGAACTCTCAGCTTGTAGGCTGTGGGAATATTCTGGCTTTATGGTATTGCTCTCAGTAATCTCCTAGCAAAATTTGCTCTGTATAAAGTAAAAGTAATCACTTCTAACCAAAAGCCTATTGCAAATACATTTAGACCTTATTGTTCTTTATTCTACTTCCCAGAGTATGTCATTTTTTATCAGGAAAATGTTGTAGTTCATTTAAATAGGTTTTTTTTAAACCTTTTAAAAGATATGTTTTTATTGCTAATGGAAATATCAATTAACTTTAGTATTCTAAACTCACTATATTTCTGCTCCAGCTCCTTCTGTTCTCTGGCTTCCTGAATAAGCAATAAATAAATAAATAAATAAATAAATAAATTTTAAAAAAATCCAAATAAAGAAATAAAATTATATATTTATTTCTCCTGTCACTTTATTTTACTGCAACTTCATATGTAATACCTGCTGGTAATGGTGTGACTGGCGTGTGCTGAGGCTGTTGCAGGTTTTCTCAGCAGTTAGGTCTTCTCAAATGTTGATCATGATCTTCCTAAATGATGGAAACTAACAGTCAGGTGCTCTGGCTTTTGCTTTTGGCATCTTTTGAATTATACTCATATGGGTCCTTATTCAAAGGGTATTCACAACCGTCCAAGTAAACGTGTGGGTGTGATTTAAATGGAAAATCTAAAATGGTACTTTAGCTTCTCATTTAACTTTTGCTGGAATCTATCGATTAAAGTAAAAACAAAACTAAACAAAATCCTCCCATAGGGCCAACATTTCCAAACTTGTGTTGTCATTGATAGCAGTGGCTGCTGCAGGGAGGACAGCATCTCTAATCAAGTCACTTAATTTAGGTGCCTAAGTATAGATTTAGGCATTTAATGCCGGCCATCTACATTTTCTTCTAAATCTCAAGCTTCCTGAGATTTTCCACTCTCCTACTGAAAAGGAGGGACAGTGAGAGCAAAGGAAAAAAAAACAACCCTACATGATACTTTGTTTTGTAAGGGCACCTCTAATTGTGTTAATAGCGTTGGAGTTGTAGTATCCAATTGTTGGTAATTACATCAGAAATGCCCAGTTTGTACATGGTAATTCCAACTATAATTACCATGAAATTATATAACTACAAATTACCCTGTCATGTGGATGTCCTAAATAAGCATGTACAGTACCTGCTCTGTGATAACAAATTAGAATTACATGGTTGGTTAGTTAGTAGTAATATGAGATTTTCAAGTGGCCAGCCAAGCTAGCTAGTTATGTGGGAGAAAGTGTCTCTCTTTCAGATGCCTCATTTAGACTTTCTAATGATACATTTATTTCCTTTCTTACACTTGCTTCTGAAAAAGTTACTCACTTGTTGTTTTAAACCCATCCATGCAGTATTATATTGAATCATGTGCTTTACCGTTGCCAGCTACTGGGCTTGTGTTTGTGGCACTGCAATTGTGGAATACTACCTGGGGGGTTATCACTGATTTTTAATCAAAGATGTTACAGAAAGGCCCCATTGTTTTCTAGTTTTACTGAGGCCCAAAATGTTCGTTCAGGGGTAAAAAGGGTTAGTGGAAAAAAATAATTGGAGAGACGATTCTCTACTCCCTAAGTACAGGTGTAAGCTTTTCCTTTTACATCTGTTTTTTGTTGAAGAGGGGGAGTAGAGGGGGGGGGGGGGGAAATCAGGGATATAGGAGGTGCAAGTCACAGACAAACAAAACCTGCCTTCTCAAAGATTTGACAGTCCCTTTCACAGAACACCCCTGATGTATTTCTTTTATGATTGACAAAATGAGAGAAACATTAATCTTTCTCATTTGGTGTTTTGTGTCTCAATATAACAAACAGCAGAAGAAAGACAAACCTGGAGGCTAGATAATGGTGCACTAGCAGGTAATTTTGATAGCATGTCTAGACTGGGACTAAAGCACTCCAGAATGTAATCAAACTGCAAAAGTGGGAGCATACTTTACATCAGCCAGAAATTTATTGTTGCTATTAAATCATACTGTGTGATGAGCGGGAGGATCAGCCCTCGACGAATAAAGAACTGTTGAAACATGGTAGACTTAAATTCCAAAAATGTTGTTAAACTTCTTGTAACCATAGCTACAAACAAAGCTATTATGGAAAATGCCTTTGCCATATGAAAGCAATCATTACGTTAACCAGGTATGGGAGGTGAGTGAGGATGGTAAATTGAAATGCATCACATTTTTCCTGGGGTGTACATTCTTTATTTTTTTGCAAAATATGGAAAGTAGCGTCACTGAGTCCCAGCAGGTGGCAGAATATAAAAAAAAAGTTATATTGCTTTATTTGCTAGTTTGCATGAACTTCTTGTATTTTGTTTAAAATTCTTTGGATTCTGCTCTGAAACCAGTGGCTTGCTCTGACCAGAATATGTTGAATACTGATTTTATTGTGCAACTGAACCTGTTTTTAAAACCACAGTGGTAGCAGACTTAGTATGTTTGGGATGCTTGTTTCATGCATAACTCTCTGCTATTTTTAAAATTTTAATACCATCTAAGTACTTTAATTACCCAATCCCATATAGGATTGTTATAGCCCAGAGGTCCTCACACTTTTTCATTTTGTGGACCACATGTCAATAAGAAACTTTTCTCATGAAACCATCTCCTTTCCCAATGGTAGTTGAATAACATCCATGTGGAAAGTGCAGCAGCTGCTTACTTGTAAAAGTAACATTAGGAAAGTACGTAATTGTGGCTGTATACCTCATGAGTACTATCCCTTTAAGAGCCATTTTTCAATTGCTCTAGACTAACTGCACCTCTTACAAATGGGTTTGCTCAAGTCCAAGTTAAGTAATTATCAAGTTTTGGGCCAGTCAATGTAAGCCAGTCTCTCAGGGCTATCCCAACATGAGCTAGCTGGCCTCCTCTTTATGCAAGATGAAGGATTTCCATACAGGTGTCCAAACTCAGATGCAAGTTCTAGTCAGAGTTTCTTCCCCTTATGTCTCCAGGAGAGACCATTTGAAAGGCAAACCTTTATAGGACCGGCAGTTGGTTCCAGCTGAAGTTCTTCTGGTTTCCTAGCATTCACAATAATCCCTTCATTATCAGTTAGGTGAATACTGGGGCTGTGTGCATTTATAACCTTCACCATAATGGTTTTATAACTTCAATCAGCATTCATTAGCAGCTGAAAATGAGAAGCGCCAGCACCACATATGACCTGCCAACTTTCCATAGGTCACTGATGATCCATAGACCATACTTAAAGAACTGCCCTTCTCACCATATAAGTTCAGTGATATTTGTGCGCCTTAGTTTCCATTTCAAGTTGATGTGTCTTGAGTGGATCATAAAAACTTGTTTGTGATAAAAAGCAGAATACTAGAAATTCCAACACTTTTTATTTTTTTTTAATATTGAAATATGCCTATCTTATAGAACTGGAAGGACCTTGAAAGGTCATAGAGTCCAGCCCCCTACCTACACTAGCAGGACTAAGTACTGTCCCCAACTGTTTTTTTGCCCCAGATCCCTAAATGGCCCCCTCAAGGATTGAGTTTACAACCTTTGGTTTAGCAGGCCAATGCTTAAACCACTGAGCTATCCCTCTCCCCACACTGAATGCTGAACCTGAAACTGAAACAGAAACAATCATAGAAGAACTAATAGTTTTCCTGTTGTTTATTTCCTGACTCCTATTTTCCTCTTTGTTTTAGATTTGTCCATCCTGTAGAACTTTTCCTAGTTCATATTTCTATGTTTTATAACAAAATAATGGACATTTTCCAAAAGCAGTAAGGAATTTGCAGGAGATGAAGTTGGAAATATTTTTAACTGTGTGTCCTTTAGACAACTGGAATATTTCAGAACATTTTTCTGAGGGTTCTTGATCACTGTTGTTATAATGAACGTATGTAGTCTAGGAATCAGACAGTTTTTGAGCCTGGCCAGGGGCTTTTTTTAATCTCAGTGTGGTCTAGGATTGAATCGGGCATATGCAATTTACTAAAAAACCTGGCATAATGCTTTGGATTGGTTATCTAACAGCACTTGGTTATTAGTCAGTGCTATTTCAGATTCTGTTGTCAGCTACTAAAGAAAACTTTATTGGCCATCAAAGTCATACTTAGTTTTTGTTAATAGAGCTGGTTAAAAAAATTCATGAAAATTATTCTGAAAAATTTGTCTGTTATCCATAAAAATTGAAATTTTATAACCAGCTCTATTTATTAACTACATATAATATCAAGGTGGCTTTATTCAGATGCCAGAGGCTTCGTTTTGGGAGTGTTGGTTTAAAAGCTGCTAGCATCTTGAATACCAACTCTCTTAAACCAGTCCAGACTGTTGCTGCTGTTAGTGGTAGTTTAAATTTTTTCCCCCAGGTTCCAGCTTTGAAATATGATGAGTACCAGCACCATATACCAGTTTGGAGTATAATCCAAACAGATTAAATTACTCCTGCCTGTACATGTCTCTGATTACAAATTTACAAGTTCTGCTGACATGGGTTCATGGTTAAATTGCTCCATTTCTAAGGGCATGTCTACACTGCAAAGTTGTTGACAAAACTTTTGTTTTTCACAGGTACTTTAAAAAGCCTCCCTGCGAAAGACAAATTTTGCCGACACGTGGCAGTGTAAACCCAGCTTTGTGGGCGGGAGCACTCTCCTGCCGACAAAGATAATGCCGACAAAGTGCTGACAAAGAGCTTTTACACACGTGGACTTTTAGCAACAAGGCTGTGTTGCTAAAAGCTGCATGGTGTAGACAAGCCCTAAAGCCTCATTGTCAGAATCACTTTCCTCTTTTTCAGGAGCACTCAGAGAACTATTTCAAAGCCTGTCTGTTCTAGAGACTATTTATTTTCAGGTTGCTACCTGAAGATTTCTCTGCTCAGTTTGTGTTACTCTCTGACTGATAACACACTGAGGTTTAAGTATTTTCTGTGCCCAGGGGTATGTCTCATCTGACTGGTTTCCCAAAATTTTACCTATACAGATTTAATGGACACTTTATTAGCTTATATCGTGATGCTATGAAAGCAGCTGCATAGGGCATCCACAATCTGATACTGATAATGTATTCTTTGGAAATCAAATTGAATCCCTTTCCCATTCCAAGAGTCACCAAGCCAGACTATTGGTTCTTTTCTTATTTGTAATACTAACTTACACCAGCAGCTCCCAGTGGCACTAATGAGAGGACAAATGTTTCATTATTTTCCTAAATTTCACTATAACATTGAACCTAAATATCATGAAAGGCAGAGAAATACCTAGGCAATTTGAAGTTCTTGGTAAGCTGAGATATTCAAATCTTAGGCTAAATCTTAATGCAAGGATCCTGGTAAATCAGGTCAGAAATATAGGCAGTGACACTTCAGTACTCTTCCAATTTTTCTCCATGGCTCAGATGACAGACACTGTACATTGGAGTATAACAGCTTATGTCTGCCAATAAAAAAAAAAATTCATCTTGTTTCACAGTCGTACATATAATGTATATAATGCCTTGCCATGAGTATCGTACTTTTATTAGTATGCAAAGGAGGATGCAGGCTCAATCATGCCAGTGCTGATTGTCCTTCAGTGTTGTCTCAGTTTCCCCCATGCACCGGAAGGACAGACAGATTCTCCCACAAATTCTCACTGGGAAAGAATCACAGAGGGGAGTGGCTCAGTTTACTGTAGCTTTGGGATATGCCGCTAGAAATCTTTGTGACACACATAATAAAGTAAATCAGATAGGACTTTGCAGTGTGACTGCTTACAGCTGGGATAGGCTAACCCAGATTCTCAGGCCCAGGTGCCAATCTTGTGAGCTCACTCTGCAGTGAAAACGTACCTTCTAAGAGAAGTTGAAAGGTCTGTGAAACAGCTGTAAAACGCAAGGCTTGTGTATGTGAATGACAGCTGAGTTGTCCGAAGTTACAGCTAGAAAGTGGTTAGTTAATTCACTGACTTTTCACTGTGTGCTCCATTTCCAAACCGATCAGAGGGGACATTCTTCTAAAAGCTTGTTCCACTGTATACATAAAAGGTTTTTGGTGTGTGTTCATGACCAGTAATCAAATTTTCTGAAATGTCTGTTTGTGATGTTTGTAATCTGAAATGCGACGATTTAGAAACATATCTATAGCCTCTGATTTATTCTGGAGAGTTAATCAATATCAATATATGTCCTCATTGGTTTCAGTATCCCAGTATATCACCTTTAGGGTATTTTTGAATGTGTAATCAAAGGAATTGCTACCAGCTCAGAAAATATGAATTAGGGGCCTTCATAGTTCAGATAGGCCTTGGAAGGTATATCTCTACCAAGGCTGCATGACTTCTTGGCCAATACTCTCTGTGACTTGATGATAACCCATGCATTTTCAATCACTAAATGTAGTTTGTTAAACATCAATGAATTTGTTGTTAAACTTTTGCATAATGTCATATTACTTGTGCACCAACAAGAAAGGAAGAAACCCAGCTTTGTATTACATTAGGAATCTCTTTTCCCATATTCTGACTCTGCATTACAACTTGCATATTAGTGGTTTAAATCACAGAATTGAGATTCTCGTATTACTTTGTCCTTTTTTGTGATGGAGATGTGTGACAGAGCGTGTAGACCCTGACCCTGGGCTAGCAGGGAAATTAACCCACATTCTCTAAGAAAGGTCACAGCAGTCTGAACTGATTTGCAGAGGCACTCAGGAGTGGGTGGATACAACTGAAAGGAAGAGGAGGGCTCCCTCACACTCTCTGTACGAAGTCAGTTGCTGGAAAGCATTGGGGCAGAAGGAGGTGAGTGGAAAGAACTGCGAGAGTCTGAGAGGTTGGAAGGGCTGATGAGCACTGGGAAGATATGTGGACTGATCTGCGAAGCCCTGCTAACCAAGGAAGGAACTGGCTGTTCGGAGGGTAGGCCAAGCCGACTGTTTATGTCCTCTTTCGTGACTTAATAAATCAGAGCCCATACAGGGGAATATTAATTGAATCATATATTGTGTAGTGTGTGAGTATTACCATGGTTATGAAGGAGGGGGTAACTGAGATACAGTGGTGCACCCTGGCTGGGGAGGGATGAAGTAGCTCAAAGTAATAATGCACTATTCTTTTCTGTGATGTTCACCATTTGATTATTGAATGGATTTAGGTAACCTGCTCAAGACCATAAATCGATCTTTCTTAAAACTCACAAATGTAATTCCACACTAATCTTGAAAGATTTCTCTCCCAGTACAATATATTGTATAGAACGTGCTTACATGTTGGCAGCAGTGGGGAAGAAGTTGGTAATCGCTAAATTACTGCATACCTGTCTGAAAGACTGCAATGTACAGATAACAGCAAATAACTCCTGTATTTCCAGACCATATCCTCTGTTCCACCTCAGTTTATATAGACGGAACGGAGAAAATCTAGAAGAACTGCAGCACTGTACAATATCCTTCCTCCACTGCATGAACTAGCTTCTGCAGAATGGGGGGAAGGGGGTGGCTGGGGATGTGAAGCAGCTGAGATGGCCACTGTCTGCAGCACCCTATCATTCAAACCTTCTGGACTTTGTGATTAAGTTAATGATCACTATGTCTGCTTTGCCATGCTGTGAATAGGAGCAGTGGTAAGATCCTGAGGCATCACAAAGTCTAGAGAGCTTCTGCAAATCCTGAACATTGAGCTTGGGGAACATTGAGCAACACTGAATAAAGGCCTTTATTAGCAGGTTTTCCATGGAAAAGTCTGAAGGATCGAACTTTCAACAGGCTAACAATATATTCAGTACAGCCCTTTAACCTGTTCTGTTCTTTAAGCTGATCTCCTTTAGTTTACAGAAGCCTGAAGAGAAGAATTTCTTAGGATGGAGCAGAATATGACAGTTCAAAAGTATTATGCAAACGAAAGACAGCTGGGGAACTTCTTCAAGTGGGCCACATTTGAGGTTTGGCATTCAGCACTACAGCTACAATGAAACTGTAATGTTACAGTTGACAGTTCTGGGTTTCTGTTGATTACACTTGAATAGAAAGATGCTTATACTTCATCAGCTCAGAATTTACTGTTTCATTTTGCAGCATCTGTGGGAAAATTCTCAAAGTCTAGGGATCACAGCAATATGATTTAGGCAACAGGCAGGAATTAACTAGCCCAGTATGTATTGATTATTATTTATTTGAAAAGTAGAGCTTCCCTCACTCAATAACTGCATAATGTTGCAAGTGTGAAAATAAATTTTAATTAGAGAAACGGTAGAATTTTTCATATAGGAAAGATACCAAACAAGAGAGCCCACTGCAAAATCTTTACAGCCTGTTTTGATATCATCACAGTAAAAGGCTTAGACTATGGCAAAAAGGACTTTTTAGAGGAAATGAATCACTTGTAGATTTACTTCCATATTTATGACATGCTTCTAAAATATTTATCAGTGTTTCACTGACTTTTGTATGAAAACATTCTATATACCCAAAAAATAAATGTGAGGTATAAATAATTATCCTTTTTTGCCAATGCAGCACCAACTAGTGATTCCATCTGAGCGATAATTTGTATGTTTACTTCCTACAATCATGTAGAAGTGCAGTGCCTGGATACAGAAAAATACATGTTTGAATAAAAATAACCAGTTCTCATCTGAACTGCTGAATTTGAGCATGCTTAATTTTGCTGACAGAACAAGTCATAGGAGCTCTAGATAAAGTAATAGACCTATCATTTTTCTCATTCTTGCAGTTGTGCATTTATTAAAATAACAGATTTGCTCCATCCTTTGCCCCAGACCTGTGGCTCTTGACCTTTTTCATCTTGTGAAGCCAAGTTACAACAAACAAAAGTTGCAGGAAATCACTCCCGTAAAGAAAAGAAGTGGGGTTGCAAGCTTTCCTGAACCTGTTCGTGGCCACCCAACCATGCCTCAGACCTGTTTTCATCTGCATAATTGCATTTTGGGATATGTGGAAGAGTACAGGGATACCAGAAGTGCCTATGGGAATGGGCGCAGAGCAGCTGTGGTACACAGACATACCCAGTGCTTTCTCTCTGTAAAGCTGTTCTAATCAGCAAAGGCTTTGACACCTTGTGGTAAATTCAGACCTGTTACCTTTCCTGACTGGGCCAGCATGTCCCTGTTTTTGGCAGCCCCAAACAGCTCCTGGCCTAAAAGTACTCTACACAAGATCTTTATGATTAGAGTGCTCCAACTCACCAAAGGCCATAGACTTGAAGCTCTGACTAGTCTGAGCAGCACTGGACAAGGCTCTAGCCTGCTCTCCCATTGTTCTGGGGGTTGTTCCATATCACAACTCCAGCGTGAGTATTGGTATTTGGGCCATTTTGTATGTAAGAGAATGTCCATTCATAAACATGTAAATTAGGACATAGCATCATTGTCATAAACTCTCCATGATTCTGGTGCTGCAGGTCCAATGGGTGTTAAGTGCATGATTTTGGGAGGCAATTGAGCTTTCAGTGGAAGTAGCTATCTGCATTTTAACGACTCTACAGAAAGGATTGCAACTGCTGTAGAATTATTAGAATGTAAATAATATCCAGATTGTTGAAGTTAACACAGTCTGGCAGACAACAGAAATAATTTTCACATTACTGTGATATGGTGGAGGATACCAGCCTAATGTGTGAGTGATTCTGTAATACTATTTAACAGTCAGGAAGACTGATCCCCTTGAACAGGGGTGGGCAAAGTACGACCCACAGACCGCATCCAGCCCACCAGTTGTTTTAATCAGCCCTGTGAACACCTACTGGTGAGCGGAGTCAGGGGCTTTCCCTGCTCCGATGCTCCAGCCAAGGAGCAGGGTCGGGGGCCACTCTGGGCAGCTCCCGGAAGCAGGAGCTTGTCCCCACTCCAGCTCCTACACATAGGGGCAGCCAGGGGACTCTGCCTCAAGCGCTTCCCAAGCAACTCCCATTGGCCGAGAACTGTGGCCAGTGGGAGCTGCGGGGGGGAGGCACCTGTAGATGGGGCAGTATGCAGCAGAGCTGTCTGGCTGTGCCTCCACACAGAGCTGGAGGGGGGACACGCCGCTGCTTCCGGGAGCTGCTTGAGGTAGGTGCTCCCCTGAGCCATCCCACCCTCATATGCCAAACCTCAACCCCAGCCCTGATCCCCCTCCTGCACCTCAAACCCCTCATTCCCAGAGCCCACAGCCATCACCCCCCAATGCCCCAACCCGCTGCCCCAGCCCTGATCTCCCTCCTGCCTCTGAACCCCTCAGTTACAACCTGGAGCACCCTCCTACACTCCAAACCCCTCATCCCCAGGCCCACCCCAGAGCCTGAACCCTCTCCCACACCCCAACCCCAATTTTGTGAGCGTTCATGGTCTGCCATGCAATTTCTATACCCAGATGTGGCCCTTGGGCCAAGAAGTTTGCCCACCCCTGCTCTAGAACCTATTGATCTGAAAGAATCTCTCATTCTCCTTCTCACTGAGACAAGTGGAGGTGCTCTTGTTGTGAACTGTTGTGACTATAACTCTAGGAGCGGGACATTTTCAGGAGACAGCATTTGCCTTGAGATTGCTCACTATTGCTACAGTACTAAGTATCAGAAGCTGAATTCGTGAGCTACCAAGGCACAATACAACATATAAAGCTTTCCATTCAGTTGCTCCTGGTAACCAAATTTTAGAATTGCTTCCATGAGCATTTTCTGCAGAACTACTTGCATCTTTGTTCATTGGATCAAAGAATGGAAATAATACCAGGGACTTACCAGCCAAATACAACTAAGCAGCACAGCTTTAATCATGAATACTTAACTTAGTGAGCTGTTCATGATCTGTCCATTGTTGGTTGGTTGGTTTTTTTAAAATTGCAAAAATGAAAATCTGAATAACTAGGATTATAAGTTTGAGGCACTCACAATCTTCCATGAACAGCAAGAAGCTAAATTTGTTAGATAAATGATTTGCTCACTGAGCTCTACTTTGGAGAGGCCTTGAATAAAAGTTGGAATTTGGGATTTTCTAGAATTCTGAGTCATTAATGAAAGGAAGTGGCCTTTCACTTTTTTTAATCACTTTTTTTGTGTGTGTTAGAATTTTAGGGCCAAATAGCACATCAAGTGCTTAACTTTAAGCACATGAGTAATCCCAGTGAAATCAGTGGCACTACTCGTGCTTGTGCGATTTGCTGAACAAGGGTATAAATCTATTTACAGGTAAATTTAAAGATTAGTGCAAAAATAAATTAACAGGACAGGTAGCTACACAGTTTCTTTATAGAGTGATGTGCTGTACAAGCAACTGATACAGCATTGTAATGCTCTAGTGTATAGTGGGTGCCAATAACAAATGGATACTTATAATGCTCCGTGGTTAAATTTACATCAGATGTATTTTCCATTCTGCATATAGGGAATGCCACAAATATTTTCATAAATAAAAATGCTGTTTTTTAATAGCCCTACTTCTGACATATTAACCAACCATTGTTGATTAATGATTGTGGTTTTTGTATAATTTGTAGACCCAAAAGAATTCATATATCCAACTTTGGAAAGGAATTGTTGTGATGAAAAGAAAATTGAGTGCTGGAAATTGTTCAGATGGTATTTGAAAAACATAAACATTGGCAAATAAGGGAAGTCCATTCATAAACTAAACATGTAAGTTTATCTTGCTGTTGATTAGTGCAAAGTGTCCAATATACAGCTGTTTGCAAACTCCAGTAAGGAGAATGTTTGGGAAAAGCAAGCATATTGTTACAATCCAAGAAGCAGCTGTGAATGTGATCATGCTGTCACATCTCACTGGGCCATCCTCTGTGTGGAGAAAATACTGAATTGTTTCTAAATGCTTATTGATTGCAAAGTTATTTCCTTCACAGTAGCTCAGTATGCAGAGACAGACACTGCATTCTGCTAGTGATATAAATTCAAGTGACAAGTCAAAATGAAAGACTTGTCCAAATGATTTTAAGACAATAAATGTGATGGCTCCTCATTGACAGCATGTTAAATATTAATTCTTAAAACTCTGAGTTTTAAAGGCTTTGACATGTGTCAAGATTCTGACTATTTAAAACCACTCACCTACAAAATTTCCTAGAGACTGAAAGCAAAAGCATTGACTTGTATGTCAAGCAAAAAGGACTCTATAGGCTGTATCCATAAAGAGAACACTGAAATTTAACTTAAGATGTGTTTGTCCAGGCATAGGGTGTGCTATTATATTGCGACTATTATATTAGATTAGCTCAGATCTTGTTAATTGTCTTCAATTTATGCTAGGCCGGGGTACCTAAAGATGCTATTCTTCAGTATAGAAACAACACAGTTTAAAAAAAAAAAAAAAAAAAAAAAAGGCAGCTGGCAACTCTTTCAAATGATTGATTTCATTTGCCACAAATAGCAGAGCTTATACAAAAAACAAAAAGGGTGAGAAAAAGAATCTGCTTCTAAAGGGTGCAGTGTTATTGAGGTGGCCCTTGGGAGTGGGAGAATAGTATATATTCTAAGATTTTTCAGATACTAAAACCCATTTACTGCTGTTGAGAAAAATCTCTCTGCCAGAAGATTTAGCTCCCACTAATCCTTAAGTGACTTGTTTTGACAGAGCCTTTATAGAAGATTTTCTCAGTAACTTCTGATTTGCTATAAAAGAGCAATTACTGATTTGTCCTCCAGCGCCTTTCTGGTGAACGTTTATTAGTGAAGTTCATGTATGCACAGAAATAGAAGAAGAATCCAATCAGAATTGTTTACTGTGAAAATGCAGGAACATTCGGATTTTCCTGGATCTTCCGTTCTCTTTCTTGCCCTCAGGGTATTGGGAGTCTGGATTTCATTTACTGTGTCATGTGGCCTTCTCAGCAGACTGTGAAAACTAAGCCTACTTTATGTTTAGAAAGTGCAGTGTAAATAGACAGACATTTTCTTATGTTCTGGGATGAGCCTTGAGATACATGCCTGTTTTATAGGCATCATGCTGTTTTCTCTACCTTCCCTTTTGCACAAGTGGCTGAAAGGCCCTAATTTCAGTGGCTATTCCCATTAAAGATACCATGCCCATGTTTTGGAAATGTCTCTGGGTTGTTTTTTCCTTCCTTTCTGCAGAAGAACGATTTGAAAATTGAACCACGTGACTTCCCTTTTCAAAATCTCAAATATAATAATAAACACAGTGGAAGTGAAATAAAGGATGAATGTAGCTGATGGTGACCAGGATCCACAGCAGATGCCTGTGTGAGAGTGGTTGAGGTCTCACTGGTGAGAGTAGTCCAGCTCTTCATTCAGGAGGGTCTGTGATTGGATTGCATGTGTGGTCACTTATAAAATGAACACTAAGAGTGAGGTAATTATATACTTTTTGGTTGCTCTACTGCCTAGAAGTCTATAGAGAAAAATCTAGTGGTACAAAGCCAGTATGTTTTTACCTTCAAACCCAAACAGACACAGCATATTTACTTCCAAAGAGTTCTGTGATGTCCATGGAAAGTACTTGGGGAGTTACATGGGCTTTATTCTTCTTTTCCAAGGGAAGCTGCTTCCTTGCAGCTGAGTGGGGACACATGAACACAGTTCAACCCCCTGCTCAAAGCAGGACCAACCCCAACTAAATCATCTCTGCCAGGGCTTTGACAAGCCAGGCCTTAAAAACTTCTAAGGATGGAGATTCTGCCACCTCCTTAGGTAACCCATTCCAGTGGTTCACCACCTTCCTAGTGAAATAGTGTTTTCTAACATCCAGCCTAGATCTCCCCTACTGCAACTTGAGACCATTGCTCCTTGTTCTGTCATCTGCCACCACCGAGAACAGCCAAGCTCCATCCTCTTAGGAACCCCACTTCAAGTAGTTGAAGGCTGCTATCAAATCCCTCCTCACTCTTCTCTTCTGCGGGCTAAACAAGCCCAGTTCACTCAGTCTCTCCTCCGAACTCATGTGCCCCAGTCCTCTGATCTCTTTTGTTGCCCTACGCTGGACTCTCTCCAATTTGCTAACATCCTTTTTGTAGTGGGAGGCCCAAAACGGGACACAGTACTCCAGATGTGGCCTCACCAAATACAGGAGAATAATCAAGGAAATCATTTTGAAGCACTTGGAGGAGAGGAAGGTGATCAGGAACTGTCAACATGGATTCACCAAGGGCAAGTCATGCCTGACCAACCTGATTGCCTTCTATGATGAGATAACTGGCTCTGTGGATATGGGGGAAGCAGTGGATGTGATATATCTTGACTATAGAAAAGCTTTTGATATGATCTCCCAAAGTATTCTTGCCAGCAAATTAAAAAAAATATGGATTGGATGAATGGACTATAAGGTGGATAGAAAGCTGGCTAGATTGTCACGGTCAATGGATAGCGATCAACGGTGTCAAGGGAAGCGATCGATGTCTAGTTGGCAGCTGGTATTTAGCTAAGTGCCCCAAAGGTTGATCCTGGGGCTGGTTTTGTTCAACATCTTTATTAATGATCTGGATGATGGGATGGACTGAACCCTCAGCAAGTTCGCAGATGACACTAACCTGGCAGGAAAGATAGGGTCCAGAGTGACTTAGACAAATTGAAGGACTGGACCAAAATAAATCTGATGAGGTTCAACAAGGATAAGTGCACTTAATACAGAAGAATCCCATTCACCATTACAGACTGAGGACTGACTGGCTAAGCAGCAGTTCTGCTGAAAAGGACCTTGGGATGACAGTGGATGAGAAGCTGGATATGAGTCAGCAGTGTGCCCTTATTGCCAAGAGGGCTAATGGCATATTGGGCTGCAATAGTAGGAGCATTGCCAGCAGATCAAGGGAAGTGATTATTCCCCTCAGTTAGTAAAGATTGATCTTCTTAACTAGAACTGCAGAAGATGATGCAATAGGATAATGCACTCCAGATTCCCTCCATTCTTGCCCCTGAACTTGCAGGGCACTCAGTGGGTAAGGTATTCATCTTTCTCATTCTGACAAACAATTCTTACTCAGTGCTCTAAAGGAAGATCTCCCACAAAAGTTCTGGGTAATAGAGCTTTTCTGCTATTCTGATTATGTGGGTGTTTTTGTTGCTCCAGCGTTGTTTCTTTAAATTAAGATGGGTGAACCTCAAAAGATTCAGAGCTCAGCTTCAGTTCAATTAAGCGTTTAAAAGATCTGAATGCTTATCAGCTCTCTCTCAAACTAATGAGAATCCAGACCCTTGAGATTTTATATACAAAATCTTACTCTGTGGGATGGAACGATCCTTAGGTGAAGGATAAAACTGTAACACCATAAGGATTGTTACATATAGGCCTTGTCTGAACGTAAAAAATGTCACACCCTGTGTGATGCAATTAGATTGACCTAATCCCCTCTGTAGATGGAAGAATCCCCCTTCCTCTTGAGGGGATTAATTTACTGCAATCACAGAAACACCCCTCCCATTGCTGTAGTAAATTTCTAGACTATAGCACTACAGCAGCATAGCTGCAGGAGTCAATGAGTAATATGCTTTGTGACTGAAGGGAACTGCCTAAGCAGCTAGAACGAGGATTAGTTTTCATATAGCAGTTAAAGGATTTATTTTTCACCTCTGGTAGAAAGGTCTGAAAAGAGACAATAAGAGCTTGCTTTGCTATGTATTGATTTATATTACCTCACAGCCTAGGAGATGATAATGGAAATATGCCCCACCCCCAGTAGGTGAAGTCTCCTGGCTTGGAGTTGTTCATTTTTAATGACGACACTGCCACAGAGCACCACTTTTTCAGTGCATATATCATCCTTTCAGCTGTTTGACAAGAGCTAAGGTGAAGTATAGAAAGAAGAGATGAGCTAGCAGCTGTTGCACTGAAAGAAGTTGTGAATGTGAAGAACATAGTAGGTTCTGACTTAGCCTTGGTGCCAGTGTGTGGTACTAGCTCGTCTAGACTTGTTAACCTTCATTTTAAGAGGAAACTGCATGTGGTTGTTTAATTCGCTAGGAAAAAAGAAGTTCTAGTGACTGTGGCCAGGTGAGGAGAATAAATACTCTCTCTTCTGGGGTTTTGAGTGAAACATGGGAAATTACCAGAAAAAATTATGTTAATTGTGCCCCTACAAACAACTCCATGCACGTAGATCCCTATGCCTGTGCAGAGCCCCACAGAGCTACTTGTAGGATCAGAGCGTGTTTATGAACCTCGCACAGCCAAAGAATGCCTAAAAGGAAACAGAGAAATAGAATTTAGAGAGAGAAAACTGTAATTAACAATCACTAATGCTGCTTCCAAACCTACACATCTGAACTGTGGGATGTATTTTTCCATGTAATCAGAAAATACTATACTGAGAATTATTATTTGTCACAGCAGATCCTTGAAGTGGTACAACCTTGATACTTGGCTCCTGGCCTCTTGGCTCTCCATTTGTAGAACATGAAGTCACATGACGTGCAGCTCCTTCATAAGGCATTGGTCCATATATAAGTCTAAATCATATGTTAGTCCTTGATGGCAATCTTCTGTCCTCTGAGACTAAGCTGATACCTGTCTCAAATCCTTAGAGTTCAGAGCTCTTAGTACTGTATAGCTATTTCCTAAAGCCTTGGTAGCAAAAATGGTTCTTTAAGTCCATCTTTCTAATTCCCTCCCTGGGTATTGCTGCAAAGGGCGCTATCTTATTGTAAGGGTAATATAATCACACCCTCTTCATCATCCTTATTGTATTTTGCATGTCAAAATACAATAAGGATCACTGCACTCACTGCTTTTCTAAAATGTTCACAAGTTATTCAATAGTCCAACCAACGAGGAGGGACAGCAGACTTTTGTGTTTAGATATAGTGTCTGCGCGGATAGCTGTCTGATCTGTCATTGGAAATGCTTTGTATTTTTAATTTATTTTCCTTCCAAATGTGTGTGCCACAGCACTTAGTAGATGCATCAAATGGATAGAGAGACCTTAAGGAAGTCTCACTGTTGCTTGCAGATTGTGACACTGCTGTTTATGTAACTACTAAAGATTTGCTTTCTAAATAATTCTTTCATCATCACTGGTAATTGCTTATGCAACAGAATTTGTTTGTTGTTTTTCATCCTGTACTCAAGATCAAAATGGTAAATATTGTGTGAACTAATGGAACAGAAGAGTTATCTGAAATGCAAGCTGAACTTAGACACAGCATTCAGACTGGTGGCCTTCCCATGGAATTATCTGTAAAAAGAAAAGTAATCATGATAAATGGAAGCATGCAGTAGCATTATGTCCTGAGATGAGTCTCATTGAATTCTGCAGAAGTCACCAGTGGGCATCAGAGGTTGAACTCACCCTTAGATTCGAATGTTAGCACATTTGAAATACGTGTTGTGTGGCAGGAAATAGTGTGAATTTGGGGAGTTGTGTGAGTCTTAAGGAAGCATAGGGCCAGGAAAAGCAATATGTCATGTGAAAGAATATAGTAAAATTATAATTGTAAAGGGTCAGGGTGGTAGCACATACTGACCATGAAGAAAATTGTATCAAAGACTAATTTTCAAAAATGATTTAAGGACTCAGGATCTCAAAGTTCGTTGAAAAATGCTTTTGAAAATTTTACTCTTAGGATCCTAAATGCTGGAGCAGCTTTTTGAAAATGGAACATAGGCTTCTAAGCCAGTGAGGCCCTTTCGAAAATGTAACTTTTCATCAGCTTTTCTCTTTCATAGCTCTTTCTTGAAGTCACGCTGGGCTTGATTCTCTCTTGTGGCAAAGATGTGGGGTGAGAGGGTCACTAGTGGCTGATCTTATAGGTTGGACTGCACCACCCGCAACCCTGAGGTGGTGAGGTAACACAGAGCAGTCCTGGACCATGTGCCAACTAGGATCAGGAGCAGAACTCTGCCTCAGTTCACTCCTTTATGCCAGGGTGGAGGAGACTATTGACACAGGAGCCACTAGCTTACAGATCTCTTTTCCCCAAGCCCCTGCCTCTTTTCAGTCCTGTGGTGACATTCTCAGAAGCTTAGTTACTGCCAGAATCTGGTTCCTGGACAGCACAAAGGAGCTGGATCAGAAGAGAGAATCTTGGGAGGGAGGGAGGAGAGGGAGGTATTGGCCCCAGTTTGAAAGAAGTTCTATATGAATGTGAGCATACATTGGAGAGAGTTCTTTTTCCCATGTGCAGTCCAGAATCATGCCTCTGAAATCATCATCTTCCCTAGTGACTTTTGTCTTTGATGCCTGTGGTGTTCATAACCGTTAACAAGTGCAGTTGATATGGGGCTTGCTCCTCCTTGTCTTATTCATAGATATACATATGGTTGGGGAAACTGTGCTGAAAAGTTAGTTTTGAACTTTCAAGTCTCCCACGTCGCAAATAAATGTGCTGTCAGCAAGTCACAGGTGTTCACAGCATGATGGCGACAAAATGAGATTCTCAGGAGTTTGGTGACATTTCCAATACTGTAATTAATTTGTCTGAAGCACTCTTGTGGTCATCTGTTACATGATGTGCTATTCTTCACTAGTAGTTCTTGATTTCATTAGTTTAACTTCTTTACATAAAATACCATGAGATGAGTAAAGATTACCTGTCTAGTCTTATTTTTCATCTCACTGTGCAAAGTCCATCAATTTCTTGATAATATTTTTATCCCCCAAACACAATATAGCTGTTTTTTAATTTTTTTTGGCAGCATTTTTAAGTGGCAAAAAATGTATAGAAAAGAGGGAGAAAAACAAGACAGATTTTTGCGTACTAGTTCTTAATGTGTTACTGTCTCTTAAATATGTATTTAATCCCTTTGATTATATTTAAGCAAAAACCAAACCAAACCAAACCACATCTGTTTATGCATTTTAAGTGTGTTGATCATCATGGTATCTAAGCATCTAAATAAATGTAAGAGTATTTTTTTACCTAGTAAATCAGTAAAGACTGATTATACGACAACTAAAGAGGAATGAAAAACAGTTATATGAACTGTTTTTCCAGTGGAGGAATAAAGAATCAAAACCAGGAAGGACAGATTTCTCTAAGGTGAGAAGATATAAATATCAGAACCATTTATAGCATTCTAATTACTTTTTAATTTCTTTGAAGTGTCTCCAAACTGTGAAAAGAAATTCATTTCTCATGGCCTCTCTTCTTTCATGTTTGTGGATTAAACATATTTGGTGGAACTATTTTAATGTTTTTCTGATGAGGAATAAAAGAACACTTTCCAAGCTAAACTAGGGCAAGTGGTACCATATATATTTCAACATGAGTTTTATTGATTCCCCCATTCTGCTTGGTAGAGATTGTGGATATATGATAGGAGAAAATAGTAAAGAAACATTATAATATTTATATATATATATTATACAGAATTTTTCTCTCTGTCTCATGGTACTATATCTGTACTTTCTCCTACATAGCAAATCAGTAAAGTTCTTGATTCTGCAATGTCTGAGTGGCTAAATGAGGAATTAACATGCAAACATCTACGGGTGCGTGTTCAGTGGAGCTGTTCAAGTTGTAAAGTTCCTCACTTGTGTTTGCAAGATCAGGGCATTTGAGTAAATTTCCAGTGTGCCTCCAGTGATGCACACCCCAGATTTGTGGTCATGATCACCTGTGTGCTTGGATATCCCATCTGGTCTGTGTATAAGTGAGCACTTGAGAACACCTTAACATGGAATACTGTGTTTCTGTGGGATGGAAGATCAATTGTAATGAAGAACTGAAAGGAGGTTTGGCCACAGAATAGATATTACACAGTCTTGACTTTCAGCAGCTTAAACTCTCCTTGTTTTAATCCCTTTTTTGTTCCTTCTGTTCCATCCAGGAGCACTGGCTGGCTCTCTTGTCCCTTTAAACATTCTCAGCACAATTGAAGGGATTTCCACTCCACAGCTCCTGCCATCTGAAGTAGCTTATCTCAGGCTCCTTCTGCATATTAACAAACCATCTATTTGCTTATACTTCATCTACAAATGTCTCTCTTCTCACTTCCCTTCAAATCTTAATTTCTCTCTCCACCTGCTACTATTTTGTAACTTTTAACTGTATCTTTTTACTCAAAAACTTTTTGGGATGTTTTTTGTATGAAAGACAATATAATTATAATCTTTTTACTGCAGTCCCCCAATAGAGGCAGCACTAGACAACTAAAAAGCATGAAGAAATACTGTTGCTGTATCACATTTTTTAATCTAAATGTAAGAATAAAGACTTGTATTTTAACTTGGGAGTAGGGTGACCAGATGCCCTGATTTTATAGGGACAATCTTGATTTTGGGGTCTTTTTCTTATGTAGACTCCCATTATCCCCACCCCTGCCCTGATTTTTCACATTTGCTGTCTGGTGACCCTGCTTGGGAGTAAGGGCCTGTGCCTAAATCTTTATGCAGATTTTTTTTACATACACTGTAACCTTGACTGCAGTGAGAGTAATTTGCTACTCTCTACTCAGATCAAAACCATGCAAACTACAAAAACTAGAGGGTTTAATCCCCAAAAGATTTGGTTATCCAAGGAAAAATACTGGAGTTCAGCTGCAGCCAAACTCTTCTAAATCAGTGGAATTCTTATCTGACATTCTCTCTTTACTGAAAGACCAGGGAACTGGGTCCTCTTTGAAGAATCCTTTTGAATAGGAAAACTCACTGGTATTCTAGCAATTCCTTTTTCACTAGTTGGGCCACATGAAAATAGCAAGATCTTATCACCAATATATTAATTCTTTACTTCTGGGCCATCTCCCAATCCCATTTTCAAGCAAAAATCTATGAAATTTCTCAGGCTTTCCACAAAATTTGTCCAGTTTTCCTCAATGTAATGCAGAACATCTCATTTGGGGATATATGAATGTCACGTCCAACATTCCACACAGACTATCACTCATTTGCACAAACACCCTGTTGCCTGGTTGGCAGCCAGCACTCACTTCAAGGCCCCTTTATGATGCCACACTGGCATATAGAACTTCAGCATAAATGAGAATGCGGACCGGTATTTCTAGCCCAAAAACATTTGGACCTGATTTCTCATTTACCCAAAGGCCTGTTTGTGCCCCTCTGGGACTGTGAAGAGGCTTGAAAGTAGTTATAGTTGTAATTCACACTAATTTTAAGGCCTCTTTACACTACTGGAGCAGTGTAGAGAGACCTTAGTGTAAATGAGAATTCCATGCATTTGATGAATCATTGGGAGAACATCGTCTTGAAGGAACAAGCATTTTAATGCTTAATTATTAGCCTTAAGTAGAGAAATATTGGACTTTGGAAGTGCATAATATCATTAAAAGAAATCACTGACTCTTTCAGAATCACTGTTTCTTGCCAGCACTAGAGAAACTAAAATACTCTGCTTTTTAGAGAGCCATAAGTTAAACAAATAAGAACAGAAAAGACACATTGTGAAGTATAAGCTGTCAAAGGGTTTGCTGTATTTAAGAGCTGTAGTCACTTTTCAGTCTTGCTTTGGGACAGATCTTCTCACTTCTTTTACTGTTGCCGATGGCCCTTTGCCAACAGGTCCCATGAGTTTTCACTGTAAATTGGGGGAAGACTAGAATTTGGGAAGGCTGTGCATATGGTGTACACTGTATTGCAACTGATTTATTTTCATACGTTCCTCTCCTGGCTGCCACAGATTGAAGCATAAAGAAAAAAGATGTGGAATGTGAAAACTTCAGGGAAAGAAGTGTACTTTACTCGATCTGGTCCAAAATGAGATTGTAAATATTGTTGAAAGTGCACTTGGGGGGTCAGCATGTGATACATAAAAGGTAAACATTAGACTTTTTAAGAGAGACCTGACATTTGGCTTGGAAAGATTCATGTTTAAGTTGAAAGATACTGTATTTATATTAGGTTGCTATCATGTGAGACTAATCTGCAAATAGATAAAGAACATGTCTATCTTTAATATTGGAAAGAATGCTTTATACTCTTTCCTCATGTACTGGGTGGAAGACTGCAGGTTGGCATGATACACCCACGTAGTCTTACCTCTTGCTCAAGAGATGCATTATTTTCATTTGTTCTTGCACAGTACTTCTGATTTACTTTAAAAAGTAGAGACAGAACTTTTGTGGATTCACTTACATTCTTTGGCTATTATATTGTACATTCCAGAACAAACATGCAAACATAATGTCTTGTAGACTGAACTCAGGCCTAAGTATTGTTTTAATGAATTAATTCTTCAGTGCACAGTATTTGCTAACATAAGTTTGACCTTCTGAATATGGCTTACCTGCAAAATTTGAGGATATTACTCATAAGCTAGAAAGTGAAATGCTGATATATCCCTAGTTTATGGATTACCCAGATAGAAGTATAACATTTCTTTGATAAACTTTGTCTTGAGTACCTTATTGTCACCTCATATTGAGATACTGATTCCTCTTTCTGGAATACAGCCAACATGTATGAAAAGATGCTCTTGTCCAGAAATAAGAGCCATCGGAGGTTATTAGGGAGAACAAAGAGATTTGAGATGACATAGTTGCAATCTCAGACACTTGTTTGGGCTACTGTAGCCTTCAGCAACATGCTCTAAAGGAAGGAAAGAGTCTCTTGCATCTTAGTGCCTGACTGACAAGAAGCCTTTAGTGAGGGATAAACCAGAAAATTCTTGCAGGTTCATTTTGTATAGTTGTCCCCACCTACTTTGGTCTACAAGATCTGATTGCAAATCTGATGAGAATATTGTTTCCCAACAGATTTCCAGCTGTCCCTGCTTGCAATCAGACCGTAAGTCATGGTTCTTCACATTTGTGCTTTCATTCTCTGTCATGAGGCAGAAATGCTGCAGGTTCCAGGAAGAAAAATAGTGGGAGAAGTAGGTAAGGAAGTCAAAAAAGTTCAAACCTCTGGCTGCATTTGACTCTAGAAATAAGAAATGGTGTTGGCACTGGGTAAGATTGTTTGTTTGGGGGTTTTTAATTGCTGTTATTTTGTATATCCATTCCTATGCAGAGCCAAAACTTTTCCTGTTTTTTAAAGATAAAACTTAATACAAAAATTTCTAGAGGTTCTCACTAGCTCAGATAATAGTGTCTTCCATATCCAGAACTTCTAAAATATCACAATATTCTTCTCATGGTACAAACAACCAGAAACAGGACTGGAAGAATCTCAGGAGAGAGCCTGCTCTTGGAGAAATTCCAAACCAGTTTTGCAAGCTCAGATATTAGATGGGCCATAAGCATCCAAACTTTTGTGTGCTTATCTGAAGCAAGGCTGAACTCCAAACTTTTTGAAGATCTTTGTCTGAAAGATTATTAAAGTATAATATTTAATTTCATATCTGTGCTTTAATAACTGAGGCTTACAACATATTTCCTCATTACATTTCTTCCCCATCTCCATAATTAATGATACCAGTTACAAAACATACAGGGCTGTATGCTATATCCAGGATTTCTCTTCTTTGAACTTCTCAACTTGAGCTGTGTGAAAAAATTTATATCTATGGATATAGATATTGTTACTTATGGTCTTCTAATTAAATATTTATACATTGTTAACACACCACAGTCATTACATTGTAATATTTGTCCATTTAAAACTATTATTAATGAAGAAATACATCCTGTTGACATAATTGACATATTGTTTCAAGTGTTTGAAATAATGGAGTTGTATCTGTAATGCATCCTGTGAATCTCTAAATATTTTAACCCCTTTATCTTACATATCATGAGCTCTGCCACATCTAGCTACAACGAGTAAAGGATGATAATGTCACGATACCATGACTCTAACTTTTCTTGCTATTTAGAAGTTCAGATTCCCCTTTGTGATTGTTCTATAATTTTAGTATTTAACATTTTTCTTTTAGATCTGGAGTGTGAAAATAAATAGTAGTTATCCTTTGTGTGCTGGAATTCTAACTAGTAAGTGATATATGTTGCCCAAAGTTAGGGCTTGGCTTTTAGTGTAATGAACCTTTCCGCTTCTAAAAATTCCAGTCTCACCAATCTCAAGAGTTCAACAATCATGAGTCAGCCCTCCCCCCATGAGATTTTATATAAAAGGTGAGATTTTTTATTTGCTTTCTGGGTTTTGAGACTTTAGAGTGCCCTTATGTCACATTTTCAAGCTTTTCTGCAGAACCATGAGGGCTAGAAACTTAATTTTTTTAAATGAAAGATGAAATTCTCACGTCATTACCTAACTCCAGAAGCTGGTGCTTGAAGTAAAACACCATGTATTTTGAGACTTGTGATAAAATTGCAAGAGCTGGCAACAGTCACATGTCAGCAGCCATTTCGTTCTGGAAATTTCTGTGACTTCTTACACTGATGTTACTCTGTGCTATGTTTTATCAGGGTTTTCTTTTGTTCATTCTGGTTGTTTTACTGAAGTCATTTTGGACAGAAAATATATCATTTGAATTTGTGGTAGAAAAATATAACATTAAGAATGCTAGGTGCTTTGAATAAATAATCCAGAAGATCTCTTCAAACTCCATCATCTATAGGTTCATTTATAACAACTGACCAAATTCAACCCTGGTATTACTTCACTTGTCTCTCTTTATTTTAACCTAACCTATGTGTTCCAGAAATTGTCTTAACCTCACTGGAACAGATCATGTTGATCCTTTAATTCAGGACAAGTTATCAGCTGTTTACATTCAGATTCCTTTCTCTTTATTTGCTGTCACTTTAACAGCTTTTAAGCTCAAGTATATTTTCTCCTGTATGAGGTGAAAGTAATAACCTGTTCTCCAAGTGCACATGTATGGACGCCTCCAGCCTCAGCTAATCACTTTTTATGATTTCACCCCCTTTTTAAGGTGATTTCCCCATGTAGTGGTGATGGCCAGCTTTTTATATGCTTCCGCCTATCTGATACTGTCTTGTTAGAATCTCATTGCTGGAGTTTAGCTCAGCTGCATACTGTGTCATAAGACTGACACTACAGAAAACCAGTGTGTCAAAACTGCACCTTTTCTTTTGTACTTGTTAGATGATTAATGTTTAATACCCTTGCATTAGAAGATGGCCTCCTGTGCCCAGTCATCAGATGTAAAATGCATGGACCATTAGTGTCTCATGAATTTAAAAAAAAAGTGGGGAAAAATATGATCTAGCTAATTATATTGTGTGTCACTCATAGCTTCTCTTAAGAAACTACAAAATCTAGCCTTAATCTCTAGTGGGGCAGACAATTAGTTCATACTGCAGCTGTAAGGTTGTTTGGGATCAAGGCAAAGGCATTTGAGAAAAGCTGTAATATTACATTTGTTTAGAGATACGTTTCTCACTTTACCACTAATTACTTGCCCGTGCATCGAGTCAGTCCATAAGCTATTAATTACACAGGACATATGGAGGCTGACAGCATTGGTCAGGGACTTTAATTGGGCATTGGTGGGGACGGAGTGGGAGTCAAGGGAAGAAGTTCTCTTATGCAAAAAACACCCAAGCGTTGTCTCTCAGATCAGACCTTTTTTTCCTTCCCTTTCTGTTTAAGGAATGTATCTGGGTGAAAAAGAGGTGGAGGACTTGAAAAACACCTTTGCGAGGTTTACTTGATAAATGATATTGTTTATAGCTTATGTGGCCATAGTCTCTTAAAGCAAGCAGTGTTCATAAAGCAGTTAATATATCATGTAGATCAAGCCTTCTGGTACTATAGACTTCGTATTGTGAAGTGAATAATAGCTACAGCTTGCTAGGGCAGTGGTTCAATGCAGGTCATGTATTTTGAGCACATTGCACTTGAGAGCGGAACTCAAATGCTTAGCAGCAAACTCCCTGAAATCCACTTCAGTGGCCTTGAACAATGTTGATTCAAACTCTGAGCTCTTAAATTCTTAAAACTTTATTTCCTACAATAACCCCATGCTTCAGAAAACTGGACAGAACTAACAGTTAAAGGTATTAACCGGGGTGACATGTTACACCTTCCCTAAGTGTTTTGCCTTTAGAAATCACTGCTTCTGGGAGCATCATAACCAAGCAATTCAGTCAGCGTTTCCACTGCTCAAATGTTGAATCTGAGGGTTTCTGGGAATGTCATTAGCACTGTAGTGTAACCACCTGGGAGTAGTTAGTTGCATAGGTAAATTATTACCCATCTTATATATGAGACCCTTGCTACCTTGGGGTTTGGAACTACCCTGCAGTTCCTTATCTCTGTGTTATTTTTAAAGTATCAGTTTTGTACCCATGTTTCCTATTCCTTCTGTTTTCTATTTTGTTCAAAATACCTTGGGTTGCTGAAAGTGCAGCAAGTGACTGTTTTCTAGAGTTAATTTGACAAGAAATGGCTAGTTTTGTATTTTATTACAGAGTCAAATTAAAGGGAGTGGTTGCATGCCTATCATTTCCCTTGTCTAATCACTTAATGACCTTAGTCTCATTTTGAAGGTGGCCAAGCAGAGCAGGGAATTTCTGTGGGCATATTGCTATATTTGAGGACAGTTCTGAATATTTTGATTGACAAAATAAATATAGTTGCTTATGGCTCTGTCTGGGTATATTTAGCCTGTATAACCATCAGGGGATGGTCTGAATCTTGTGAAGATTCACAATCTCAGGTGCAAAACTTACTTCTCCATGCATTAGGTGAAGAATGTAAATGAAGTACACAGCTTCTTGGGTTTGATCACGTAATTGTGGATGAGTAGAAGTTGGCAAGACTGAGTTAAATATCCACCGGGTTCTGCTATTTTATAAAATAATTTGGGTTCACTGTATTAGGGATTTTAGATTAAAAACAACAACAATAAAAAACTTTTTAAAAGAGTAAAAAAAAAATAAATGTGTTCTTTGTCTTAGGAAATTTTTCCAATGTATGACATCATTTCAGTGACTGAAGTTGGCACCTAACCGTATGCCTGCACTGCAGTCAGAAGTGTGACTGCAGCTCAGGTGTGCCTACCCTCGCTTGTCTTAATCTAGATAGCAAGCTAAAAAATAGCACTGAAGCTGCGGGGATATGGGCTACAGCACAGGCTGTACAAGCCCTCCTGTAAATATTGACATATACTCACATTTCTGGTACATGCCAGGTTCTGTGCCACTATGTCTTCACTGCTATTTTAGCCATGCTAGCTAGAATAAAGCTAGTTCATGCATGCATGAAGCCTAGGATACCTAATAGATCCTTTGAACCTCTGTGAGAAAGACCATGACTGACAGCTTCGTTCCTCCCGCACAGTGAAACTGGGACTGAATGACAGAGGATAGGTCTCTTGATAATTGCCAAGGCAATTATCAAGTGATCCATCTTCTGTCATTCCGTCTGAAGCATTTGATTACTGTCAGAAGACAGGATACTGAACTATATGGACCGTTGGTCTGACCCAGTATGGCAATTTTTATTTTCTAATGGAACACCCAGCAATGAGGGTAAAGCTTGACTGGGTGGGAGACAACCTTTTTCTGGGAGTGGTCCAAAAATATGAAATCAACTCATCCAGGAACTATGGATATCACAATCCTCACTACTTCCTGCTTTAAGGGCTAGGTGCCTTTCTTTGACCTTGCCTTTCCTAATATAAACCCAAAGCAACGGATATATTTAAAAACCCCACCCAACCAAGATGCTTGGCTACACTTGTTTCTCCTTCTGCAGAGAGGATGAGAGACCGAACAGCATGTGATATATATGTAGTCATGGTGCATAGTGCACTACTTGAAAGCAGTCAGGTACAGTGTTGATGAGTACAGTATAAAAACCTATCTAGAATAGACAGCCGCAGTCACACCCTCAATTGCAGTGTAGGCATATCCTAAGTGTGTTGCCAAGGGAAATAATTTCATGATAGTTGCAATCAAAATGTGTTTTCCCCTGCACAAATGAGGCACTCTTTTAAAAAGACAACATAATCAAAATACTTCTAAAATGTTACGAAGCATAATTGAACAATTTAGCATGAAGTTGACAGCCACTGAACATGAGCTTTCAGCATCTGAATTGTATTTTCAGAATGGCATCTAGGTCTGGAGAATGTTGTATTATTCAGGTGAACCAAAGTAATGAGAATCAGAGAGGTAGCCGTGTTAGTCTGGATTTGCAGAAGTGACAAAGAGTCCTGTGGCACCTTAAAGACTAACAAAAGTATTGAAGCGTAAGTTTTCATGGGCTAGGACCTACTTCGTTGGATGCAACAAAGCAACGAGGTTGAGCAAACAACTGTCAGAGTATGCTACAAGCAGGCTATTAGCTTATGAAAGTTATACTAGAGCTAGCTACCCAACAAATAGTCTTTCCAAGCTGTAGTAAGTTTCTGTCTCCTTTTCTCACTGTGCATGGTACAATATTTTTCAGGTTTGACACTGCACAAATAAATGCAAATAACCTTGTTCATAATAGGGCACACATGAACTTAACTGAAAATGCTCACAGTGTGTTCTGCTAATAGAAGTCTGGTAAATTTATTCATCCAAGAGGAAGACCAAGGACAGGGTAGGCCTGTTCATGAAGGAGAAAGACAATAAAAGAAAATGTGGAAATGGCAGAAGTGCTAAATGACCTTTTGTTTGTTTTCAGCAAGAATGTTGGTGGTGACTGGACATCTAACATAGTGAATGCCAGTGAGAATGAGGTAGGATTTGAGGCTAAAATAAGGAAAGAACAAGTCAAAAATTATTTAGATAAGTTAGACGTCTTTAAATTGGAAGGGGCTATTGAAATACATCCTATAATGCTTAAGGAAGTGACTGATGAGATATCTGAGCCATTAGTGATTGTCTTCAAAAACTCATAGAAGACAGGGAGAGATTTCAGAGGACTGGAAGAGGGCAAATATGGTGCCAATCTATATACAGGGGAATAAGGACGGCAGAGGGAATTACACACCAGTAATCCTAACGTCAGTACCTGGAAAAATAATGGAACAATTAATCAGACAATCAGTTTGCAAGCACCTAGAAGATAATAAGGTAATAAGTAAGAGTGAGCATGGATTTGTCAAGAACAAATCATGTCATACCAATCTCATAGCTTTCTTTGACAGGGTAACAAGCCTACTGGATGGGAACAAGTGATGTGTGGTATATCTTGACTGTAATAAGGCTTTTTGACACTGTCTTGCATGATCTTCTCATAAACAAACTAGAAAAATACAACCTAGGCAGATCTATTGTAATGTGGGTATATAACTGGTTGGAAAATCTTTCCCAGCGAGTAGTTATCAGTGGTTCAGTCAAGCTGGAAGGGCATATCAAGTGGTGCCCTGAAGGGTTCTGGGTCTGGTTCTGTTCAATATCTTCTTCAATAATTTAGATAATGTCATGGGGAATACGCTTATAAAGTTTGTGGATGATACCAAGCTGGGAGGGATTGCAGGGCCTTCAGATTAAAATGGAAAATGATCTGGACAGACAAGAGAAACAGTCTGAAGTAAACAAAATGAAATTCAATAAGGACAAATACAAAGTACTTCCTTTAGGAAGGATCATACAAAATGGGAAATGAGTGTCTAGGCAGGAGTACTGCTGGTTATAATGGATCACGAGGTAAATATGAGTCAACAGTGTAACACTGTTGCAGAAAAACACAAACATCATTGCAGGATGCATTAGCAGGAGTTTTGTAAGCAAGACACGAGAAGTAATTCTTCCTATCTACTTTGCACTGACATGGTCTCAGCTGGAATATTGCGTCCAGTTCTGGGCATCACGTTTCAGGAAAGAAGTGGACAAATGGGAGAAAGTCCAGGGGAGAACAAAAAACATGATTAAAAGTCTAGAAAACATGACCTGTGAGGGAAGATTGAAAAAAAATAGGTTTGATTAATCTAGAGAAGAGAAGGTGGGGAGAGGACAGGATGACATAACTGTTCTCAAGTTGATAAAAGGGTGTTACAAGGAGGAGGGAGAAAAATTGTTCTCCTTAACCTCTGAGCATAGGACAAGGCAATGGACTTAAAGATCAGCAAGAGAGGTTTAGATTGGATATTAGGAAAAGCTTCCTAACTGTCAAGGTAGTAAATTATTGGAATAAATTGCCTAGAGAATCTCCATCACTGGAGGTTTTTAAGAATAGGTTAGACTTGACTAGATTGTGATCCCTCAAGATTCTTTCTAGCTGTAAACTTCTGTGGTTCACAATGAGTATGATGCCATTCTCAAATTTGGTGTACCCTCTGGCGGGTAATATATTAATTCTTTGCACCTCCATAGTGCCTCTCATCCAAGGTACCCTGTTGGGCCAGGATTTCACCCAAATTGCTTAACAAACATTAACAAGTTATGTCTCCCAGCTGCCCCGAAGCTTCAGTGATGCATATGAATATCATAGGGATAGCTTCACCTACTACTGAAGTGCAGCAACCTCTGAGCTGATGTGCAAAGCTTGTTAACAGCTCATGACAACTGTGAGTTTGGGATTTGACTGTTTCAAACTGAAGCCTATCCACTTCTTAATAAATCTGCTTAATTTTACATCATATTATGGGAAATATTGATCTGAGAGCAGTATTTCAAAGCCTCTGTATTGCCAGGGTCAATTTACGGAACAAGAACGTAAAATAAATTTAAAAAGGAAGTGTGGGTAGGGATGCTTCAGTGGTATAAGGTTAATCCAGTTAATAGTAACTGTGGCTGACTGAGAGTATAAAGTAGGTTCTATAGTATACCTTGCCTGCCTAGTACATTCAATCTCCATCTACAGTTGGTGCAATATTAAAGATCACCCTCAAAATAAGAAAATTCTCTTGAAATCCATTTTATTTTTCATTCTTTGAGAAGAAGATTTTGCTCACACAAATTTAGTGTATTAACTGCTAAGAAACAAACCTAAGGAGACTTCTCAAAAGTTGCCCTTTGTTGACTGAGGCCCTAATCCTGCAACTGGTTGTGGATAGATGGACTGCTGCATCCATCCAGAGCACAGCAGTCTGCCCTTGTGAGACAAATTGCGGAGGCAGAGTGCAAAAGAGAATGCACAACCCTGCTCATGGGCACTGTACTATTGTGCACACAAGCAATAGCTTTTTGACATGTCTGTTGTGCATTCCAAAAGCATAAGGGAAACTCTCCATACTGTGATGTGGGCAATTAACCAATTCAAAGGAAGGAATATCATCAAATGGGGCTAATGCTTAGCATATGTAAATCAAGGCTCTATCTACATTTTTTCACTAATGCCCTGGTTTCAGGAGTGTATAAAATGAGAATATAATTGTTTCCAAGCTCAGATGTGGCACCTGTTTTTCCTACCTGCCTACTGTGGCTGAGGAGCAAATTTCTGATCTTGATTGTACCGGTTAAGTCCAGTGTAACCTGCTAAAGTTGGCAGGATAAATTCAGATTCACCTTAGTGTAGCTAAGAAGCATTTGGCTGTGGGTAACAAACACAAATTAACTCAAAACTAGCATAATTTGTTCAAACTGAAGTTTTATAGTCCATTAGTTGAGAATATGACTAGTGCCCATTAGTAAAATTAAGCATGGCAGGGTTATTTCATTTGGAAAATTAGCCACACAATCACATGCAGAGTACCAATTGGCTCCTGAGAACACTGCAAAGAAGATGCTGATTGCTGCTAATTGTGGGTGGTTGGTTTTTTGACTAGGAACACAGAGGGGAAGATTCTATCAAAAGTCTTATGTGGTTGTAATGTGCAGAGATTATTTATTCCCTGCTGGTTATTAGTTTCCAGTAAATAAATCAGTTGCTGGACTCATCCCCCATTTCTCCCCTACTAGCCATGCATCCATTTTCACCTGTCTGAAACCCTTTACCAGTCCAAGGAAAAATAAATCACATTTAGTATATTCCCAGGACAGTTTCAAATAAAAAAGGATATCAACATGAAGGACAATTGCAGTGTTGAGCTGTCATCCAGTCCCCACAGGTACCATGAAAAATTGCAGCCAATAAAATAACATTTTTCAAAATGTGACACTATCCTTATATTTATCTTATACAATAAATGGGTTCTAGAGAGAATTTTAGTCCATTTGAGCACAAACTATTCTTCAGGACTCAATAATAGATTACAAATGAATTACATTATTAATTTATAATAGAATAATTGTTTTGCTTCAATGGTCACCTTCAGTAGCTCAGATAGTAATTTTCTCTGCTTCTTTATCATCTTAAAGGTATTTTCCCATCATGAAAAAAAATAAGAAAAAAAGTTAAGTGTTTGACTTAACTGCTAAAAGTCATGAAAATCATTGTTAAGGCCGATAGAAATGCAAACCTTAATTCATCCTGCTGTGCCTAAGTGTGTCATCAATAGGATATGGAGGATCACCCACTGTTTGAATGTACCTGGTAGAAAACCACAACAGCTAAATCGCTTACTTTGCCACGGCAAGCTTGGTTAAGGACAGACTTCAACTTTGAATCCTAATTTCATGGACCTTTAGCACAATATTAATGTGGATTTTGTATGAATTTCCTTGGTTTTGCTTAGCATTGATAAAGAAAAGAGAATCTGTGTGTGTATGAAAGCCACAGAATTTGAAAATGCCTAATTATGCACTAGGTATGAGTGTATATTTCCTGTCCATGTGCTCCAAGAGCATTGTTAGCATGAAAGATTTCAGAGTGGTAGCCATGTTAGTCTGTATCAGCAAAAACAACAAAGCATCCTAGTGGCACCTTAGAGATTAACACATTTATTTGGGCATAAGCTTTTGTGGGCTAGAACCCACTTCAACAGATGCATGGAGTGGAAAATACAGGAGCAGCTATAAATACATGAAAGGATGTGAGTTGCCTTACCAAGTGTGAGGTCAGTCTAATGAGACAATTCAATTAACAGCAGGATACCAAGGGAGGAAAAATAACTTTTGAAGTGGTAATGAGAGTAGCCCATTTCCGACAGTTGACAAGAAGGTGTGAGTAACATCAGGGGGAAATTAGAAATGTGGAAATTAGGTTTAGGTTTTGCAATGACCCAACCACTTCCAGTCTTTATTCAGGCCTAATCGGGTGGTGTCCAGTTTGCAAATTAATTCCAGTTCAGCAGTTTTATGTTGGAGTCTGTTTTTGAAGATTTTTGGTTGAAGAATTGCCACTTTTAGGTCTGTTATTGAGTGACCAGAGAGACTGAAGTGTTTTCCTACTGGTTTTTGAATGTTATGATTCCTGATGTCAAATTTGTGTCCATTTATTCTTTTGCATGGAGACTGTCCAGTATCGCCAATCTCTGGCAGAGGGGTATTGCTGGCACATGATGGCATATATCACATTGGTAGATGTGCAGGTGAACAAGCCCCTGATGGTGTGGCTGATGTAGTTAGGTCCTATGATGGTGTCCCTGGAATAGAACCCTGTCCACATATTTTCCTCCCTTGATATCCTGCTGTTAATTGAATTGTCTTGGGTTCTAGCCCACGTAAACTTATGCCCAAATAAATCTGTTAGTCTGTAAAGTGCTACAAGGACTCCTCATTGTTTTTATTAATATGAAAGGGAATCACACACTCACATGGAGAGGAGACCTTTGTTATGGTCTATTGTGTAAATATTTTGACAATCTTTTAAATGAACAGCTAGGGAGAATTTTTTCCAAGTATTTATTATGATTTTCCTAATGGACTCCACTGGATAGATTGTGTCAGTCATTTACATCTACATCTCTTTGTTGTTACATGTTTATAGTCTTGTGTGTAAATCACCAGCTAAAGACTTGATTCAAGAATGGATTTTTGGAGAGACACTAATGACTCCTTTGACAGTATTACCGTCCATCATGTCTAGGATACTTGAGTGCTGTTTACCCTGCGGGTTATTAACAGAATAGATCATCATAGCTTTACACAAGTGTGCCAGGCCTGCATACTAGAAGTACTTAGAAATTATTGTAAAGAAAAAAGTCTACATGCTATAAAAATGGTTACGTTGGGGTTAGGTCTTTATGAGAATGGTAATAGAGTGCTGTACTGCATATCAAAGAGAGTTTGTATGGAGGAGTCTGGGTTAACAGGACAGAATCTATTACACAGAGTCCACTAATGTATTACTAAGTGCACAGGTCAATTGCTGTACTTTTTTGGATATAGTCATTATAGCCACTGAGTACGTGGTAATAGTGACCTTTTTACAGCAGCTCACCCTTTCACCTGGTGGAAGGAAATGGCAGCACAAATAAAGGGCATGAAAAGAGAAAAACTTAATACAATAAATCAGGAATGTAAATGTGAATAGTGACTGAGCATTACAGTGTACAACTGTGTTTTTCCAGCAGAGTGGGAACACAGCATTGGAATGTTTTTTCTGCAGCATGTAAGCTAGGTAATGGAAAAGTGGTTGTTGGATTCCTGTGCAGAAAAAGCATTTATGGCATTCTAGGATAGGGTGACCAGATGTTCCGATTTTATAGGGATAGTCCCGATTTTTGGGTCTTTTTCTTATATAGGCTCCTATTACCCCCTGCTCTTTGTTCAGATTTTCACACTTGTTGTCTGGTCATGGTATTCTAGGGGCATCCAAGACTGTGCGTTGTCAGGGATCTAGAGGCCTTGTTCTGTTTCCCTCCTCTCATCCCTGCAATCTTTCTTATCTATGTAGCTAACAGCTCAATAGTTTATTACTGAGGTCTCTATCTGTCATAGGTGTTCTACCATGCAAGCTACTTTTAGTTCTGGATTTTATTCAGGGTCTTTGGTTTAAATCTGTAATTACCTGAATTGGGTGACTTCTGGCTACCTGCACAATGGCTTCTCTTCTCATATGGTACCAAAGTTGAGATCAGTCGAGGCACTCGAGTGCAGCTTCATGAAGGGTGACTGATGGCAAGAGTTTTTCAGAGGAGAGCCCTTTCTGGAGCTCCCTCCCTCCGTTATGGGTCTGTCAGCATCACTCTGCTGAGTAGCATGGAATTGCAAGCTCTCTCTGTTCCTGCAGGCTTTCAAGAAGAGGATGGGGGTGGTGGGAGAGAGAGAGAAAGTACTCAGAGCCATAAGAACATGAATAGAACAGGATAATTTGTTACAGATTTATCTGTAAAATTCGTTACTGTTTGTGAAGGGGAGAGGGGGAAAGAAAGAGGGTTGTATTTGCTACTCCTAATGGGTAGACTGTGTAAAGGGAGTTCATAATGCACTCAGGAATGGACATGGAAGAAGAACATGATAGAACAGGATCATCTGTTTCAGATTTACTTGTGAGATTCATGTGTGTGTGTGTGTGTGTGCGGGCACACACGCGTGCATGTGTGCACACATGCCCAGGGCAGAAGGCCAGACAGTTTAATTTTGAAAATTTTAAAAATAAAATGGTACAAATAAATTAAAATACTTTCTCCTTTACTGAAATAGGCTTACCCTTGATTTCTCAGCCCCTGGGACTATATTTAAAAAGGTCTTTCAATCCTTAAATGGACTATTAATACAGCACCATCATTTTGCACAGAACTTATTTGTTGGCTCTTTTGAGAAAAATTCTAAAGAAAAGAACTGGATGTTTTATACCAGAGGCACATTTAGAAATGTGGAGTAATTCAGTCATGCACCAAAGAGAATCCTATAGCTTCTGAACAAATTCAGTCAAGGAGTCATACCTTGCAAGTTCTCTGCTGTATAGAGCCTTTTGCGTTAGAGTTTCTCTGTAATGTACTGCCTTCATTATAGCACTGCATTTGCTGTCTGTGCGGATGGGGATTGGATTACATATTGGCAAAAGCAATTTTCTTGTGGCTGCCCCCATGAGGCCTGCACTTTAATCTTCTTGGAGGCAGGTGTCTAAAACTAGTGGGCTAAAGGCATTAAAGTTCAGGTGTTGCTGGTTGTAGCTCTCTGAGCTGCACCCTGCAGTGAAGAAGGCTCCTTCCTGAAGTTATTTATGCAATAAATCTAAGGAGGTATTTGATTATTTTACTGTGTTGATACAGACATAACCATCTTTTTTAGAAAACACCATATGAAATATTTCATTTCACGGCATCACATTCCCATCTAGATTTATTCTTCTATTAAAATATTTCTCCATGCAAATATGCTATAGATCACATAACAAACTCCTTCTTCTCTTCCATGTTTCTTGGGACTTTTCCCTCCTGACACTGTCCCTAACTAATACAGTTGCTAGAAATTTGCCTCCTTCAGGTGTAAGGCTGAGGCAGATCTGCTAAGGCAGTGGTCTCCAACCTTTTTACGCCCAAGACCACTTTTTGAATTTAAGGGATCTAATGCACTCCTTCCCTGAGGCTCCACCCCTTCCCTGAAGCCCTGCCCTGCTCACTCCATCCCCCACCCTCACTTTCACCAGGCTGGGGCAGAGGTGTGGGGTTCAGGAGGGGAAGCCAGCTCTGGGGGAGGTCTGAGGGGTTCACAGTGTGGGAGGGGACTCCAGACTGAGCCTGGGGCAAGGGATTGGTGTGCAGGAGCGGGTGAGGAGTGCAAACTCTGGGAGGGAGTTTGGGTGCAAGAGGGGACTCTGGGTTGGGGTAGACTGCAGGAAGGGGATGCTGGTTCTGAGAGCGGGGTCAGGGCTGGTGTGGAAGTACAGAGTGCAGGAGGGGCTATGGGGCTGGGGCAGGGGCTTGGGATACAGGAATAGGGCAGGGATGGCATGGGGAGTTGGAGTGCAGGAGGGAATATGGGGTGCTGGTTCTGGGAGAGGGGTGCAGGAGGGGGGTCAGGGCTGAGGTAGGGGTTTGGGTGTAGTTGGGAATATCTGAACTAAAGGGAATATAAATTATGCCCAGCTGTGTTATGTATCCTGGAGGCTCATTCTCCCCAGCTCCTGCTCCACTCACAACGTGTTATTGGTGGAATGATTTTACTTTACATAATAGGATGCAGGGTGAATCTTATTGGCCATGTTCTTCTGCTCACCTGTGAAATCAGATGCTTAGGGCTAGTCTACACCAGAAGCATTACATCGATGCAGCTGCCCTGATGTCACTGTAGTGCATATGGTGAAAAACCTCTGTGCCAGCGGGAGAGAGTTCTCCGGTCGGAATCATAACAACACCTCCACTATAGGCAGAGGCTATGTTGGCACTGCCAGCATAGTGCTGTCCACACTAGTGCTTAGCTCGATATAACTTACATTGCTGGGGGTGGGGAGAGAGGGAGAAGAATGTCTTGTTCACACCCATGAGTGATGTACGTTATACCGATATAAGTCATAGCGTGTACAAGCCCAATGTCTGAAGAGCGTAGGGAAGACTTAATCAGTGTTGCTATGTATTGATTTTGACTATGTGCCATTTTGCCAGTCCATAGAGCTCAGGGCTGCCGAATGTTCTGCAGTTCTCCTACCTTAAGAAGTGGTGTGATAAGATAGGATAGTCCTCCGAAGTGACAGGTTTCAGAGTAGCAACCATGTTAGTCTATATCCATAAAAAGAACAGGAGTACTTGTGGCACCTTAGAGACTAACCAATTTATTTCAGCATAAGCTTTCGTAGGCTATAGCCCACTTCATCAGATGCAACCTCAAAATAGGCTTCTGATCTCTGAACAGCTCTGAAGTTGCTTCTCCTTTTGTGCTCTGCCCTTTATTTCTGTATCCACCCAGAATGTTTGTTCTAGAGCCAAACCACACACACATCATTTTTAGCACTCCCCAATTGGAATGGGGAGTTGGATCCTAGAACTTGCTAGTTGGAAGACAACTGGGTTGCCTGTCCCATTGCTGGAAGGAGGCGCCCTTTGCTCCCTTTTTCTTAGCAAACACTCGGGCTTGGAGCCTGCACACTTTCTTTCTCTGACAGGAGCCAAACTGTCTTCCTGTCACATGGAGCCTCACCTGATTCTTTCATCCAACGCTATGCAAATATGGGAGGTTGCAGTCTGACAAATTACTTTGACCATTTTAGGGTGTGGGGGGAGTCACTGAACCAGGTCACCAGGATATGACTCAAAGGGGGATCAGAGTAACAATGTGGTAGACAAAGAAATGGGGTTTCCTAGTCTGTTTTTTGAAAGAAGGGAAAAGGTGAGATCTCTGAGACACACAGGCCCATTTGGTGGTTTACTACTTTGAGTCAGCAACTCATGTCAGATCTGAGACATACACACAGTTGTCATGATATATATCAAAAGGTGGCATGTACTATGTCATTGGAAAACTAATATCTTGTGTGATATGTACGAGCTGAGTCCAGAGAGCTCTTGAAATCACAGAACGTTGGGTCCTTCAGCCAAGGCAATTGAAGTCTCTGGGACCTGAATGTAGGTGAGAAGCCTGCTTAGGCAAAGATTGTAACTTGTTAAAATTAAATGTTACTCTAAGAAGCATATTTTTACATTTGTTTATTTTTACCCTTTACCCTTGTTTTTGTCTCTATCCCTTATACTTGAACTCACTTAAAAAACTCACTATCTCTTCTTTGTACTTGTACTATAAAACAATTTAATGCTATGATTGAAATAAGAGTGTTTGTCAAATCCCAGGTAAATGAATGAGTTGCAGTGTATTGACTCTTTAAAGGAGCAACAAACTTAATAAGGTTCTGTGAGTGCTACAGTCAGGAGGACTGGACACTGCAGAGCAGATAGTGTGGGGGAAATTAGGGACTAGAAGAGTGTAGAAGTCACCCTGCAAAGAGGGCGGGTGTGACCTGCAAGCTTGTCTGCTGGCTGTTGGTGTCAGGGATGTGAGCCATTGCAAGGTAGCCTTTAAGACACCCAGAGGTGCAAGGCAGGCAATGAAGCAGCTTCTTACTTGTTTGGTGTGAACCCCAAAATGTCACAATCTCCTTGGATAGTTATTGCTAATGCTTTGTTTTATGTTATGTTATGCAGGTTCAAATCTATCCTCATGCACATAAAAGCCATTTCCTTCAAAACCACTTTACTACCAGCTTCTATATAGTGCTTACTATACATTTGTGTTTTCGGGTCTTAAGTGCAAATGAATTTTACTCTGGTTGTCATCACGTTTCAGTCTCTTGTATTGAATAAATTGTTAGTTGCACAGTGTTACCTGTTTTCAATTTCAGAATCTGTATTCAGAGGCCAAGTCTGTTTGGTATTTGGCTGCACTGCAGTATGTTTTCATGCCAGCATAATACCGATGTTTCTATTGGAAACAAATACTACAAGAAATCTGCACCAAGACACATAGTAAATCTTTTCACAGAATGGATAGTCCTTGTTTATTTCCCTGTCCTTGAAAAGATTATAAGAGTGTTTCAAGGTGATGTGGATACAGACACTCATATGGGAACATGATTTTTGGTAGCGCTCGGAATTAAAATGCTTTTGGCAACCATCCTTGCCATTTAGATATGATTTCAGTATCACATTAAGTTAAATGGGTCTGCAGGATGTCGAAGGAATGTTAGTCTTTGTTCACACCAATTGTGGATTAAGAATGCACTGCAAGGGAAGTGTCCTCTCAGCTCTTTTTAGAGGAAGAAACCAGAGCTACAGATATGGCCAGTTCAAAAACTATTTGGCCTTGGCTTAATCGTTATATATTAGCTCAGTTGGAACAGCCATCACATTTGCTTTTGTCTTCTTTGTTATAAAACTGTCATTCTCAAAGCTTGCAGATTAACTATGCATTATGAATGAACTTCTCAGTACAGGATCCCTTTTCAGTGGGTAAAAGGCAGGGCAAGAGTTGGAGGTAAAGAAGCAGTTGTGGATTTTGCATAGTCCAACACGTCTGGACTAATGCCAAAGCAGGCTGTGCATTTCTTGTTATACTATAAACAAGCTGAATATAATGTTATCACTACTTGTTTTGGTCAAGGCTTTACTGCGTGTGTGATATGAAACAATTTCAAAAGGGCTCAAATTAAGGGATAATAGAAGGCATGCCTGGTTTACAAGGCCACAGAATGCAATTACTGAGTGGATAAACTGTCCAGGAACCAGGTTATTACTTAGTAAAATAAATCACAAAATTCTTCAGACAGAGTGACTGAGTGTGATGTGGTCTGCAGTTGAGATCTCTTTAAAACTGCTACAACTCATGCTGAAATGCCAGCAGAGCTGCAATACATGACTAAGGTTGAAGCACCAATATCACCATCTGATGAGACTAATAAATCCCCAGAATGTGCTTAACTGCGCAAGACCCTGATTTATTATTTTTAAAGCAAAAGAAAAATATAATTAAAAATTAATTTTTCTAAAGACTATGGGCTTGATTGTGACTAAGCTTGCATAGGGTCAGGAGGGAGTGCAAGAAACCATGACCAGGATCTAATCAGACTTGTTACCCCACAAGGAGTACAAGGATTGATTGTGTCCAGGACTGATGGTGGAGTTAACCTCCTACAAAGTGGGTAAAGAGGAGAGAGTGCAGGACTATAACCCACCCACAGCTACCCACTGGTCAAGTTGGGTTGGTGCATTGGGGGAACACACGCTTCAGCCTTTCAAAGGGTGTAGCACAGCAGTGTCCAATAGAAATTCCATGCTAGCCACACTGCTAGCCACACTTGTGGTCTTGAATTTTTCTCATTAGCCATATTATAAATAAGCCACATTATAAAAATAAAACATGTATTAGCCAAAATTCAATAGCCTATTAGCCACATATGGCTAGTGGCAAATGTACTGGACACTGCTACTAGCAGACATCGCTCTGGCTGATGGCTTTGTGTCTGTCTGTGATTTTAAAAAAAGCATTTCTTCTACACCAAATAAAGAGGCCATTAAATAACATAGACATGCTCATGCACCCTCTTAAATTTATTATAGAATAAATATTCTGTAAAATGTTCCATGATATAGATGAATTGAATGGATGAATGAATATTTATCTTGAACTTGAAAATGACTTAGCCTCACACTGGGCCATGGATCTGAGGTGTCATTCGTGTTGTACACCTGATTGTGTGTTACTCATTCCATGAAAAACCATACGTAGGCACAACATGATGTATTTGGTAACATTTTACTGGAAGCTATGTTAATGGTACTAATAATTATGGGACATCAAATTACAGGTATTTTATAGCGGAGTCACCACTAAGAGTTGACTTGTGTCACCTTATATAAGCGATAGTGACATACAAACATGTATAAGTATATATAGTAAACTCTAGTATTTAAATAATTAGAGTTGATTGATTAGAATGATGTCACATGTTAACATGCATGTACAGTAATAGTGCACATGCAAATAGTATTCCTAATTAACTTGTTTATTGGAAACAAACACACAAAATATATTTTGGTTGGATTTCCTTGTAACATTGTTGCCCGGGTTTCTGTTAATCATCTCCTAATCTCTTATATTCTTGAATCTTTCATTTGCAGCATATCTCTAATAAAATAGAAATACATGTGTTAATATAGTCACTGAGCCTCTGCAATAACAATTGGCTTCGGGGAGCTCTTCTTTATCTTCTCATACAACATGAAAGGGAAGGCAGGAGTTCATAAAGCACTGTTGTTTTCCTTTGATACATCTTGCTCCAGGGAGCAGGAAGGAATGTGAAAACAGGTGTCTCGCAGATTTCACCATTCTCATTATATCCTGTTGTACCAGTTCCAGACATCATAAAGCATAGCTATCTGCAGCAGTGATCTAGCTCAGAAAGACCAGTACAAATAGGAAGACAATGGTATAAATAGATTGAGCCCAAACTTGACAGTATTCAAATATGTTTTTTGTTTGTTTGGGGTTGGGTTGAGGTGTTTTGGTTTATCCTCTTACACTGACAGTGTTAAATATTCCAGCCCTGGATGAGTTTTACACCCGCACTTTTGTGCACGTAACTCACTCTGTGCAAAACAAACAGCAATATTGCATACGGTATTTTGGCAGTTAGGTGCTCAGCTGCTTTGTCCAAAATCAGGATTCTAATGCAGATTTTTCCGTGAACCATGAAAAGGGGGTTGAGAAAAAAGGCTCCTTTGTACAGCCATAATTGTTTCGAAATAAAGGATTGCTTGGGGGTGGCTGCAAACATAAATCTAGGAGAATATAGTTTCTTTAATCACACAAATTCTAAGCGTGCCATGCTGCAAGCTGAGTGTACACAAAGAAATATGCAGTGAAAACTGTTCAATATAGAATATGTTTAGAAGTGCCATAGATAGGAGAGATGTTGTAGGGAACATTCTTCTCGCTTTAGGGAGGATAAAAGTTGGTTTTCATTTTCAGGTCATTAGTAGAATGAGGAATTTCATCTGTGTTTTGAATTGAAGAACCTCATTTCTTCCTAGCTGCAGTGCTGGGACTGCAGTTCTCCAATCCAAAAAATCCCAGAAGAGAAATAAATTAAAGTCTTATATTTATATTACAAATATGGAACACACAAACATTACTTCACAAAAATATCATCGTTTGAGCGCAGGCATAAATTTTATGATAGCCAATGAGTATGTAGAAATAAACGTAGGTACACAGAACTCTGTGGACGTAACCCATCATTTATACACCAGAGAATCTGATTCTAGTGCATTTCACCATAGTAAAGGTGAGAATGCAAATCATTCTGGACCCAAGTTCTGGTTACAGTGAATTTTGGCTTTGCGTGAATGTTTGCCAAGATGCGGGAGCAGGAACATGCAGCTGTTTGACCCTTTCTGTGGCCCCAATTCAACATCCCTATCCCTTCTCAGCAAAGCACATGCTTAAAATTAAGTATATGCTTTGCTGAACTGGAAGGAACATTTTAAGTGCATCAGTGCTCTGATGAACTGTGGCCTGTGCCACAAATTGTACTATGTCCAAAGCAATGATGATATAAACAAAATAGCAGCAGCCAGTAGCACTCCACTGAAGAATTCACTGCCACATGTAACGGAAGAACTAAGCACACGCGAGCAAGGAAGAAGTAGCTCACAATACAGATAGATTCTATAGTAACTCCTTTACATGTCTGCCAACATGCAATAAAATTTTGCTTTGGTTATTAGGGTAACTGTATCAGGGCTCTACTTCTCTCCAGAAGTCTCTCGAACATGGGATTCCAATAGATGGTATATTGCCTCCCTGCATATTTGTAATTCCCAGTTATGCATATTATTGAAGCTATGAATTACTTTTAGGAGAGTGAGTGTTTGGGCATTAAGAGCACAGCAAGCTGTGTATCCAAGTTACGAGGACACCCTACTGCATCTCCACAGATTGTCAGTGATGTTACTTACATGTTGCATATGGATACTGTGCAAGCGAATTTGAAATGTACGAGTGGCTTGGAGAGGGAGCCGGGGGAAGGGACAGGAAGGTGGGTATAATAGCTAGAGATCTGTCTGCTTTCAGATTACTGCTGGCAAGCACTGTGCAAAGATTTTGATTTTCAGGGCCATCTGGAAATCATTTCTCAGTTTTGCTTTATGTGAATTTTTGATTTGGGATTCAAATGACCTTAAAAACTCAAATATATCCCAAGCTGTTGATTTTTGGATGATTTCATGCATGCAAACCCCACCTAGCTTTGTACAATTTCTATAGATTGGCCCAGGGTCATTAAAAGCTGAACTCTGCTTCATTCAGGTTAGTGCACCCTGGTGAACTTTGCCTTTTGTTTCAGGTTTGTGATGAAACATGAAATCTAACCTACTTACAGATCTTGTTATAAAAATCTCTCCCCGCTAGGGTGACCAAATGACCTGATTTTGGGGTCTTTTTCTTATATAGGCTGCTATTACTCCTGTACCCCCTTTCCCAATTTTTCACAAATGCTGTCTGGTCTCACCTCTACTCCCAACTCCATTTAAGTCCGTTGTATCCATTGCTTTGTGTGCTTGATTCCCAATAGAGCCTTCATAGAGAGGGGGAGCTCTGTAATGCAGCAAATGGGTTCACATTAAAACAGAGTCATTTCCTGAAAGAGAACACACTGTAGAAGCAACTGCAGATCCTTGCCTGCTGGCACAAATACTCCTGAGCGACACTACCACTTGAGGACATGACTGGTTAGTGCCCTTAATTGTCTTACTGGTTTCTCTTGTCATGAGCTGTTTTTTTCATCTTAGATGTGAGCATTGCTCCTCTTCATTACTTTCTCACTCTGCGCCTGGCTAGTTATTTTCTGGAAGATGGCGTATGTGGTTGTAACTTGCCCAGTTAAGTCAGCAACCTTGTAGTCTGTTGTAGAACGAGAAAACTTCTTGTTTTATATCTTGTGACATTGCTTTATGGAAATGAAGGAGACCAAATGAAAAGGTCAGGGTCATTCTGTGTTTTAACAATTTTGTTAACATGTTGTTCTATTGAGAAGTCCCTAACTACTTTAGGTGTCACAGCTTCAGTCATTTAAGAGGTCGGCTGAAAGCTACAAGCCCTGTACAATAAAGCTAAGCAATCATTTTGACCTTTAAAACTGGAGATAATGGCCAAGGTTGTGGTATGGTGACCTTTCAGTCCAAAGTGGGTGGTGATAGTTCATTCTCTGTGACATGATTTTGACTTTTTATTCCTAGCCGCTTTTTCTTTTTAATGGGAAGTATGTACAGTGTGAATCAGCTTCACTCCCGAAGTCTGGTGGCTGTTAGTAATGTGCAAATGTCTGGCAGCACCACAGTTATAAATGAGCTCGCTCACATGCTGCATATCTGCACTAATTGCCCTTTCTGCAGATATAAAGAATTAAAGGCTTAGCTTAACTATGAATACTGGCTTTAACACATGTGCCATTCTTGTATGGCCCAACTCATCAAGCAACTTTCTGAGAGTTTTACAGAGATGGAGGCTCAGATGAAACATGAGGTGAGTTTCAGATCTGATAAGTCCTCCATCAGGGAGCTCTGATTTGGAGGATCTTATCCTTTTCTGTCTTGTGTTATCTAAATTTGGTGGTTCTTTGAATTTTTAAAACCATAGATTACTGAGAGGCAACACACTCACCCTCCTCCCATCCCCCATTCATTGGTGTTCAGATCCGGAATTGGGGTTTGGGCAAACATCCAAACATTACTGATTAAAAAAACCCAAACAAACAGGTTTTTATTAATTTCTTGATTTTTGTCATGCTTCACGCCTTTTCATGCTTCACAGAGTAAGTGATCACCATCTGGGATCAGTAAGAAGACAAAGTGCATCTGTGATAGAATAGTGCAACCGACCGTGTGCACTATGACTGTGGGGAGGGAGTGATGTTCCTCTGAGGCAAGCCACTGTCAGAGACCTGATACCATAGTTGATGATTGTTAATTACTTTTTATTTTTTTTTGGTGGTATTGTAGTACATAGTAGCCCCAGCTGTTGGCTTGTTCCAGGGTGGCAAACCTAACGTTCTCAAAATTAAATCTACCTTTCTGAAGATTCCTCACAGCAGGGGAAGGAGAGAGGGAGGGTTCCAGGCAGCTGCAGTTCTTATCATATTCTGAAGGAAGGGGGAGGAAGTGTGGGTGTCTGGGCTGGGGGGCATCCTGTGGCTGGGTTCTGGTGGGTAGGGAGTGTGAGTATCTGAAACCAGAGGGGCAGAGTTTTCCTCCAAGATATGCCCAGCTGGCACATCTGACATATCCAGACTGAAACATCCAGCAAAAGCATAACAGAGAAACAGGAATTGTGTTGTGTAGGATTTTCTTTAACTCTCTGTTCCTAGAAGAATGTTTTTTCTTTTCTGTATTGTTAGAGACATCATAGCGGACAAGTATTTTGATACAAATTACCAAAATAACTGAAACTGGTGTGATTATATTGACAAATAGTATATGCAATTTTGCAGAATTTTAAAATATTGTGTGTGGAATTTTTAATTTTTTGGTGCAGAATTCCCCCAGGAGTAATTGCAGTAGATTCTAGAGGCCCCAACTGGGGCCAGCTTGAAGCCTCATCTAGTCACATATTGTACAAATACATAGTGAAAGACACTTCCTGTCGTTAAGAGCTTACAATCTAAATCAGCAAGACAGACAAAGGGTGGAAGGGGAAACAGAGGCACATAGAGGAAGAGTTGTTCCACCAATTCTGCCCATAAGCATTGATTCCACCAATCTGCCCATAAGCATAAAACCTACTCTGCCCGCCCGTTGTTGAAACAGGATAGGGTCTGAGAAGTCTCAAAAAATTCAGACAGACCCACACCTTTCTGGAAAACTCAGAGTTTCATTAATTTTACTTTTTTAAAACATCCTTTATCCTGTCTATCTTTGTACTTCCTGCTTGGAATTGAGACTGAAAGTGGAAATGTTTAAAGGTCTGTGATAAAGGTTCCTCTGACTGTGTTTCCCAGGCAGATGTAAGGAGCACTTCCAGTCCTTTCAGGCCTGTTCTCAGATACCAACCCAGACTCAAAAGATTCTGAGCAGCTACAATTTTCACCTGTTAGTCCAAGCTGATATGACACTCCAGACCTTTTGATTGTCACCTTGTATGAAGTTAGAAAAGTTTTAATGTAAGTTTGTACAGAATTTGGTGTCAAATATTGTCCTTCTGGAGTTTGCCCCTTCATAAATTTCTCCTGTAATGTTTATTTCTAGTTCTTGCCTGTCTATATGGGGGATTTTATGTTGACAAAGTAAGAAAACACTCTGTTGTAACTTAACTTTGACCGTAATGAGCCCACTATTGCAGCATCCCAGATAAACTTCGGCCCAGGAGTGCGGCTGCCTTTCCATTAGGGAGGAAATGTACTTTTATTTCAATTTACTTCACAAGTCCAAATTCTCCTTATGTGCCGTGGAACCATGTCAAGAATTATACGCTTTTGTTCCTGACGATTCAAGTAGTGAAGCTTGCTGGGGAGCTCCATCCACATCAAATGAATTCCTCTGGCTTAACAAGAAATGTAACAAAAGCACTCTGCTACTTCTGTTGTTTGTACCACATCTTCACACCCACTAACTCAGGAACAGAGTGAATGAAATGTGCTTGGATGCTTTGTGGCCAAAAAAAAAAGAAAGCAAAAAAGAAAAAGAAGCAGCAAAACGTTTTGCTGCTTCAAAGGAAGTGGTCTTTTTTATCTTAGTTGTTTTTGTGTTCATATAATGGTGTTATCCTTGTGCTTCATAGAAAAGTATCAAAGGAGGGATCTAACCAGGAAAAAAATACCCCCGAGATGCACTTTTAGGTCTAGTTTACACTATAACTGAATTAGGCATCCCAGTTAAATACTATTATTCCTTGATCTATCTGCAACATGGTTAAAATTAGTAGTGATCCTGTAATCAGGCAAATCCCTGGATCTGTGTACTCACTTACAATCTTGGCATAGACATCCTAGAAGTGTCTAAGGGACACAGATATTTTGAGGCCAGCTCTACACTAGAAAAGGCTTGCTGGTATATCTGTGTTAGCAAAAGTTTCTAATGTAGCTTTAGCCTGATTCTGGTAGGGATGTAATTGAAATCTCACAAGAATGGTCACTCTCAGAGGTTTCAACCCAAGTTGAATAACTTGAAGTTATTTCCACTAATTTGGGCTAAATTTAACAATAACAGCTTGTGATATTTTGACAACATAAGCACAGTTGAGCCATGGTAAAATCTAAATTTAGTTCTTTGTCCTCAGACCAAATTCTAGCCTGAACCTAATCAGAATCTAAGGGCTTGTCTTCACTTGGCGCGGCAGAAATCGGTCTTTTGGCGATCGATTTATCATGTCTTGTCAGAACATGATAAATCGATCACCAGCGGCGCCGCGGTCAACTCCGGAACTTCAGCTCACCACGAGGAGTAAGCCGGAGTCGACGGGTGAGCGCACCACCACCCACCGCCACCGTGAGGACGGGAGATAAGTCGGCTGTAGAGACGCCGACTTCAGCTACGTTATTAACGTAGCTGAAGTTGCGTATCTAGAGTTGATCCCCCGCCCTCGTGAGGACCAGCCTCAAATTTGGTTTCCTCAGCCCATATATAAGCCCATTTTACGTGTTTTTTTAATTATAAATATATCTTACCTTCTCCTTCCACACTTAAAATTAATGGCATATTTCACATGCAGCCCAATTCCCTTTAGGCCATCAGAATCAACTACATATTTTGGGTGCCATCTTCTTAACACCCCACGCAGCCCACAACCTTGCTCCTGCTTGAGTTGGACCTGTTAAACGTTACAGTGAGGTACTGCTAATGCTAGTGCTTGAAGTTCCAAATAGCTGTGGATGGTGTTATTGGGAACAGGGCACTATAAAGCGTATCCCACCGGAAACCTTCATTTCACAAGTAAGGGGAGTTGGAAGAAGAGGAGAGAGCTACAGTATGAGCCAGATTTTTCAAAAAGGTTATGTTTAGATTTTCAAGTCCTTGACATCCATTGTTGGGGCTGGATTTGGAAAAGTGCCCAGCAGTTGCCTTTGTGATCCTTATCGTCAGATTTTCCAAAGAGCTCAGTGCCCACCAGGCTGAGTGCTTCTGAAAATCTGGCCACCTATTTTGGTGCTGAAATGGGAGCTGATTTTTTTTGGAAAAATCTGACCCAGTTGGGGGGAAGAAACACATAATTCTAAAATCAGTTCAGGCAACAAACATATTTTTCCCTCTTGATGCTGATCTAAAGCGACAGTTCTGAGAGCAGTGTAATCTTGAGCCACAGTTTTCTTTTTTTAATTTTAAAAATTTTGGCTGAGGTGAGTTGCTCTCTGCTGCCCGCGGGTGATGATGATTGTAGGTGTTGCAGTATTATTTCCTCAGCCTGCATGGGTCATGCAGCTGCACTGAGACACTATCTGGTTAGGCTCTCAGCCACAAACGGTTCGATAAAGGTTAGCCAGATATTTGAGCTTATCAGAGAGAATCATCCCTGCCGTAAAAACTGCATCTTGACTTGTAACAATACTATAATTCCAGTGATCTTCATTTTATTATCTCATCTCTTTCATACAAATATAAATGTGGTTAGATTTTAACTGAGCCTTGTCAGGCTGTAATTTGTGCATGGGTTTACCCACATCATCACGTGATAGTGGTGCAGCATGTTGCTCTTGTGTGTCTTGCTGAGTCCTGCAGAACAGCTTTCAACCTCTCTGAAATATTGCTTTCCCCCCACTTGCTACTCTTAAAGTAGGATTTTTATTCCTCCATTAAATGGAAGCAAGTAATGCCAATATGATAATGCTGGAGGGTTGATTGAGGATCACGAGCAATCTTTCACAAAAACTAATCAAATAACATTTTGGACAGCCATTTTTTGATTAGTGTCATTATGACTGATGACATTTGGTTAGTAGTGGGAGGGTTTCATAGCAGGGGTGAGCTAGGTTCTAAATTTCACTTGAAAGGGAGCTTTATATTTTGCTTTTGGATTTGAATCCAGCAGCTAAAAAAAATCTGCTGCTTCACACTGAAATTTCTGCAATGCTAAAAAGAAAGTCTAGATGTTAATGTTTCTGGCATTTTCTTTACAGAGGAAAAAATTGAGATTTTTCTTTAAATATGTAATATATTTTCATATACATGTAATATTTACTTTAAAATGTTCCTTTGATTTAAATCAACAATCTGACAAGCTGCTGCGGAAGTATTTTTGTGCTCTAACTGTGCAAGTTTATTTCACTCTATGTCACTGCCACCTCGCCTATGTAATAATCTACACAGTCAGGCCTGGCCCACACACTGGACCGCATGTCTGTCTTGGAAAATTCCAAAGCCTTGGCTGGTATCTAGAGGATGCTAAGGCCTCTTCCTAGAAAATCTTCAACATTATGGATGTCTGTCATTGTAACAACTACTAACATGTTGATATTACATTATGGGCCAAAACATGCTCCATCACATCCATTCCACCCCACTGGAGTCAGTGTGGGTGGATCAATGTAACTGTTAGCAAAAGTGCTGTGCAGTCATTAATTAATCTTCACACCACCTCTGAGAGGCACTGCAGGGTAAGTATTACTTATCCCCGTTTTACATATGGGGAAACAAGCTCAGGATCTATTAACAACTGGCTATGGGCCACACAAGACGGTGGCAAAGCCATGATGATGCCCTCAGGAGTTCCAAACAGCCCACATGTGCTCAGTTTTCTAGACCCTGCCACCTCTCCTACAGAAATGGTAAGGTGCTTGCACCTGTCCTTTCTAACTTTTCTACTCTCAGTGCAGGGTCATCGGTAAAGTTCTCATTGGCAGTAATGAATGTCAGTGGGAGTTAAGCCTAAAGACACAAGTGGCAGCTTAAAAATCAACCTCAGTCTCTGAAGCAGTTTGGATCGGAAAGGTAAAATCATTGTAAATTCCATCTAATGTAGTTCTTGTCTCATTTGTTTGTACTATAGTAGTGCGTAGAGGCCCCATAGTGTTAGGCTTTCCACAAACACAGAGTTAGACTCTGCCTCAAGGAGCTCACAATTAAAATACACTAAACAGGCAAAGGGATGTATTATTGTCACCATTTAACAGATGGGAAAGTGAGGCACAAATTGATTAAGTGACTTCACCAAGGTCCCACAGGTAATCTGGGAATTGAACTGAGATCTCTAAAGTGCTAGGTCTCCCTGTCCAGTACCTGACCCACAAACCAAACTTTTCCCTTAATGCTATTAGAGAGAGAGAGAGAATTGCAAGAAACACAAGACCTCTTCTGAAGCATACAGAGGCTTTAATTACGTAGAAGCACATAAAATTTTGCAGAAGTTTGTGAGCACTGTAGCTGCTTTTATACCATCACCTTCATTGTGTGTGTGTCTTTTGTATTCATGGACTGACAGCTCTAGAGACCACTCTTTACCTACAGTGTGGACACTGGCAGGGCAAGATTCTTCATGCTTCATTAGTGTGACTCACCTTCACCTGAAGGGACCACTCACAGGTCAGATGGGGATTCATTCTCCAGGCCCATTCAATAGGTGGCTTCTCTTCTGATTCATGCTGTCAACCCTTATGGCAAAACCCCATGTAATTTAATAAAAAAAATATATTTTTTCTGTTTCCTGAACCCCCCAATTAATTTAATACACAATCTGTGTATCCTTACAGAATTCTGTAAAACAGTTTATTTTAAAAAGTTGCAGAAAGGATATTTAAGTAAATGCTAAAGTTTTCAGAGTAACATATGAGCACTGTTGGGATTTCATCCCTGTAAAACTGCACTGAACACTTCCACAAGGGAATTAATGCAGCTGTGGTGGTATCTGTGATGGTTTTCCATTGGGAAGCAGACTGAGGCCATCTTGCTCATGTGCCACCTACCAATTGTCAGATGCTGTTAATTTGATAGCCGTGTATTTGACCCAGTAAACCAGAGTTGAAAGGCACCATACCCCAATTCCAATCTTCTGCATCATAGGTTTCCTCCCTACCTATGACATATTAGTATTGATTCAGTTTTCTAAAATGGGTACAATGTGTTATCCAAATGATTGTAGATATCTGCGGGTAGAAAAAAATTCTTCCTGTGTCAATCACATCATATTGTTTATATCAAGTTATGCAAACTCTGTTATGAAAATAACCCAAAAGTCAGTGTAAGTTTCCATTCCCATTTTGAGACATGAACATGAATGTTTGTGGTTAATTTGTGAACATCAAAATGTTGTTAAAGAAACCATGAGTGTTATCCTATGTCTGGTGAGTGACACACCTTAGCAGGTCACAGGGAAAGAGCAGCACCTTGCAACCCAAGAAAAGGCAACAATCAGACAGATATCTGAGCCGAAATTTGTTGCATCAGCCTTATGTAATTACACCCTTAGAGTCAATTTAAAATTAACATAGATTAGCCATACCAAAATAACTGAGTAAACATTAACTTCAGTCAAATTTATACAGCAACATTTTATTTTAAGCAAGCACAGAGCCCGACTGCAGGACCCTTCTGTTGGAAATCCATGATTGCTGAATTATTGCCCCCAGTTTTGAATGTGCTTTGAGGTAGCAGAATGTCTTGTTTCAGCTTACACTCAGCTGTACTGGAGTTGAATGCCCTCATGTTTTTTATTGTATGATAACATAATTTCAGTGTGTTCTTGTAGGATTCTGTGTTGGTAGAGGTAGCGCTCAGTTGTACAATACAGTGCTCCAGTCTTGAGTGCAAAGTCTCATTGCAACTGATAAGTGTTGAATCCTTTGTTCCATTGCCTTCAAGTGCAGGTACCTCCATCTTTGGTCTATATGCAAAGTAGCTGTTACAGTATTTGCCATTTTCTTATAGGATAACTGTTTCCAAAGAGCTATACTGTTTACTAATTCATAATCCCAACCTATCTAACTAGGTGGGGAATGAAATTGCAGTCATGAGTGTATAGGAATTTAGCAGTATCCCTTTAAATCATTTGTGAGCACTCTAGTGGCAGTCTCTATTTACCATCAGTCAGTAACCAGCTGGAGCTATAGAATGTCAATCGCTTAGCCTTGAATGTCACCCTTTAGTAGTTGGACAGTGTAAAAAGTTGGATGAAACTGCTATTACTGATACAGAGCAATAGGACAAAATAAAAATGGAGTGAGGAAAGATTGTTGCTATCCCAAATATTCAAAAATCATGTTGGAGGCTGAAAATCATGAGATTAAGTAATAATGAATGTTAGGTCTTTTTATTTGTCTTCTGGGTATTGAGCCTTTGGGGTTTACATTTGCAAGTGTTTCTTTGCCTCCACAAAGGCTAGAAACTTACTGTTTTTTTAAATAAAGGCCCAGACAGACACAATGCAATTCTGGAAGTTGGGCTTTAAGAAAAACAAGTAGTGGGAGATTCTCAATTAAACCATGAAAAGTGGCAACACCATAGAAGGTAAGTATGGGTGAAAGATTTTGCTGGATCAGTCATGGCAGGGAGAGGAGGAGAGTGAGTGGAATGGAAGAGATGGAGCTCAGCAACCCAGCAGGGGTTAAAACTTTGCCCAAACTTTGCTGACAAGATGTAAACATCAAGGAAAATAGCAGCTCTAGCCCACTTCCATTTCAAGCAGGGGAGATGACCCCACCCATCATTTTGGCAGCAAATATCTGGAAGCATCAAAGGAATCCTTATTTTTCTCTCCAGATTCCCAGGTATTACCTCCAGAGAGATCATTCTGATTGATTCATCAGTGTGTCCACCATACCCTTGTGTTCTATAACCCAAAGTCTGCCACAAACAGGTCCTGCGTTCTGCCGAGGGCAGCAGCTAGCAATGTTACTGGCTAACACAGAAGGTGTTCGCCTATTTCCGAGTGTGTCTGTGGGTTTGGGGGGATGGTTGTTTTTCTCCTCTTTTTCCTGTTTGCAGCTTCTGGTTTATAATCCCAGACACCTTTAAAACGTAAAAACACCAACAACGTGCTGATTATTTTCTTTAATGGCAAGTGGCCACACCTCAGTTACACAGCAGCTAGAGGAGGGCTCAGCTACCTACGTGGGGTGGCAGAATGAATAAATTCTTTCGAAGCTTATTTTGGCTGCAATGTTGCAGAGGCTAACAAGTTGGGAAATGAATTTTCCCCTTATTGTTTGCAGAGACAAAGATCGTAATGAATCAGTTCACCTTTGGTAAGTTTCTACGGTGTTTTTCCTCCTCTTCCCCCCTATTATTTTTGGTGTTAAACTGTCTTTGATTTTCTTTGAACTTTTGGTGGTGTTACACAGGCAGGTGGGTGGGTTCTTTTCTCTCGTGTGGTGTGACAGAGCAAAGATAGTTATCTTCATTCTTAGAATCAGTGTGCTGCCCAGGGGTTAGCAGCATTCTCTAAAGTTAAAATGATAGCAAAATCCTGCTAAGGAGGTGAAGTTAATTATGCTTCTGCACAGTTCAGCATTTTCTTCTCAAGTCTCAGAGATCTCATCTTAGATTGTATGTCTTTGAAACGGATTGTACTTTCCTTTATTCTTTTGTACCAATAATCATAGTAAAAAAACAAAGTATAGATTAAACTATGGATCAGTTCGTCACACGTTCGATTAAGAAGACAGCTGAAAAGTAGAAAGTCAAGAAACATCTCTGTTTTCAACTTGAACACAGCGTAAATCCCATCCTCATTTGAGGCTCTAGGCTGCCTTGATCGGTGCTGTGCAGGAAAGGGACTTGGAGGGGTTGTTCTGAAGAGGGAGTCTCCAGGAAGAGTTCTGATTGACTCAGCCAGAGTTGTTCTTGGTTGCTATCAGGGACAACATGCTGCAGAGGCAGCTTCTCCATCTTGGAAGAGTATATAGCATGTCCTCCCTGTCTCTTCCCACTTGGTGCAGAGACTGGGGTTTGAGCTAGAAACCCATGCCTGTCCCATGCTTCCTTGTACCATTTAAGGTGGTCGGTACAGCCACAGTTGTCCTACTGGAGATTCCATATAAAAAAGTTAAACTGGTTCCAGTGGGCCAATAAGGTTTTGGAAAAGAGCAAGGGATCTTTTGGTTTATTGGTTCTTGGGGCTACTGGTCCTTCCTCCCAATAAACCCACCAAAGACCATTTCAAGGATTCTGAACGAATCTACCGGAATATCCACTCAAATCACCGTGCACAGGCTCTGCGCTCTCTAGCTGTATTGTTGCTATATCCAGTTCATGGTACAAGGAATGAGAAGGGCAACTTGTGCTCTCCTGCCATCCTCAGTTATGCTCTTGTGCAATGTGGCTTTAAATCTTCATAACACATATAGGCTGAATACTCAATAGCTTCCAGGACTGAGCCCTGTGTGTCTTATAGCCTGGGTGGGATTCTCAGAGGCACTAACCTGTATCTAGAGTCTCTCCACAAAAGCCTAGGGTCTGATTTCAGATTTGCAATGCTGTAGCTGAGAATAAAACTTGGCCTATACAGTTTTAGCAGCTTTGTTATTTTAATGGCTGTTTCATCTATTATTCTTTAATCTTAATGTAGTTTGATGCCCAGAAAAAATATTTTTCCAGTGGGATAATTAATTTAATCTAAAGGGTTTTTTTAATCATAATTGAATTCCATAATCTAATATTTTCAGTGTTGGAAGAATTTTGCCTTAGCGGCCATTCATTTCAGATGACTGTTTTTTGTTAATCTATACTTGTAGATTTGGGGCAGAAATAGCATTATGGTTATATCCTTTAAGCAGCTTCCTCTACTTATTCTCATTATTATATGCAGACTGAAGCTTATGACAGGATCGTCCATAGAATACAGCACACCTACAATCAAAAGCATCACTGCACTAACAGTGATAATAATTCCTTCTAGCAGTCACAGAACTTTGTGTTGTTACAGTAAATATGTGCATGTACAGAGTAAGGACCCTGATCCGACAATGCACTTAAGCACTTGCTTTTAACTCTAAGCATGTGAGTAGTTCCACTGAAGTCAGTGGGACTAATCACATTCTTCACTTTTTTGGCTGGCTCAGGGCCAGACCCATGCAGAAATAAGCCCTAAATTTTTTATAACCTGGGACTAAACCTATTCTCTCTTATCCTGGTTTAAATCAGGAGTGATTCAAATGTAAGATCAGAAGAAGGCCCACTGTATGAGAACCAAATCATCCCCCTGCAGCTATGTACCACTACTAGTCAGTCAGCACTACTGTTTTAAACTCATGGGTTAATGATTCAGCTGTAAGAAATCATTCTGAGCTGAAAACTGACATCCACAGTAGGATTAAATATTTGGTGCCAGATTCTGATCGTATGTGTTCCAGTGTAAGTTTGGAGTGACTCAGTGAAGTGAGAGTAGTTATTCCGTATTTACAGAAATGCAATAAGGCCTGACCTGTTGTTTTATTAGCGTGACATTGTAATTAGAGAAGAGGCCTGGGAATCAACTCATGGATAGTGCTCTTTGCTCAGTCACTGGCATACTGTATGATACTTGGCAAGTTAATCTTTGTGCCTCAATTTGTCCATCTGTAAAATGAGCATAATAGTGATAGGCTCATTTAGGGTAGTTAAAAAGTGCTGCAAGTTTTAATTAATATGTAAAGATCCCTTTCAGATCTTTTAGATCAATAGTGTTATATGAGTTCAAATAACTTACATTTAGAGGAAGAAGAGTAATATCTATTGTTGAGATATAATGGGAAGAAAAAGATGATAGTGTCCCTTTAAAAGGTGTCAAGTAAAATTAGGTCCCCAGGCCAGGAAAGTTCCAGTCAGTTTCAGATAAATTATACCCTTGTCTTCCTCCATGCGGGGAGTGGAGGGAGGGAGAAGGGAAGAATCATACTCTCCGTTAACTATCCCTTTGGTGCTTTTGTCAAATGAGTTTTAGTGCAGGAGCTGCTAAAAATATAAACCAATTTCTTTCTTCATTTAAATGTAATGCACACAAGAAGTGTCCTTTAGCACATCAAGCTGGTGCAGGTATCATCAGACCTAGAATCTGAATAGCAGGAGTTAATATGCCAGTGTCCCTGGTAAAACTGGGATGTAAATCAAACCACTGAAACTGAGAGTTTGCACTTGTCAGCCTCACAATATAAGATGAGTCTACTCTAGAGGGAATTCCTTTCCTAGGTTTCCTCCTTGAGAGGTTAGGGCAAAAAATTAAACAAATCTCCAGGTAGATGTGGTGTCATAATCAGTGTTCTGCGGTTATTTCTGCCTGTCAGACATTGTTTCAGTTGCACAATTCTGAACCCTACATTTCTGGTTCATAGGTGTTTGTGTATTAGCAATGTTGGAGACTGGATGACTGAGCAAGATAAATTCCATTTCTTTAGGTTCGAGGAGGAGGGTGGAATTTACGCGTTTTGTTATACTAATTAACATTAAGCATATATAATGCTCACCAGTGTACTCTGTAAAACAGGTATATACCACAAAGTAGTATGAAATAAATATGAAGATATACTATATGAACAGCATGAAAGAAATTAGTTAACGACTAGTTTTGCTATTCAGTAAGTAAGAACAGAAGCTTTGAACATTTTCAAAATTATTATTTATGATTTTACCTAAATTAGCAAAAAAAAATCATCTGGTCTGTGCCATTAAATTTCTAGCAATATTTCCAGTATTGAATAAAGTAACATTTTAACGCCCATAATAGATGTTTACAGAAATGCGTCATGTCTTGCTTTGATCTGATATGAATTTAAGGGAGACATTTTTAAGAAGACATTCACGATCACTGTATATTTTTTGTGTATTTCTTTTACGCACATCATGATGACATCGGCATGCCAGCATTAGGGGTTTCAGTTTCTACTCATATACACTGGTATTGCTCCACTGACGTATTTGGAATTTCCCCTGATTTACTCAGGGAGCATGAGTGAAAAAGCATCCCTCGGTATTTTGCTCATGCAGTAAACGAGAGTGCAAAGATGCATTCACAAAAATGTGTATAAATGAGCCTTTGCTTTTCAGAAGTCTGGCTCAAATTGAAGTTTAATGGGGACATGACTGTTGGGTTCTTACATGGGAGATATGCTCAGGAGTCCAAATTTTGTAAAGTTCACCAAAATTTTTAAGGCTGCAGAATTATTCAGTAATATTATGTAGACAGTCGTGTTGTAGCCATAATGATTCCAGGTTAATAGAGAAGGTGGTTGTGGTAATATCTTTTCTTGGACCAATTTACGTTGGTGAGAGAGACAAATTTGCAAGCTTACATGGAGCTCTTCTTCTAATTTGGGAAACATACGCAGAGTGTCACAGCTAAATACAAAGTAGAACAGATATTTTTGCATAAGTAGTTAACATATATTTCAAGGGACCACTCAAGTTGATGTGGCCGTTAACAGCCCTCCAGTTAGAGGGCTCTTTTTTTCGCCCTCCTACCTTTCCCGGCTATGGCTGGAGGAGTGTTTACAGGCTGCTTCACCTTGAATGGTTCCTTGAAATATGTGTTAACTATTTATGCTTAACAATCTGTTCCACTTTGTATTTAGCTGTGATACTCGGAGTAGATTTCTCACACCTAAAGAAGAGCTCTGTATAAACTCAACAACTTGTTTCTCTTACCAACAGAAGTTGGACCAATAAAAGATATCACCTCACCCACCTTGTCTCAATATAATGAAACTCCATTGCTACCCACATGTAAGGAAGAAACATGGGGCCAAAGTCATTGACAGACCTACTTCACTGACTTCAGATCAATTTGATCCACCATGTCTGCCATTTTTAAGTATCTTTAGTCATCCGAGAAGGTACATTCACATTAGTGAATTAATTTTTTCAGCCATCTTTCACCAAAACCTTGCCAAAAGGTTCTGGACAAAATGTTGATGTTTGTAATATGACACATGGTTTGTTATTTTTAATTTTCTGATGATATTTTTGGAAGGATATTTTGCACATCACTGAATATTGCTAGTAATTGTTAAAACATCACAATTTAATTCTAAGACATTTTAACATTGCTGGTTTTTAAATTCAATTTTGAAGTAAAAAGAACAGTAACTTCTAGGTGAATCTGCACATGAACGGAGCTTAGTCCAGGGTATAGGGTACTGGACTGAAATTCTAGGTTCTCTCTGGGGAGAGTCGATAAATAGCAACAGTTCTTACTCCACCCTCAGTCTAGAGGCAAAGTCAGTTTCCACTTGGACAGAAATAAAATAAAGAAAGCAGAGTCTAACTAATAATGGAAAAAGCAGCTGTTTTGACCCTGATTTTAAGATTTGTCATCACTATCGTTTGACTTCATTGTTTGTGAGAATAATATTTCTCTGGTTACAGCACCGAGTACAATAATAATAAAAATGTCTAAACGTAAGAAATGGTAACTACATTATTTCCTAAAGTTTAATATACTCCAAGGCATTCAAAATGAAATTAAAATCTATACCTACCCGTTTGGAGCATTTGTGCTCAGCAGAGAGTGCAAACTGACACGGAGGCATTACACAATGGTATAAAACCACCAAAAATAAAGTCAGTGACTCAAAAAAAAAAAAAAAATCTCTGTGCCAGGATATTTTGTAAATTTCTCTGGGGAAATCCCACAACCCTTCAAGAAACTTGACCTCATTTGCATGTTCTGATTAAATCACTATCGTGCTTTTCTTTTGACTTTGTATAGAGAAGGAGAAAGTAGTTCTCCAGAAAGTCCCAGGAACTTTTTACTATCACACCGTTACTCTTTATGTATAACTTATTCATTGTCAAGTAGTAGTTATGTACGTTCAATTCCATAGAGGATACATATCTGGAACACATTATATTAGAGGAAACTTCTCCACGTACAGCCCAATTTAATGAAAAGTTCATCAAGATCCAGAGTAAATTCCTGAAGGATTTATTAGTTAACTAAACCTTCGGCCTCATTACAGCTGGGATGATATTTTTTTCAAGGACCACTGTGCATGTAGCAGCATAAATCACAGGGATGGAGAATAGGGATGTTCTGTGCTGGAAAGTCATTTTTTTAAATCGAATGCCCCCAAGGGAGGGGAAATCTAGAGGTAGAAAAATGAAGTGTGGAACCACCAGTATATTTAGGCATGAGATAATGATCTGCACTGCAGGACTTGGCCATAGGGAAGGCTGTAGTGTTCACTACCCATTAATTGATGTCATGAGGGTCTTGAACAAAGATAAGGAAAGTGTGTACATATAAATATATAAAACATGCACCACCAGAGAAATGAAGACAAGACTCAGTCCCTAACTAAACTGTCATTAATGCACCATCCTTTGTTTCAGATGCATTTATATCTATATTCAGTTGTTTTCAATCAGACCAATGGCAGTAAATACAATCCCAAGAAGAAACTTGAAGCTGTAGCTGTGGAAGATAGATGGACAGGCTAACCAAAGTCTGGTACTTCTGTCCTTTGTGAGAGGCAAACTGCTTGGAAAGACAAGTAGCCACATCGCAGAAAGTTACTCCTCCCCCAAATGTGACCTGCCCCCTAGATTACCCAGGGAGGTGGTGGAATCTCCTTCCTTAGAGGTTTTAAAGGTCAGGCTTGATAAAGCCCTGCTGGCATGATTTAGTTGGTGACTGGTCCTGCTTTGAGCAGGGGGTTGGACTAGATGACCTCCTGAGGTCCCTTCCAGCCCAACTCTGATATTCTATGATTCAAGTCCACTAAAGGGGAATGCAAATTGTGTCATAAAGCCTACTAGTCATTTCCCTCCTACACAGTCTAGATGTAACAGATAGATGACTCCTACAGAGACCAACCAACTAAACAAAAAGAATAATAAAGGAGGAACAAGGCAAGAAGTCCAACTTCAAAAGAGCAGAATCCCCTTTATCATTACAGAAATCCAAGCCAAATCCTTGTTTTCTATTTTAGATTGATATCTACAAAGGTGTGTGTAACACAGCCATACGGTCATGCTGACTACAGTGCACCCTGCCATCCCAGAAGAGTGCTAAGGAGCACTTTACACCACTGCATATGTAAAGAGGTTATCTGAGTTTCTCATTATAAACATAGTACTTATTTAAACAAACCATGCTAGAAAAGTAATTCCTTTAGAATGGGCAAGTAAAGCTAGTTGTCAAGACTAGTTCAGCTATGTGCTAAGTTGCATGTATGACCTTTCCCTTTAGAATTTCCCATTAGCTACTGGTCTCAATTGTCTTTCCTCCTCTCTGCAGAGAATTAAAGAAACCTAAATAAATTCAATATGAAAGCTATCCAGTTCACAAACAAACTTGTTTCATGTTGAATACTAAGAGCCACCTTCATGCAAAGCTTCATGAAAACTAGATATAATTTACAGTCTTTTATTAAATTAAAATGGACAATGTGGATTTTCCTACATTTAGCTCTATATTTCTTCATTAAACTGTACACAAATTACTTGTTTGTAATGTCAGTGATTAGATCTATTCTAAAACACAGTAATCATGAAGTTTTAATGCTTAGTATTGTCAGGGCAATATCCCAGATTTTCCCTCCGTGAGTACTAGACAAAAACAATAGTACTCCTATTGTAGCCTGGCTTAAGTCATTATCCTGATCCTCAGTGTTATAGACTGGGCTGGTAGCACCGTCCATTATTAAGGTTGTCCACTGCTGCTATCAAGTACCCCATTAGCACAAAAGGCAGAGGTTTGTGTGGTGGATCTAAAGGTTCCAACCCTGCTGATGAACCATGGGAGTTGTCAATAGGATGTTACATGATGGAATTTTTGGGGGTTTGGGGTTTTTTCTAGTTCTTATTTTTTTTACATCTAGGAAATAAATCTCTCTCTATCGCGCTCTCGCTCTCTCTTAAAATAAGGGGGGGGCCTGTGGGAAAAAGTAGTATGTGATTAAAGACTGTCTTATAATTCCTGTGCACGCTGGACTGAATTAAGGTTGCCCAGACATCCTTAATTTTGGCATTTCCTAACTTTTGAGTGCTTGAATTTGCAACCTGAATAATGTTCTTTTAACACAGGGTTGTTGTTGGGTTTATGCATGTAATATAAATCATAATACTGTGTAATCATAATACATTTTCCAGCTGCAATATGCATGTTTTCTTCACTCTTGTGCCCAACCTCCTTTTCTTTCCTCCTTTACATTTTGTTTCTTACTGAAAAAAATCAAGAACAGATGATTTAGACTCCTGACAGTTTTAGGAGTCTAAATCATTTTCCCTTTTCTTAGGGAAATGGAAAAAGGAAATGTTCAAAACAGCAGTTCACTGACTAAAATGCTTATTAAAGATGCATTGGTTGCATCCGGGGTTCTTTGGAGATGAGCTATAGAGCTAAATATTCAAATCTGTGCTGGAGGGTTAGAATTCTGTTCACAAGTGAAGGGAGAGGAGTTGTGGCACTTCTCACTCCCATCACTGAAGGGGATTATGGTTTATGTTTTGTCCTACTATCATCATAGTATCACGATGCTCATTATTGTCTGTGTTATATTTTGCTTGTAGGAGGGTGTGTTTTCTTTAAAGAGTACCTTTCTGCTTTTGCTCAATACACCGTGATCATGGATGCTGCAAAGGGTGGGAAATGGGTGTCCAATTTCAACTGGAACCACTGTTCCTCATTCAGATGAGGTATCTTTATTTGGGTAGTTGTCAAAGTTACTGTGTATAATGAAGTAATCCATGTGGAGGCGGGTGTTCCTTTGGCTGCTGGAGGAAGAGTTTAATTACCGTGTCAGGGGAAATCAGCAGAACAGACTCTCATGAGTTGGATAGCCTCAATGGCATATTAGACAGAAGATTATGTTGAAGTAATGATTCATAGTTTTGGAAGAGGTCACAACTTGGACTGTGTGACAATTTTTTTGCCCTAAGTAAATCCAGCATTTTTTTTGTTTGGTCAGAAACAGTTGCTTGATTCCGAATTGTCCCTTTCTCCTTCTCCCAAATACACACATAGGAAAGGGCTTAGCAAGGCTGGACTCCAGAAAGAAATTTGGTCAGTTTTACAACTTTCCTAGTTAAGGGACGTATGCAAGCTACAAAATTTGAGTCCAGTTCTGGGCTTGCCCAAAATGCAAGGAGTGTTTGGCTCTTGGTTATTGGTTTGGGCTCAATTTTAGTGACATGAAATAAGTGCAAGGCAGCCCATGGGCAGTTTTTGACAAGACTGAATGAAGCAAGGGGACCTCTCAATATGACTGAACATATTCCAAGTGACCAAGCCTGGCTTTTTTTTTTTTTTTTTTTTTCATTATCCTTGATCACTTTTGTGTAGTACATTCCCTATACAACTCCAGCCTCAGCCCAGCACTGGTTGAGGAAATACAGTAGACCAGAGTGAAGGGCCTAATGAGGAAGCAGGCTCAAACAGTACATGGCCTCCCTTCCATTTTTCACTCCCAGGATTTATTTTTTCTTTTGTCCTCAAATAGTTTTAGTTACAGGCAGAAAGAGGTCCCTCTTCCAGGCCCACTTTGAAGTGACAAGTCTTGTGTATCTTTAAGATATTACATAGCAATTAGAGATGGGCCTAAGGAAAGTTTGCATCTGCATGAGAACTAGGTGGCTTGGGCCCAACTCCTAATAAAAATGAAAAATTGCCAGCAGTGCAGATTCCCGTATTCATGAGGAAAATTTATTGGCCTCCTGCGGGATGGATGGAGAGAGAGAGAGATATTAAAATGATAAAGTTCTAAAGATAAGCTCTCGAATTTGTTGATAAAAACATTAAGGCCCAATTGCCTTGGTTCTCCACTAACCCCAGCGATAACCCTGCCATTAATCAAAATAAAAACACCATTGTTAAAAGCAACAGGCATGGGGAAATCAAGGGTGTGTGATAAATGTAACACATGAGAGCTCCAGAGAGTTGCGGCTGTTCCTTTCTCCTGTAAAAGTAAAACCGAATTACACCACAGAAAATCTTTATCTGTCGTCACTCCATGTGCCCTCTCACATAGCAAGTTTCTGGTGAAGAAAACAAGGGATGAAACCCTGACAGATTTCCTGTCTTCTCCAGATATGATGCCAATATCTATCCAACAAACTCATCTTTTTAGCCTCTTAGTGGAAGGGTTTTAGAAACACAAATATGGTTTTATCAACTGCAGGTGAATAGTACTGTACTTGGATTTTGAACGATTCGGAGAGAGACAGAGACCTGTGTCATCAGTTTGTTGTGTTCCAAAGAGGATATTGATTTGTGTGTGGTTATTGGTCAACTCTCTCTCTTGAAACCTTGAGTTGTCATGCATGGCAGCTCCCTGGCATTTTTAAGAATGTATATGTTTGAAGCACATGCAACTTGTAATTTGGACCCAACCAAACAGGTTAGAAAAGGAAAAAAGAAATTAAGTTGAGCCCTTCAAACAGGCTGGGAATAGGGGCATTTGAAGTCAGTCTGTTTCACATCTTTATGCCATTAGGTTTTTAAGGCATCTGTAATTCAGATACACTCCAAATATCCTTTATATTTTTCATTTTTACATTTGGCATGATATTCTGAGCAATTTTCCACTATGTTACAGGGGCGGGGAATAGGACTTTTGGAGACTGTACTAGAGTATTTCAGAGCCCCAGGGTTCCACTTGTATTCAGAAATATTTAAGCAGTTAAATTTGTTTTCTTTCTTAATGCTTTGCTTCGTTTTTAGAAAAAAAACAAATGAGTCTTTATTGCACCAGTGTAACATTCTACTCCACTCTGAAGGCCTCAACTGGAGTATTGTGTCCAGTTCTGGGTGTTACATTTCAGGAAGGATGTGGACAAATTGGAGAGAATCCAGAGAAGAGCAACAAAAAAGATTAAAGGTCTAGAAAACATGACCTATGAGGAAAGGTTGAAAAAAAATGGGTTGGTTTGTTTAGTTTGGAAAAGAGAAGACAGAGAGGACATGATAACAATTTTCAAGTATGTAAAAGGTTGTTACAAGGAAGAAAAAGGAGGAAGAAAAATTGATTTTCTTAACCTCTGAGGATAGGATAAGAAGCAATGGGCTTAAATTGCAGCAAGGGAGGTTTAGGTTGGACATTAGGAAAAACATCCTATCAGGGTGGTGAAGCACTGGAATAAATTGCCCAGGGAGGTTGTGGAATCTCCATCATTGGAGATTTTTAAGAGCAGGTTAGACAAACTCCTGTCAGGGATGGTCTAGATAATTAGTCTTGCCATAGGTGCAGGGGACGGAACTAGACAACCTCTTGTAGTCCCTTCCAGTTCTTTGATTCTAACTGCTAAACCCCTTGGACAGAGTGGTGTCTCTATTTTTTAATTGCTTATAATGTAGCTAGCAGAGGACATATATAGAATGCTTTTAATAGTTATACAATGAGTAACCCATGTAATCTCCCTTGAACCATGGATGAGGCAGTTTTCTTGCCACTGGAATGACTGAAATTTAAGAACCAGAAGAAATATTTTGCATTTGGAAAGAGGAGATTGAGATAAGTTACTCAAGGGAGAGAGGTAGTACGTCCTTCTAGATCTTACATAATAAAGAGATTTTTCTTTCCATGTAACTAATCTGCTCTGTCTACTTAGTCAATGTATTGGTGTCCACGCTATGTGTTTATACCGTATTTATCATAGTAGCTGAGTGCCAAAATGTAATAAATTAAAGCAACTCAATTTCTGAAGAACACACTTGTTTCTCTGGGTTGTCAGAAGATATCTCATTCAGTAGGACTGCACTGATGACTGTATGGTAACTGATAAGGTTTTTACACATAACCTTTTCAACATGCTACAGAGAAATGTAATAAATTTAGCAAAGTAGAGCTTTCATTGGAAGTTCCAGGTGAATTTTATACCCCATGGCAATTGTTAGATTATAAGTGCTAAGATTAAATACCCATACGTGAGCTCTGTCCATCATTTTTGTTTACAAGGATGGTAGGTACTACTTCATAGAAGTACACATAAATACCATAAGAGCCAAGTTAATCATAGAATATCAGGATTGGAAGGGACCTCAGGAGATCATCTAGTCCAAACCCCTGCTCAAAGCAGAATCAATCCCCCATTAAATCATCCAACAGATTTTTGCGCTGTATACCTAAATGGCTCCCTCAAGGACTGAGTTCACAACCCTGGGTTTAGCAGGTCAATGTTCAAAACACTGAGCTATCCTTCCCACTTAAGAGAGTGTGTAAAGAAGAGAACTATGTGGGGAAGTTCATAGAGGGTTGAGACTCCAGAGAGTATCCTCCCACCCCACTGCAAGTAAAAAGGAAGGTTACTTGGAGTGAGAGTATCAATTGTGATTAGGATTTACTATGTAGTATTTGTGTTATGTAGCTATTGGTGATTCAACACCCACAAAAAGTTGAATAAACATATGTGATGAGATCAACATGCAGTACACAATGAATGTGCTAATTTTTTCTTTCCTAAAGAGTAATCTCTTTTCAGAGAGGCTAGAAACTTGCTGCTAGTTACAATGGACAAAACCTCTGGAAGGATGTGGACTCCTCATGGAAGCCCAAACCAAACCCATCAAATAGATCATTCCATTGGGCTAGATTTCTGAAGCAATGACATTTCTAGTACTGACATGTTAATGATTTAAATGTCTAATGTGTGTTGTAAAGCTTTCAGTATACCCCACAGAAGGGTCAATTTGCTTGTCAGCAACAACACCTTCAGCTGAGCCAGTTTATAGACATTGTAAACTGCTTTACTTGAGACGAGAGTGTGTTGCATGGCAGTTGTTTGAGTATTGAAAGAATCAGGGAGGAAAAAGGAGGCTCCTCTTTGCTAAACATAAATATGGAAATGTTTATATGCTGTACGAGAGAGAAATAAAAAAGGCATTTTTCTTTTACATACAAAATGAATATTTCCAAAACTAAGCAGCCTGGCTTATGAGCATGAAGGGTTAATGCTCTGTGTGGAATGTGTGAAAACCTTACATAACTCATTCAGTCTCATCTCATGGGTGGTTCTCTTTATACTCTTCCTGGTTTTAAAAGAAAAGAATACATAATGAGTTGCTGTGAGATATGATTTTTTTCCCATTTGTGTGCAAGAGCTCTGCAGGACTTAACAAAAAATATTTCTCAATTAAGCATAGAACATAATGTTTAACAAAAGCATACAGTTTATGTACTTCCCACAGCTAGATCAGGGGATGGCCAGGGGAAGTTTAGCTGTGGCAAGAGGCTGAGATACTTTGTTTTCCCCACAGCTTCTTTTGATCTGCTAGTTTATAAATTCAAAGACACCATAAGCTCATGTAGACAATAACGCTGACCTGGCATAGTCTGTCTCATCCTCCACATTGAGCCCCTGTCATATCTCAGAGTTTGAAAGCAGGCAAAGCTTTCTGGTGCTGTCAAAAAAGTCATCTCTGAGAAAAGCAGCAGCATCCTAACTGTCAAGACCAATACTTGCTCCCTCTCAGCCAGTGACGTTTCACTCTTGAAGCCTACATAGCAATAAACTACCTATTTCAGTCATAAAAAGACAGAAGCCAGATGAAGGGCTAGCAAAACCAGAGCTCAGAGGGGAAAAAGGGCAGATTGGGGAATGTGCCAATCGGTAGCTGAGAAATTCACTGACAGATAAGTAAGGTTCTCAAAAGCTTCAACTAGCTGAAGAGAAATCACTCATCAGGGGAAGGAAGGGACTAGTGAATGATGCTCTGAAATGGGTGAACCTCCTTGGAGGATTTATTCAAGGAAACACCCAAAAATTCAGATTCCTTGCAACCTCCATCTGAAAAAGTCAGATTCCCCAAAATCAATAAAACTGGGAAGTCATAGTGCTATATAGAGCTGATCCTGAAGTGGGTACTGAATCTGAATCACCCCTTCCTTAAACTTTAGGGATGGTTGGCGTAGAAATGAAATTGACACCTGAGCTCCATGGCATGAGCTTATACCTACCCCTGAGACAAAGTCAAGGGACAGATGAAAATTAGCATTCACGTTAGCAAGCTTTTTCAAACCATAAGGCTAGATTTGATTCAAAGGATGGGAGTCCCTTTTAGTCTGTTTTTAATGTAGTGGAACTAGTTCTGTGTTTGGTACTGAGGACAGGAAAGGTACTGAACCTTCAAAGGTATTTCAGTCTTGTCTTGGAGGGTTTCTTGGTGTTTCTGCTGCATTGCTAGTGAAGCTTCACTTGCAAAAAGCTAAAATAATTGGTGTCCATGCAGCTGAAATGTCAGAGGACTCGGGAGGTAAAATACACCCCAACACAGAGTCAGGGCTTGGATTCACCAGGCAAATGAGGATTCTTTGGCCATTCCACTTTCTGGCCTCCATCATTGTCCCTGCCGTGTAGAGTATGGATATGCTTTCCACAGCACGTGAGGGGTATGGATGCAATTCTGCACAGCCACACCATTAACTGGTGCTCCCCATGGCCCCACGGTGGAGTTAACGTGGTATGGAGGGCTTGATCTGCCCCTCTCCACAGTGGGCAAACTCCTCCCTTGCATTTTTACTGTATGGCAGTGGGGGAGGGGGTGACATGGCTGAGATTTATTTCTGAGTCTTTCTGTGACAGCAACACTGGCAAGCTTGTGTGTACAAATGAATTCCCAGATTCAGTCAAGGGACAGATTTCCATCCTTGCTTCCACCAAACATAGTGTTTGCTACAAAAGTGCAATTTTCCTTTGCCACAGACCAAAGTTGTCCCAGTAGGACAATGTCTTTGCAATGTCTTTTTCGTGTGCAGCAAGATGGCTTTTTCACCTGCCAAAACTGCCCATTTTGTGTGAGAAAGAAGCAAAAGATGTGAGGCAAAAACCATTAATCCATCCTTTTTCTGCAAAACCAGTGAGAATAGGCATGCAAATCAGTTCACTGAACAGCTCTAATTAGCACCAGTCGTTTTTTCCATTCCTTTACCTTGAGTTAGAAGTCATGCTATCTTTTGAGTTCCTGATGGCTTAATAGCTTAGAATACTGTCTGATAGCAGCCTGATGAGAATGTCATCAAAAGTTAATAGTCTATGTTTTATAGTTACTACAAAACACTGGCTGATTTTAGGTAGGGTTGTTTTTTAGGGTTATTTTCCTTCTTGTATTTCAAAGGGGAGCCAAAAATAAAGTGAATCAGCCTTGAGACACTAACTGTAACATATGTTGAAGGACTTCCATAAAGATAAATCAGGCAATTCAGTAGGATTGGAAAGAGGCAGCGTTTGGATCCAGTTTTAATTGTGATTTATAACATCTACAATATTCAGGGGTGTTTGCAATGGCGGTTTTGGTTTGTATATGTAGCAGTGAAAAGAAGAGATGGGAAGATTGTGGTAGAGTAGGCAGAAAATTATTCAGCATTTCCCTGTTATGTGCATTAGGAAGGCAATGTTAGGCACTGAATTAAGCCATATTTCAGTCAAATCTTCATTTCAGTATTTGTAAATAATTAATGTGACATTTTAAATTGACTTGTTTCCAAATGTAGTTATGCTAAGTGACTGCTTAAATACAATAATGAATTGCACTGCAGAAAAGAGAAACAGCTTAAATGCTGTGTCCTGGTTTCAAATGATTTTTCACTTGCCTTTCAAGGTGAACATCAATGTTATTAGGTTGCCAACTATGCCTGAGGACTCTCCTGGGGAGTCCTCCACAGCAACCAAGACTTCACAGCAGCAGCCAGATTCCTCAGGGAGCAATTCCATGACTGACCAGTATAGTGTAGGTTCCCTCTTCTGCCCACTTGTTATCTAGTGGGCAGTGAAGCGCAAAGGGCAATTGTGCAGGAAGTGGGACAAAATTTCAAATGTCACAGAGCATTTTAACTATAAAAGCACCAGTAGCAACTTTTCCAGACAGAAATGCAGGCAAGCAATGCAATTTAACTGGGCCTAAAGCCTGTCTCTCTAGCAAATCTCTGGAAAACCTTTCAAGGCTTACAAAAGTTCCTCCAGGGAAAAAACAGGAAAGAAACATTGAATATTAACAATGTAGTCATCTTCCAGAGCCTCTGAGCTTACTTACACAGGAGTTGCTTGTGCCAGGGACCTCTTGCACTTCTGTAAACAAAATCCTGCATTGCTCAAACAATTGCTAAATGTTTAGAACATCTGACGAACTTGAAACAAACATCATATTGTTAAAACATTCAGAGATGCAAAGAAACTGGAATAGAGAATTTAAAATACTATATTGAACACATGGGATAACTTTGAGGTGGAAAAGTAGCAGTTTACCTGTGGCAGCTCTGGATTATAAGGCTCTAGGAAATGTTGAAACACAACCGTATTAAACTCACCTGGTTTTTGATTTAAATGGAAACGTCAAGTTCGCACCAGAGTTTGCCACCAGTCATGAACCTCTTGAGCAAATTTGGGCTGATCTAAGCTGATGCACTGAATTTGTGTACAATCCAACTTTTTCACCTTTTTCACCACGTTGAATGGAAGGCAGAGGCTAGTGCTTTTGCAGCCAAAGTCTTTATCTGATTAAACTGGTACAATTACTTTAAAAAGCAGGGATGATTATATTTAGATTGATACGAGTGGACAGCTGATGCTCTGGCAACTGTGTCATAAAGCACAACTTAATAGAGCTGGAAAACTTTCACTAGGCTCTGACTGAGTCCACCGAATTTTCCTCCAGCTTATTTATTCAGATATTGGAATCTCAGTGTCTTGCACACCACCCTGCTCTTCAGAATTGCTTTCTGACCACCAACCCGCATTGCTGCCGACTTAAATTCAGCCAGATAGGTCTCCCTGCTGCAAAGCAGTGAGTGGGGAGAATTTTTCTGATGTACGCTCTGGCACGCTGTCATTCTCCTTTTTTCCCCCTTTTTCTTTTAAATTCAGTGATGAGAAATATTACCAGAGCCCCTGACTCCTTTTAGCCAATCAAAGCACCAGCTTCAGTCTTAGCACTCCTCTCAAGCTATGGAATGTAAGGGATATCGGTTACAACACACAAGACTTCTGGGGCTGAGGTGGAGGAAATAATTTCTCATTGTCTCTTTCCTTTTTTTCCCTTTTCTTTCCTTTCTTTTCTTTTTTTTAAAAAAATATTCTTTGGACTGCCACCCTTGCAAATCAATATTTCTTTTTGAAGAAGCCATGTTTGATGCCATTTCTACTTTTTTGCTTTGCAGTCACTGTATTAATGCTTTGTAGCTCTGTCAGTATGTAAATTAAACCAAGCATAGATAGCTTTGTGTTACTTAATGTTCAACTGATAAAAATTAATGTGGTGTGAAATGAGCATTTTATCTGACTGCAGATACAGTGACGGAGTTAATTAGACTGGCAGAGTAAAATGTTATTAAACATACAGGGCCCTGATCATCAAGAGCTTGGTGAACCTAGGAACTGAGGGTTTGGGTGAGTGGTGTAATATAAATGGACTGAGGCAGGCTCAAAGCAAACACACTGCGAATGGTGCACTAGTTAAGCAATAAGACATGACAGACTGAGCAGTAGTGCTGATGAATGCACGCCTTGGGTGTATAGTGTAAAGTACAAGGCAAGCCAAGTGCTTCCAGCATGCTTGGGAAATGCATTAATCAGAATTAACACATGGTCTGCAGTGTCTTATTGTCATTAAACATCACCACTTCTAAAGTTCAGTATTTGGAAGCAGTTAAATGATCAGTAAGCCAAATAAAGCCACAAAACATTTTGTTCAGAACAGTTATTTTAGTGAAAGTTGTTTAGGCATTTATTTAGTCTTCCTGGCTGACCTGACTTGTAGCAATGGTGTAGTATCCTGTGTTTTATTCTATAATAAAAGTAATTTGCCCTGACAATGGTATCTTTTACAGCAGGAACTCAATATGCTCCATAAACATTCATTCACCCTCAGTTCTGCTGTGAAATGTGTGTTCGTACCCTTTGCACAGATGGGTAAATTTATGTACAGATTGAAAGAATTACAGCAGAATGTTGTTTGCATGAAGAAGGCCTATCCGAAACAGAATCACTCACTAACTCTATTTGGGTGTAGTGGATAAGTGAGGGTTAGAAGACTTTCATCCAGCCTTCTGAAGTCTAGTGCCCAAACAAGACACAGCAGGCCCAATCTAGTAAAGTCCAGAGCTTTTTTCATAAACTATGAAGTGTTACCTAGATTTAATGCATAATTGAAGACTGTAGACTTTGATGTCTGTACTCAGACTTTTACTCTTTAGGTTCATTACTTCAAACCCTGCAGGGCCAACCCCAAAAGCTTCAAGTGTCCCCAGGGATGTCCCATTAATCATGTTTGAAAGACTGGCTAAACTTGCTACAGGCAGAACAGAGTGTCACTTAGGGAGACGAAATATTTGGGATCTCAAAATATTCAGCCACTGATGGTGTGGGTAACTGTGAAATAGGATGGCAGGACCCCTGGAGATGATAATTACTTAATCTAAAAAGCTAACCAAGCTGCTGATTTGACATCTGACATTAATTGCTCCATCCATAGGATTTACGCTCACTGCAATTTGCAGGCACAATTCAGAGAATTTAAGCTTCTTGACTCAGGCTATCTGAGTAAGTGGTCCAGGGACTCTATGTATTACCAAGAAATGTTCACATGATGTACAGTCATATAGTGTTCTCCATACACTACTATTTTGCAGTTCATTTCATTCAAAACTGTGTGTATTGTGACAAAGCTCCAAGTCTGTACTTGTGGGTCCTGCGCTTCCTGGCAGATTTAGGGGCCTCAGAAACTCATCTAGGCCCCAGAGTGACCTCCCTTTCTCAGTATAATTGGCAAGAGTCACCACCTAGTGAGTTGCCTTCATCACAGGCCAGTATGGAAGATGGAAAAAAAGGGGGGAGCCCGGGCCCACCCTCTACTCCGGACTCCAGCCCAGGGACCCTAATAGTATCAGCTAAGATGGCTGACCTTTTAGGCACAAAACACAATACAATTCCCTGGGCTACTTCCCCACAGCAGTCCCTGCTTCTTCAAACTCCACTTCACCCTTACCTCAGGGCTTCCTTCCTTCAGGATGATATGTTGTCCTACACTCAGTCTCACCAACAGCATAACTTCCTTCCACATCTCCTGACACCCACACCCACCTGACTAACTGGGAGGTTTTTATCTGGTTTCAGCCAGTCCCTGATTGGCTTCAGGTGTCCCAATTAGGCTAGCTGTTTCTACTCCTTTCTAGAAGGTTCTTAATTGGCCCCAGGTGTCTTGATTGGCCTGGAGTAGCCTTTGTTTGGCTATCCAGGGAACAAGGACCTGCACATCCTGAGACTAATATACCTGCCTTCCAGCACTCTCCTATACCCTTCTGGTCTGACTCCGTCACAGTATGTGCACAAGAGGGTCGAGAGGGGAATATTGTCTCAACTCTTGCATCCATTGTTTTGGCCTCTTCGTTCTGCAACAGTTTGCAGATAAAATCCAAATCCCTACTCCATTTACTGATTCATTTATTTAAAATATTTAGCACATTTCGCTGAATTTCCCCACCCTATTTTCAACAGAGACTTGATAAAGGAAGCAGAAAGATTGTATTGGTTTCAAAACCCACGCTCTTCCCTGAATGTGTCATAATTTTGTGTCACAGCAACCATAGATCCTTTAGAGAGATGCACGTTGATGTTTATTTCTCATGTGCATGCAGCTAAAGGCAAACTGTTTACTGAAAATTCTTGGGTCCATGCAAACAAAATTTTAAAAAAACACCGCACAAATAGATGTAAAAAGGGAACAAAGGTGATGTTAGCTAATGCACAAGCTATGCATAAAGTTACCCTACAGACTGAATGGAATCTGAATGCTTATTCTGTAATATATGTGCTTTTTTATATGGGCTTCATCCTGTAATGTGCTGAGTGCCCTCAGTTCCCATTCACCTCAATGGAAATTGAAGATGTTCAAGCACTTTGCAGGATCACACTCTTTATAAGGTATATTATATCATATTCTTTGTAGTTAATTCCCATGTGTGTTGCACCTTCTGTGCAGCGTAAGTTAGAACTTGTGAATATAGGAAGGAGGTCAGGATTGCTCAGATTTGTCTCTAGATTCTAAACTAATGAGAAATCAAACCTGGATCTCTTGACCCCATCTTCTATTTTGAAACTTTCCTTATTGGGGACTGAATATCAGCCCCCATCAACTGTAGCAAGTTGTATTTTCTCCTTTCCAACACTGCTTATTACTATATCCATTGTTTCTTGTGTCTTTGTTCCTTCTCATGATTTTCTTGTTTTGCAATTGAAATGAGTGATGTCTTATTAGGGCCCCAAACTGTCTGGAAGTTCAGTTTGAATAGGCATCTGAAAATACAGATGATTCTTAATGTAACATGAAAATAGCCTTTGCATGGTATTTTACTGCTTCTGTTTCTGGTTTTGACCAGACAACACAAACACTTTCAAAACTGGGGAAACTAAATTACCAGATTTTTTTTTTAACCTCAGAGTCCAGATTTAATTACTGACTTGGATTAAAATTTGGATCATCTTTAATTTTATTTGAAATGGTTAATCTTGTCCCTATGGACATTTTCTGAGTTTCACAGATTAGACCACTCTGAAATAAAATAGAATCATGACACTGGAGGCTTTGACTACCTCCTAATTATCAAGAAGAACCAATTTTCCTTCAATTAAACTAGTTTAATATTAGAGTTTCTGTTTATTTCACTTGATCAGCTCACTATATTCCAAGTCATTGGTGGATAGAGGACTTTGCCTTTCTTCAGAACTGTATACATCCTTGCACTGTCCAGAACTACAGAATGGATGTCTACTAACTTCCAGCAGTGTCTGCAAAACCTATTACCCCCAGGATGTTCTTTCCAACATACTAGACTTCTCCATCCTGATTATCCAAACAGGGCCATCTGGTCCCTCAAATCTTGTCCCCAATCAACTTCCATGAAATATGTAAGAATTCCAAAAGGAAGGAATATGTATTCCCAGGTATGGATGCAAGAAACAGAGCTATTTGGAGGTGAAATAGAACTCTTTCTTTTTTTTTTCTTTATCTTTTCTTTTTCTGTTTCTTTTCTACGAAATGCCATGTGCAAAGCTGTTAATGGGCAGCCAGACCTTTACAGATGTCAAAATGAGTCAAACTGCAACCCAGATTAGTAGTGGCAGAAATTTGTTACAGTGTAACTGCTGTTCAGTGGTGTGAAATGATAAATTGCTTGTTTTAGTCCCATTCTTGGGAAACAGGACACCCATGTGTGAGTGACCATGATCCAAAACTCCACCACTTATGGCAATCCCAGGCTTGTCTACACCCGGCACTCAGGAAAACTCACTCAAAATAACTGACTGTGTGAATTTTAAAGGGGATTAGTTAATCCACATTAAACCCCTTTGTGATTGCTGTTATTCAGATTAAAGATTAAAGTGACCTTAATTTGGTTTAGTTTAATTCACTTTGGAAACTGAATTATGATAACTTAAATTCTGAATAAATCCCTGTTTAGACACTTCTAATGTGGTTTAACTAATGCCGTGGTTCTCAAATTTCATTGCACTCTGATCCCATTCTAACAAAAATTACTACATGACCCCACGACGGGGGACTGAAGCCTGAGCCCGCTCGAGCCCTGCTGCATCAGGAGCAAAGGGGACAAAGCCACAGCCCGAGCCCCTTCGCCCTGTGCAGATGGGCCAAAGTCGAAACCCAAGGGCTTCAGCCTAGGCAGAGAGCCTGTAACTGAGCCCTGCCACCCAACACTGAAGCCCTCGGACTTCAGCATTGGCCCCGGGTGGTGTTGCTTGGGCTTCAGCCCTGGATTCCAGCAAATCTAATGCCAGCCCTGGTGACTCCATTAAAACAGAGTCATGACCCACTTTGGGGTCACAACCCACAGTTTGAGAACCACTAAACTAATGCACTTTATATGTTAATTTGAATTAACTTTCCTGAATGTCTCTGTGCAGACAAGCCCTTAACAGGGATTTCAGAGATTAAACTACAAAAAATGGTTGTGGGCTAAAGCAGGGGTCTCCAAACTACAGCCTGGGGGGCCGGATCTGGCCCGTGACGTTGATTTGTCCAGCCCCAGCTGAGCAGGCACGTGGAGAAGCACGTGAGCTGCTGCCAGCAGCCCCATGTGCAGAGGGGCCACAGTGCGGCTGGAGGAGCAAAGGGGTGAGTGCCCCTATGGCATGGCCAAAGGAGCAAAGAAAGGAGCCGCAGCACCGGCGTGGCTGGAGGAGCAAAGGGGCGGGGGGCGGCAGTGGCCAGAGGAGCAAAGGAGGGGGCATGGCAGCAGCCTGTGAAGCCCCTTCAAAAATCTAATATGGCCCTCATCTCAAAAACTTTGGAGACCCCTGGGCTAAAGGATCCATAGGGCACAGTGGATTTATTCACATTTATGCTGAAGTCAGTGAAGTTCTACTCATTTACACTAGCTCAGGATTATAATGTCTACATTAGAGAGTATCTGTGGGCACAGCTTTGTTGGTGTGAATCTTCACAAGAGAGACATCAGTGATGTTTTCTTTCTTACCCCTCTTGAAATCATTGGTGAACTGTTGCAAGAAGCTACTAGTGTAACACAAATCTTCAGAGCCTTCGTGCAATTTCTTTCACACTCTGTGTCAGAGACTTCAAGTGAGTGACAGTTGCTTTATAACATTCAGGTAGGGTGGCCAACTTTCTAATTGCATACAAAACTGAACACCCTAGCCCCGCCCCTTACCTGAGGCCCCACCTCTGCCCTGGCCCCACCCCCCACTCACTACATTCCCCCTCCCTTGGTGGCTCGCTCTTCCCCACCCTCACTCCCATTGGAACCAGCCAATGGAAGTGCAGAGCCAGTGCTTGGAGTGGGGGCAGTGCGCAGAGCCCCGTGGTCCCCCCGTCTAGGAGCCGGACCCGCTGGCCACTTCCAGGACGCAGTGCGGTGCCAGGACAGGTAGGAACTAGCCTACCTTAGACCTGAAGCGCTGCAGACCAGACTTTTAATGGTCCGGCTGGCAGTGCTGACTGCAGCCGCCAGGGTTCCTTTTCGACTGGGCATTCCAGTCGAAAACTGGACACCTGGCAACCCTACATACCGGGCTTTCTTCAGTAAGTTAGGTGTCTGTGATTTGGGCTGGGCAGGGCAATATTTTACTTCACACACTCCTAATCATCACATTCAGTTGGCCGGGGTGGCGAGTTGTATGGGCCCTTGGTGCCCAGGCTCCAGGAATATTCAGGGCCAGGGGCCCTGCTCCACCAATGTTTGGAGCTGGGTCTCTCCCCGGCCCTCTCTGGAGTGGCCCTTGGCTCCCGCTGCATCCCCTCCCCCGCGTGCCTCACCCAGGCCCTGGAGCGTCCCTGCCTGAGTGACAGTGGTGCGACTGTCCCACAGCTGCGTGCGCTGTTGCCTGCTGCTGCTGCCTAAGGCCACAGCACAAGAACAGCCCCAGCGGGAGGCTCAGGCAGCTGCTGCTGAACCTCTGGAGTGGGCAGGGGAAGAGGCACACACATGCTTGGCAGCCCTCCCCTCCCCCTGTACTCACCAGGAAGAGACGCCGAGGGGGCTTCCGGCGGGAGACATCTGGAGTGGACTTCACTCACCTGAGCAGCTGCTCCGGCTTTGGTGAGTGTTTGACCCTATGATCCACCCCCACCCCAGAGCCTGCACCCAAACTCCCGCCTACACCCCCACCCTTTGCCCAAACCCAGAGCCTACAAGCAAACTGTTCCAGGGCCTCTCTGTACCCCCTCCCATCCCAAAACTCCCTCCCAGAGCCTGCACCCCAGACTCCATCCCAGAGCCAACCTCTCAACCGTCCTACACCCCAATCACCTGTCCCAGCCTAGGGCCTGCACCTCAGACCTCCTTCCCCCACCCAAACTCCCTCATAGAGGGGTGGAGTTCATTGGTGGGGGGAGGAGGCGGCCATGAGCATTCTGGGCACCACCAAAATTTCTACAAACCTGCCACCCCTGTCCATTGAGTGAATGCAGAGAATTGTGCTGTATTGTACATTTCTAGAGTATGGCCTACTGTAGGCAAGTAGCTGAGATCAGCTCATTTCACTTGTTTCACTAGGTGTCTAACAGATTCAAAGAGAGTTGCTCTGTAGGGTTGAAAATGAGAAACAAACCTTTACAAAATCACAACTGATGAGAAGTCTTCGGAGTCTGTTTTTTTAGCATTACGTCAATAATGCCTTTGAAACAGAGAGTCCTGCGTCTTCAGCTCAGTGGGTTATGTAACTGTGACTTGACACTGCAGCCAGCTTACCAGTAGCATCAGAGTTCAGCTTATTGAACTGTGGTGAAGTGTGAATTCTCCTTAGTACACTTGCGGTGGTCTAACTGCGTGAAGAAGCGCAGCTAGAGGATAACTAGATGACTTAGTGTTACAGAGCAGCTACATTTAATGCTCTAAGCTGTTGGTTACCGACTTCTTGCTGTTTGGAGTATTGGTAAACATGCTGAGCAGAGTACAGCATCCGATCAGTAAAATGAATGGCCCTGCTTTGCCAGACTGCATTTAGCCCTTGCCGCTATAACTTGGGGTTACTGTACTCAGTGTTTGTCTCATGGAAGCAGCAGAGTGTCTTCTAACAATAAATAGTCAACAGTCTGTGGCCACATAGTGACTAAATTGCAGTGTGGGTTTTTTGCAGAGCCCTAAACCTTAAACTCCAAAGTTGTTTAGTTCAGCCTCATTCAACCTCATTGTTCTGAGCAGAAAATAGATTTGAGCAGGCAGGACTGTGGCACAAACAGATGAACAATTTGGGTTTAAAAGGCATTTTAATAACGATGCACTTTTATTGGCTAACATGGTATTTGATATTAATTAATGTGATTAATCTTTGTACTGTTTCTAAAATAAACATGATGGTTGTTGTAACTAAGACATAGATGCATTTTTTTCTTTAAGAAAAATCTGAGATTCAACAAATAAATATGTTAACAATTCTACTTAAGGGAAAATTTATCCTGAAGATAACAGTATTTTCCTCATCTTACTTATGACATGTTCTTGGAGGCAGCAGCAAGTATCCTTCTGAAGCAGAGGGCTTACAAACCTGGAGATCTAGTTCTAGTCCTGATTCTCTCACAAATGTTCTTGGGTGGGGCACTTAGCTCCTCTGTACCTTGCTTTGTCAGTGTGTAACTTTATGGCACAATTAGATTTTACTGTTTCACATTTCCAGTCACGTGAGGCTTCTTAAAACACCATCATTTTAATATACATAACTTAAATATTAGGCCTAAACTACTGGACGATGCCAGTTTAAATAGAAAATATTTCAGTTAACAGGAAAAACAAGATTTTTTAATGCATATAGGTGAAAGGTAAATGGATGTGTGTGTCCATGTGCCATGTTGGAAGGTTCTCTTTTTTCCAGTAGGAAGCTTACACTCATTGAATTAATTCCTATACGCTTAAAAGCCAAGTTATACATTGGGACTAAGTAACTGTACCAGATGAAATCGAACCCAGAAAGAAAATAACAAACATCTAATAGGTCCAAATGAAAAGCTTTGCTCATTTTAAAGGGAGAAAAAGGTCAGATATTCAGCAATCCAGCCGTAGAAGTTGGAGTCGTGACTCAGACTCATGGCAATACAAACATTTATATATGACAGTTGTACTTCTATGTAAGAGATGGGATTCAATCAAGCATATAACAATTACATATAGACATACCACTATTATGTTAGTGCCTTTTTTGTCTGTTTTCTGTAAAATGAGTTAAACAAACATCATCAGAGAAATTCAGAGGAGAAATCTGACCATCTTGAATGTGTCTTGCATCTCTGCCATCTTGCACCTTATGATAATCCTTCATCCCAGCACAAGGTGACTGTATAATGCTATCCGCCTGATAGCATTTAGCATTCAATTTGCTCAGGTAGAAATTACTGACCCGAAAAGGAGTTGGGGGGGGGGCAGAAGATTATTGTAGGGGTGGAGTGTTGCAGTACTCTTATCTTTACTTCTGTGCTGCTGTTGGTGGCGGCTGCCTTCAGAGCTGGGCAGCTGGAGAGCCCAGCTCTGAAGGCAAAGTCACCCCCAGCAGCAGTGGCGAAGTAAGGGTGACATGGTCCTCGTCTTATTGATGGTATGGTATGGTATTGCCACCCTTACTTCTGTGCTGTTGCTGGTGGGGTGCTGCCTTCAGCTGGGCACATGGCCAACAGTCACTGCTCTCCAGCTGCCCAGTTCTGAAGGCAGTGCAGAAGTAAGAGTGTCAATACTGTGACCCCCTACTATAATCTTGTGACCCCCTGTAACTCCTTTTGGGGTCAGAACCCCAATTTGAGAAACACTGCCCCCTCCCCCCGCCCCTGGAAATCCGTATAGTATAAGATAAAAGCATACGAGACCAGATTTTGAGAGTGGGGGGAGAGACCAGATTTCACAGTCCGTGACACATTTTTCATGGCCTTGAATTTGGTAGGGTGTTAAGGATAAGGTACAAACTTAGGATATCTGGTTTCAATCTGGATAAAGGCCCAAATATTTGATATTGACCCAGAGAACTTGGACCTACAAAGCTGAGCTGTAAATCTCACAGGAATAGGCTTTTTCAAAAAATGTTCAATACCTCCTGCTTCTGGTCATACTAGAAGTGCTGTGAAACAAAGATCCCCTTAGTGAGGTTCTTCTGGGCTTCTTACTTCCAACCTGGTCAAATCCAGGAAGTGTGGACTCCAGCAAAAATAATGCATTTTCAACAAGAGTATTTTTATTTATTTATTTTTACCCTCAGTTCTCCTTGGGCTTGGTTAAAATTTTTAGTGACTGTGAATATGCAACTTTTTCCTGTCAGAGAGTCTTCCTTCATCCTTGTGTAACACATGTGCTTGGGTGCTCTTTGGTATATGCTGCTGCGCCAAGGGGACCAGGCACATGTATAAAAGCATGACGGTGATGTGTATATGACACAGCAGAGGTGGCCAAACTTACTGACCATTGGAGCTGCATATGACAAGCCTGAGAAGTTTGAGAGATGGGGCACATGTGCAGGAGCTCAGCGCTTCACCCCCATGGGAGGCTCCTGATGGGGCTCAGGGCTTCAGCCCCACTCTGGCAGGTGCACCCTGCAGGCCAGAAGCCCCAAGACAAGTGTGAGGGGGGGCTCACACTGGGATGAAGCCCCAAGACACTCCTTTCCACTGGGCAGAAGTCTCGACCCCACCACCCCATTGCAAGGCAGAGGTCATGTGCTCCCCCCACCCCCAGTTTGGTAGAATGGGGGTGGGCTCTACGAGCTGCACTTAAATAGTAAAAAAGCCTCATGTGTCTCGCAAACCACAGTTTAGCAACCTCTGTCATACCATTAAACACTGGAAATTTGGGAGTAAAAGGATTTTCTTGTCCAGGAAACAGACGTCCAGACGCCTCTGCTCTGCTCTCTGAAGTGGAAAGAAAGATGCCAACCACTGCGTCCAGTCCTGTGCCTTGTACCCAAGTGGCGGATGGTACTCAGATTATGTGCAGAAGTGAGGTTAATTTAATGCACAGGAAAGGCATAGGCATTCTTCACTTTAGGGCAGTGATGAATGGCCCCATGTTCTTTAGGAAAGCATGCTAGCATTTGAAAGTCAGCGAGGGCTCTATTTCTTCTGATGTTTTTGTGAGAAATCTTATACAGCTTCACCCAAAGTGACTACTAGCTTAGTTGTTCTAAGTAGCTTGTGGATTAGTTGTATCAGCCAAGAGGTTTTATGTTGAAAGGTTACCTAATTTGTTGGCCTTTTAATCTTTCTCTTTTTCTCTAAATTGGACTTACTGGTGTCCACTGTCGACTCGTCTTGCATTCTGTGGCTGATTGCAACAGCTTGTGGTAAGCAAGGAGATTTACCATTCCTGTCTCAGCAGAGCTAAGCTAGTGAAACATACCAGAGCCTCTTGAGACAAGAAATGTGTCTGACAGGTTTTAGCATCTGTGTCCCATCAGGTGAGCTTCTGATCCCTTTTGCCATCTCTTCTTTTAAAGAAATGTACTGCAAGCAGTGAAACTGCTAATGTACTAAGATATTGTACGTGATGAACTCTCTGACAGGGCCAAGGTGAAAATCAGCACTTTGTTGCAGTGCAATGGAGAAGATGGCATCTAAGGTTGTGAAGGTGTAGACTATACACTCCTAGGCATGGCGCAGAGATGCACCCCTGCACTCCAACAGGGGAAAGCAATACTGTGTCGCTTTGGAAAGGCCTACCGTATTCTGCCTCCATAAAATCCCAGGGGAGGCAAAACATGGAGATGGTTCTGCTAGTCTGCTGTGAATTCTTTGGGGCAGAAGTTTGTGTCTAAAGCATTAAACTCAGGGATGGCTCTGGGCACCAGCACAGCAAGTGTGTGCCTGGGGCGGCAAGCCGCAGGGGGCAGCCTGCTGATTGTTGTCAGGGCGGCAGTCAGGCAGCCTTCGGCGGCATGCCTGCGGGAGGTCCGCTGGTCCCGCGGATTCGACGGCATTTCGGTGGTAGGTATGCTGAAGCCGAGGGAATGGTGGACCTCCCGCAGAAACACTGCCAAATCTGCAGCACCAGCGGACCCCCCACAGGCATGCTGCCGAAGGCTGCCTGACTGCCGTGCTTGGAGTGGCAAAAAACGTAGCGCCGCCCCGATTAAACTTGATATGATTTTAATTTCCATCTCTGCTAATTTATCCTGATGTCACTCATAGTACAATGGCAAAATGCAGGCCCTTGTCTGCAACCAGGTATCTGCATAAACTGCATTACAGCGTTAGACTCATTTCTGCTAAATCAGAGACCTGTCCTACAGTTCTTACTCAGCCAGTGTTGCCAGTGAAGTCCAAAGGAAATTTTACCTGAATAAAGGCTGCAAGATTGAGCTGATAATGAGTGATAAAAGCAGAGTAGATGAAGAGACACTTCTCCGAGCTTGGGAAAGTGTAGATTTTCTATGTGAATTTGGAAATCAACACTTCTTTGGGAAAAGTTCCATGTATAATAGCACAATCCTCTTTGTTACAGAAACTTCATAACACACCTAAATTAACAGGCTTGTGTTAGCTAAACTAAAAACAGATCAAAAATCCTTGTAAAGTATAGGTCTGCTTTTGTTAACTGTATTGATCTCTGGATTACCTTTTTTCCCACAAAAATCAGTTCTTGATAATTGTTTCTTATTGAAGGAACAAGCGCTGGTGATATTCATCAATACAGCTTTGTGGCATGGTCTGTTTGTGTTCGACTTCTCTTGCTGGAGGCTATACTTGAGTTTTAAGTTAATAGTCTACACAACAGAATCTGGTATTGACTATTGCATTAAACTCAAATCAATTTATTTTTCTGGGCTCAATATTCATGGATGTATGCGAGTGATGTGACGCTCCAGGTGTGCTTTTGTTTGGATGCATTTAAGCCATTTGTACTGTTGTGATACTTTTTAAGCCATTCTAATAAAATATGTGCATTACTGGTAGAGATTATTGGTATACTTATGTGTCCTGTTCTGCATATGAGATTGCAGTTTGATTCCTGCTACTCTAAAATGCTTTAGAGAAGCCACAGGTAGAGGTAAGTCTCTGGACTTTGATGCGGCTAGCTAGTTTCACTCCTCTCCTTTTCCCTTGTCTGCTCTGCAGGCTGAAGATATTTAAAAGAAAAGTGTGCACAACAAGGTTGTTATACCCTAGGAGACAGGCTAGCAAGGCCACTGATAAGCAATAAATAAACCTCTGTATATTGGATTTCTTTTGGCTCAGATACAGATTCTAAAAAAATCTGAAATTTCTAACCCTCTATTTTTTGCTCATGAGAATGAATGAGAATTCTGTTGATGACTGGATTGGAAATGCTGCAAGAATAGCTCTCCCATACGTTCAAGTTGCATGAAAATGTAATAAATTCAATAAAATAAACCAAACCAAACAAACCAAAACCCTGATCTTGAAACGAGCTTCATGCAGGCATTTACTTCAGTGGGCTCAGTATGGGTCCATTTGCCTGAAAGTCAGTGGAAGGATGGGGACCAAACTTAACCTAATTCTTTTGAACCTCCCAAAATGTTCCTGGTCAGGTTCAATCTTCTTTTTAGCCAAACTGGCTTACTTCGTACTTCATGCACATATACATGCAGGATACAGTAACTTCCCCAATCCACATTCTGAGGCAAAAGAATCAAACACAATAAAGGGAGCAAGACTTAGTCACAAAATCAAATTTTGGCTTGTTATGTTTAATTCTTGCCATAATAAGCAAGCTTTGAAAGTCTAGGGAATACCACTGAATGCACTGAAGTTTGACAATTCTTGTGTGTCAGTAATTTCAAGCCTAAAGGAGGTGACATCCCATGAGCGCATTCATCTATTTGTGTTTATTAAATTAAAGCCTACATGAGTTTGAAACAACATACTGTTCATTCATTGCTTTCCTCTTGGGAATATTTTCACTCTGATTCATTGATCCATTCCTATGTTGACATAAGTATGTGTGTTTTTTCCTGTACAAATTGGAAGATAAGCAACGGAGAATGATTTTTATGTTGGTTATATTTTTTTCCAACTCTTCTTAATGTCACACCTGAACAAGTTTTATATATTTATAGAGCTAAATAAAATAAAAATCAACATGTAATGGCACAGTCTGGAAAAAAAACGAATCAGTTCTAAAGAACCTCCCTACAATTTGGAATATCTTATTGGATGTGGATAGTTTCCTGTTCGCATCAAGGAGCAATTTTCTCTCACAACTGAAATGATGATGATTGTCATCATCATAATTACTTGTTTATTTTGCAGTAGCAGCCAAAGTCTCCCTATCAGGATCAGGGCCTCATTGTGCTAGGCTATGTACAAAGACATATGAAGATAAGAGCCACACCTCAAAGATTATTCTCTCTAAAAAGCTAAATGTCAGAGAGAGAGGATACAATCAAATTATTTTTTTCATAATATTATACTTTCTTCCTCTGAGAGTAATAAATATTTAAATGAGTGCAAACTATCTCCATGTTCTCTCAAGCCTGCCTGATTTTTACAAGCATCATGGCTGAGATGCATCTTGAGGGTAGGGCAATGACCTTTTGAATCATTTTATGGAGGGTACTGGGGAAAGGAGGAATCATCCTGATGTTTGTGTGTATAGCAACAAAGGGCCAATGAGACATGGTAGTGGGACATGAGACGGAGGAAACTTATTTGGTGAGGAAAATGGCAGAGGTGACGGAGGAGAGAATGTATTTGTAGTGGAGGATGTCAACATTATTGCCCAACTTTCTCCAAAGGTATTTAGAGGCCTGGGAGAAAAAGCAGAGGAAGTGGATGTTGGGGTAGAGTAAGGATTGGAATCAGAGGGGCAGACTTCGTGGTGGAAGAGAGTCAAGAAATGAGTCAACAGAGGGGAATGAAGTGGCCTGAGAGGGACAGAGGCTATGGTTTCAACAAAGCAAATTGGTTGAAACTATGGTAAAGAACAGAATTATCAGACATATAGATGAATGTGATACATTGAGGAAGAATCAAAATGGCTTTTGTAAAGGGAAATCATGGCTCACCATTCTGTTAGAATTCTTTGAGGGTGTCAACAAGCATATGGAAAAGGGTGATCCAGTGGGTATAATGTCCTTGGATTTTCAGAAAGCCTTTGATAAGGTCCCTCACCAAAAGCTCTTAAGCAAAGTAAGCAGTCCTGGGATAAGAGAGAATAAGGAAGTGATATTTACTCCTTTACATAAAACAGAACCAGTGGTCACCTAATGAAATTAATAGGCAGCATGTTTAAAACTAACATAAGGGAGAACTTCTTCACACAGCGCACAGCCAACCTGTGGAACTCATTGCCAGAGGATGTTGTGAAGTCCAAAAGTATAAATGGGTTCAAAAAAGAATTAGATCAATTCATGGAGGATAGGTCTATCCATGTCTATTAGACAAGATGGTAAGGGACACAACCTCATGCTCTGGGTGTCCCTAAACCTCTGAATGCCAGATGCTGCAACTGGACAAGCAGTGATGAATCACTCAGAAAATAGCTCTTTTCAGAAGCATCTGGCACCAGCTACTGTTGGAAGACAAGATAGTAGGCTAGATGGACAATTGGTCTGACCCAGTGTGGCCATCTTATGTTCTTAGAGGGGTCATGGACATCAGTGGTTTTAGGTCATGGAAGTGTCAACTGCAGCTGGTTCATGATGAAAATGTGAGATGGAGAATGTGGAAACTGAGTGGTCAAAAAGTGATCAGTGTATTGTGAAGGTGATGTCCAGTGAGTGACTATTTTGTTGAGTGGAAGAGTTGATTCAGTGTTCAAGCTCCAACAAGGTTCTGAGCTGCTAACTGGTTGGATATGGAAATTGAAGTTGCAGAGAATAAGTATCAGTGGGATTGTAATGAGAATAAGAGCCAGGAGTGAGTCAGAGAGGAAGGAAGAGCCAACGGGTAGAAAATTAAGCCACATAAAAAGAGAGAGGAGAAGTCAGGTGATAGCTGACTTAGTTCACTCAGATTAAACAGGACTTCCTGACTGTGGTTAGTATTGGGGGAGCTCCTGTGTTGTTCAAGTAAACTGGAAAAACACTGAAAGTCCATCAGTGTGAGTAAATGTTTCTGTTCCAATGGAACTAGAAAAATCTATAAAAGAGTGGAAAAAATTAGAAAAAAATGTAAGATGGTGACTAGTTGTATGAGACTTTTGAGTCTTAATGTGACACATATCAAAAGATGTCAGTGCACCCGAGTAAAGAAATATCCATTTAGACTGAAGTGTGCATTAAGAAGAGTCCAAGTATAGGATATGCTTTAGTACCCGTAAATAAGAAAATGTGTAAACCTGTTGATCTGATTTCACCTGAGCTGCTACTGAAAACTCAAACTGAACTAACTCAAAACTTTTTTGAAGTATGATAAAGTTGGTTTAATTTTTGCTGCCACTGCACTTCCTGATTTTGGTCAGGAGCAGAATTGAAAGTACAGAGGTAGTTTAAGACCTGGTAAAAACAGGAGAAATAAGTCTCCTGACCAAAGAAGTTCAAAGAAGCACTGAAACTTTGGGATGCTCCAGATCCAAGTTGAACCTCCAATAGTATTGCCAACTCCAGGCATTCAAAAATTACTAGCTAGAACCCAAAAAATTCATTCACATTGTTTTTCACTAGTTTTCTGGGCTTTTTTCACCTTTTAGGGGGGAAGTCACACATCCCTTCAACTTTTGTGGGATTGTATTCTGTGTTTGCATGGCACCTAGCACAGAGGAGGCGTGGTCCATGACTGGGGCTTTGTAGTGATGTGGTAATACCATTCAATTCAGCCTTAAATATACACAGACAAATGCAAGCCCTGGAGTCAACCATTGAAGGGTATCCTCTCTAATCCCTAAGGAATAGGAATCTATAATTCTAGCTCTCTGTATTCTCCTCCCTGGTTAGGCAGATAGGCAGCTACCCCTGTCCCATTATTCTAGCTTACTTTCTCACAGTCTGTCCCCTTACATTCACTTTCCCCGCCATGTTTCCTGTCCTCTTCCTTGTTCTTGGAGGATGTCACAGGCTGGCTGGCCCTGGAAGAGAGTCAGGCACAACCTTGCCTCTCAGACCTAGCAGTTAACCCCCAGCCGCTCCTGATCAGGTGACTCAGTTACAGTTCTCCCACCACATTCTTCCTCTGTACCTCACCACAGCCAGCTTCCTGCTGCCTCATTCCCCTGCAACCTCCCCAGTATGCCCCCTGTTCCCCACATTACTCCAACTTAGCTTCTTGTCCTGTTTCCAAACATTATATCTTGCCCCCACCCCCATCCTGTTCTTGATACCTCAACATTCTCCTTTCCCCTGCCTGGCCATCAAATGGCCACCAACTTCCCTCAGGGCAACCTGGCTTCAGCTCCATTGGATCTTCACTTTCATCTATGAATGATAAAGGGACGTGCTATTTTTAAGGGTCCTCATGAATTTAAATTGTACCTTCAGCTCACAAGGTTTTGCTCTTATCCAAAATGGCCACTGTCTCACACTGTGAAGAGAGCCTGTGGCTTTAGTCCCATTAAAAGCAGTGTGAGACAGTGGCCATTTTGGATAAGAGTAAAACCTTGTGAGCTGAAGGTAGAATTTAAATTCATGAGGACCCTTAAAAAAATCAACAAAAGTGTAAGAGTTGGCGATACTGTTTATATTCCTTTAGTAATTAGTTAATATGGCTGAAATACAAAGACTTTAAAAGTCAACTATTATATACACATATAACCAACTACACTTCTTAATGTGCTAGTGTAAACTGTAGTTAACATACAATCACAGTACATGTTAAATAATGTCTAATTAGAGCCATTGTCATGTATTCCTTGTGATACAAATTCTTCGGCTCAATCTACACATGTCCATGAGCAGTTTGAAGATTGGTAATGCAGCATATCAAGAGTACACATTTGTATGAGTCGGTAAAGAAAATAAGTTAAAATTCTCCAAACTGTGTTAAAGGGTTGAAAAAGGTTTGGGCTGGACCCGTGGCCCAAACACATGCCATTTGCACCACTCGGGCAATGCAACTGGGCAACTGAGGATTCTCCAAGTATGGGGGAATTCCTGCCGGCATAGAGCCAGAACAGGCCCCCATTGTAGGGAGCATACTCATTACTAGCTATTCTCTGGCAATCCCCAGCTTATGTAGCCCTCATGGTGATTGTTACCAGCCCTAAATTAAAGCATACATATGGATCCTCTAATTTGCATCAGAGGGCAACCAATGATCAGAGGCGGGGAGTGGAAAAAGAGATGTAATAGCTGCGTAACTTCCCCAGTTCAAGTCCTGCCAGATCCAAGAACTGGAGGTCTTTCTTTTGAGGATTTGCTTTTGCAGATTGTGCATAAAGGAGAGAATCAGGCACCTCCAAACTGAGGGAATGTTATGTCATGTGGATAAGAAAGTGAGTTCTAAGGTAAACCCTTGCCAATACCTGTTTAAAGCCTAACACAAGGCTTTAGTCAGTGAGTTACTGTTCCTTTGAATGATGGAGCCTTATCTGTTCTCTACTCCTTGAGAACCTCATTTATGAGAGGTAGCAAAGAAGCTTCATGCCACAGGATTCAGTGCCTGTGTGTTTAAAAAGATGTACTCCTTCAACATGTTGTGGACATGACCCAAGATTGATCCCTATTGGAAGGACATTTGGTGACATACTGAACTAATAAGCTTTCCACCACTATGGCAGGTGCAAATAACTGCTCAAGGTTCAATTTGTAGAGGAAGACTGTTGAATTTCTTGAACCTCACCCAACTAACGGCAGCCAGATAGGCAGTAACTGCTAACTGGTAATCCCCAGACCAGTCTCTCTAAGTGATTTGTCCTTTAAAATTTGGAATATATTTGTTTTGGAGAAGCTGACTCACTTTAAGGGCACCTGCGACACTGATTTGTCATTGAGAAACCTCTCAGACTCTACTGAAAAGAATCTGGGAGCCAGAAAACCCAGCCTGTTTCCTCTTTTAAAGTAATACAGTCTCCTGCTTTGTATCACATCCTTTTGTCTTTGAGGTAAGGATGGCAGTTCCCTTGACTATATCTCCTTAGCTTGACACGACTTCCTATTCAGAAATTTGCAAGGTAAGATTGGCTTGCCTGTATACCTAGGTTAGTTCTCAAAGTGATACATTTTATATCACTTTCTATCATTGCTGTGGGTTAAGCCCTATAGCTACTCAGGTTTTTCTTTCATTAATTGTTACTTAATTATAAAATGTTTGCTTCTTTAATGCTCAATTTGCAATGAAGCAACTTACAGTCAATAGTAATGATGTCGTATGTGCGATTTTTCTAAGATACTGAATTTATGTGTTTGCCTAGGATTTTATTTTTTTGCAGTCTATGTACATACAATAAGAAAATAAAAAATATGTTCTCTAGTCAAACTTGCTGTAGTGTGTTCTCATTTGGGGAAAAATTAAGAACAAGATTGTCATAAAAATTTGGAGATTTGTACAAGTCCAGCCCAGAAAGTTAAGATCTGGGGAAAAAATTGAGTATCCTGATCTCCAGCGTTGGTTCAGCCATTTGGGGTCTGTTGCAAAAATGAGATCTGGTTTGGATTGTGGTCTTCCCCTAAAATTCAGAGGAATTTGGCTCTAGGTATTTAGATTTGGGTTGTTTCTAATACATAGTTCTGAAACCCTTGGTGCAGAATTGTCTCTTCGTGAGATTTCTAGAAGGTAGGCTGACAAGACAGCAAGTGTGAAAAATTGGGACAAGGGCTGGGGGGTAATAGATGCCTATATAAGAAAAAGACCCAAAAATTGGGACTGTCCCTATAAAATTGGGACATCTGGTCACCCTATTAGAAGGACGCTCATTGCTGTAGTAGCTAACTATGTCCAGCGTAACTTACCCCTTAGGAGAGGGTGGTTGCTTGAGAGAGAAAGGAACCCAACCAAGCAATCTAGTATTATACAGCCCATTTAGGAATTAATAGCAGTGTGGGAGAGGGGCGGGAGAAGGCACACAATGGTCTCTCTTTTTATTTACTGATATTACTGTAGCACCTAGGAACCTGCTTTTGAAAGACTTTTGCAGTCTGGTCCCCTGAACCTACAGAACCTTCTAATGTAAATCAGCCGTGTATGTTGGGGGTCTCAGAGATGAGTGGCCAAATACAAAGAGAGAATATTTGACATGAATATATTGATTTTCCCCCTCCCCATCCCAAGTCGCTAGTAGTATGGGGTATGTCAATAAGGCAACTGGCACAGAGATTCCCAGCCAAGGTAGACGGATTCGTGCAAGAGGTGAAGGGGTTCAAAGTAGCATGCTAACATTAGCAGTATGAATATTCCTGCTCAGACTCTTAAGCATAAGGGTTTTGGTGGGCTGGAGAGCCTGAACCTGCAGCCTGAGCTGCAATGTCCACACTGCTAATTTTATCAGGGCTTGGGTTAGCGCAAGTCTGTCTCTCTAGGCTGGGTGACTCGCTGCCATATGTGGTGTAGACCTACCAAAGAACTTGCAGAATTAATAACAAATAATGTGGTAAAAAATAAGGTTATTTGAAAATGTGTGTGTTAGATAGCTAAGAGTGTTTTTATCCCAGTGCCCCATAGGAAGCGATGCTTCTACCCTATCAAAATAGGAAAAGAAAACTGGTGCTATGTCAGCATCTTGGCTGCAAATAACGCTCAAAACAGATTAGAGCACATGCTAAGAATACAAACTGAGGTTAGAAATAATGCTTCAGCTGTGAATTCTTCAGGCTGTGGAAATAATAGAGCATAATTTAGTAGAAGAACTAGGGAATCAGCACACATGAGGGGAAAAAATGAAAGGAGCAAGAAAAATGCAGGGAAATGGAAATGAGAATGGAGGAAATTTGACAAGTAGTGTTTGTGGTAAATTAATGTACTGACTGTATGGAAAGACCAGAAGAGAGCTAAAAAAGAGTTGGGAACCATCCTAGAATAAACAAGGCAGTGATTGATTTTGTAAAATGCTCAAACTGAAGGGCCTGAAGAGGATACCAAATGAACAGTTAAATCAGATTGCTAAGTAGTATATATTTGTTATGGCTGAACCCAGTGCAATGTAAGAAAGTGCCCATTCCTACTGTCAGTTCACTCAGAGCAAAATTAGAACTGCAAGGTCTCATGAAATCAAGCTTGTGTTGTGTCACTTATGAAGTACAGTTCTCAGTGTTAGCCCATTGTTTACACTAGCAAATGCGGAATTTTTATTTAAATTCTTTTCTTTTCTGAGCTTGTTTAATATCTGAGGGATGCTCACTTCAGCGTGGGTCTGCTCACTGAGGACGGGGGTTGGTGGTGAAGCGGTGCAGGACTGATGTGCTCCTGCTTTCTGTATTCATTGTCAAGGCAAGCACCCCTTTCTGTATGTGTGATGGGGTTTCAGCATACTTCTGCAGATGCACCTGTTGTTGGTGCTGCAATGGGAATGGGTACAACTGACCTTTCAGAGTACAGCGCACCTTTAAACACTCTGCAGTTGGTACCTGTGCACTGCTCTGCACGCCAGTGCCTCCCCTCTGTGCCCTGAGAATGCAGGGCAGCAAGGTTCTTAAGCACATACTTAACAGTATGCACATGAGTAAACCAGCTGAAGCCAATGGGACTATACTCATGTGCTTCTAGTTAGGCATGTGCCAAAATACCTTACTTTACTGGGGCCTGAAGGATGAAGCCCAAGACATTAAATTGAATGGGAGATGCCAGCCCAGACTTTGAGCTAGGAAAATTGTCTAGGGACTTATAGTCTAAGACATAAAAACAATATGTCTAGGTACTTTAATGACCTTCAGCACCTGAGCACCTGTAATCATCATCAAACTAAGACCAGCTATTCCTGCCTTTCTGTCCTCATTAAGAGCAGTGCAGTTTTATTTAAAAACAATAGACCCATGAGCTTTATTTGTCCCTTTCAGTAACCAGTGAGGAGTGTTAAAGAACAGGCATTGTATCCAAAGACCTCCCATTCCTTTTCCATCCTTTCCTCCCACTAAATATAATTGATAGCAAGGGAACCCCTAGCACTTCAGTTCTAGCACAACACAGGGAGGGAGTGATAGGGAAGATGACAAATTAAAAGAGAGGTGTAAATTCAGCCTTCAAATGCTGTTTCTTTCAGCAGCCATTGTGTTAAGAGTCTGAAAGTTAGAATCAGTGAGACGCCTGACGGGAACAGGGACGTTCTGAACTAGCGTTCTGTGTGTGAAGAGCAGAGTCTTGCAATCCATTAAACAATGAGTTACAATAAAAAGTCTGGATATCACAAAGGCAGGGGATTAATGTACACACATCCACACAGGAAACTTTGATGCTTTCAAATGCTTCCTCGTCATCTGAAAATCAGTCAGCAGGCATCGCCTACAGATTCACAGCAGTCAACATATCTGGGCATTTCAGTATGACAGTAGGAAGTCCTTTGAAATGATAGAGAGACGTTTTAGTGTAGCTTGCACTCAAAGTTTTACTATCCAGGTTTTTTTTTAATAAACTGCACTGATCAAGCCAAAGATAACTAATTCTGGAACAATTTATTAACTTAAATGTCACAGATGAGTAAATAAATTAGCTAAGATCCTCACTGCAGTCCATATGCTAATAATCATCCTTAGCAACAGTTGTGTACTAGGGAGGCATAGGAAGTGATTTCTTCACAGATAATAACAATTACTAGCTGTATCCATTGTATACACTCATTTGGCCTGTATATTTGCTGCCCAGATTATTTCACAATCTTTCAAGGGTGTTTTGTTGATGATTGATCTGCTTAACTGTTGTGGTTTTTTGGGGTGGGGGGGGACGGTAATGTGGGAGGTGTATTAAACTATGGGCACTTTGTCTGGCATCTACCACTCATGGGAGAAATTCTGACCTGAATCACCACTGGGTTTAATTTTGTGTTTGGTGCTTAGTGCACAATATGAAAAATGGAAAACGCTGTCCCAGCTGCATAAGCTAAAATAAACGTTAAGCAAAATATCATTTGGAAAATAGCTGAGTTTGTAGCAAAATAATATCTGGCAGTAGTTCAAATACTGGACGAAGTCAGGTGGGTAAATGCGTTTTCTGCTCTCCTAATTCCGTTTTGTGACCATAGAGCAACGACTGCCCAGCTTTCGGGTGCATTGGCACAACTGCACTGAGAAACTTGCATAATGGCTGCCCAGGCTAGTCTGTGATGCTTATTGCTTATATGCTAGTAGTCCTTTATGCTTTTAGTGCCTATCTTTTCTGAGTATGAAATTTACTCAAATATAACGTAAAAGGAAAATAGAACACCCACAAATTCATATGAGGTTCCTCTCATAAGTAAGGAAAACATGTTTTGGCCCTTAAATGAGGAGTAGCATTGATTCTAGTCTGTGCAAGTAATGTGATTAGGTGACAGTTCTAGTACATTGTTGGAAAACCTTTAGATGCATGTGGTAATAGGTGTCAGCTTTGATCTTCATTCTTGTGGACTTTGATCCTGTGGTATATCAGCTTCTCTAAATGCATGTGAATATTGCCCACTGACATCCAGGGTACAACCAGGACTGGATTTACAATTAGGCATAGTAGGCACATGCCGAGGGATGCCAGCATTCTAGGGGCACCTTGCTTCTCTGAAACTGTATGCAACAGAAAGGTCAGCTGTAGACAGGGGGTGGAGTAAGGCAGGGATGCTGAAGATGCTCAGCCTAGGGGCATGTAAGGTGTAAACCTGGCGCTGGGCATGACACACTGTCTTAGTCTTTTGGCTTTTTTTATCTTTGTGGAAGGTGCCATGTCATTGGCACAAAATAAAATGTGGCATCCTTGTTTTAATAGCATTGCTGACAATTAAGTGTAAAATAAAAAGAAGTGATTGTAACAAAAGGTAATGATAACAAATGTAACAGGGATGGAAGTTGAGATGCAGTAGCTTATGTCAGGTAAAAAGCCTTATAGAGTGAGTGCAGTATCAGTAAATAAATTAGTAAATCAAGGAAAGTCTTGTAAAAATATTTTTCAGATAAAAGCTTTGTGAGTTTGATTCCTTTTAGCCCATGAGGTATGGTCTCTAATTAGATTTCTATTCTTGCTGTACATTTCTGAGTCTAGTTGACCCTTTCAGCCAGGGGAGCAAAATTATTTCCAGGATCTTTAGTTCCAGAGGAACGTCACATTTGTTGCCACAGATAACTTTAATAAACAAGGAAGAAAGTTTAAATGGTCCAGAGACCTTTTTAACTGTCTGTACTCAGCACAGACTTTATTATTGCTAGTTTGCCTGTGGAGTTCTTTCTAGCCCTGCATATCTGGTTATTTTATTTTATTTTATTTTTTGGCACATATGCACTCTCTAAAGTGGATTCTGTACTTGCTCACAGGGATCCTCTGTACTTGCATCTATCTTATGCATTTCTTAATTTCTTTGGGAAATTCTCTATTCTCTCACCTTATTAATGTTAAAGCAAAAAAAGAGAATTTCTTTCTTTATTGCTAAAGGCAGCAGAAAAGTGAACTTCTTGGTGGTGTAGCCTGCCTTCCCCAGCGAGAGAAAGCTAAATGAGTTCTGACGTGCTCCCACTCTTTGGAAGTGTAATGAGAGACACCAGCTACCCCTTATTAATAATATGCCAGTCACGGTGGGAGTAGCAGACAAAGCCTGCTGGTCATGGAGCAGCACCATTGCCAGTAGATAGGCAGCAGAAAATTAAAAAGCTCAAGGGCTGGGAAAACACAGGTAGGAGATTGGGATTCTGAGGTGAAAGGATGTGAAGCCATTCGATGAAATGGGAAAGAGAGACGGATGGAAAGGAAGGGCCAATGCTAACTAGTGAAGGAGGGGTCAGTAGCAGCATCTGGGGCCTACTCTAGTTATGCCAGGTCCTGTCTCACTTGTGTAGTCTGTTCATAGCCCATTAATAAGACTAGGACTTTTCAGCATGGAAAAGAGATGACTAAGGGGGGATATTGTAGAGGTCTAGAAAATTATGACTAGTGTGGAGAAAGTAAATAAGGAAGTGTCATTTACTCCTTCTCATAACACACAAACTAGGGGGCATCAAAAGAAATTAATAGGCAGTAAGTTTAAAATAAACAAAAGGAGGTATTTTTTCACACGACACACAGCCTGTGGAACTCTTTGCCAGAGGACGTTATGAAGGCCAAGAATATAACAGAGGTCAAAAAAGAACTAGATAAATTCACGGAGGATAGGTCCATTAATGGCTATTAGTCAGGAGGGCCAGGGATGGTGTCCCTAGCCTGTGTTTGCTAAGCTGGGAATGAGTGACAGGCAATGGATTACTTGATGATTACCTGTTCTGTTCATTCCTTCTGGAGCACCTGGCATTGGCCTTCTGAAGACAGGATAGTGGGCTAGATGGACCTTTGGTCTGACCCATTATGGCTATTCTTATATGTTCTTATTTACGTGCTCCATGTTATTCTCACATGTTTAGTGAAACTGGAATGGTTCTGGGTTCCTTGACACCCCACCTTCAGGAAGGAGTTATCAGTTGCCTGACGCTGTGTGCAGTGTAGGCAGCTTATTCCTCCACTTCTCCCTTCCCACCCTATACAAGCAGCAGGGTGGCATCTCTTCACAGTAAGCAATATCAGTGTTTTACCTAATTATTAACTAGTCGTGTATAGTAAGTCCCAAGGGAGCTTCTGCTGGCATCCACTGGCAGAATTCCCAAGTGGTGTTGTACTCATGGCTGCCTAACCAGAGCTCCCACCCTCTACACAGGTAAAGTTAGAATCATCCCACTAATATCTGCTTGGAGGAATTACATTTTGAAAGGAAAACACAACTTGGTTTTATTTACAAATCTAGGTAGCGCCATAGAAAAACTTCTTTTTTTGTTTCTCCCTGTCCCATACATAAAATTTTTCTTAATCTTCAAACACAGTGCATGGCTCTGAAATTCTTCTGCCTCCCACTTTCACTGCCCCATGTACAATTACTTTGAAGACTGATGTGTTTATTAGGTAGAGGGTTTGATGAGGTATGTAGATTTTTTGCACTATTGTTCGAAGACTCGGGACAGGAAATCTGATGGTCAAAATCCTGTGCAGTCTGGAACTAGCTGTGTTAGCCTCTGTGGGTATAGATTTTTTGTTGTTTGTTACTGTTACCAATTGTATGACTCTGCCTCTGAAGGCTGAGACACTATCTGCACAAGAAGCAGAGAACAACTACTTAAAATGTCTGAGCATACAGCTTTGTCCTTCAAGAATCAGGTAGCAGCAGCTCTAATTGGCAAAACTGCATCTTGAATGGCCTTTTCTAAACTCATTAATGGCGAGAGAAGAAACAGCAGCAGTTTACAAGACAACAGTATTGTCCCTCTCGGAGACATAATCTTGGGTCAGCTGTTAGAGAAATTGCAGAGACTATATAATAAAGCAAGGTGTATTATTATAAACAGCAAAAGCTTCAGCTGAAATGTCATTCATTAGGTTCATTTGGCCTGAGTGTCTGAGGAAATAAATAAACTGAACCTTGCAGTGGCAATATGCATATGTACAAATTAAGGTACCAACCACTGTTGCACTCGTACTCAAGCAAACACCCATTGAAGGCGCTGGGAGATGCATGGTCTGAGGTGCATGTAGAAGATCAAGCCCTGTGACTGGGCAAGTTGTTGAGCAATTACTTTTGAAGTAATTTAAAATGGCACTCTCTTGCTTTCTCTCTCTTTTTAAAGTGTTATTACAAAATCTCACTACTCAGATTAGGATGCAGTAAAATATTGTAGCACTGTCTTCCTGAATGTTTTTGGTATCTTTTTTGCATTAGTGCCAAATTCATCATTCCAGTTGTAGTCAGTGGGAGGATATAAGGAATGTAGGACTGAGGTCCTGATTTCAGATTTGTAAAATCTCTGACTCTTTTAGTCATGCTCTGTAACAATGCTCGTTTTTGTATTAGCCGGGAACTGCAGTATGTCACTGTCATGTTACTGTGTTCTATGAAATCCCTTCAAATGCTGAGAAGACATACATGCAAGACCTTCTCTGAGGATCTCTGAGTACTTTACAAACAGAAATTGGACTGTGCTTCACAATGTCTTCAGCTGCAGTGTGAAAAGTATTATCATCACTCTTATATACATAGGGAATCTGAGGCCCAAATACAAGTGACTTTGGGCTTGGCTACACTTGCAAGTTAGAGCACATTAAAGCAGCCCCAGGCGCCCTAACTCACGACTCATCACATTGGCAAGGCACTTAGAGTGCCTGGACTCTGCAGCTGGCATACTCCTGGTAATCCATCTCCATGAGAAGCATAATGTTTGCTGCGCCTGGGCTGAAATGCCCCCGTGTTGGTGTGAACAAGGTGTTGCATTACTGCACTTCGATCGGCCTCTGGGAATGTTCAATAATCCTCTTAAATCAAGAATCAGACGGGTAGCTGTGTTAGTCTGGAATTGCAGAAGTGACAAAGAGTCCTGGGCACCTTAAAGACTAACAAAAGTATTAGAGCATAAGCTTTCGTGGGCTAATACCCACTTCGTCGGATGCATGCAGTGGAAGTATCCAGGGGCAGGTATAAATAGGTAGGCAAGAACCTACCTGCAGAGTTGCAATTCATTTGCAAATTTGACACAATCAATTTGGGACTGAATAGAGATTTTGAATGGCTAGCTAACTACAAGAGCAGTTTCTCTTCTCTCGCTGTTCACACCTCCAGTTCAGCTGCTAGAGGAATACCTCACCCTCCCTGATTAGAGATAACAGCTGGTTCAGCCTCACTGGACCCACCCTGTTATCTTTAACCTGGTTCTTGCCTACCCATTTATACCTGCCCCTGGATTCTTCCACTGCATGCATCTGACGAAGTGGGTATTAGCCCACGAAAGCTTATGCTCTAATACTTTAGTTAGTCTTTAAAGTGCCACAGGACTCTTTGTCACCTCTTAAGTCAAGTGGCCACTCTTGTCATTGTTTTGAACTTAGCTGTAGGAATGCAGATATGCCCTTTCAAAGCTCTGTTTCTGACAGTCGGCATGCTTATCTGCTCTGGGACAAAGCAAGCTATTAGTGTGGAATGCAGGTGTGTGCGGGGGAGGGAACGGGATCTGCTGCTGTCTGAACTTACAAGACAGCATGCTGACATGCTCTTAGCCCCCCCAAAACCCACTCTCTCTCCCTTCACATACACACAACACAATCCCTGTCACATTCCCCCTGATTTGAAAAGCATGTTGCAGCCACTTGCATGCTGGGATAGCTACCACAATGCTCTGCTCTCTGTGGCATTGCAAGAGCTGCTAATGTGGTCACGCCAGTGCACTTGAATCTGACTGTGAACACGCTGTGGCGCCTTCCCTACTGCACTCTCCAAGGGCTGGTTTAACTCACAGTGCTCTACATCTGAAAGTGTAGCCACTCCCTTTGTCACAGCAATTCAAGACAGAATTAGGAAAACTCAACAGTTCTGACTCATTCACCTTATTCAGAAAGGAAAGAAATGCATTGTGGACATGCTTACAATAGTTGCTACTAAGTCTTTGAAGGCTAAATGCAAATCAAAGGAGTACGTAAGGAGCTAAAGCTATGTGTGCAACCCTAATGAAAATACTGTGCCAAGATACCTTGTGGAAAACTGTGGCATTTCAGTTCTGCCCATCCATGCATACCATGCTACAGGCATTTTCCAAGATAATCTATTTTTCCCCCTAAAGGATGGAAGCATGATTTTGGCTAATCCTTAATTATGCAAAGCAGTGGGAATGTTGATAAGGGGTGGGAGAAATGATTGTACATTGGGCCAGACGATCTTTACCTATCCCTAAATCGTCCACATAGGGATTATGCCAGTGTTCTTCAATCCACAGGCTAGCAAGACAGCTAACCAGGCAAAAATGGTCCCTTATCTTGCTTCCTGTCATTTGTGTTTCTAAGGCTATTACCAACAGATTATTTTACAGACATTTGCGTCACACAGACACACAAAAAATGAACTTAAAAATCTCTTTATGATTGATGGGCACCAATGAGTAAAGATGATCACAGTATAGGCAGCTGTATTCAATCCCAAGGTTTCAAAAATCATGAATGCTGTCCCCCCTTTGCACCCCCAAAAAATCTTGACAGTGTAAAAGAAAAAAATGGGTCTTTTTATTTGCCATTTGGTGTTTGGACATGTATATTTCCCGTTTTCCATATTCTAAAGATTTCCTGGAGCTTTCACTCTAGTACAGTTCAAGACTCCTGGTCAGTTACATGCCACATCTTCTTGCATACATCCCAGGTGCCCCATACTTTAAAGGGACAGTACATTAAATAAATTGAGTTGCAGACAGACAACTTGCCAACCATAGAAAAGTATGGGTGTCACTTTTCTATGGATACACTAAAATGGTTTAATTGAAAGCAGTGACAGTCTGTGGAATAGTCTGAGCAAGGATAACCAGGCTTTTTTTTTTTTTTTTGCTTAGGACCTAAAGGTACATACTAAATGTGATCTCTAGACTGAAAGACCAATATTTAATGCTATTAAAAACAGAGCTTGCTCATTAGATACTTGTGAGAATAGCAGCTGCTATTGATTCAGGGTTTGTTTTTGTTTTCTTTTAGTACTGTATTAATTGGTACAGTGGTAGCACCAACATTGACCTTTGACTCACTTTTACTCAAGGGGGCCCTAGTGATAGTGTTAATGAGCCTGAAGATGAAAAGACTTCACTGTAATCTCTTCAAGTTTTAGTAGTAAAATACTGCAGTCTGTAAGACTAATACAGACATGTGGCAAGAATCTTACACACTTTTCAGGCAAAACTGGAGGAGCCTGGAAGATCAGCAGACCTTACAGTTGTTTATCCAAGAATTCGTAAAGTCTAGGGGAAAGATTTTCAAAAAGACTAGTAATTGGGGTGTCTCAGTGAAGTGATGTCCAAGCAATGACTCCTCAAAGAGGCCTGATTTACATCCTGGTGAGCAGCTTCCCTTATGAAAATCATACCACTTTACATTGGCTCTAGTTGGGAACCCAGAAATTTAGGCAACGAAAAAGATTGCTAGTCACTTTTGAAAATCTTGGCCATAGGCCATTCTATGTAGCACCTTGGTATGAAGAATGTGAATACTTCACTGACAGCTGCTAGGACTGAGAGTCTATGGAATTTATAAATTGCAGGGAAGACCTTAGCGTAGAACCAGAATAAAGGAATGTATAAATTATGCTAGTGCAATTAACAGTCTAAGATCGCCAAACCAAATATTTTCATTTATCTCTGTTGCTAACCCCTCTGCCCCCACCCCAAACCCCCATCCCCACACCAAGGAAAACTGTAGGGAAAACTAGAATTCATAAAATATTAAAGGTTAAAATATCAAGTATTCAAAATTGAGGAAATCTCCAATAATAAGGTCACAATATTAATGTACGTCATGTAACCTATTGTTTTTCTTCTTAAACATAAACCTTAATCTACTGTTGTTTGTTATTAATGTCTAGAATATATGGTATGTGGAATATTGTAGGAACAACCTTAACGTTAGTGTCCAAACTTTTCAATGCTTTATATTTCATCCTCCACATACCGTTTTTGTTGTATCTCTCAGTATATGTACAATCAGTACATATAATAAAGGTGGCCACTGATTAGACTATTGTAATCCAGTGGCATGAAAGACAAACACATTTTATGATTGTAGGGTTACTTCAGCAGAGTACAGTAACATGTTTCTTATGAGCTTGTAAAATCTGATTCATACCAACAAGCTGTCTTAGTTGTGTAGAAATTACAAGTGTGTTAAAAAACACACACAACAAATTACAGTATATCTGGCATGAATACATATGCATTTCATCACAGGATTGTGAAGGTGATGCAGAAGAAAAACAAACCGGGTAGAGCAGGAAAAGTAGGTTTGTAGCCTATACTTTCAGCCTGAGTTCAGTACATTATGGTTGGATTCTTTTATAATACTTCAGGAGAGAAAAATCAGAACAGTATACGTTTTGGATGACCTTCACCATTCATCTTCATGATCCTCTGACATGATTATTGTACAGAGAGTTGATATCAGGCATTTTGATTTGCTTTTTGTGTGTCGGGGAGGAAAGGGCGGAGGGAACATGGGTGTTAGGTTCATTGATGTGTGTTGGGTCCATTGACATGTGTTGACTCAACACAGTGGACCAAATACAGGCCTGCATTAAGCAGGTGCAATGCCAGTTAACTTCCAAACCCCATTGTATATTGGGAGTTAAATTCACTGGAGGTTATGCCATTTAAGCCAGGGCTGAATTTGACTCCAACGAGAGAAAGCCAATGTAATGTATGAAAATGCATCTGAATTGTTTATAGGCCATATTACATAGGGGAGGAAGTATTTGTCTTGTCATGTTATAATTTGAGTCTACCAAATCCTAAATTCCTAGATTTCTTTTTTAAATGCCACCTGTTTGAGAGTCCTCCTACACACACACAGTACAGTTCTTCCTATGCAATCCACAGCAGTAGCATCCGAACATATACTACTCCCAGCATTGTGCTAACCTTAGTTGATGAAGCTGGCAGGGTACGAAGAGTGCTGTTTTGGCTTGTCAAGGTGTATAAAACTGAAGTTATTAAATTAATAATGTCCTGTGAATTTCACATCCATTCACAAACTTGGAGGGAGAGGTGAGAGGAAGGAGGAACCAATGTTTGCAGGTAGAGAAGGACCAATGGGCAGTGAAAGGAGTAATTTACAAATTTCAAAATGGGTTGGCCCAAATTTAACACTATTCAAACAGTGCCTGCAAGTGTCCTTTTAAGAAGCATCTTTCTATTTTCCAACTGAACAGTCAATATTTAGTCACTTCCCTTGGTATACAAACATTCAGCAGTGATCGTAAACAACCAGCTTGCTGCAGCCGGCTGATCAGTTTACTACATAGGGACAATTTGTTGCTTTCACGCATCTGTTAAATGACAAAAATACCAGTATAAACAAGGTGGTCATAGATTTCATGTTTTGATACATACCAAATGATGTCCTGAGTTCTCGAGAAGTTATTTGACTGTTCTCCTGTGAGGTTATCCCTTCTGAGAATCCTCATGTGGGAAGTTGAGTTTACAGGCACATGCACAAAAAATCAAAAGCTGAAGTTATCGAGCATACTGTTTGGGAATTAAGATATGCCACACCTGCACCCAGCCCTACACAAGATGTTCTTTACAGCAGTGTTTGTAGGGTGCCCATCCGATCTTTGTTAAAAGGAGTGAAAACCATTACATGAGTCTTCATGGTACAGCTGCTGAGAGTAAAATTTCAGGCCTTCTCCACTTAAAAATAAAACTAAAACCTCAAATGATGTCTGTGCTCTAAGTCCTTGCCTCACTCAGCACAGCAGGAAAAAGGTACTCTGTTCCACTGAAAGACTTTGTACCCTTTGTTTCGCCCTGCCATCACCTCAGCACTTTCAAATGGAAATGTGTATTTAGGAGGCTGATTCATCCTGATGGCTCTTTTAATAGAACCTGGTACAAACTCTTTTCTTTATTTGCTGTCTCTCACTTTAGTTTACAAGGTCAGGTCTGATGTTTTGGTTGTTTTCCCAGCAGTGCTCTACTGACCCACTTTGCGGTAATCCCTTGATGTCACTAAAATAAACTGGGGAGGGTGAGATTTGAGAACTCAAACAATTTCCTCTGCTGTTGTGCTGTGCTGCAAATTAATTTGATGCTGTTATGTAAGCGTAATCATCCACTCTAATCACATCACAGGGTTGAGAGCCGACAAAAATAACAGAAAGGAACATTCTGGAGAGCAAAAGATAGCCACTAAAATAAACTGTTCAGTTAGGAACTGGGCTGAAGCACTTCTGGGGCCCAATCCTGCTGACACTTGCTCCTGCAGACAGTCCAAGCTTGAGCTCACTGAGAATAAACAATTCTTTCCATGTTATTTCCTTCGCTGTCAATCTGCATTTGGGGCCAGATCCTGCAAGGTGCTGAACACTGATGTCCCCACTGAAATCAGTGGAGTCCTGGGGGCTCAGCACATCACAGAATCCTGACCTTTATGTGTTTATCTGCATCTGTGAAAATCCAGTGCAAGACGCAAAGCTAACTCTCCAACTCCACAGTGTTTCTTCTTGTGCAGTCCCTGGGCAGCAAATAAACAAATGTGTAAAAGGGAGAAAATACACAAAGGAGCCTTTGTTGTTTCTTCTCCAGTTCCTTTTGGATTTGTGCTGTTGCCAGGGATTCTTTAGGAGATTTATCTGTAGTTCTTTCCCCACCCTTACTACCCTCTTTATCTAGTACCTTGGCAATAGTATTGAAATTAACCCTCAAGTATCAGATCCAGGAAGAAAGATCACGGGGCACAGTCAGCATTTTTTCCTGTGCATGAGTGTGATGTAAGAAATGCTACCCACTATTTGCAGATGTCTCTTTCTCCAATGCTCCAAACCCCAATTCAGTGCCTGCCCTATGCGATCTCTAGCAGAAGCATGTGATGTAGATAGAGATGCGCAAGCTGCACTGAGGGGAACAGCACTGCTCAAGGCCTACACATCTTCAAAGTAGGAGAGTTTTCGGTACATAAAAAATGCATCCTACCTCATCCTCTTGAAAATTTATAGCAAAATCTCCCAAATGGAGATGCACAGGAATTTGAGGACACGGTGTGGCAGAAGTCCTGGAAAGCAGCTGTGATGTGTGGTCTGCTCCTTTAGCATAACCTGCCTGGCAAACTCAACAGAAAGGGAGAGATTACAAGAGAAAACAGTTAATCTGAAGGTTTGATTGGAAATGTTCTGTCAATCCTGACACATTGAACCTCTTTGTTCGCATGTCCAATGTAAATCTCACACATGTTCTTCCTCTTTACTCAACATCAATACGCTGCATCCTAAAAAATACCCCACAGTGAAAAGCACTGCGCTGCTTGGGCCATCTCAAGCACCACTGCTATATCTGAGTGCAGGTGAGAGACACAACAAGAACAGTATTTCACCAGAACCTTCTGCGACACAGTAGATTTTTTTTCCTCGAAGTATCCTCCCAAAGAGCAAATCGCTGTTGCTATTCTACCTGCTATTGCCCAGTTCAGTCAGATCCCCACAATAGCACCACAGTTCCTTTGAGCTTGCTACTGCTCGTAAGCATGCAGCCTAATTTGTGAAAGTAAAACTGAAAAGGGACTTTCTGGTGCCTCACTCAGCGAGGCCCAATAGTATAGAATTAATCTTGCTGGAGAACACAGAAAACGGTTGAAATCCAGCTAAATAATCCTCCAAATGAATTTACAGTGGAGGAAGTGGTGAGATATTGCAGATAAGCAGAAAGTCCAGAGTTAAGAAATGAGACATATTCCACAAAAGTCGTCACAGAATCAAGACACAAAAACAAGAATAAGTGCTAACAAAACAAAGAAAATATCACACGGCATCAGACGCTATGAGCTTGCGAGAGAGACCTGGCTTACTTCTGAGAAAATTTCCCCTGCAGCATCAGTGTGTTGGTGCTATTGACCTTTATATTACCAAATTAGCTCTCTTAAAAGTTCCAAGGTGGAAAAAGACGGGTGAACATCTGGGAATTTCAGGAAGAGGACAAAGGGAGGACTGAATGATATTCACGGGAGGGAGAAGCTATGTAAAACCAGGACAACTTGGCACCTCATGGATGGAAGTGCATGTATGTGCTGAACAGCAATTGCCATTCCCAAGACCCTGTAATGTTGTAATCAATTTCCTCTGTGCCAACACTTTTCCATGTACAGAGGAACTCATTACAGTTAAGCTTGCAAACTGAACTGTGCGTGCAGCACAACAGAGCCTTTGTTATAGCCTCAGCAGAGCTATATATTCACTGTGACTGGCCTACAGGATGCTTCCTCAGTCGGTGTTCTACTGCCTCCGAAAATATGTTGACTATCCAAAACTCTGTGCAGCATAGTTAAGTTTTTAAAAAGAACGAAGCAGCAGCTAATACCACTCAACAATGAGAATACTGAAACTGAAATTGCAACGAGTCTCTACACCGATGGCATCGATTGTGTCTGAGTTAAAAATAAGATGGTTAGTTACCTGGATGATGAAAAGAGGTTGGTCTACAACTGGGGACTGAAAGAGGAAGCCACTAAGATCCAGCCAGAGAGCCGCATTATGCCTAGAGCTGAACACATCACTGAACTAACTACTTGTGGGTAACTCTTGCTGTATTTTTACGCATTATGTAAAGAATGCAGTGGTAGGTGCTTTATAAATCCTTCCGGGCTATGAAAAGAGATCCAAGTGTGGCAGGAGATGGGAGATCGAAAGTGTCTCCTACATAGGAACAGTGTCCAGCAGGAGCATTCCCAATATAGCTGGAATGGAGGAATAGTCCACCAGAAATGTCCCTGTCCTCCCATCCACCCACGGACACAGCAGAATCTTCTTAGCTCCTGAAGAACAGAGCAGGCTGCTGTGGCCTCCCCTGGAATCACTCCATACGATCAGCACCACTCCACGTAGTACCTTGGCAGTGGTGATATTTTTATTACTAATACGTTGCTTTACCTGCATCCCTTTCAGATGCCTTGGGGAGTGAGGGTCAGAGACCAGAACAGAACCCAGGAGACGCTACCCCCAACGTTGCTCTCTGAGCACTAAGTATGCTGCTTCTGTGGTGAGATTCTTGCAAATGAAGACTAGCGTGTTGCCTATTTGAAATGTTTTAAATTTTAACAAGTGCTGGATGCAATATGGATGACATTTAAATCGTTTATGACTTTTTTGGGAAATCTGTATCAATTATAAAGCATAGGGAAAAGCACTAGAACAAAAGCCTGTGTCTGTTGTTGCTCCAGAAAGTGACTGCTGAGGCCTGACTACCTAGATGTGTTTAAAAAAGAAAAAGAATGAAAGGGATGCCTCTTAAATTATTACTCAGTTGCTGAAAGAAATAGGTAGCTGCTGCTGCTTAGCACAATGCCCCTTTGCTGGTATCCTGCTACCAGTAATACATTTACTGTACTTTAGTATGAGAAGAAATTTTAGAATGAATATCCTCACCGTAGGTTTACAATGAGCAAAATACCACTTACAGTGTAAATGGCTGTGCCTCTAAGGAGATGAAGCATTGTGGAACTAAAGCCATTAAACATTAGTTTTCATATGATGAATTTGAATGCATGGGGGTGTGTAGGGTCTGATTGTGTCTGGTCCTTCTATGGGTGCCTGGGGAGTGGGTCTAAGGAACCACTTTTACTTGCCATGTAAGGGCCTTTCATAATGTTCTCTCTCTATCTGGGAAGTACAGGGATTACTCCCTCAGTGCATCCCAGAGACCACGTTCCCCATAGGGTTTGAGGAAGAGGTGAGCCATGGCCCTCCCTATGTAACAACCCGCAAAGGCCAGGCACACACAAGCAGATGCACCATGCTGACGATTGGCCATGTGGCCCTTACTTTGGTAGGTTAGGGTGCTCTGGCTGTGTTCCAGCCTCCTAGGAAGCAAACGCCTTTCGAGAAATGCTTTTCTCCTTAGGATATGCCAGTACGATAGGTACCCTCTTGGCCAACAGACTGGCTTTTGAACTGGGGACCTCTAGAGCTGAAAGCATGAACTCCTATACCCGAGCTCAAGATTGGTGGCTGGGAGCTGTAACAATTCATATCCTCTGTGGCGTGACACAAGGAGGGCTTATAACACATGCTCAACAGTGGCTTACACCTGCAAGAGACGATTATGGATCAACTGATAAATTAGCATTTTTACATGTTACCTATCTGTGTACAGCGAATATTCTTATGTTCACATTTTATTTCTATGTCTGCTGCTTGTAGCTGTAGAAATGCTTCACGGCTTTTTCCAGTCTTGTTCACCATGCTTGCCACTTGCTAACTCAACTCTGTGCTCCATTATCCCTCTCTGCATCATCAAATCTTCCCCCAACACAATTGCCACTAATTAGTGTCTTTGTTCAGATTCTTTAGAGTTTGCCCATGAATTGTGGGCCCAGTCCTGCTTCCACGGAAGTCAACTGAGATTTTAATCATGGATTTCATCAGAAGCAAGATCAGGCTGAGCCAGGTATACAGAACTCCCGTCTCAGTGCTAGAGGTGATGCCAACAGATGAGGATTGAGACATATGGGATTAAATATTTCAGTGTCTGGGGCTGCGAGTTGGACACCTTCCACCAGAATTACAGTCACGTAAAGTACTTATAAGAGAAGTAAAAAAACCCAGCATTAGTGCAAATCATTCATCATTGCCATATTTGCTGGCAGCCTGCAGTTTACCAGCTGTGCTGTGATGACTGAATTTTATTTATGGCAATTATTCAAAGTTGGTTTTAGGGGGATGTACATGAAAAATCAGCATATTTTTAAGTGTGGTTTAAAAAAACCCAGCCCTATATCATACATAGGGCATACATTAGAATTATTTTTTGAAGCTTGAGATATTTTCAGGAAGGGACTTTAAATTGAAGTTTCACATTTTTCTCATACTGTTCTTTCTCCCTGGCTGAATATTGATGGTACACAGGAAATGAGTGGCTTTAAACTGCTCAGAAAAGGGGATGCCAAACCATGGAGTTGTTTAAATGTGGCAGAAAACGTCCAGATCAACAGCAGGCAACTCTTGCAAGTGGAAAAAGTGCAGCAGGTTAAGTGTGATTTATTCATGACAACTAATGCACTTCGCAGAAAGCAGACACTGTTGTTGCTACAATATTGGGGAAAATTGGTTAAAAAATTAATACTCACATAGCCATTAGATGGAGAACAGTTACAGAATCTCAAGGGACAATTATTATGGCATTGATTTGGTTATGTCTTGTAATGAGATCTCCACTCACTTAGAGACTGAGGTGCTGTTAAGAAACATGAAAACCTCTTTTTGCCACCACCAGCTATTCTCAGATTTTCCTGCACTGATGACCATGAAAGCAGAAATATTCCCTCTGCCTGATGCATCAGGGAGCTAGGGCAGGTTTTTGGTTTCAGTCATTAACACAGCAGGAGAGAGGAGACAGTTGGAAGCAGCATATATTTCCTGTGTGATAGAAGAGAGCTGAACAGGCCACAGTAGGGCCTGTGCATTATTTCCCAAGATGATTTTGAATATGTTTTGCATCTGGCCATAGCTGCAAACAACTTTGCTCCCAATAACTGGGAACTGTTTTTGATCGGGGAACTGTTTTCAGGTGGGAACTGGTTTTGATCAGTGCTCTAAAAAAGTTTTTAAACATGGCTGACTGTGGTAGGTGAGTCCCAGTGGGAAGCACTTTTCTATCAGGACTATGACTATGCTGGAATTTTCATGTCTGATCATCTGTTGGTTGAGGTAAATTGGAGCTCTCCATGTGGTACTGACAGGAGACGCAGGCCTCAGAAAAGCCAATTCCCCAGAGGCTAGGTAAAATCCCAAGGCTGTTTGTTTGAGAACAACATACTGTCTCCATGTACCAAGGCACAAATACTGCCAGTACCATTAAAGTCAGTGGAGTTGCCCAGGTAATTGAAGGCAAAGTCTGGACATAGAGTATTAAAGCAATATTTTAAGTCATACTGGCTGGATCTGAAAAATTCCAGTGACCTTGTTGGCCAGCTCTCTGTTTCAGGTTATCCCAGTTTTCCATGTTGGGATTAGAGGTGGAGCAGACTGAGCAAAAGAAAAATGGAAGCACATATTATAAGAGTTGAGTGCTGTATGAGTTTTCAGGACCCAACTGTATATTACAGTGATGAGCTTGTCTACTTCTTTAGGGGAGAAACTGGGGGATGTAATACTCCCCAATAGTATGGCTGAAGGATTATCAATGTTCTTGCCTTGGATCTGGCCTAGGTTGGTAGTGACCAAAAAATTATTACTGTCTGATGGTTCCTTAGTTCCCTTAATGAAATGAATTGGCAAATACCTACTTTAAGAGTGAGCTGACCTGCAAAACACCTGCACTGCAGTCCTATGTGTAAGGGCATTTTTGGAAGAAGCCAAGTACAGCAGAGTGAAGATTGTGGTCACTTGCTGCCACAGTTAGAGTGAAGAACCTTGGCCTCCCAGGGCATGGGAGCCCAGTGATCAGAAGATGAAGACAGGAGTGGTTGGTGAAGAGGATAGCAGAGAATGGAGAGGGCGGATGCTGTGTGTTATTATATAAACTAGAAAAACAAAACAGCTTGCTTGTGAATGAAACTGAAGTATCCTGTGAGTCCATCTGGGACTAGGAAGTCTTGGTAAGAGGCAAATTAATCAGATTCTACTCCTGTAACAACCCATTGCAATGGCAAGGGCCTTACGTCTGTGGTAGCCTTCCTCTGACAGAGGCACTGTACAGCTTGAGGCAGCACCAAGCAAAGGTGAGATTATGGCGCTCACTCGAGAGCAAAGCAGTTAGGGGAAATAAGTGGATCTGTTCAAAGAAATTTTTTTTTGTGCAACAAGAGCCTTCATTTACCAGTTTTCTACTGTACATTGTAGGACATTACCATATCAAAAGCCTGGGGAAGCTTTTGGCCAGAAGAACTACCTGAATTACTTCATTACAATCTGTATTCTGAAAAAGAGTCTTCCCACCATGGTTTTGATTCTTAAACTGCATAAATATAAAGGCCTTTATTCCTGGTGTGCAGTCTAACAAAGCAATTATTGTTATTTACTCCAGTTCACTCCAGAGAGCTATTTCACCGAGGCTACACTGCTTTTGACAAAGCTTTCACAGTATTGTTACTGGTGCCTTTAATGATTTCTCAGGCTCCGGTTCACATCAAGGCCATGAATGGCTTTTCCAGACAGCACTTCGAGCCTTGAGTGAGCTTGAGTTTTTGCATTTTAAATGGACAGTCAAAGTTCATGTACTATATCAGTTTTCACTTTACATGCCCCTGGAGCTATTTTGCTTTATTAGTCTATTTTTGTGTAAGGTGATTTTTCTTTTGAATTGATAGACTGCATGTTGTTGTAGTTTGCCATCTCCTCTGGGAATCTAAGCATTTAACATTACACAGAGAGCGAGTTTACTGACCCTTGTTTGAATGTTTGATGGTAGTTTAAAAATAGATCCTAAACAAGGGAGCACTTACATTGTCTCAAATATTCCGTACCGAAAAAGGCCTGTGGGGTACAGTGGTTGATTCATTTTATTTTCCATTGTACTCTTTCTCCTCAGGCAGAGTTTCACTTTCAGGTCTATGTTTTGACTGAATGATCAATCAACAGCTGGGTATAAATTACACCTACCTGTAGAAAAACCTAGCTAATCTCAGTACAGAAGAAAAGAATCACTGGAAGGAGAGGGCAATCACATGAGCACCTTGTGGTAAAAAAAGAGGTAATGGTTACTTTTCACCCAAACACTGGAAAGGGTTGGAATGCAGAAGAACCTGCCTTTGAATTAGAAATATACCTGTTTGAGGAGATAATCTTGAAATGAGCAACTTTGAGCAAAGAATTACATGGCAAGAAACTGTCTGCAGATTGTATCTGCAGTGATCCCATCGGTTCCTTTCAGTAGAATAGGTAATGTCATCATTTGTATATCAGATTAGGTAACCAATGAGATGACTGAGACTGTGCGAGTGGGGAACTCTGACTCAGGGCATGTTGACGTCAACCATGTACAATTCCAAGTTGATCTGTGTGAGCCCAGCAGAGACGTTTGTGATGCTGTCTGTTAACTGAAGCCTGTTTGAGAGAAGTTGGCCATAGCTTGCGCTGGTGTGTATAAATTGGAGTTTGGGGACTGGGGAGAGGGCTGAAAATCTTTAGCCTCCTCTCTTATTCTGTCTCCTAAGTGGCCTCTTCATGGCATCTTAGATTCCTGACAGTGTTATCAGGGCCACTGTTCCCTCAATGAATTTGAGGGAATTACAGTGGAGACTCGATTATCCAGGATTGGGTTAACCAGAAAGTGGATTAACCAGGATGTCAAAAAAAAAAGTACGTGTAACTCGCAGGGCCGGCTCTGGCTTTGTTGCTGCCCCAAGCACACAAAAAAAAAACCCCACCAGGGCGCAGGGTAGCCAGTGAACCAACCCCTCCTCCCCATATTTCCTATGGATGGTGATTAACCAGGATTAATTTTTTCCCTATCATCCTGGATAATCGAGAGTCTACTGTAATTCCTGAATTTGGAGAGCTGGAAAGATCTCAGCCTGTTTCATTTCCACATCCCCTCAACGCAGTGCAAGACGGAAACATTGGAGCAGAAAATTCAAGCTGGTTGAATTTTTTGAACAAATTCTTTCATGAAAAGAAAGAAGGTATTTTTTGAAAATCGAAATTTTTGCAAGAAAATTTCTTTTTTGGAGAGAGATTCTGGTGGGTTTTTAAAAAACAAAATCCCCAAGTTATTTGACACAATTCACCTATTTTCCTGGCCATGAGCAGACTTTGACTTTTGTGAATTAACTTATGATTTGAAAGTATTTGATTGTCTAATGGAATTTTTTTTGCAAATTATGTTTACAGCATTTATTCAATATTGCTGATGTGACAGGTTACCTTAGCCATGGGGAATTGTTTCTGTTCCCCAATTGGTGTAGTATAGGAAGGGAAGGCACAATGAAGTCTCTGCACCTTTGATTCTCTCAGGAATAAGGTATTATGTTATGAGGAGCTTCCCCAGCAGGAGTAAACCCTTTAAAAATGTCCATTTGCTGGCTTCTGGAGTAAGTCACTTCTAGAAAAATGAGGCTAATGTGGTACATGCTGGAATCTGATTGAATATAGCAAGTGGTAATACATACCTATACATAAAAAGGTTACATTGCATCATCCGACACTCTTTTTCCTCCACTTCTGAGTCAATGTTTTAATCAATAGAAGTTGGCCCACTAGAACATAATATCTCACCCACCAGACCTCTGTTAAAATAATGTTACTTAGGTTGCAAAGGCAAACACACAAAATTTAGGATCCGACAGTTCGTTTCTTAAAGGGGATGCTTAATCTAGTCAGCAGTAATACAGACGTGTATGTAAAAGTGTTTCACTATATTACCCTTCACTTCTGTTTCTCCCCTTATATAAGTCAATGTTTTAACATTGTGAACTTCTAGCTGCTTCCCAAATATAGTTTGCCTTTAGGTTTTACAAATTTTCTAAGTGGAATTGATAACTGCCATTTATGGTGAAGTTCCTTTTTGATGGCAGTAAAGGGAAAAAATAAATAGCAAGCTTTTGGTAATGACTACAGCTGCTTTTTGCTGTTTGTGTTACCTTCATGAATGTAATGTTTCAAGGCAGCTGAAATCCTCTTATTTCTGATAGTGTGCTACTGTGTTGTACCAATTGTAGCAAAAGACTCCCATGTCAGATTCTTGGTGATGGATAATAAAAAGGGCTCTGTTTAGCCATAGTTGCAGAAAACTCCCTGTTGTTTATATTCTGAACTCAAAGCATTCGGCTCCTTAACCAAGTTCCATCTTGAGGATCCAGGACGAGAACACTGTGCAAAGTGGTAATGTAACTGTTCAGCTTTTAATAAGGAAAACTTTCAACCCCATTAGCTGCACGCTGTGAAGGCACAGCTTGGTTGGGTATGCTAGGGGACATGTATAGCTCAAGGTTCAAAGCTGACCAAAGGTCATTTGGAAATGGCAATTTTTGTGCTTTTGATTTTGTTTCTGATTATTAGCTGCTTACTATTGTTTGTTCTATTATGATGAGAGGGTGGACAAATGTTGGGAATGACAGATCCTTAACGAGGCCACTGAGCTCCTTTCACTTCACTGCTGCCTGCCTCCTAAAATAACAGGCAAAGAGAAAAACCTAACAGATCATGGCAATTTCCTGCAATGAAATCAGTAAGTGGTTTGGAATAAGATGTGGGGAACTGGTACCTTTAATAGAAATTACTGTAAGAATATCCCCAACTTTAGCTGCCTGATGGTGTAACTTCTGTAGAAGTTTAATTATCATCAAGCTTAAGAAATCTACTTTAAGGTCTGCCACCATCCAATCAAATGATCCGGTAATTATATTTGCTATCACATGCCCTTTAGCTGTGACGCAACGATAATACTGTATACGTTACAGTAATATATGTTTATATTGAGGACGTGCAGTCAAATTAAGGTTTGCATCATACAGTGAATAGTGGGGCTATGATTTTTCAAATGGCCCTAAAATGGTTAGATTGTTTACTGCCTTCAGTTTGAAATGGGAGATGAGTACCTGACTCCCAGAGCCCCTTTGTAAAGCTCAATATAAGCTTACACTCTTATCCAAATATTTTGGCCGATAAGGGCAGGATTTCCTTCGTATCTGAGAGACTCTCCCAGAGGCCAGGTCTACGCTGAAAAATGTCGTGATGCCTTTACAGTTGCCAGCCAATCATGTTAATCGACATAATGCTGAAGTCTGTTTTAGCAGTGAGTGTAGCGCAAGATAGACGAGCATTTAGTAATGTGCCATCTAAACAGGATTAAACCGTCAGTTCTGGGGATAACATTTTGATGTGTAAACCTGGCCAGGGAGAGAAGGAAAGTATCAGCAGGTGGATGTGTGGCCTACAGTGCTGCTTTACTGAAGCAGTGTGTTTGTCCAGCTAGCACTTGCTGTTGACAGACGCATACTCACTAGATTTCTGAGAAGCTGATGTGTCTTTAACCTAGAGCTTAAAACTCTCAGGCCTTGTCTTCGCTACTTAATGTATTATTCAACACGTTTTTTTTCTACTGTGACTCAGCCTAGTTGGAATGAAGCCTTCCTTACATTAATTGTCTAGGAACATTTAGAACCAAGGAACAAAGTAGTTTAGGGGTATTTGAGGGGAGCAAGGGGAAGAGAGGGATTACTCTAGTGTCTCTTCTGAACAAAAAAGTCAGCGGGAGATAATGTGTGCCATAGTTTACTTAATCAAGATCCAAATACAGATGGGAAGCAGTCAGTCTTGTAACTGGAGTGAATTTACAGGAGCAGAATACAACTAATACTGAATGAAAACAAGCACTGAAAGTAATGTGAATGCTGTAAATACCTTACCGTGAAGGCAAATTTCAAAAAGGAATCAAAATTGCTTGTTCCTAGCCCTCTTCCTATCCTCTCCATTCATCCAGAGTGGTTATATATTCCTGCTCCCTGTATATCTCTTTCCACGTACCTGGTGTAAAATCATCTGTACATTTCCATAGTCTCTCTGCACCTCAGGTTAGCTTGTTGGGAATATTGATTTCGATCATGATGGAGCAGTAGGGTGACCATATGTCCCGATTTTGGGGTCTTTTTCTTATATATTCTCCTATTACCCCCCACCCTCTGTCCTGATTTTTCACATTTGCTGTCTGGTCACCCTATGGAGCAACCATCACTAAGACTTCTTCTTTTGGACCCCACCCGCTTTATGTAATCTGGCAGAAACTTGGTTTTGTTTGTAACTCTTTAGAAATAGCAAGTGCCCAGTTGTCCAGGAACGATATGAGCCCAAGTCAGGATCTGTTATGGAAGGAAAGTATGTGGGGAATTCAATGTGTTTGCTATAATAATATCCCACATTTATTAAAGTAAATATGAAAGTGCAGATGGAAGTCGTTAAAAATACCTATGGCCAATTTCAGCTGTTGGCCTGAGAGAGTGCTACCTGAGATATATGCCAGCGATTAATTTCACCACTAGTGAGAGAGGATTATTTGGGAAAGGAGGAAAATGTGTTCTACCCACGGCTCAAACATAAAATGAAGCCAGCACTCTTATTGGGAAGTCTGATGACAGAATTATCCAAGAGACTAAATATTTTGTCTTATTTCTTATAAATGAGAGTTAACTGCTGTGTGAAAAGAAGCGACACAAACTAAAATAGCTGTTCAAGAAATGCTGGGAACAATTAGCAATCAAAATTATTGTACGTGTGAAAGTTATTACTGCTAAAAAAGAACTCTAGATCAGGGTTAATTATAAGATGATGCAGTAGTATAATTAGTATTCTTCCTATGGAGGATTATGGACCTCCTCAATGCTCTTTTTGATTGCCTTCCTCTCTTTTTTAATTTTCTCCTTGTCCTTTTTGATTATCTACCCTGTGACCCTGAGGGCTCCTAAATGTAATACAATAGAAATAACATTTAATATTAGAGGTTTTTCTTTTTTATTTTTTTCAGAAAACAGACTATTAACCTCTTGTTTACCAAAGGGTGAGAGACTGACTACTTTTTTCTGAATAAACAGAACGGAGTTATGGCTTTTATGGCGCCACTAACAGCAGAAATAGCATTTTCGTGCAGTGGATCTTTTTGCCTATCCTGAAGCAATCTCTAAGCATCTGTCAGGCATTAGTCTGCATAAGAATGAGCTGAGAAAGAACAGAGAACGTTGAATGTGTTTTCACTTGGCAAGATGATATCTAGTGTGCTTTAGAACTCAATATTTTCCAGGCATCCTAAAAGTCCTAGCTATGACTATTAGGTGGTAAGATGAGCAGTGTGAGTTTAAATGTCCATTATCAATTACCTTTTCTTTTTAAGCTTAAAGAATATTCCTTTTATTATGTAGTGTCCCTTAGGAATATTGGCTGAGCTTTTTTCCAGGGGTCTTAATCACTGTAGTCCTGTGGATTCCCCTAGGGGGTCTGGGTTGCCAAACTCCATAAATCTTATTTGAAGATTGTAGTCATAAAGTTTGTTTCCTTACCGTTTTTGTTCTTCTCCCAAATGTATCCAGCATTGTATTTGTCTGTCTCTCTGGCCTCAAATCCCAACATACCTATTTTCTGTATTCCACTCATGACACAATATGACCTTGAACTTACTGTTGTAATCAACAAATACACTCACCCAGGGAAATCTGAGTTATATTAACAAACTGAGGTGTATTCTGTTAATTCTCTCTGTTTTGAATACAGCTATCTTGTGATGACATCTCAAATGCTGTACTTCCCTTTTCCTTAATTCGTGCTACATGCTACTTATTAATTCAAGGTACCTTCCCTGATCATTCATTTCATTAAAACGAAGCGGACATTGGTTTATCACTGTTTATTCATTTATAACCATTTCAAACAGGATCTTTGAGCTACAGTTGTGGTCATTAAGACGTTGTCTGAGATGTGGTTATTTTCACGTTGTCTGGTTTTTCCAAGCTTAATGTAACTCACTTTCAATTTCAGATATGCAAGTAAAGTAATGCTCTGTCGGCACTTTGATTCAGCCTTTGGAGGCCAGCAACTGGTGAAACACCTTAAGTGTAAGCACCAGGAAGGTGCAATATGCTCTGATTAAGCTTACCCCTGCTTGAAACCAGAAAGCTGGAGAGGTGCTAATCACAACTTTGCATATTTATATTTGGGGTTTGCAGTACATTTATTGAATTGGGGCTAGTCTGAAGAATAGACAAGGCTGCACTTATTAGATAATGTCCCCTCCTTCATCCAGTCCACTGGACAAAAGAAACATGCACATTTTTTTACTTGATTCTCTTTGAAGGGCTAAAGATTGCAGATGACACTTAATATCATTAAGTTTTGCCCTCAGGTTAATTAGCATTTCAGTGTTTAATAGAAATGTCAATGGTTTCTTGCATTCTCAATAATGCAAGTGAACTGAATTATGTCAGTCCTCAGTACTTTCCAAAGGCAAGATTACAAATAACACAAAATTCATAAATTCAAATAAAATAATTAAGCATTCTTCCACTGAAGCATTTTGATCAGTCTGTGTACAGTCAGTTTCCGTACATCAATGAGGATGTACATGGGCCAGCAGAACATGTGTATTTGTCCCATACAAGTACACTGGGTGTCACTTAGGTGGTTGGCATTAATGACCAGCAGGCCAAAATCAAATTGATGGGGCACAGATTGCATTTAGCTAAAATGGTGCGTTTTAAAAATACTAGTTGACAAAGTAGAGGAATTAAAATGAAGTAGTTTAAGTGTTTAGGAGCACTAGGACTTTCTTGTTTGCATTATACCATATCAAAAGTAGGTCTGATTTGAGGGCTAGCTGATTAATAGCGTCCCTTTAAAATATGATATGCAATAAGTTAGTTATAATAAAAGTCTAATTAATAGTAATAGGAATCAAAAATTGGAGGTATAAGAACCTGCATAGAATAGAGAATGTTTGCTTCCTTGTGCCCCTAGAAGTATATGAATGTTAGCATGGAATGGAGCATTGTACATACTTGATTACTGGAATTATGGTGTGTGACAAAGGTCATAAATTATTCTTTGTTCTAGAAACAGGTAAGACGCATGAATACTACTTGTACTTAGTCTTTTTTGTATGTTGTGAAGCTCTCTATTGGCCTCTCAGTGATAGTGAAATTACAAGAGTAATAATATTGTTAAGTAAAGGGCGGGGGCGCGGGAGTGGGGGGAAGGTAGATACTGGTGACAAGCCATGACACAGGGAATTAGGGAAAAGGTATGGAGAAAAAAGAGACCATGATTTTTAACAAACTGATCTTATTCTCTCTGTTCTCCCCCAGGGACAGGACTCAGAGACAAGAATAGATTAGTATTCTCTTTTTACTTCAGTGGTAGCATACTTGTTTCAGAGACGAAAGAGACCTCAGAAATGGATCCTAACGTATGAGCGGTTACCTGGGGAGGAGATTGAGAGCATGGTGTACAGCAAGCATGCCCCACAGAGAAAGTGGGGAAAAGGCAGCTTGTCTGTCAATCTCCTTTTAACAAAGCATACTGGGAAGGGGAGTTGTCTTGTGTCCTTTTTAGTGCAGGCCCTTCTACTGTGCAGTTAGTTCTTAGAAGAATAGTGTTAAGGAATGAGTTGCTGTGGAAGGGTTCCAAGGAAAGGGAAACTCTGGGAAGAACGTACAGTGGATTCTGGGAAGGGCTATCCTGTGTGGAAAAAAGCACATTTGGTTGTATTTTGGAGACTCATTTAGAGATCAGTATCAGTGTTTTTGGGAACTCTTTAAATGCAAGTAATTGTGTTTGCTGATATAATAAACACTGATCTGAGGGAAGAAAATTGCTTCATTTCTCCTCTTTATCTCACCCATTTTGTGTCAAACAGGGTATCCTGACTCACTACTGTGAGTGGTGGCACTAATGCACATCACATGTTATTGGCTGCCTCATTGAAAATATTCTTAAAATAGTTTCCCCCAAGTATTTTAGACCAAAAAGATTGGGGTTGGGGAGCATGACTGTGACTTTCACAGGCTCTCAAAATCTAGATGCATAGGTTAGGGAGAGGGAGGCGAAGAAACATTTCTGATTGCTGGAAAAAGTTATCCAGGACTCGGCACATCAGAGCAGAGATCTGGGAGTGCTGGAAATGAATAGCTTGGCCAGGGAAGGATGGGCATACTGTGCTGCCTTTGTTAACATTTCACAGCAAGAAATGGGTCTCAGCTGTGACATTCTGGATCTGAATTTAGCCAGAGTTCAGGTTCAGGCCTCTCTTGCCTTGCTCTCCACCTCGGCCTGCCCGGCTGCCCCAGTCTTGTGCTTCAGAATGTCATAGCACATTTTGGTCCCTTTGTATTAATTTTTTTAAAACTGAAAGGAAGAAGGAAAAATTGCATGTTGTTTCTGGAATACACTGGCACCAGCTGCGTCTGCTGAGCTTGCAGACTTGTGTTTCTTGGGATTAGAACTCCCTAGTCACTTATTCGTATTCTCTCTTGCTTCCAGAATGAATGATTGCCATTTTTCCTACTTACAAAAAACACCTGCAGCAAAAAAAGCAGAAAAAGAAATATGGAAACAAAAGCACTTCTTAGATTTTGCATTTTTATTAGCACCATCTAGGAAAGATACAATCTTTCCATTATTTTCAGGTCTTTGTTCTTGTTAAACTGCCAACTAAATCATGAAGCAAATTTCCTAAATGGTCTGTGAACAGATAGGGTCTTCATGTTTCCCAACACAAACAGTATGGTTACTGTGTGAAACCTTGTCTACTTATCTTTAAACTTAAATAATAGAATCCTTACACAATAAGGCTTTAGTATGAGTTGCTAGGGAGGGGGGTTTCCTGTTCCTACCTCTAGGTGCCTAAAAACCTTAAGCCTTTTATGCTGCTGAGTTGAAACTGACTTGCTTGTCAGCATGGATCCACCTGGCTTGCTTGTCAGCATGGATCCGCAGAATAGCTCTGCACCTCCACAGAGGGTTCTAAGACCTGATATCCAAAAATAGGGTTCTGCCATTCCGTCAAATCCAGCCCCAGTAAATAATTGGGCTCAAGGTGTTCTTTTTAAAAGACCTATTGGAAGAACACAAAGCTGCCTCTATACCATTTAAACATCTATAAAGATAAAAGTGAATATAGTCATGGCTTAACAAAGACAAAAACAAGTGATTATACAATGTTGTTCAGTTACCAATAACTTAGGGTTGCCAACCCTCCAGGACTGTGGCGGAGTCTCCGGGAAATAGATTAATCTTTAATTAAAGATGATATCATGTGATGAAACCTCCAGGAACATGTCCAACCAAAATTGGCCATCCTATCTGGAGGTGTGTACTGATTCTTCCCTTTAAATAGGGAAGCTAATGTAATGTCTTTGGCCTCAGATGTGTTTCCTGTATTGTAGTTGTAGAGCTTGATGGTTTGTAAACAAACTATGTGGTGTGGAACAATATAAGGTTTGGGGAGTAGTTGCATGGATCAGATTCACAGCTGCTCAGATGGTCCCAACACTCCTCTACCCTGCTATGAGGAAGTTTGTAGCCAAAAATTAAGCAAAATTGTGGAGACAAAGACACTGCCCAGAGGCAGACACAAAGTCTCCATGTGTGCTTATGCTGTAGCCACCTGTTTGCTGTTACTGCAGTAGTTCAGCTGCATTGTGATGTGGGGTAGGGTCAGAGAGGCCTTCTAAGGCTCTTACGCAGCTAGGTGAATTTTGGAGCGCATGTTTAATATTGCTAGGGTTGCCAGGGGTCTGGTTTTCGACTGGGATGCCTGGTTGAAAAGGGACCCTGGCAACTCCAATCAGCACTGCTGACCAGGCGGTTAAAAGTCCAGTGGGCTGCCTGCAGCAGGGCAGGCTGCATGCTGACCTGGCTCTGCGCAGCTCCCAGAAAGCTGCAGGCATCTCCCTCTGGTTACTAGTCCTAGGGGTGGCCACGTGGGCTGTGTGTGCTGCTCCCCACATCAGTGCCAGGAACCCCAGCCAATGGGAGCTGCAGGGGTGGCGCCTGCAGGCAGGGACAGCATTCAGAGCCCTCATGGCTGTGTCTTTGCTAGGAGACAGAGTGAAATGCTGGCAGCTTCCTGGGAGCTACCTGAGGTAAGCGCCACCCAAAGCCCAGACCCCCTCCCACAGCCCAACCCCCTGTCCCAGCCCAGAACCCCCAGTCCCAGCACAGAACTTGTACCCCTGCCACACCTCTGCCCCAGCCTGGAGCTCCCTCCCATATACTGAACCCCTTGGCCCCAAACCCCTCATCTCCAGCCCCACTCCAAAGTCCATATCCCTTCCCACACCCCAACCC